>CM038682.1:540482052-541082052 GCA_021605205.1 Aegilops longissima
CGATTCTGACGTTCGGACACACCGTTACTGCGAGGTGTTCGGTGGTGTGAGTTGTGAAAGCGATTCCACATTTCCTTAAGTGCGTACCAAATTCGTGACTTAAATATTCTCCCCACGATCGATCGTAAGAAGTTTATCTTTCGATCCGTTGATTCTCTACCTCATTCTGAAATTCCTTGAACTTTTCAAGGTCTCGGACTTGTGTTTCATCAAGTAGACATACCCATATCTACTCAAGTCATAAGTGAGAGTAAGAACATAACGATATCCTCCATGAGCCTCAACGCTCATTGGACCGCACACATCGGTATGTATGATTTCCAATAAGTTGGTTGCTCGCCCATTATTCGAGAACGGAGTCTTGGTCATTTTTCCCATGAGGCATGGTTCGCATGTGTCAAATGATTCATAATCGAGAGACTCTAAAGTCCATCAAGATGGAGCTTCTTCATAAGCTTGACACCAATGTGACCAAGGCGGCGATTGCCACAAGTATGTAGGACTATCGTTATCAACTTTACATCCTTTGGTATTCACACTATGAATATGTGTAACATCACGTTAAGGATTCATTAAGAATAAACCATTGACCATCGGGCATGACCATAAAACATATCTCTCATATAAATAGAACAACCATTATTCTCGGATTTAAATGAGTAGCCATCTCGTATTAAGCGAGATCCGGATACAATGTTCATGCTCAAAGCTGGCATTAAATAACAATTATTGAGGTTTAAAACTAATCCCGTAGGTAAATGTAGAGGTAGCGTGCGACGGCGATCACATCGACCTTGGAACCATTTCCGACGCGCGCCGTCACCTCGTCCTTCGCCGATCTCCGCTTATTTAGCAGCTCCTACTTTGAGTTACAAATATGAGCAACGGCACCGATATCAAATACCGGGGAGCTACTACGAGTCTTGGTAAGGTACACATCAATTACATGTATATCACATATACCTTTAGTGTTGCCGGCCTTCTTGTCCGCTAAGTATTTGAGGCAGTTCCGCTTCGATGTCCGCTTCCCTTGCAATAAAAGCACTCGGTTTGAGGCTTGGGTCCATTCTTTGACTTCTTCCGACAAGCTGGCTTACGGGCGCGGCAACTCCTTGCCGTCCTTCTTGAAGTTCTTCTTACCCTTGCCTTTCTTGAACTTAGTGGTTTTATTCACCATCAACACTTGATGTTCCTTTTGATCTCTACCTCTGATTTCAGCATTGAATATACCTCGGAATGGTCTTTTCCATCCCTTGCATATTGAAGTTCATCACAAAGCTCTTGTAGCTCGGTGGAAGCGACTGAAGGATTCAGTCAATAACCGCCTCATCTGGGAGATTAACTCCCAGCCGAGTCAAGCGGTTGTGCCAGACATTTTGAGTATTTGCTCACTGACAGAACTATTTTCCTCCATCTTAAAACTGAAGAACTTGTTGGAGAATTCATATCTCTCGACCCGGGCATGAGCTTGGAAAACCATTTTCAGCTCTTCGAACATCTCATATGCTCCGTGTTGCTCAAAACGCTTTTGGAGCCCCGGTTCTAAGCTGTAAAGCATGCCGCACTAAACAAGGGAGTAATCATCAGCATGAGACGCCAAGCGTTCATAACGTCTTGGTTCTGCAGGATGGGAGCTTCACCTAGCAGTTCTTCTAGGACATAATCTTTCTTTGCAGCTATGAGGATGATCCTCGGGTTAGGACCCGATCCGTATAGTTGCTGCCATCATCTTTCGACTTGGTTTTCTCTAGGAGCAGCGTTGAAGTTGAGGTGGACAAGGCGTTGGCCATTTGATCTACAAGACATATTCGCAAAGGTTTTAGACTAAGTTCATGATAATTAAGTTCATCTAATCAAATTATTTAATGAACTCCCACTCAGATTAGACATCCCTCTAGTCATCTAAGTGATACATGATCCGAGTCGACTAGGCGTGTCCGATCATCACGTGAGACGGACTAGTCATCATCGGTTAACATCTCCATGTTGATCGTATCTTCCATCGACTCATGTTCGACCTTTCGGTCTCTTGTGTTCGAGGCCATATGCATACATGCTAGGCTCGTCAAGTTAACCTAAGTGTTTATCGTGTGTAAATCTGTCTTACACCGTTGTATGTGAGCGTTAGAATCTATCACACCCGATCATCACGTGGTGCTTCGAAACAACGAACTTTCGCAATGACGTACAGTTAGGGGGAACACTTTCTTGAAATTATTATGAGGGATCATCTTATTTACTACCGTCGTTCTAAGTAAACAAGATGCAAAAACATGATAAACATCACATGCAATCAAATAGTAGTGACATGATATGGCCAATATCATATAGCTCCTTTGATCTCCATCTTCGGGGCTCCATGGTCATCTTTGTCACCGGCTTGACACCATGATCTCCATCATCGTGTCTCCATGAAGTTGCTCGCCAATTATTACTTCTACTACTATAGCTAACGGTTTAGCAATAAAGTAAAGTAATTACATGGCGTTGAATCAATGACACGCATGTCATACAATAATTAAGACAACTCCTATGGCTCCTGCCGGTTGTCATACTCATCGACATGCAAGTCGTGATTCCTATTAAAAGAACATGATCTCATACATCACATATATATCATTCATCATTCATCACAACTTTTGGCCATATCACATCACAATCACATGCTGCAAAAACAAGTTAGACATCCTCTAATTGTTGTTGCATGTTTTACGTGGCTGCAATAGGGTTCTAGCAAGAACGTTTTATGACCTACGTAAAAGCCACAACATGATTTGTCAACTTCTATTTACCCTTCATAAGGACCCTTTTCATCGAATCCGCTCCAACTGAAGTGGGAGAGACAGACACCCGCTAGCCACCTTATGCAACTAGTGCATGTCAGTCGGTGGAACCTGTCTCACGTAAGCGTACCTGTAAGGTCGGCCCGGGCCGCTTCATCCCACAATACCGCTGAAGCAAAATAAGACTAGTAGTGGCAAGAAAGATGACAACATCTACACCCACAACAAATTGTGTTCTACTCGTGCAAAGAGAACTACGCATAGACCTAGCTCATGATGCCATTGTTGGGGAACGTTGCAGAAAATAAAATTTTTCTACGGTTTCACCAAGATCAATCTATGAGTTCATCTAGCAACGAGAGGGAGGAGTGCATCTACATACCCTTGTAGATCGAGCGGAAGCCTTCAAGAGAACGGGGTTGAGGGAGTCGTACTCGTCGTGATCCAAATCACCGATGATCCTAGTGCCGAACGGACAGCACCACCGCGTTCAACACACGTAGGGTTGAGGAAGACGTCTCCTCCTTCTTGATCCAGCAAGGGGGAAGGAGAGGTTGATGAAGATCCAGCGGCATGACAGGCGTGGTGGTGGATCTGCAATGATCTCGGCGGGCTTCGCCAAGCGTCTGCGAGAGGGAGATGTGTAGCAAGGGGAGAGGGAGGCGCCTAGAGCATGGGTGCGGCTGCCCTCCCTCCCCCCTCTTTATATAGGCCCCCAAGGGGGGGGCGGACCTGGGAGATGGGTTCTCCAAGGGGGGGCGGCGGCCAGGGGGGTGGCTTGCCCCCCAAGCCAGGCGGAGGCGCCCCCACCCCTAGGGTTTCCCAACCCTAGGTGCAGGGGGGCCAAGGGGGGGAGCACCAGCCCACCAGGGGCTGGTTCCCCTCCCACTTCAGCCCATGGGTCCCTCCGGGATAGGTGGCCCCACCCGGTGGACCCCCGGGACCCTTCCGGTGGTCCCGGTACAATACCGGATACCCCTGAAACTTTCCCGATGGCCGAAACCTGACTTCCTATATATAATTCTTTACCTCCGGACTATTCCGGAACTCCTCGTGACGTCCGGGATCTCATCCGGGACTCCGAACAACTTTCGGATTACTGCATACTCATATCTCTACAACCCTAGCGTCACCGAACCTTAAGTGTGTAGACCCTACGGTTCGGGAGACATGCAGACATGACCGAGACGCCTCTCCGGTCAATAACCAACAGCGGGATCTGGATACCCATGTTGGCTCCCACATGCTCCTCGATGATCTCATCGGATGAACCACTGCATCGAGATTCAAGCAACCCGTATACAATTCCCTTTGTCAATCGATGCGTTACATGCCCGAGATTCGATCGTCGGTATCCCAATACCTCGTTTAATCTCGTTACAAGCAAGTCACTTTACTCATACCGTAATGCATGATCCCTTGACCGAGACACTTGGTCACATTGAGCTCATTATGATGATGCATTACGAGTGGGCCCAGAGATACCTCTCCGTCATACGGTGTGACAAATCCAGTCTCGATTCATGCCAACCCAGAGACACTTTCGGAGATACCCGTAGTGTACCTTTATAGTCACCCGATTACGTTGTGACATTTGGCACACCCAAAGCACTCCTACGGTATCCGGAGTTGCACAATCTCATGGTCTAAGGAAATGATACTTGACATTTGGAAAAGCTCTAGCTAAACGAACTACGATCTTTGAGCTATGCTTAGGATTGGGTCTTGTCCATCACATCATTCTTCCAATGATGTGATCCGTTATCAATGACATCCAATGTCCATAGTCAGGAAACCATGACTATCTGTTGATCAACGAGCTAGTCAACTAGAGGCTCACTAGGGACACATTGTGGTCTATGTATTCACACGTGTATTACGATTTCCGGATAACACAATTATAGCATGAATAATAGACAATTATCATGTACAAAGAAATATAATATTAACCATTTTATTATTGCCTCTAGGGCATATTTCCAACAGGAACTTGGGTGCAAAAAGATACCTCGGATGCAATATGGGGTTAGAGCTATGATGCAAGAGGACACCGCCGCACGGGAAAAACTTTGAACCCAAGGTGTGGTGTAAAAATAAAAAGGCATTGATAAAGGCTGAGAATTTAAAGGGGTTCCTCGGACACCCGTGTTGGGGAACGTAGTAATTTCAAAAAATTTCCTACGCACACGCAAGACCATGGTGATGGCATAGCAACGAGAGGGAGAGTGTCGTCCACGTACCCTCGTGACCCGAAAGCGGAGCGTTATAACAACGCGGTTGATGTAGTCGTGCGTCTTCACGATCCGACCGATCCAAGTACCGAGCGTCGGCACCTCCGTGTTCAGACACGTTCAGCTCGATGGCGATCCACGGACTCGATCCAGCAAAGTGTCGGGATGAGTTACGTCAGCCGCGACGGCGTGGTGGCGATGATGATGCTCCACCGATGCAGGCTTCGCCTAAGCTCGCGATGATATGACTTCTCCGGCGCAGGGCTTCGCCTAAGCTCATGACGATATGACCAAGTGGAATATGGTGGAGGGGGCACCGCACACGGCTAAGGAACGATCCGTAGATCAACTTGTGTGTCATGGGGTGCCCCCGCCCCGTATATAAAGGAGCAAGGAGGAGGTGGCCGGCCAAGGAGGAGGCGCACCAGGGGGGAGTCCTACTCCCACCGGAGTAGGACTCCTCCTTTCCTAGTAGGAGTAGGAGAGAAGGAAGGGGAAGGGAGGAAGGTGTGCGGCCCCCCCTAGTCCAGTCGGACTAGGCCTTGGGGGCGGCCTGCCCTAGGCAGCCCTCTCTCTTTCCCTTGAGGGCCCAATAAGGCCCAATACTTCTCCCGGCGAATTCCCGTAACTCTCGGTACTCGAAAAATACCGAATCATTGGAACCTTTCCGAACTCGAATATAGTCGTCCAATATATCGATCTTTACGTCTCGACCATTTGAGACTCCTCGTCATGTCCCCGATCTCATCCGGGACTCGAACTCCTTCGGTACATCAAAACTCATAAACTCATAATAAAACTGTAATCGAATCCTTAAGCGTGCGGACCCTACGGGTTCGAGAACTATGTAGACATGACCTAGAACCATTCTCGGTCAATAACCAATAGCGGAACCTGGATGCCCATATTGGTTCCTACATATTCTCGAAGATCTTTATCGGTCAAACCGCATAACTACATCGTTGTTCCCTTTGTCATCGGTATGTTACTTACCCGAGATTCGATCGTCGGTATCCAATACCTAGTTCAATCTAGTTACGGTAAGTCTCTTTACTCGTTCCGTAATACATCATCTCACAACTAACTCATTAGTTGTAATGCTTGCAAGGCTTATGTGATGTGTATTACCGAGAAGGCCAGAGATACCTCTCCAGAGCAATCGGAGTGACAAAACCTAATCTCGAAATCGCCAACCCAACAAGTACCTTTGGAGACACCTGTAGTACTCCTTTATAATCACCCGATTCGTTGTGACGTTTGGTAGTACCAAAGTGTTCCTCCGTTACGGAGTTGCATAATCTCATAGTTACAGGAACATGTATAAGTCATGAAGAAAGCAATAGCAACATACTAAGCGATCAAGTGCTAGGCTAACGGAATGGGTCAAGTCAATCAGATCATTCTCCTAATGATGTGATCCCGTTAATCAAATGACAACTCATGTCTATGGTTAGGAAACATAACCATCTTTGATTAACGAGCTAGTCAAGTAGAGGCATACTAGTGACACTCTGTTTGTCTATGTATTCACACATGTATTATGTTTCCGGTTAATACAATTCTAGCATGAATAATAAACATTTATCATGATATAAGAAATAAATAATAACTTTATTATTGCCTCTAGGGCATATTTCCTTGATCTCCCACTTGCACTAGAGTCAATAATCTAGTTCACATCGCCATGTGATTTAACATCAATAGTTCACATCTATATGTGGTTAACACCCATAGTTCACATCGACATGTGAGCAACACCCAAAGGGTTTACTAGAGTCAGTAATCTAGTTCACATCGCTATGTGATTAACACCCAAAGAGTACTAAGGTGTGATCATGTTTTGCTTGTGAGATAATTTTAGTCAGCGGTCTGTCACATTCAGAGCCGTAAGTATTTTGCAAATTTCTATGTCTACAATGCTCTTGCGGAGCTACTCTAGCTAATTGCTCCCACTTTCAATATGTATCCAGATTTGAGACTCGAGTCATCTAGATTAGTGTTTAAAACTTGCATCGGCGTAACCCTTTACGACGAACCTTTTTCACTTCCATAATCGAGAAACATATCCTTATTCTACTAAGGATAATTTTTACCGCTGTCCATTGATCTACTCCTAGATCACTATTTTACTCCTTGCCAAGCTTAGTGGTAGGGTATGCAATAGATCTGGTACACAACATGACATACTTTATAGAACCTATGGCTGATGCATAGGAATGACTTTCATTCTCTTTCTATCTTCTGCCGTGGTCGGGTTTTGAGTCTTACTCAATCTCACACCTTGTAACACAGGCAAGAACTCTTTCTTTGACTGTTCCATTTTGAACTACTTCAAAATCTTGTCAAGGTATGTATTCATTGAAAAACTTATCAATCGTCTTGATCTATCTCTATAGATCTTGATGCTCAATATGTAAGCAGCTTCACGAGGTCTTTCTTTGAAAAACTCTTTCAAACACTCCTTTATGCTTTGCGAATAATTCTACATTATTTCCGATCAACAATATGTCATTCACATATACTTATCGAAATGCTGTAGTGCTCCCACTCACTTTCTTGTAAATCAGGCTTCACCGCAAGTCTGTAAAAACTATATGCTTTGATCACACTATCAAAGCGTTTATTCCAACTCGAGATGCTTGCACCAGTCCATAGATGGATCATTTGGAGCTTGCACATTTTGTTAGCTCCTTTAGGATTGACAAAAACTTCTGGTTGCATCATATACAACTCTTCTTTAATAAATCCATTAAAGAATGCAGTTTTGACATCCATTTGCCAGATTTCATAAAATGTGGCGATTGCTAACATGATTCGGACAGACATAAGCATCGCTACAGTTGAGTAAATCTCATTGTAGTCAACACCTTGAACTTGTCGAAAACCTTTCTGCGACAAGTCGAGCTTTGTAGATAATAATACTACTATCAAGATCTGTCTTCCTCTTGAAGATCCATTTATATAATATGGCTTGCCGATCATCGAGCAACTCCATCAAAGTCCACACTTTGTTCTCATATATGGATCCCATCTCAGATTTCATGGTCTCAAACCATTTCGCGAATCTGGGCTCATCATCGCTTCCTCATAGTTCGTAGGTTCATCATGGTCTAGTAACATGACTTCTAGAATAGGATTACCGTACCACTCAGTGCGGATCTTACTCTGGAAGACCTACGAGGTTTGGTAGCAACTTGATCTGAAGTTTCTTGATCATCATCATTAACTTCCTCACTAATTGGTGTAGGAATCACGGAACTGATTCCTGTGATGAACTACTTTCCAATAAGGGAGAAGGTACAATTACCTCATCAAGTTCTACTTTCCTCCCACTCACTTCTTTCGAGAGAAACTTCTTCTCTAGAAAGGATCCATCTTAACAACAAATATCTTGCTTTCGGATCTGTGATAGAAGGTGTACCCAATAGTTACCTTTGGGTATTCTATGAAGACGCATTTCTCGATTTGGGTTCGAGCTTATCGGTGAAAAATTTTAAGCATCACAACTCCAAACTTTAAGCGACGACTTAGGTTTCTTGCTAAACCATAGTTCATACGGTGTCATCTCAGCGGATTTAGATGGTGCCCTATTAAGCGTGAATGCAGCTGTCTCTAATGCATAACCCCAAAACGATAGTGGTAAATCGGTAAGATACATCATAGATCGCACCATATCAAAATAAAGTACGATTCTGACGTTCGGACACACCATAACGTTGTGGTGTTCCGGTGGCGTGAGCTGTGAAACTATTCCACATTGTTTTCATTGAAGACCAAACTCGTAACTCAAATATTCATCTCCACGATCAGATCGCGAAACTTTATTTTCTTGTTGCGATGATTTTCCACTTCACTCTGAAATTCTTTGAACCTTTCAACTATTTCAGACTTATGTTTCATCAAGTAGATATACCCATATCTGCTCAAATCATCATGTGAAGGTTAGAAAATAACGATACTTGCCACGAGCATCAACACTCATTGGATCACATACATCGGTATGTATTATTTCCAATAAGTCGGTAGCTTGTTCCATTGTTCGGAGAACGGAGTTTTAGTCATCTTGCCCAAACGGCACGGTTCGCAAGCATCAAATGATTCATAACCAAGTGATTTGAAAATCCATCTTTATGGAGTTTCTTCATGCGCTTTACACCGATATGACCCCAAGCGGCGATTGCCACAAATAAATTGCACTATCATTATTAACTTTACATCTTTTGGTTTCAATTTTATGAATATGTGTATCACACGATCGAGATCCAACAAACCATTTTCATTGGGTGTATGACCATAGAAGGTTTTATTCATGTAAGCAGAACAATAATTATTCTCTCACTTACATGAATAACCGTATTGCATTAAACATGATCAAATCATATTTATGCTCAACATAAACGCCAAATAACATTTACTTAGGTTCAACACTAATCCGAGAGTATAGGGAGTGTGCGATGATGATCATATCAATCTTGGAACTACTTCCAATACTCATCGTCACTTCCCTTTAACTAGTCTCTGTTTATTCTAACTCTGTTTGAGTTACTAATCTTAGCAACCGAACAGTATCAAATACTCAGGGGCTACTATAAACACTAGTAAGGCACACATCAATAACCTGTATATCAAATATACTTTTGTTCACTTTGCCATCCTTATTATCCACCAAATATTCAGGGCATTTCCGCTTCGGTGACCATTTCCTTTGCAGCAAAAGCACTTAGTCTCGTGCTTAGATCCAGACTTGGGCTTCTTCACTCGAGCAACAACTTGCTTGCCGTTCTTCTTGAAGTTCCCTTCTTCCCTTTGCCCTTTCCTTGAGACTAGTGGTCTTGTCAACCATCAACACTTGATGTTTTTCTTGATTTCTACCTTCGCCGATTTTAGCATCGCGAAGAGCTTGGGAATTGTTTTCGTCATCCCTTGCATACTATAGTTCATCACGAAGTTCTAGTAACTTAGTGATGGTGACTAGAGAATTCTGTCAATCACTATCTTATCTGGAAGATTAACTCCCACTTGATTCAAGCGATTGAAGTACTCAGACAATCTGAGCACATGCTCACTAGTTGAGCGATTCTCCTCCATCTTTTAGCTATAGAACTTGTTGGAGACTTCATATCTCTCAACTCGGGTATTTGCTTGAAATATTAACTTCAATTCCTGGAACATCTCATATGGTCCATGACGTTCAAAACGTCTTTGAAGTCCCGATTCTAAGCCGTTTAAGCATGGTGCACTAAACTACCAAGTAGTCATCATATTGAGCTAGCCAAACGTTCATAACGTCTGCATCTTGCTCTTGCAATAGGTCATCACCTAGCGGTGCATCAAGGACATAATTCTTCTGTGCAGCAATGAGGATAAACCTCAGATCACGGATCCAATCCGCAACATTGCTACTAACATTTTTCAATACAATTTTCTCTAGGAACACATTAAAATAAACATATGAAAGCAACAACGCGAGCTATTGATCTACAACATAATTTGCAAAATACTACCAGGACTAAGTTCATGATAAATTTAAGTTTAATTAATCATATTAAAAACCTCCCACTTAGACAGACATCTCTCTAGTCATCTAAGTGTTTACGTGATCCAAATCAACTAAACCATGTCCGATCATCACGTGAGATGGAGTAGTTTCAATGGTGAACATCTCTATGTTGATCATATCTACTATATGATTCACGCTCGACCTTTCGGTCTCCGTGTTCCGAGGCCATATCTGCATATGCTAGGCTCGTCAAGTTTAACTGAGTATTCTGCGTGTGCAAAACTGGCTTGCACCCGTTGTAGATGGATGTAGAACTTATCACACCCGATCATCACGTGGTGTCGGGTACTCTGAACTTTTAGCAGCGGTGCATACTCGGGGAGAACACTTCTTGATAATTTTAGTGAGAGATCATCTTATAATGCTACCGTCAATCAAAGCAAGATAAGATGCATAAAGGATATACATCACATGCAATCAATATAAGTGATATGATATGGTCATCATCATCTTGTGCTTGTGATCTCCATCTCGAAGCACCGTCATGATCACCATCGTCACCGGCGCGACACCTTGATCTCCATCGTAGCATCGTTGTCGTCTCGCCAACTATTGCTTCTCGACTATCGCTCTTGCTTAGTGATAAAGTAAAGCAATTACATGGCTTTGCATTTCATACAATAAGCGACAACCATATGGCTCCTGCCATTGCCGATAACTTCGGTTACAAAACATGATCATCTCATACAATAAAATATAGCATCACGTCTTGACCACATCACATCACAACATGCCCTGCAAAAACAAGTTAGGCGTCCTCTACTTTGTTGTTGCAAGTTTTACGTGGCTGCTACGGGCTGAGCAAGAACCGTTCTTACCTCGCATCAAAACCACAGCGATAGTTTGTCAAGTTGGTGCTGTTTTAACCTTCGCAAGGACCGGGCGTAGCCACACTCGGTTCAACTAAAGTGAGAGAGAGACACCGCCGGTCACCTTTAAGCAACTAGTGCTCGGAGTGGTGAAACCAGTCTCGCGTAAGCGTCTGGCGTAATGTCGGTCCGGCCGCTTCATCTCACAATACCGCTGAACCAAAGTATGACATGCTGGTAAGCAAGTATGACTTATATCGCCCACAACTCACTTGTGTTCTACTCGTGCATATGACATCAACGCATAAAACCAGGCTCGGATGCCATTTGTTGGGGAACGTAGTAATTTCAAAAAATTCCCTACGCACACGCAAGACCATGGTGATGGCATAGCAACGAGAGAGAGAGTCGTCCACGTACCCTCGTGAGACCGGCGAAGGCGTTATAACAACGCGGTTGATGTAGTCAATGCGTCTTCACGATCCGACCGATCCAAGTACCGAGCGTCACGGCACCTCCGTGTTCAGACACGTTCAGCTCGATGGCGATCCCGGACTCGATCCAGCAAAGTGTCGGGATGAGTTCTGTCAACCTGACGGCGTGGTGGCGATGATGATGCTCCACCGACGCGGGCTTCGCCTAAGCTCATGACGATATGACTTCTCCGGCGCAGGCTTCGCCTAAGCTCATGACGATATGACCAAGTGGAATATGGTGGAGGGGGCACCGCACACGGCTAAGGAACGATCCGTAGATCAACTTGTGTGTCATGGGGTGCCCCCCCCCGTATATAAAGGAGCAAGGAGGAGGTGGCGGCCAAGGGAGGAGGCGCACCAGGGGGAGTCCTACTCCCACGGGAGTAGGACTCCTCCTTTCCTAGTAGGAGTAGGAGAGAAGGAAGGGAAGGGAGGAAGGGTGCGGCCTCCCCTAGTCCAATTCGGACTAGGCCTTGGGGGGGCCTGCCCTAGGCAGCCCTCTCTCTTTCCCAGGGCCCAATAAGGCCCAATACTTCTCCCGGCGAATTCCCGTAACTCTCCGGTATTCGAAAATACCGAATCATTCGAACCTTTCCGAACTCCGAATATAGTCGTCCAATATATCGATCTTTACGTCTCGACCATTTCGAGACTCCTCGTCATGTCCCGATCTCATCCGGGACTCGAACTCCTTTGGTACATCAAAACTCATAAACTCATAATAAAACGTAATCGAATCCTTAGCGTGCGGACCCTACGGGTTCGAGAACTATGTAGACATGACCTAGAACCATTCTCGGTCAATAACCAATAGCGGAACCTGGATGCCCATATTGGTTCCTACATATTCTCTGAAGATCTTTATCGGTCAAACCGCATAACTACATCGTTGTTCCCTTTGTCATCGGTATGTTACTTACCCGAGATTCGATCGTCGGTATCAATACCTAGTTCAATCTCGTTACGGTAAGTCTCTTTACTCGTTCCGTAATACATCATCTCAAAACTAACTCATTAGTTGTAATGCTTGCAAGGCTTATGTGATGTGTATTACCGAGAAGGCCCAGAGATACCTCTCCGACAATCGGAGTGACAAAACCTAATCTCAAATCGCCAACCCAACAAGTACCTTTGGAGACACCTGTAGTACTCCTTTATAATCACCCGATTCGTTGTGGCGTTTGGTAGTACCAAAGTGTTCCTCCGTAAACAGGAGTTGCATAATCTCATAGTTACAGGAACATGTATAAGTCATGAAGAAAGCAATAGCAACATACTAAACGATCAAGTGCTAGGCTAACAGAATGGGTCAAGTCAATCAGATCATTCTCCTAATGATGTGATCCCGTTAATCAAATGACAACTCATGTCTATGGTTAGGAAACATAACCATCTTTGATTAACGAGCTAGTCAAGTAGAGGCATACTAGTGACACTCTGTTTGTCTATGTATTCACACATGTATTATGTTTCCGGTTAATACAATTCTAGCATGAATAATAAACATTTATCATGATATAAGGAAATAAATAATAACTTTATTATTGCCTCTAGGGCATATTTCCTTCAACCCGACATATAAATTCCTCGGATACCCGACGTGTAAACTCTTTAGATTCACCTCGGCGATCTTCAAGGTTGAATATGAGAAGATTTGTTGAACCGATTTTCAAGTCCGACGACCGAAGACGAAGAACAGTTCGGAAGAACCAAGTAGTGTCCCCTACTTGAAGACCGGTTCCGGGGGCTACTGACGGTGTCCTGGACTAGGGGGTATTCACAGCGTCATCCCCCGACAAGGTGGATTCGGACAAGGACCCCGATGGCGGTTCACTAACGGGCCACTTCAGGCAGCCCATGACATATGCGAGGAAGATTCCACAAGACTTGATGATCAAGACAGGGACTCCTCTCCACTGACGTATCCGACTAGGACTCTTGTTATCCTAGACCTCTGGTACATTATATAAGCTGAGGCCAGGCTAGTTGATAGATCGTTATGACATCTCATATTCTAGATCATTAGAACATAAAGTACGATCTCGGGGTAGATCAAGCTTGTACTCGATACATCTCCATCAATATGAACAAGAGTAGGACATAGGGTTTTACCTCCATCAAGAGGGCCCAAAGCTGGGTAAATATCGTCTCCCCTGTTCCTATTACCTTCGATCCGAGATCCACAACTCGGGACCCCCTACCCCGTGGTCTACCAGATTTCACACCGACATTAGGTATTAATTATAATACAAAGCCCGCCTAAGACCGCTTTGATGCATTTGTAATGAAATCCATTGTGTTTGTATAAAATCCGGTATGCTTATATGGAATCAGGTCGTGTTTATATGTAATCCGGACTTGTTTGAACGAATTTCATCCGGTTGATTTGAGTTGTTGTCAAAATGTATGCGGTGGCTAGCGTTGGACGGTTGTCCTGCATCTGTGTAAGCGGACTGCTCCCCTGTCCGTGAATGAATGCGAAAGGTTTTTTGTGGGTTGCCGTAGGAGCCTATATTGTGTAGACTCAATTTATCATTTTTTGTGCTATATCACCACGTCAATGCTTCACATGGAGTCATAGAGTACCCTTTTATTATTATATTGCTTAGTCCCTTCATCCTAATATATAAGATTTTTGACACTATATGCGTTAAAAATGATCTTATATTCTAAGGCGGAGGAAGTAGGACACAATAATCTTCCACATAACACATGTACGTGACTCTCTTTGAAAATACGAAATCATCAATTAAGTAGTACTCTTTGCAAAGTCACTCTCATCTTTCCAGTTCACATTAAGTGTCACACTGTATTTGCGTCACTTGTTACGAGTTCTTCCCTTTTCTGTAGATTTTTTTATTCAACACATTTTATTTCTCAAACCGTGCGTCCAAATCTTAAATCATTTTTATCGTTGGATTCTTCGCGTCGAGATATTTAAAACTAGATCGCATGTTGATAGGTTTCGATGAACTTCTCTTTCAAAGAAAAGGACGAAAAAACTGAATTGGGAGCACTTTTTTTCCTTTCCGGAGGCACGACCGTACCTCTCGCGGAAGCAAATGCGTCCCTTCATGAGAAGTAAATCCGTGCGCCTCGCGGAAAGGAAAAAAAGAAAGAAAACACGTTTTTGCCTTTGCCGTGACTTTGAAAAAGAAAATTCATGTCTTCGTGAGAAGTAAATCCGTGCCTTTCATGATAAAAAAAACGTGTTTTTCCCTTTTGCGAGAGGCATGGCGTAAGCAAATTGATGCTTTCACGAGAAGTAAATCCATGCTTCTCGCGGAAAAAAGATGTTTTTTCTTCTTTTTCAAGAGGCATTACCATGGCTGAAAAAAAGCTTGAAGCTCGCGAGCTAAACTGAGTAGCTCGTGACTGGCTCGAATCGATTTGAACTCGAAGAATAACAAGTAGAACCGAGCTTTCTTTTAAGATTGTTTCTAGACCAAGTTAAACTAGCCGAGTTCGTGAGTACTCAGGTAACTCGTTAGGCTCGGTACACAAATCTGCCACCCAGCACCATCTTTGCATCTTACGCCGGTCACATAGGCACAACACAGGGCCCATCCGCAAAACACAAGGCTTCCCACTGCCAAGGAGACGCACGCCACAATTCCTCTCCTTCCATACATGTTGCTGGTATTGACAATTGTAAGATAAGCTACTTAAAATTGTTTCTCAACATCGTACATGCTTAATATGTACATGTTACATTTTAAATTAATATTTTTTATCATATTTTATAAGGTTTTATGTTTATATCTATAACGAGCTTAACAAGCTAAACGAGCTAGCTCGCGAGCTATACGAGTCGAGCCAATCTTGGATTTGAGCTCGTTATGTAACAAGTCGAGTCGAGCTAGCTCGTTAACGAAACAAGCTCTAGCGAGTCGAGTCGAGCTGGCTCGACTCGGCTCGAATTCCAGCCTTTCCCGGAAGAAAATCTATGCCTTCACGAGAAGTAAATTTAAGCCTCTTGTGGAAGAAAAAAACTCATTTTTTTCCTTTTGCGAGAGGCACGGCAAATCCATGCCTCTCCCGAAAGGAAAAAAAGAAACATGTTTTTTTCCTTTTCCGAGAGACACTGACGTGCCTCTCGCGGAAGCAAATCCGAGCCTCTAAGAGAAGTAAATTTGTGTCTATCGTGAAAGGAAAGAGATAACGTGTTTTTTCTTTTGCGAGAGACATGGCCTGCCTCACGCATAAGTAAATTTGTGCCTCCATGAGAAGTAAATCTGGGTCTCTCGCGGTTCGCGTCAGAAAGTTTCTTTCTAAATTCTTTTGGACCATCTAAGAAAACCTGAGAGTAAAGTGGACAGACAAAAAATCCGAAAAATATCATCTAAAAGCCAAAAATGCGTAAAAAAGCAAAGTCCAAAGTGAGCACCTAGAGCACGGCACGTGGCGGTGTCTAAGAGCGCGCCAAGTGACATGTTCCCAACCCATCGAAAGATACCCTTATAGAGGCTCCCGAAGGTTTACTCCTTAACTAGTTGCTCTCATAAAAATAGTGCATGTCTCTAGAAATATGCAGATACATGTGCGAAGGCCGGAATAAGAAAGATCCAGCCACTATTCGCCAAAAAATCCAGCCACCACCCCATTAAGTGCTTGAGCCCAACTAACTGCTAGGCCTGAATAGAGGTGTCAGACCGGTTGTTAGGCCCTTCGTCACGTAAGAGCATCTCTAGCAGACCAGTAAAATCCCAACCCGTATAAGTCTTTTGCAGTTCACGGAAAAGTGTATATGCAGGCCAGCGCGGGCGAGGTCATACTCAGACCCCGCGAAACGGACCCGTAAAAAAGGATATTCGGTGAATATGTTTTTTTACGGATCGGCTACGCGGGGTCTGCTCGGGCACCACCGCGTCGACCCGCAAACCGAGTAGACATTGGTTCGAACAAATAAGTTCAAATTCATACAATAAAACATAGTTCACGCGGAAATAAAAGCATAAAGTTTTATAGGACAAACGCAAAAGAGGGTCTTGCAAAAGTGACGACCACGTCCGTCATCATCTTGCTCGATCTTCACTCCGCACCATCGAGTCCATAGAGTTTATCGGAACCACCGAATCCACCTCTGGCGCTTGTTCCAACTCCCGCAACGAAATCATCGGCTGGTGCATTGAACGCCTCGGCGACATTGGTTCCAAACCCCGTTGAAAAAACATCTCTGGCACTGTAACACGCACTGGCCAACGGAACCATTCTCCTCTTCAAACTTTCTCTTCTTGCCATATCATGCCATTCTTTGGTGAGGTCATCCATGTCATTGCGGTTCATTGTCATGATCTTGTTCTCTTTGGCGAGCAACTTGGACATGGCTTTGTTCTTAGCAGCACGTGTTCTTCTCTCCTCAATGGCCGCTTTGTGCAGCCCCTCTTCCTTGAGCACTTGCCATTTCTCTTGCTTCTCCCGTGCCTTCTTCTCGGCCAACTCTTTCTTGATCTCCAACGTCTTCACTAACTTCAACTCATTTGATTGCACCATGGCATCAATCTTCTCCCTCAAGCTCGACGCTTCGTGCTCTCTCTTTATTTTCTCCTTAGTCTTCTTATCGCCATCGGGTTTGTTTAAGTTTCGTGGGCCATCATCATTCTCATATTCATCCATGTTTGTAAGTGAACCTATCTTCGGTGGGGATTCTTTGTCAATCAACTTCCACTTCTCGCACTCTTTGAGCAAGTCCCAACAATGCTCTAGTTTGAAGAATTTGCCTTCTGAAGCTTCCATGTCTTTGTATCTTTGCTGGGCAATTTTGTCCTACACAATTTGAACGATGCAATCATTTCATATGATGCAATATGATGTGCACAACTTGAACAAAGTCAAAATGAACTCACATAGTCAGATTCCACGGTTCCACTTGGAGGTGCATTGCGTACTTGCTCCAAGTAAGCTGCCCAATGGCTGCAAATAGGCTTGATCACGTCCCAACGCCCTTGGAGCGACTAAAAGTTGCCTGGAGTCCTATTGGGATACTTTGCTATCATGCGGAAGTATTGATCTTCGATCCTTTGTCAATACCTCTTGGCGGTTTGAGAAGTACCCGTGCATGCCGCAGGAGACACCGCACTCCATGCCTTGATCAAGATTTGATCTTCCAAGATCGTGTAGTTCTTCGATCTCTGGCTTTTTCCACTTCTTGCTTGTGATTGCTCATACACCCCCTCATCGATCGCCTCCAGTTCTTCTTCACCCCCATGATCATCCACGCCGCCCTCCGTTTCATTGTAATCAAATGCGGCGAACGGGGCTTGATCGATGTCAACGGCGTTGGTGTCCAACAAGTTCACGAACTCGGCAGTTGCATTATTCGAACCACCGCTATAGTGAACGACAACAAGTCCCAATCTATCGCCAAAGCAAAGAAAATTTCCATGACCGAAGAGGCATACCTTCCGGCCATTTCATCGAACACCTCGCTTGTGGTGGGAGCAACACCGTTGAGCGGCATCGCCGGGGAACCTCTTTCCGTCGCGGAGGGAGTGGATGAAGGAGCCGGCTTCTTTGTAGCCGGAATCCTCTTCCGCTTTACGCTGGAGGCCTTGCCGACCTTCTCCGCCGTCGGCCGGGAACACGCAGCAGCATTGGCGCCCGGAGCGCGGGCCTTCCCGGTGGGTGCAGCCGGATTCTCGCCCTGCACCGCTGCACGACCACGTTGCCCTGCCGCTTGAGGACAGGCGCAGTGGTGCCTTGGGCGACGGCGGGGCCAACATAGCCGGCGACGAGATCCGCCCGAGGGCATTAAGCGTGCGTGACCTCGACGGTGACGGGGGATAGCAAGGTGTCATACATGTCGACGAAGGACTGTCGGGGAAGATGCACCGGAGCGGGAGGTGGCAGGGGCAATGGTGGTGGAGGGTGGGGGGAGCGGGAACGGCCGCACGGAAATGTCCCTCCCGTCAAATGTCGCTGTGGATAGGGGCCGAGCTCGGGTCATCCTTCCACCTCGTGAATCTAGAGGTCGGGGGAGATCTTTTGCCGCGCCTCGCAAACATTTTTACGGGTCGGACGCGTATGCGAGGTGTGTTCGGGCGGGATTTTCCACAACGACCCGCATTTTGATTATTTTATGGGTCGGGGCTTTTTTGGGGTCTGCTAGAGTTGCTCTAAGTATTGTCTAAATTATGCCATAACTATTTCTCGCTTAGCGCAAGGCCGAAGCTGCCCGAGGCATATTACTCGGTCGGCCTGTTTCTTTTGCTTTCTTTTGTTCGTGGGATCGCTCGGGAGAAGACGATGGATCGCTCGCCCGCTATATAGTTTCATTTTTTTGTGAGGTAATACGTTTCTCATTTATAAAATAAAGATCCGGTTACAAGACACGTAATCACCGACATTACAGTACTAAAAGAATAGAATAATCCTACACAAAAAACCAGCGCCTGTTCCTCTCCTTCGGCATCACCGAAGCGACCATCAAGAGAGAGAAGACATATCACCTTTTCACCCGAGCTCGACGCGGCTTCATCGCTGATCTGCAGCTTTACGGACCTCCAAAGTAGTTTGCCAAAAGCAAAACCATTGCCGTTAAAAGAATCAAACCGGGGCAACGTGTCCCCGGACACGCAATCGAACTCCAGACCTGACATCCCCGCACGACTACAACGTCGGAAGAGAAAACCAGAACTGTCAGCCTCCAACCACACACCCAGCACATGATGCACCATCTTCCAGCTGTCAACTGCACAGGCCGCCGTCTGGGCGTACTCCCGGACGACAAAACCTCCCTGCTCCACCATGACGTCGGAGACAACGCCACGGCAACGGGGACAGAGCAGAAGGAGAGGCACACCTGATGGAGTCGCCACCGCCGCCTCGCCGACACCATCCATGAACCCTAACTTCGCCGATCTGAAGGATCGGCAAACACACGATGCCATCAACTCCGAGACGCCGCCATGAAGGACACCGCCGGTGTGGGAGTAGAGCTGAGGCAGATTTATTCGTCCGGACATCGCACCCACCACCCCAACGACGCACCACGATATACAAAACCAAAACTTAACTACAGAGCGGAGGAACGGGGTCCCCCCTCCCTCCCGCTGCCGGAGCAGCAGACAAAGGGAGAGGGGACCAACGATCTTGCCGGTGAAGATCGGTGGTAGGCTGGTCGCCTGCCTGGTCGCCGCTCCTCCGCTATATAGTTTCATTGCTTTTTTTATTTCTGCTGGTATTCTTTCTTTTGCGTATTCTTTTCTTTTTCGTTTTGGTTTTATACCTTTCTTTGTTTTTTCATCAGTTTTCTTCGTTCCTTTTCTGGTTTTTTTACTAATTTTCCTTTGTTTCTTTCTCGATTTTCACTGGTTTTTTTTCTTTTTTTTTATTTTCTTTCACAATTTTATTTTGCTTCTTTGTTTTTCATTTTAGGTTTTTATCGGTTTTCTTTGTTTTTATTTGTCCATTTTATACATCAGGATCATTATTTGTTAAAACATTCAATGTTTTACAAATAAATGATTAACAATTTTCAAAACTTATAGTTCTCTATGTCTACTTTTTTCATGCATATAAGTTTTTGGTATACATCACGAACATTTTTATGCACACATTTAAAATTTCAGAAATACATGATTAACATATTTAAATATATTTTTATGTCTAATTTTTCTAGACACATTGTACATTTTCTGTACACTCCAGTAACATTCTTTATATAAATGTTTAATATTTTATAAGTACATGATTAAAAAATTAAAAATATATTTTATGCCTAATTTTTCATACACATATGTACAATTCTTTTATACATCAGGAACATGATTTAGATACATGTTTTAACACTTTCCAATTACATGATTAACATCTTTGAAAACTTATATTTTTATGCCTACTTTTTTCATACACATTCTCTCTCTGAAACATTTTCTCTATACACATAACCGTTTTCAAATGCATGATTCATTTTTTTAAAACATTCTGTAAAAAGATTTTTTGTAATATTTATATTTAGAATATTTATAAGTATAAAAAATTAATAAAAACAAAAAAAATGTAAAAAAGAACAGTGAAAAAATGAGCGGTTTTTAGGCCTACGGTCTCCCGCACGTAGGGCCAGCCGAGAGTCTTGCGCTCACTTGTTGCGAGACAGCCGTATGTCTTGCTATAAACGAGACATAGGTGTGCCCTCTAAATTAGCCCGTTAACAATGGTAAACGGCGCCAGGGATAGAGGAGCTACTAGTTAACGAGCACTTCTTCGGGAGCCCCACAATGATCAATATCATTTAGCATGCTCTTAGCTATTCGCCACGTGTGGTGCTCTGGACGCTTCTTTGATTTTTTTTTACGAGTTTTTGGCTATTTAAATTATTTTTCCAGTTTTTTTATGTTTTGGTTTTCACCGGTCTTCCTTAGCTTTTTGATTAAAAAAAATTAATTTTTTTTTTGCGCAGGAAAACATGTTTTCTTTTTTCTTTCTTTCACGAGAGTCACGGTTTTGCTTCGGCAAGAGGCAGGGTGTGCTTTCGCGAGAGTCGCGGCCGTGCCTCTCGGACAAGAAAAAAACGCGTTTTCTATTTTTTTTTCTTTCGCGAAAGTCACGGTTCTGCTTCCGCGGGAGGCACGATTGTGCTTTCGCGAGAGTCACGGCCGTGCCTCTTGGAAACAAAAAAAACACGTTTTCCGTTTTTTCTTTCTCGAGACTCACGGTTTTGCTTTCGCGAGAGGTACGGGTGTGCTTTCGCAAGAGTCACGGCCGTGCCTCCTCGGAAACGGAAAAAAACACGTTTTCTCTTCTTTTTTCCTTCTGCGAGAGTCATGGTTTTGCTTCCGCGAGAGGCATGTTGTGATTTCATGAGAGGCATGGACGTGGCTCTTTCGGAAAGGAAAAAAACTCGTACTATCGGTTTGATTTTTTCGTCCAGGCTTTTTCGTGAAAAAAGTTCGTCAAAACCTATCAAATTGTATCTAGTTTTGAAGATCTCGACGCGAGGAATTCAACGATGAAAGCGATTTGAGATTTGGACGCACGGTTGGAGAGATAAAACATTTTGAATAAACAGATCTATGAAAAAGGGAAAGCACCCAAATTGCAACCTGGAAAGTTGAAGTGATCTTTGTAACTAATACTCCTCAACTAATAATTTCGAGGGCTACGTGTCAGATGTAATACGCCTCCCCCTCAATCTGGTGAATGGGCCAGCCTAGCAATGGTTTCTACTTAGCGCGTTCGCTCGGTCGCTGATGTTCGTTGCTCAATGGATGTACACTTTCTTTTCTTTTTGTCTACTAGTTAGACTCGTCTAGTTTTGACCGTATTTTTCTTCTTCAGTGCTTTTTACGAAAAACGTTATTCCCCTTGGGGGTTTTCCTTTACGGTTTTCATAAGGTTTTTTTGTTTTGAAAATTCTTTGTTGTTTTTTTCTTTTTTGTTTATTCCTATTTGTTGTCTATATATGATTTCTTTCGTTTTTTTATCATCTTCTTTTCTTTCACTGGTTTCCTTTGTTTATATACTTTTCTTTCACCGCTTTTTTTTTCTGCGTTTCTTCACCGTTTTTCTTAGGTTTTCTTTGATTTTTGGGTATTTTTCACTGCTTTTTTTTGACTTTTTTTTTTGTTTTTTTTTTCCAACACATCTATAATACCTAAATAGTTCATCTCCATTATCCTATTTCTTTAGATATGCAAGCTATCCACATCAGCAGCCCAGCCACATAATCTTTTTTCTTTATGGGCTTACAGGGCGGACCCAAACGTTGACTAGTTGTCGTCATGCCACGTCATCTGCTGATGCCATCATTTTTTTGTACGGAGAAAACTCTGTCCCAAACGTTGCACCGCGTGTCGTTTGACTCTTGATCTTCCAGCCAAGCGCTTAGTTGGGATTAAAGATCTTCCGTCGCATCAACTCAATTTCTGGAACGGTCGAAGGCATCCGAAGAGACATAGCCGCTCACCTTTATTTACCAATCCTTGGCATCTCAAAATCTTCAGTCTGCAAGATCCGTAGGGAGAGGCGGAACAAAGAGAGAGTGACGACACACTGCCGCCTGCAAGGAGTGTGAGGTCTGCATCTCCGAGCTCCCCAACATGCCGCGGATGCAGATCTTGAGTGTTGCTGCTCAAGTCAGCTATCGACAACGGCATGAGAGCATGAGGTTTAGGATCAGCGGCGGCTCATGCCATCCTCACTCAGCCTTGGAGTCCCGTCTGGTGCAGAGACTAGATCGCGTACTCACGGTGACACGAGAGTACGAGACTCCTGCCAATCACGTCAAGGTGCTGCTCAGCGTGGGCGGAGATGCGCGCAGATAGAACCTGACCTTGCTATCCGACGCTCGGGACATGGCCATCTACCTGTCAGTTTGCACCCAGAGACACGAGCGCTCTCTTTGTCGTCCGCCCGATAGGGACCGTATATCTCGGCTTGCCGGTGTCGTTGGATGCTGCGGAGTGCGGACGACGGGGTCGTCGACACAGACATGTTCATGTCGCGGTTTTATGCTGCTGGAAGGCGCTGACAATTACGGCGTGTCCATCCCGTGGAGCTGCTCCCAGGACTCTGATGCTGCAGTGCAGATCAATGCAAAACCGGAAGAAAATCACAGGTACCTTCTGCTTTGTAGGCTTACAGTGACCTGATGCCAAAATTTGAAGTCCATAGTTTGTTATTTGCTTGCTTATTTTATTTAACTAATTTTATTGGCATGTCGCATCTTTTAGCAAGCTTTGTTGAGAAAATTACGGAATCTGTAATGCTTACAGTTTAGTCCATTCTGATTATGTTTCCTTGCAGATTATATATTTTTATTGTTCCAACTAGGCTCCAACTTAACTCAAGAATTTGCAAGTTGGTAATTTCCTTTACATTTCATTTGGATGCATTTTAACTCCCTATTGTTTATATATAGATACAATTGCAGGAGTCATAGGTGGCATCTTCCTACTGCTCCTGCTCCTTACCACTGGCACTGTGGCACATGCAAGCAACCCGATCAAGGTTCTGACAAAAGCCATTTACCCGCGCGTCTTTGTAGTCCATATTGCCGAAGAGCAACCCTATCTTCCTGGTAACACCGCCAACATGATTGTCAGTTCTGTCACCTCCAATCTAATAGTAGTGGCCTCTTTGTATCTCAGTCAAATTTTCTCAAGCATTCGACCAAAGTGGGAATCAGTATATCCACTAGCACAGTTGGTTATTATGAGTTGAAGCGGAGCTTGGTTTAACAAGGTGTGGAGAAATCTGTGAATTTTGCTGGTCCCATTGAAGTTTATCTTATTTGTCTTTCCTAATGCGTATATTGATTTTTAAAAAAATTTATTCATCATAAAGGAGAGACTGAAATATATCTCTATAGGTTGTAGCCGTTGGTGGAGTGATTGTCATGAATATGGTTCTATAATAATATATATTTTAACTCAAAACTCACAAGGTAGAATTAGTAGCTTCCTTTGGCTTATGTCAGTGCCTGCTTGCAATAATACTTTTTGAAGCAATGTTAAGGAGTTGACCTGGTGTTGAAACTGACTTCATTTGCTTGCTGTATCTGCAGTTCTGCAATGTTAAGGAGTACGTCAATCTTAAACTTGCAAAACTAAATCACCTAACCAACATCTGCCTTTGAGTCTAAAAAAAACATCTGCCTTTGACGAATACTCCTCTTCATCAAATCATCTTTCATATTTGTGTATATAAGAACCAGTGTTAAATGCTATATGGAAGTATGAATAATATCCAAAATACTAATTACAAGTCCTCTATCCTATTTAGCATGTACTCCCTCCGTTCCTAAATATTTGTCTTTTTAAAGATTTTAACAAGTGACTATATACGGAGCAAAATGAGTGAATCTACACTCTAAAATATGTCTATACATCCGTATGTGGTAGTCCATTTGAAACTCTAAAAAGACAAATATTTAGGAACAGAGGGAGTACTTAACAGCATGCAGACTTCTTGCAAACAACCAAAAGGAGATCAGCAGCCCATTAGTAAAAAATAAAACAACCCTTCCAATGGTTGTTGAGACCAAGCCATTAAGCATTTAGAAGCCTACTAGATGTCCCGCAGCAACGCGCGAGGTATTCATCTAGTGTCTACTATTTTCAATACACATTATACCTTTTGTATATATGTAAAACATTTTGTAAACATGTTGACCATTTGGCACGCTCAAAGCTCGTTTATCCCTTTTTAGTTGCCGGCAAAACATTTAATGCTTTGAAAATATCAACTAACTAAAAAAGTGGCAAAATTTGAGTATGGGGCTTCCAATGTTGTGCATTAATCATGAAAAAATATTGAATTTGAAATCATAATATATATATATATATATATATAAAATAAAAAATAACAAAAGTTAAAAAATAAATGGACTGACAGGCGCTAGAAAAAGCCCACCACTCGTATGTGAATTTGTTGTAGCAGGCGTTTAATAGTGCCCGCCACTGGTTAGTCAGTACATAGCACCTCCTCTTCCACCTAACCCATTTCATTTCGACTCGTCTATAAGTCTCGGTGACCACTTCCTCTCCTCTCCCATCCGTGCCTAGATCCGTCGCCGCCGCTCCAATCCGCGTTCGGATCCGCCATCGCCGCTTCCATCAATATCGTCCGACCGCCAAAGCCGCCGTACCTCCCAGCCTGTCTTTCTGTCTGACGTCGGATCCGCCACGTCCCCACAGTAACGACCTAGCTAACCTATACCTCCCACCCCGTCCACCGCGATGCTAAGTAATATGTGGATTCAGTTAGTAGGTAGCTGGGGTTTGCCTCTAGCTAGTGTAGGTAGGGTTTGCCTCTAGATAGATGCAATAGTTTCGGTTAGTAGGTAGGATTCAATAGATGCGATAGGGTTTGCAATAAAAAATAATAATTTTGATTACTTGTTCCATTACTTCATTATTAAAATAGTTACAATAGATGACATAGATTCAGTTAGTAGGTAGGATTTGCAATAGATGCAATAGATTCAGTTAGTAGGTTGGATTTGCCTCTAGATAGTGTAGGTACAATTTGCAATAGAAAGTAATAATTTTGATAACATTTCTTATTACTTCATTATTAAAATAGTTGTTCAATGATTAGAGTGGTATTGTAATACCTCACATTGCTCAAGTTGAACTTAGTTTAATTTCCTTACGTATGGCAAGTGCATGGGCTTAGTATGTTATTTACGGGGATTAAAAAAATGAGTGATAATATTTTGGCATTGATTAATTTTCGTTTCAGCAAATTTCTGGCACTTAATATGTTCAATATTTAGCAATGGTCATGCTAAATTTTTTCTTACACTTTTTCTATGACAAAGAAGTTGAGTTGAGTTTAATTTTCTTACATATGAGAAGTGCATGGGCTTAGCATGTTATTTACACAGATTAAAAAAACAAGTGCCAACATTTTGGCAAAACCTTGATTAATCTCTGTTTCGCTAAATTTTTGGCACTCAATATGCTCACCTTTTGAACCAAGGTCATGCCGACTTTTTCTGTACACTTTTGCTATGAGAAAGAAGTTGAATTGAGTATAATTAGCTCACATATGAGAAGTGCATGGGCTTAGCATGCTATATATAGGGATTAAAATTTGAGTGCCAATGTTTTGGCAAAATGTTAATTAATTTTCATTTCACTAAATTTTTAGCACTCACTATGTTCACCTTTTAGCAAAGGTCATGCCGATTTTTTCGTCATTTTTAACCCTTTTTAGCCGGTGCCTCTCCTCAATATTACTTTCATAAGCTAGTATTCATGTCAAATATTTGAAGGAAATATTCCCTAAAGGCAATAATAAACTTGTTATTTTATATTTCCTTATTCATGATAAAGGTTTATTATTCATGCTAGAATTGTATTGATCGGAAACCTAAATACATGTGTGAATACATAAACAAACATCGTGTCCCTCGTGAGCCTCTACTTGACTAGCTCGTTGATCAAAGATGGTTAAGGTTTCCTAACCATGAACATGAGTTGTCATTTGATAACGGGATCACATCATTAGGAGAATGATGTGATGGACAAGACCCATCCGTTAGCTTAGCATTATGATCGTTCAGTTTTATTGCTACTGCTTTCTTCATGTCAAATACATATTCCTTCGACTATGAGATTATGCAACTCCCGGATACCGGAGGAATACCTTATGTGCTATCAAACATCACAACATATTATTAGCTGTGTGCGGCACCCCCCTCCACCGTTTACACACCTGATCATATTTTCGTAGTGCTTAGGCGAAGCCCTGCGAGGTTGCTTCACCACCACCATCACCATGCCGTTATGCTGACGGAACTCATCTACTACCTCGCCCCGTTTGCTGGATCAAGATGGCGAGGACGACACCGAGCTGAACGTGTGCAGAACGCGGAGGTGCCGTGCATTCGGTACTTGATTGGTTGGAGCACGAAGAAGTTCAACTACATCAACCGCGTTGTTAAACGCTTCTGCTTACGATCTACGAGGGTACGTAGACACACTCTCCCCCTCATTGCTATGCATCTCCATGGGTAGATCATCGCGTGTGCGTAGATTTTTTTTGTTTCCCATGCAACGATTCCCAACAGTGGCCTCATGAGCCAGGTCTATGCGTAGATGATATGCACGAGTAGAACAAAAAGAGTTGTGGGTGGTGATAGTCATACTGCTTATCACCAACATCTTATTTTGATTCGATGATATTGTGGGATGAAGCGGCCCAGACCAACCTTACATGTCCACGTAGATGAGACCGGTTCCACCGACTGACATGCAACTAGTTTTGCATAAAGGTGGCTGGCGGGTGTCTGTTTCTCCTACTTTAGTTGAATCGAATTTGACTACGGTCGGTCCATGAAGGAGGCTAAACAACAAACTTGATGAAACACACACCGTTGTGGTTTTTGCGTAGATAAGAACGGTTCTTGCTAGAAGCCCGTAGCAGCCACGTAAAACTTGCAACAACAAAGTAGAGGATGTCTAACTTTTTTTTGGAGGGCATGTTGTGATGTGATATGGTCAAGACATGATGTGATAAACGTTATTGTATGAGATGATCATGTTTTGTAAGTTATCGGCAACCGACAGGAGCCTTATGGTTGTCTCTTTATTGTATGAAATGCGAACGCCATGTAACTGCTTTACTTTATCGCTATGCGTTACCAATAGTTGTAGAAGCAATAGTTGGTGAGACGACCACGACGCAACGATGGAGATCAAGGTGTCGAGCCGGTGACGATGGAGATCATAACGATGCTTTGGAGATGGAGATCAAAAGCACAAGATGATGATGGCCAATCATGTCACATTTTTTGATTGCATGTGATGTTTATCTTTTATGCATCTTATTTTGCTTAGTACGTGGTAGCATTATAAGATGATCCCTTCACTAAATTTCAAGGTAAAAGTGTTCTCCCTGAATATGCACCATTGCTACAGTTCGTCGTACTAAGAAACCACGTGATGATCGGGTGTGATAGACTCTACGTTCACATACAACGGGTGTAAGACAGTTTTGCACATGCAAAATACTTGGGTTAAACTTGACGAGCCTAGCATGTACAGACATGGCCTCGGAACACTAGAGACCGAAAGGACGAGCGTGAATCATATAGTAGGTATGATCAACATAGAGATGTTCACCATTGATGACTACCCCATCTCACGTGATGATCGGACATGGGTTAGTTGATTTGGACCACGTATCACTTAGATGACTTGAGGATGTCTATTTAAGTGGGAGTTCTTAAGTAATTGGATTAATTGAACTTAATTTATCATGAACTTAGTCTTGATAGTTTTGCATATATATGTTGTAAATCAATAGCTCGTGATATAGCTCCTATTTATATTTTGGATATGTTCCTAGAGAAAAATAAGTTTAAAGATGATAGTAGCAATGATGCGGACTGGATCCGTGATCTAAGGATTATCCTCATTGCTGCATAGGAGAATTATGTCCTTGATGCAACGCTAGGTGATAGACCTATTGCAGGTGCAGATGCAGACGTTATGAACGTTTGACAAGCTCGGCATGATGACTACTTAATAAGTTAATAGTTTAGTGCACCATGCTTTACGGCTTAGAACCGGGACTTCAAAAACGTTTTGAACGCCACGAAGCATATGAGATGTTCCAAGAGCTGAAATTGGCATTTCAGATTCGTGCGCATGTCGAGAGGTATGAGACCTCTGACAAGTACTTTGCCTACAAGATGGAGGAGAATAGCTCAGCCAGTGAGCATGTGCTCAGAATGTCTGGGTACTACAATCACATGAATCAAGTGGGAGTTAATCTTCCAGATAAGATAGTGATTGACAAAGTTCTCTAGTCACTGTCACCAAGCTACTAGAACTTCGTGATGAACTATAATATGCAAGGGATGACGAAATCGATTCCCGAGCTCTTCGCGATGCTGAAATCGGCGAAGGTAGAAATCAAGAAAGAGCATCAAGTGTTGATGGTTAACAAGACCACTAGTTTCAAGAAAAAGGGCAAGGGAAAGAAAGGGAACTTCAAGAAGAATGGCAAGCAAGTTATCGCTCCCATGAAGAAGCCCAAAGCTGGACCCAAGCCTGAAACTGAGTGCTTCTACTTCAAAGGAAATGGTCACTGGAAGTGGATTTGCCCCAAAATACTTGGTGGATAAGAAGGATGGCAAAGTGAACGAAGGTATATTTGATATACATGTTATTTATGTGTACCTTACTAGCATTATAAGATGATCCCTTCACTAAATTTCAAGGTAAAAGTGTTCTCCCTGAATATGCACCATTGCTACAGTTCGTCGTGCTAAGACACCAGGTGATGATTGTGTGTGATAGACTCTACATTCACATACAACGAGTGTAAGACAATTTTGCACATGCAGAATACTTGGGTTAAACTTGACGAGCCTAGCATGTATAGACATGGCCTCGGAACACTGGAGACCGAAAGGACGAGTGTGAATCATATAGTAGATATGATCAACATAGAGATGTTCACCATTGATGACTACCCCATCTCACGTGATGATCGGACATGGGTTAGTTGATTTGGATCACGTATCGAGGGTAGAGTATTCAACCCAAATTTATAGATTCGACACAAGGGGAGCCAAAGAATATTTGAAGGTATTAACAGCTGAGTTCTCAATTCAACTACACGTGGAGATTAATTATCTACAACAAAGTGATCAGTAGCAAAGTAATATGATAGTTTTTGATAGTAGTGATAGCAGCAATTGTAACGGTAACATTGATAGCAGTAGTTTTGTAACAAGGGCAACAGTAACAATAGCAGTAGTAACTTAGCAAGAACAATATAAGATAAATTAGTAGGCATTGGATCATGACTTGTTGGATGATATTCATCATGAGACAGTTATAACCTAGGGCGATATGGCACTAGCTCCAGTTCATCAATATAATGTAGGCATGTATTCCGTAAATAGTCATACGTGCTTATGGAAAGAACTTGCATGACATCTTTTGTCCTACCCTCTTGTGGCAGCAGGGTCCTATTGGAAACTAAGGGATATTAAGGCCTCCTTTTAATAGAGAAACGGAACAAAGCATTAACACACGGTGAATACATGAACTCCTCACACTACGGTCATCACCGGGAGTGGTCCCGACTATTGTCACTCCGGGGTTGCCGGATCATAACACGTAGTAGGTGACTATAACTTGCAAGATCGGATCTGGATATAATGGTGATAACATAAACGGTTCAAATCTGAATTCATGGCACCCGGGCCCAAAGTGACAAGCATTAAGCATAGCAAAGTCATAGCAACATCAATCTCAGAACATAGTGGATACTAGGGATCAAGCCCTAACAAAGCTAACTCGATTACATGATGAATCTCATCCAACTCCTCACCGACCAGCGAGCCTACGAAGGAATTACTCACTCCCGGTGGGGAGCATCACGGAATTGGCGGTGGAGATGGGTTGGTGATGACGAAGAACGAAGATCCCCCTCTCCGGAGCCCCAAACGGACTCTAGATATTGCCTCCCGATGAAGAACATGAGGTGACGGCGGCTCCGTCTCGTGGATCATGATAATTCTTTCTCCCTGATTTTTTTCTGGAAAAATAGGAATTTATAGCATCGGTTTTAGGGTCTGCGGGGCCACCAGGTGGGGACAACCCACCTGGGCGCGCTAGGAGGGGGGCGCGCCCTGGTGGGTTGTGCCCACCCAGGTGCCCCCCTCTGGTGGGTCTTGGCTCCAGAAATTCTCTTTATTGATATAAAAATTCCTCGCAAAGTTTCGTTCCATTCCGAGAACTTTTATTTCTGCACAAAAACAACACCATGGTAATTCTGCTCAAAACAGCGTCAGTTCGGGGTTAGTTTCATTCAAATCGAGCAAATTAGAGTCCGAAACAAGAGGAAAAGCGTTAGGAAAATTAGATATGTTGGAGGCGTATCCTCTCCCCCAAGCTTAAACCTTTGCTTGTCCTCAAGCAATTCAGTTGATAAACTGAAAGTGAAAAAGAAAAACTTTTACGAACTCTTTTGATCTTGTTCGCATAAATAGGCTTAAACAGCACCCAGGTTTTCAACCAACATTATAACTAACATGCCGAAAATAACTCTTAAAGATTATATTAACTCATATTAGTGACATAATCAGCTTGCAAGCAATAATAAGATATCTCAAACAGCAACATGTTATCAAAACAACCATGATATAATATGTCAATAGTGGTATCTCGCTAGCCCTTTCTGAGACCGCAAAACATAAATGCAGAGCACCTCCCAAGTTCAAGCAGCGACTAAACATTGTAATTCATGGTAGAAAAGATCCAGTCATGATGCACCCAACATTAGCTACACACAATGCATAAGCATGACAACAGTGTGAAAGTGCATCTATCCCTAGGTGGTTTTGGTAATTCCTAACAACATATAGTTCATTGAGCTAATGCTATTTCAAGACTAATATTTCAGGAAAGCTCAATGATTGGCATGGCATGGATGAGAAAAGTGGACCCCTCAAAATACTAAGGACAAAAGGATTGGCTCAAGTTCAAAAGTTCAAGACTCTAAATTTTCTATTTTAGTGATCCGAGATCACATTGAGTCTATAGGAAAATACAATACTATCAAGGAGAGATGAGGTGTTGCTTAATGAGGCTCTTGCTCAAGTGCTTAGTGATATGCTCCAAAGTCCTCAACTACTTTCTCACATCCACATATGACCCAAACCAAAAGTCAAACTCGGCCCCACCGATTCTTCCTATCCGGCACCACCGAGTTCAGATGTCATAGCCACTGCTACAAAACCCTAGGCAAATCGGTCTCATCGATAGGGATCTCGGTCTCACCGAGATGGGATTGTAATCTCTATGTTTCCCTTCGTAACGTTTCGGTCCTACCGAGATGAGCGACCGGTCCCACCGAGATTGCAATGTAAACTCTCTGTTTCCCTTTTGTAACATTTTGGTCTCACCGAAATGAGTGAATCGGTCCCATCGAGTTTACCTGACCAACTCTCTGGTTAGCTTATTATCAAAATCGGTATCACCGAGTTTGTGTAATCGGTCTCACCGAGATTACGTTATGCCCTAACCCTAACCATATCGGTCCTACCGAGTTGCATGTCGGTTCCACCGAAAATCCTAACGATCACTAGATTTGCTGAATCGGTCCGACCGAGTTTACCAATTCGGTCCCATCGAGTTTGGCAAGTTGTGTGTAACGGTTAGATTTTGTGTGGAGGCTATAAATACCCCTCCACCTCCTCTTCATTCGTGGAGAGAGCCATAAGAACGAACCTACACTTCCAACCTACATTTTCTAAGAGAGAACCACCTACACTTGTGTTGAGACCAAGATATTCCATTCCTACCATATGAATCTTGATCTCTAGCCTTCCCAAGTTGCTTTCCACTAAAATCTTCTTTCCACCAAATCCAAATCATGTGAGAGAGAGTTGAGTGTTGGGGAGACTATCATTTGAAGCACAAGAGCAAGGAGTTCATCATCAACACACCATTTGTTACTTCTTGGAGAGTGGTGTCTCCTAGATTTGCTAGGTGTCACTTGGGAGCCTCCGACAAGATTGTGGAGTTGAACCAAGGAGTTTGTAAGGGCAAGGAGATCGCTTACTTCGTGAAGATCTACCGCTAGTGAGGCAAGTCCTTCGTGGGCGACGACCATGGTGGGATAGACAAGGTTGCTTCTTCGTGGACCCTTCGTGGGTGGAGCCCTCCGTGGACTCGCGCAACCATTACCCTTCGTGGGTTGAAGTCTCCATCAACATGGATGTACGATAGCACCACCTATCGGAACCACGACAAAAACATCCGTGTCTCCAATTGCGTTTGAATCCTCCAAACCCTTCCCTTTACATTCTTGCAAGTTGCATGCTTTACTTTCCGCTGCTCATATACTCTTTGCATGCTTGCTTGAATTGTGTTAAGATTTCTTGACTTGTTCTAAGTTGCTAAAATCTGCCAAGAACTAAAATTGGGAAAAGGCTAGATTTTTATTCGGTTAAGTAGTCTAATCAGCCCCCTCTAGACATACTTTCGATCCTACAAGTGGTATCAGAGCTTTGGTCTCCATTTGCTTTGATTTCCATAGCTTTTGGTAGTCATAGCCTTGGTTTCACAACCTAGGAGAGTATGGCGTCTAGCGAGGGAAATTACCACCGTAGAGGTCCTTACTTTGATGGTACTAATTTTGCTAGTTAGAAGCATAAGATGAAAATGCATATTCTTGGACATAACCCCGCCGTTTGGGCTATTGTGTGTATGGCTTGCAAGGTGAATTCTTCGATGGGAGAGAATCGAACCGTGAAGCTACCGCAGAAGAGTTGAAGATGCTGCAATACAATGCTCAAGCTTGTGATATCATCTTCAACGGATTGTGCCCCGAAGAATTCAACAAAATCAGCCGTCTTGAGAATGCAAAGGAAATTTGGGATACTTTGATTGATATGCACGAAGGACCGACTCCGTCAAGGAATCCAAGTTGGATGTGCTTCAAAGTCAACTTGACAAGTTCACAATGAAGGATGGTGAAGGTGTCGCTGAAACGTACTCTAGGCTTGCTCTTATCACAAATGAGATTGCCGGCTTAGGAAGTGAAGAGATGACCAACAAATTCATCATCAAGAAGATCCTAAGAGCCTTGGATGGAAAATATGATACCGTATGCACATTGATCCAAATGATGCCCAACTACAAAGATCTCAAGCCAACAGAAGTCATTGGAAGAATTGTTGCTCATGAGATGTCACTCAAGGATAAGGAGGAGCTCCATAACAAGTCAAGTGGTGCTTACAAAGCCTCATGTGAAGCTCCCACATCATCAAGTGAGAAACAAACCTTCAATGAAGAATTGAGCCTAATGGTGAAGAACTTCAACAAGTTCTACAAGAGTAGAAGCAAAGAGAGAAGTTCCAAGTCAAGGTCCTACAATGACAAAAGATCTTCTAGTCGAGAGCGTAATTGCTACAATTGTGGAAGACCCGGACACTACTCCAATGAGTGTATGACCCCCTACAAAAGAAGAGAAGATTCTCCCAAAAGAAGAAGTAGAAGATAAGAATCACCATCAAGGGAGAGAAGAAGTAGGGATGATCGTTATGAACAAAGACCCTCTTGGAGAAGCAAGGATTCGGAAAGGAAGGACAAGTCATCAAGGAGCTACACAAAACGAAGACATCAAGCTCATGTTGGTGAATGGGTATCCGGCTCCGACTCCGACAATCACTCCGAGAGAAGCTATCACTCCGACTCCGAATATACTCAATATGAAGGTGTTGCCGGTCTAGAATTTGTGTCAACCAACTCCTACGACATATTTGATTCACCAAATGAAGGAATTGGAAGATGCTTCATGGCCAAAGGTCCAAAGGTATCACACCCCGAGTATGTTGATTTCAATAGTGATGAAGATGATTTGTTAGGTGATGATGGTTTACTTGTTGACAACTCTAGTGATGAATACTATGATGAAACATCAATTAATCATGCTAATCAAGATGAAACGAATGTCAATGATAAGGAGAAGATTGAGTCTCTAACTAAAGAACTGAACACTCTTAAGTTAGCTCATGAAACTATCTTAGGAGATCATCGAGAACTTTTAAGGACTCATGAGAAATTACGTTTTGAGAAGCTCAATCTTGAGCAAGAGCATGAGTTCTTAAAGGCAATCAATGATGATCTTCGCAAGAAAAGTTCTTCTTACATTGCCAAGCGTTTACTCTTATCCACTTACATGCCTCAAGTCAAGTCTAGTAACAAGAACAAGATGGATTCTTCCTCTAGTAGCAACAATAATCATGCTAAACCCAATATTGTTGCTTATAGTAGTTCTCTTGATTCCACTAACGATTCTCTTAGCCAAGTTACACTTGAGGAAGAAAATATCTTATTGAAGGGAATTATAGAGAAAGGTGTTTACAAGAGCCTTGCTGGGAGTAAGCAATTCGAGGAAATTGTACGCAAGCAAGGAAGGCACCGGAAGAACCAAGGTATTGGTTTTGAACGAAAGTTCAATGCCAATGGAGTTGAATGGGAAGAAGATCAATACCCAAGACGAAGTTTGTTCCTCAACTAGAGAAGTATGATCCTACTTATTTCATAGGGACACAAGCTCAAGATGATCTTCCACCACATGCCACAAGGAAAAAGGCAAGGACAAGCTTCAAGAGGAAATTGATGCATTTGAAGAAGCTTCTAAGGCCTTGGTCAAGTGGGTTGTCGGTCAAAACCGGCGGATCTCGGGTAGGGGGTCCCGAACTGTGTGTCTAGGCGGATGGTAACAGGAGACAAGGGACACAATGTTTTACCCAGGTTCGGGCCCTCTTGATGGAGGTAAAACCCTACGTCCTGCTAGATTAATATTGATGATGTGTGTTACAAGAGTAGATCTACCACGAGATCAAAGAGGCTAAACCCTAGAAGCTAGCCTATGGTATGATTGTTGTTCGTCCTAACGGACTAAAACCCTCCGGTTTATATAGACACCGGATAGGGTTAGGGTTACAGAGTCGGTTACAATGGTAGGAGATCTACATATCCGTATCGCCAAGCTTGCCTTCCACGCCAAGGAAAGTCCCATCCGGACACGGGACGAAGTCTTCAATCTTGTATCTTCATAGTCTTGGAGTTCGGCCGATGATGATAGTTCGGCTATCCGGACACCCCTAGTCCGAACTCCTCGGTAGCCCCTGAACCAGGCTTCAATGACGATTTAGTCTGGCGTGCATATTGTCTTCGTCATTGCAAGGCGGGTTCTTCCTCGAACAATTTATAGAAGATTGTGAACACCAGATAGTGTCCGCTCGCAAAACAAGTTCCACATAACACCGTAGAGAATAATTTTTGCACAGATCTGCTGACGTATTCCGCGGCGTGACATCACACCACGGCCAGGCTTTTGTATGAATCGTTTTTTATTGTTCCACCTCAGCGTGTTTAGCGAGGCGGTTTCCTTGGCACGTATTATCAAAGCGTAGATCGTGCCCCCTTATTCCGGGATTCTCATCAATACGGACGTGGGTAACCCAACCGTGCCCGTTGGCCTGCCTTCTCTATCAAAGGCGAGTCCTAGTCGACCACGGGGTGGGCTCTTGGTATTCAACCTCTTTATAACGAGACCAAGGCCCTCTCCTTTTACACCCTCTATCGAGTTCGCCTCGTGCTTCGAGTTCCAACACCCAAAGCTTCAGATTCAGGCGCTTCGGACTTTCGACGATGTCCGGCTCCGACCAGCATGGCCGATGGATGTCTTCCTCCGTCACAGAAGAAGACGTGCTAAAGCTGCGAGACACCAGGTATCTAACCGGCGAGATCTCGCATAGGCTGCCTGCTCCAGGGCAGGTCGTTCACACTCCTGCGCCCGGTGAGAACGTGGTGTTCGTGTCTCACTTCCGTCGGGGTTTAGGCTTCCCGATGGACCCCTTTGTGCGGGGGCTCATGTTTTATTATGGGCTGGATTTTCATGAATTGAATCCGGAGTCCATCCTCCATATCTCGTCATTCATTGTTGTTTGTGAGGCCTTCCTCCATATTACCCCTCACTTTGGATTGTGGCTCAAGACCTTCAAGGTGGAGCCAAAGGCGATCAAGGGGCGGCAAACAGAGTGCGGAGGGGCGGTCATAAGCAAATGCGCTGGTGCTCCGTGGCCCGAGGGCTCTTTTCAAGAGGAGCTTGGTTTATGGCAACGGGAGTGGTTCTATATCACCGCTCCCTGGGGCACCAAATGGGCGGCGCCCCGCCTTCCGCTTAGGTCCGCCACAGCGGTGGCGTCATGGGTCAACAAGGGCTTGACTGGAGTTGTCCAAGGACGTTCCCTCGCTGCAGGCCGTATTCGAGATCTCCGGAAAGAGGATCAATCTGGTTGCGATGGCGCGAGTTATTGTGATCCGCCGCCTTCAGCCCTCGCAAGCGCCGCACCCTCCGCTTGTGGGAATTCAATCCGGAGGGACCACGAGCTCTCCAAAATTTTATGGGCACGACGCCCGCGGAGATGTATAAACTGTTCTTCGGATCACAAGAGAAGTGTCCGGACTTGACCGAGGACGCAGGACTAAGCTGCAATCGCCCAGATACTCAAGTAAGTAGTCCTGTAACCGGACAAGTTGTTCATTCATTTATTATACATATATGCCCTTTAAAGGAGCCGTTTCTTGAACAGGAGTGGATAGCCAAGGCAAAGTTGATAAGGTGTCCGGCTCCCCTCCCAGAGACCACGCCGGATCCCATGTTGACCAATATGTTGAAGGTCGCGCCCTTTGAAGAAGGTGAAGGGAGGAGCGGGGGAGCAACTGCCTCTGCGAAGGAGGCTATCAAGGAAGGAGGGATTAAGAGTCCCACCTTCCAAGGAGAGAAGAGGATCGCTTCAGAAGATCCAGAGGTCAAGGCCTCAAAGAAAGGAAGGGAATCTTCGGCAGAGAGTCCGGCGCTGGGAAGTAACCCAGCCGCATTATTTCCCCAAGGGGATCAGCCCTCCAGCGAGCCGTAAGTAGAAAGAAAGGGGTCTTGTAAATAAGGAGCATCCCCGTATTTATTTATGAAGATAACCGGAATTGTACCTTGTAGTTCGGATCTCAGCCCTTCTCAGCAGAGCTCGTCTTCGGGGAATCTTCTTCCGGAGATGATGGAGAGCGAAACGCCTCCACCTGTCGCACCCTCATGTGAAGCGGACGACCTGGAGGTGTCATCGCAGAGGGTTCCCCCAAGTCCGGCGAGGCGTAAGGTCCAGCGCCAAGTGGTGTCTTGTCGAGGAGCTGAGGATTTGCTCGGTGAGCGGCTATCTCGAAAGATCACCGTGCTCTAATGGGTACGGTGATTGAAAGAATTGCATCTTCAGAGAGCGGATTGCACGAAGCCGTCAGAAGCTTACTGACAGGGTTTGAGGTACGCAAAAAATAATGTATAAAATGCGCCATGTATAGATAGTAGCCCCTGAGACTCGGTATGTTGTCAAAAAATTGACGACGTGCCGAGGATCAAATTCTCAGTTTTAACATATCGCTGCTCCTAAACAGGTGGCGGGGCGTTCGGAGGCCAGCCGGACTGATGAATATGCCAAACTGAAGCGGCGACTTGACGAGGCAGATGCAGACATCGCGCTGGTCAATAAATGGTTTGACGAGTCACAAGGTATGCGACTTCTATGCGGACACCTGTTAAGGGAGCTTGACGCCCATGTCTTACTGTTTGTATGCTTTAATGCGATGGTGCCGCTGCCGCTGAGGAGCTGCAGCAGAACTTGCCCGAGCGAAAGAGCAAGCCAGAGTAGTAATGCGGCTGCTTTAAAGGCGGCCAAGAGCTAGAAGCTGAACGGGCTGCTCACCGCCAAGAAGAGGAGATGGCCGAGATGGCCAAAAGGTTAAGGAATGCTACCGATCGCTGCGAGGTTCTTGAGAAAGAGCATCAAGCGGAACAGAGGGCCTAAAGAAGGCCGCCGCGAAACCAAGAATGCCCAATCGGCTTTGAAAGCTGCCAAGGAGGAGCTGAGTCGGGCCGAGGCAATTGCGGCTGGAAAACCGTTTACTGCGGAGGAAATATACAGATCCAAAGTATGCTCCGTTGGATAAATTATGGAGTTTAGAGGATGCTTATATGGACTTGGCAGCGAGCGCTATGGACGCGGTTGAGCACTTCCGGGCGTAAGGGGCACAAAGGAAGAGCTATACTGGTCGCAATTCCATTGTCCGGGCGTCCTTCCGCCACGACCGATCGGTTGGCCGAGTGGGCCGAGCTGAATCGATTGTCCGGATTGGCCATGAAGCATGTCTTGACTCACTTGTGGCCGGACGGACCCCAGCCGAAGAGTTATTTTGGTGTAGTGCAGCAGTTTCTTGGAGCGGTGCCGCGTATCGATGCGATGAAGCGATCGACATGTATTGAGGGAGCGCGGATGGATCTTGCCCGTGTCAAGACATACTGGGCAGAGATGAAGGCCGCTGACGTTGCATCCCAGGATTCGGACAGAGGCCGAGTACCTGCCGAGCACTACTTTGAAGAAGTCCTGCCGGGCGCTTGTTTAATAGAGGCGCAGTGCTCGAAGGATATTATGTTTTAATGACATGTATGATTCATGAAAACGATGTTTCAATGTAATATAACTGCTTTTTATACTTGTGTGTTCAAGTAGTAAACTACTCCTGTCGGCCGCTTATGTATATGTGTATATAACCTCGAAAGATGGCTGTCCTTGGCTTTCAGCCCCACGCACATAGTGCGGGGTGTTTGCAAAAAGCGCTTTTTCACACTTAATCCAACGCCTTGGTCCTGTTAAGGAGGTGGTAGCGTAGCAAACCAGAACAACCGGACTATAATGCTTTATCACTTTCACTTAGCCATAGGAGTTCGAGGGTGGGGCTACTATATAGCCCACGGGCACCGCACTCTCCCGAATTCGGGTGCGTATGTGCCTGACCGAAAACGGTCCTTCGTTAATCGCGAGGAATTCTAAACATTCTGTGAGTCATCGAGTGGTTGACCAGTCTCTCGCTATATCATGACATCAGTTTTCGGCTTTCATCGAGGTGCTCGCCCGCCGAACCGGGCACAATCGCAGATAGTTCTCCTGGTGCCGCGTTAGCCGTGAAAACGGAACATAAGGCAGCAAAACACAGAGCCGGTAACCCAACATTTGACCAAAGACAATGATTGGAGCTGATGCATATAAGGCCTAACTCGAGACGCCGAATACTCCCTAAGGTATTCGGTCTTTATGAAAATGGGCAAAATAAAGCCCTAAGCCCTTTGTGTCCAGTGCAGCATAAAAATTCTGGTGCGGCCAATGCCAAAGCACCAGCCTCCTCCTCGATTATATTTAAGGAACTGGGGAATGTATATCAACAAGAGACAGTGAAAAAAGGTTTACGCAGGGTCTTAATCTGAAAAGAATCCTAGCAACGGGTCCCTGCTGCACGTCTGCGCCTGTGTCTCCGTTGTGCCGTATCTTGGACGGGTGTAGCACGTTGTTCATCTGTAAAAGAAAGGAACTTAGTTTGAAAGAAAAAGGAGCGTGCGAAAGATGTACTTAATATTAAATGAACAGAGTATGGTTCAAAGAAGTGAAAAAAATTGAGCTTTATTGTCTCTTGTTATACATGCATGCAGCCCCTTGTATGGGGGTATGCCGCTAGTGGGCGCCGGACTCGTCTAGCCGTATCCGGGGTTTGAATGACCTATTGCGTGTTCTTTGCCTAGTGGAGCCGGATAGCTGTGGAGCTGTCGATGCGATCTCCCTTCTTCCGCGCTTGAGTAACACTTAATACTTCCTTTCAACGAGATGATGCCGCGTGGACCGGGCATTTTAAGTGTTAGAGAGGCATAATGCGGTATTGCGTTAAAGCGGGCGAAAGCTTCGTGTCCCAATAGTGCTTGATGGCTACTTCTAAACGGGCGACATGGAAGAGTAACCTTCGCGACGGAAGTTGTCGGATGAACCGAACGCAACTTCTAGCAAGATGGAGCCCATGCAAAGGGCGACGGGCTGGCGAGTACTCCTTTAAAGGAGGTGTTGCTATGGCGAATTTTGGTTGGTTTATCCCCATCCTGCGGATTGTGTCCTCGATATATCAGGTTTATGTCATCGCCTCCGTCCATGAGGACATGTGTAAATTGGAATCCGTCGATTATAGGATTCAATATCAAGGCAGTCCATCCTGCGTTCGGATATTATCGGAATAGTCCCGATGGTCGAAGGTGATTGGTTTTGACAACCAGCAGTGCGGCGCGCCTTTTAGGGGGCGCCGCTTTGTTTTTCCCTTTGATCACGTGAAGTGAGTTTACTGTTTTAACCTCATGTGGGAAAGTTTTTCGTTTTCCGGAGTGCTGCTTTTGGGTTTCGTCACTCGCATTTGGTGTGTCGAGCCCCTTGTGTTCGGCATTAAGTCGGCCGGACTGTTTGAAGACCCAACAATCTCTGTGGGTATGGTTTGCGAGCTTCCTGAGGTACCATGTATTTGACACAATCTATCCGAATCTTGTTTAGGTTGGATAGCTCGTCACCGTTATCCTTTGGGGGCGGTGTTTTGTTGTTCGCCGAGAGCTTTTGAATCCGGCGTTGACCGCCGCATTATTTGGGCCATTTTCCTTATTCCAGCTGATCTTGTCTGCGTCGTGATTTCCCACTTCCATCCCTGATTTCGGATGTACTCGGGTCGCTGGTGCTGCATCTAGCCAGCCAGCTGTCTTCTTCTGTGCAAAAGCGGGTCATGAGGCTTGTTAATGCGGCCATTGTTCTTGGCTTTTATTGGCCGAGGTGTCTGGCGAGCCATTCGTCTCGGACGTTGTGTTTGAAAGCTGCTAAGGCTTCGGCGTCCGGACAGTCGACTATTTGGTTCTTTTTAGTAAGGAACCTGTTCCAGAATTTTCGGGCTGACTCTCCGGGCTGTTGAGTTATGTGACTTAGATTGTCTGCATCCGGAGGGCGGACATAAGTACCCTGAAAATTTGCCCGGAATGCGTCCTCGAGCTCTTCCCAGCTTCCAATGTTATTTTCGGGGAGGCTTTTAAGCCAATGCCGAGCTGGCCCTTTGAGTTTAAGGGGTAAGTATTTTATGGCGTGGAGATCGTCTCCTCTAGCCATCTGTATGTGGAGGATGTAATCCTCGATCCGCACTGTGGTATGTTGTTCCGTCAGATGCCTCTATGTTTACGGGTTTGAATCCGCTGAAATTCATGATCCAAAGACCTCATCGGTGAAACATAGGGGTGTGCGGCACCCTATATTTGGGTGTGCTGTGATCTTCGAATTTTGGCGTATTGCATTGCTTTGACGAGCCTGCTTTCTTGGCCCATAGATGGACCTAACTGGGCCATCCTCTTGGTGCATCTAATCCTAAGTGCATCTTCCGCTGTTTTGAGCTTCCGCTTCTGCTTTTTCAGGCTATGCGCAGTGGCAACGAGCCTTTTCTAGAGGTCATTTTGCTCCAATGGTTTGTCCGGCGTGAGGTCGTCCGGACTGTTGCCTTCGCCGGGGACAGATTGTTTATCCAAGTTGTTTTGTTCGGATGATTGCTCAATAGCTTGTTCGTTGTCCACCGGTTCGCCCTGCTCTATGGCTGGGTCTTTGTTGAGGCTGGACTTTGTTCGGCGTTTACGTTGCCGTTTGGACTGCTTTTCGAGGGATTTATCCTTCGTAGTGTCCCGTTGCTCCTCATATTCATTTGCTTTATGTGTATCCACCATGTATACATCATGGGGTGAGTTTGTCCAGCATCCTGTAGGTGCTGGTTCATTGTTATCTCCTACATCGTCGTCCATACCGTCGATGTCTTCGGAGTCGAAATCGAGCACGTCGTGTAGGCTATCGGCGGTGGCTACGAAGTGGGTGGTGGGTGGGCGTTGAATTTTTCATCGTCCGTATCCCAACCTTCCCGACCGTAGTCCGCCAGGGCTCTCCGTGATAAAGAGAGAGACTTTAGTGAATTCAGGATGTCGCCAAAAGGCGAGTCTTTGAAAGATGTCCGCGCCGTGAACTCCATAACAGCGCCTAATCGGATTCGATCGGCAAGGGCGCGGAGGGTTCGGAGTCCGGATAGGAGTCCGGCGCCCTGGAGTCGGCGTCTTTGCAACGGACATGGATGGAGTTCGGCTCGATCGCTGTAGAGATTAAAGCCCCCGAGGCGGTGCCCAACCACTCGTCCCCGATCGGGGAGTCCGGCTCCGGATTAAGGGTTGGAGCAGATTCTGGTGCGGCCTCCAGGGCACTGTTCGGCTGCAGAGCTAGATCATGCACATCGAGACAGTGCGACGCGCTTGGCTGAGGCTCGAATCCGTCGAAGATCAAGTCTCCGCGGATATCGGCCGTATAGTTTAAACTTCCGAATCTGACCTGACGGTCAGGGGTGTAGCTTTCGATCTGCTCTAGATGGCCAAGCGAATTGGCCCGCAGTGCAAAGCCGCCGGACACGAAGATCTGCCTGGGGAGAGAAGTCTCACCCTGGCCCGCGTCGTTGCTGACGATCGAAGGAGCCATCGGGCCTATCGGCGATAACACAGAGGAACTCTCAATGAAAGCACCAATGTCGGTGTCAAAACCGGCGGATCTCGGGTAGGGGGTCCCGAATTGTGCGTCTAGGCGGATGGTAACAGGAGACAAGGGACACGATGTTTTACCCAGGTTTGGGCCCTCTTGATGGAGGTAAAACCCTACGTCCTCCTAGATTAATATTGATGATGTGTGTTACAAGAGTAGATCTACCACGAGATCAAAGAGGCTAAACCCTAGAAGCTAGCCTATGGTATGATTGTTGTTCGTCTTACGGACTAAAACCCTCCGGTTTATATAGACACCGGATAGGGTTAGGGTTACACAGAGTCGGTTACAATGGTAGGAGATCTACATATCCGTATCGCCAAGCTTGCCTTCCACGCCAAGGAAAGTCCCATCCAGACACGGGACGAAATCTTCAATCTTGTATCTTCATAGTCTTGGAGTCCGGCCGATGATGATAGTTCGGCTATCCGGACACCCTCTAGTCTGGAACTCCCTCATGGGTTCCCAAGACTACATCAAGTTCCACTTCATCAAGTACAACTACAACTCCGAGGATTCCCATCAAGATGGTGTGGATCCCGAAGAAGAAGAACTAGAGAGTTCTTGAGGGTGACTCCGCCAACATACTTCACTCTTATCATTTTGGCAAGAACAAGTGCAATCAACCTCCACATCTTGCACTAGTTCAAGGAGTCACAAACCCTCTTATTGGTAAGGCAAGGGACAAGGTAACCAAATGCTTTCATAGACATCATCTTGTGTATGCATCACTCTATGTCTATGGATATTCCTTGTTTGTTCCTTGTGGCACTAACCCGTGTAGGTATTGAAAGTACAACTCACTCCAAAGGATTGCTCCAAATGATCTACATCAACATTGAGCATCCACATCTTCAACACCTACATGAAGTCATCATCGACAAAACCCAAGGTTAGTTCATCCCTCTTAGGGGGGATCTCACATCTAGGGGGAGCTTTACTCTAAGAATTGAGCTAAAGCAACTCCAATGGTGTGAACACAACAACGCTTTATGTAAAAGTGGTAACCCCACTTGTGCTTAAACGATGAGTATGACCTATGATCAAATGTTCTCATTTGACTCCAAAGTCAATATACTCATATATAGATGACCTAGTCAATGCCAATTGCTTGATAGATGCTAGAATCGATTGTGCATGCCTTGCCACATATTTCATTTGCCATTTTATTGTGTGAGCATGTTGGTTGCATAATTTACTCATTCGAGGACATCCACTTGTTGTTTTGATTGATTGGTTTCTTTTTCTCTTGCCAAGTGGATGGACAAGAATGCCTAAGAACCTTCTCTAGCTATCTATGCTCTTCTCGTCTCAAACTCTATTCATGCTGCATCACAAAGTTTGATCAAGTCAGATTCGAACCACTCTGTGTGAGGAGCACTCGGAGTCCCCGATTGGTCATAGACTTAAACTTCCAAAACTTCTTTGTGCATTTCGGTCTGACCGATTCATCCATTTCGGTCATACCGAGATCACTAAGTCGATCTAGGTTTTCAATCTCGGTGCAACCAATTTGAACTTTTCGGTCACACCGAGTTGCAGTAACTGCTTGCAGTTATGCATCTCGGTGCCACCGAGTTGTTCCACTCGGTCACACCGACATGGTCAGGCTATATATACCCACGGGCCAAAATTTGGATAACTTTCCGAACCTCTTCGCCCGCGCTCAGCCTGCTCTGCCTCCGTGGGGTCTCCGGATTGTCCTCCTCGTCGCCAGCCACCTCCAGTCGCTGGTCTCCACCGCCGTCAACGGGATCGTCTCCGCCGTTGCCGCCGTAGCAAGTCCATCACCGCACTAGGGTATGGACTTGGTCCTTGTGCTGATCTCACTCCGATTCCCCAGCATATTTTCTTGCCATGTATCTTACCACGGTTGAGATCACTCTATCCAATGAAAACACTCCGTAGTTTAGTTGTGGATTGAAAATTTAGGGTTAGGTTTCCGCCGAAACCATCTCGGACTGACCGAGTTGTTGAAATCGGTTCCACCGATTTGGCTCAGGCCATTGCACATGTGATTCTCGGTCTAACCGAGAATTGCAAATCGGTGTGACCGAGTTCAAGTCTTTGTGAAACCCTAGCAGTCTCGGTGCCACCGAACTGTGACTCGGTCTGACCGAGTTCACTAGTTTAGGTTCCAACAGCTGCTTCGGTATCATCGAGATTTCAAATCGGTAGATCCGAAATGCTTTCTATGGAAAGCTAAAACTAAGTTTTTGATTCATTCTTTTGCAAAAACCTCTGCACTTTGTGATGCTCATCCACTCTACCTCATCCATAATCTATTCACGTGGTCACCGTCGTTGTTTGCATCATGTCAGATCAGAGTGACAGTCAGAAAAAGTCTGAGGAGCAGGTTCACATGAGTGAGGGCACTAGTCCCTCTAGCAGCTCAGATGATGGAAGCAGGAGCACACCCAGCAACTTGCCAAAGGCTGCCACAAGGTCCAGCAAGAAAAGAACCTCAGATTCAAAGGATGAGGACTATGTGGCTGAGGAGGAAGAAGCCACCTCAAAGAAGAAGGTTCTAAAAAAGGAATATGGCACAACTGCTGCAACTAAGCCAGGTCTGAAGACCAAGAAGCCAGCAGGAAGACAACCAATGTCTAAGCCAAGGAAAGTTGCCACAGGTGAGAAAATGGTGTTCACTCTTGAACCCAAGGAAGCTGGAGATGGCAAGAAGAGGAAAGAGAGGGTTAAGAAGACCATTGCCAGAGTTCTAGGCAAGCCCTCTATGATGAGAGACTCTGAAGAGGAAGAGGAAGAGGTTGCTGCACCAGCACCTAAAGCCCAGAAGCTCATGGGAGATGCCATAAGATCAGGGGCTGCTCCATCTAAGCCCAAAGAAGCTCCCAAGCCAGCTGCTCCAAAACCCAAAACTGCACCCAAGAGGAGCACCAGGAACATCCCAAAGAGCAGAGAAGAACAAGGCCCCAAAGGTCCAAAGTCAGAATGGAAGAAGAAGATGATGAGTCACATATCTTGAGGAAGTTGAAGCCAAAAATTCCAGATCACAATGATGTTCACCCAGTAGTTGAGAACATGAAGATAAGGAAGGATTCAGGATTGAGGCTATGGAGAGAGTCAGATCCATATGCCACCAGAAGAAGAACTGTTGTGGATTACAGGTTCCATACCAAGGAACAACAGGACTTCTATGAGACAGTGTTGCTTGACAAGAAGCCAATAGTGTGTGACACGAGATGGGTCAACTGGGAGTACATCAAGGAGAATGAAGAGCACTATCCTGGAGTCTATGATAGTTTCATTGCTTGTGGAGTTGATGAGCTTGTGGCTCAGAAGCTCACAAAGTGGAATGATGAGCTTATCATGCAGTTCTACTCCACAGCTCACTTCTACCCAGATGGAAGAATTGTCTGGATGTCTGAAGGTACTAGGTACCAGTCAACTGTTGAAGAATGGGCCAGATTGATCAATGCTCCTGAGGTGTGACGCCCCCGATTCAATCGTACACTAATCATGCACGCAAATGTGTACGATCAAGATCAGGGACTCACGGGAAGATATCACAACACAACTCTACAAATAAAAATAAGTCATACAAGCATCATAATACAAGCCAGGGGCCTCGAGGGCTCGAATACAAGTGCTCGATCATAGACGAGTCAGCGGAAGCAACAATATCTGAGTACGATATAAGTTAAACAAGGTGCCATAAGATGGCTAGCACAAACCGGGATACAGACGAAGAGGAGCAGGCCTCCTGCCTCGATCCTCCTAGGTCACTCCCGGTCGCCGCCGCCGGGCTGCACGTATTAGTAGGCACCTCCGAGTAGTAGTCGCCATAGGCGGTGGCGTCGACTCGGCTCCATCATCCGGTTGCAGCAATCGAATAGAGGTAGGGGAAAGGGGAACAAGGCAACCGTGAGTACTCATCCAAAGTACTCGCAAGCAAGGAGCTACACTACAAATGCATGGATATATGTGTAAAGGCCATATCGGTGGACCGAATCGCGAATGCCGTAATAAGAGGGGATAGCTAGTCTTAACGACGACTACGCTTCGGACACCGGTCTTGCAATGCTGTAAGAGGACAAACGGAAGTCCTCCAAGTAACATCATATAGCAATAATCCTACCCGCAATCCCCGCTCATAACCCCGAGCGAGAGCGACCACCGTTGTATCCGCACTTGGAAGGGTGTGTTTGATCAAGTATCCGGTTCTAGTTGTCATAAGCTCAAGGTACAACTCCAAGTCATCCTCATTATCAAGATCACGGCTATCCGAATAGATTAACTTCCTGCAGGGTGCACCATCTTACCCAAAGACGCTTGATCCCATTTGGCCGACACACTTTCTCGGGTCATGCCCGCCATGAAGATCAACACGCCGCAGCCCCACCTAGGCACAACAGAGGCCAACACGCCGGTCTAAACCTAAGCGCCAGCAGGGTCCGGGCCCATCGCCTGAAGCGCACTCGCACGCTGCTTACGCGGCCGGAAGCGCACTCTAGCCCAAAGAAGGCGCTCCAGGTCCAATCCGGCGCGTGCCGCCCGTCCGACGTCTGAAGTGCTTGGTGATACCACGACGCCGGATACCCATAACTACTCCCGCGAGATGGTTAGTGCGATAAGCTCAGAGCCAACCCAGATCAAATACCAAGACCTCGTTAAGCGTGTTAAGTAACCGCTGAACGCCGAACAGGCCAGCCCACCTCTCTCCTAGGCGGTCTCAACCTGCCCCGCCGCCCCGCCATAAAGTAACAATGGGGGCCGTCGGGAACCTAGGCCCACCTCTACCAGAGATGGAACCACCTCCTTTCAAATTTCATCTCCTAACAGACTACGTAATGTAATAGTGGACAAGATATAGATATACCGTGATCACCTCCCGAGTGATCACGGCCCGATAGTATAGCACGGCAGACGGACAAGAATGTAGGGCCACAGATGAAAGTACTAGCATCCTATACTAAGCATATATGATTGCGTAAGGTAACAATGTATAACAAGGATAAAGCTATGCAAAGAAAGATAGGAGTATCTCGAAAACAAGAACATGCTATACTACTCTAATGCAAGCAGTGTAGATAAAAGTAGGCTATATCCGTGATCAAGGGGGGGGCTTGCCTGGTTGCTCGATACAAGAAGGAGGGTCGCCGATGACGAGTCGATCATAGGGACATCAAGATCGGCCTCGGGGTCTACCGGAGGGAAGAGGGGAAGAAACAGTAAATACATAGCAGGCAAGTGCATAACAGACAATGCATGAGCTAGACGTGTTCTAACGCAGCGCTAGGCGACATCGGCGAAGGGAAACATCCGGAAAGTTTTCCGGCTCCGGACGTCTGTCGATGTGATGAACCGAGAGGAAAGTTTGCAGGTTCGATAGGTTAGGGGTGTGTGGCGACGAACGGACTGCGATCCGGATTCGCCTCGCTGCTCGAGCAACTTTCATGTTGAAATTGTTTTAATACGAAGTTACGGATTAAAAGATATGATTTTCTAAAGTATTTATTAATTTCGGAATTTAATTAAATATTTAAATTAATTCGAAAACAGATTAATGACATCAGATGATGTCATGCTTGACATCAGCAGTCAACGCTGACTGTTGACTGTCAACGACATGTGGGTCCAGGGGACCCACCTGTCATCCTCTAATTAAGTTAATTAGGATTAGGTTAAATTAACTATAGTTTAATTAAACTTAATTAGTTAATTGAATTAATTAACCCGGATTAATTAACTTAAGTAATTACTTATTTATTTATTTATTTATTTATCTATTTATTTATTTAAACCAATTTATTTTTATTTATTTTAATAAAGTCGGGTGGGGGCCCCTAGTCGCTGACCTGGGGGTCCTAGCGGTTGTAACGGGCGCCAGAAAAGTGGGCGCAAGCGCCTGGGCGCCTCGACCCAGAGAGGGCCGAGCGGCGCAGAGGCGTCGGCGTCGGGCGCTGGGTTCACGGGCGCAAGGCCGGGCGGTCACCGAGTGGAACGCCATGGGAGGGCTGCAGGTGCGAGGCGTGGCGAGTCTGGCGCCGGCGCCACGGGACGCGCGACGGCACGCCGGGCGAGGCGAGGCCACGGCGGCGCCAATGAGCCGGGAAGAAGACACGGCGTGGCGCGCGGGAAGAGAGAAGGAGGGGCCTCAGTGTGGGGTAGGGACTCGGGCAGCGGGGCGAGGAGGGGTCGGGAAGGCGGCGACGCGTGGTCCGTGGGGTGACGAGGCGGGTGGGGAAGGGCGCCGGGCGAGGACGCTGTGGGCGGGCGCAGGTCTCGGGCGCGGGCGTGGGTCGGTGAGGACCGGCGGGGAGGGATGATGACGGGCGGCGCCCGACGCCGAGGGCGCGGTCGCGGTCGGCGCAATGAGAGGAGTCATCGAGGGAGAGGGGCGGGGAGCGAGGACGAGGGCGGGCTCGCGAGGCGGTTGTGGCGACGCCACGGGCCAGCCCGATCCGATCTGGATCGGGGAAGGGAGAGATGAGGGAGTGAGAGGAGCGAGGGGGGGGGATCGATCCGATGGGATCAAGCAGTGGGAGTGAGAGGAGTTAGGGTTTCCCGGTGGGCAAAGGAGGAGGGGGGGGGGCTGGGCGGCTGGCGGCCCGATGGCCTGCTGGGCCGTGGCCCAGCGAGGGGGGTGGGGGGGTCTCTCTCTCTCTTTATTCTTCTGCTTGTTTTCCTTTTTATTTATTTTACCTTTTTACTTTTCTATTTTATTTTAGTTTTAGCAATTTACTAAAGTGGCACCTAAATAGAATTTACAATTTATGCCACTGCCACAATAGTTTATTACTTGTAACAAATTAGTCTTGAAAATGTTTATTAATTTTAAAGCACTTAAATAATTGTATTTGCTACTGTTTTATTCATTTTAGAGTATCTAAACATTTTATAAAAGTGTGGTTCCTCCACCATAATTACTTATGAATTATTTGGAACCACCCGAACACTTTAGTTTTAATATCTGAAATTTTTTATTGCTTGACTTTGTTTGAATTTGAATTTTGAATCGGATTTGAACTAACGCGAGATTTGTCAACAAGAATCGAGGTGACGTGGCATCATTAGTGCGGATTACTGTAGCTTAATTACCCAAGGCCACAATTCTCCTCCATTACAAGAAATCTCGTCCGAGATTTAAGAGGGAGCAAGGGGAAAGGTCTGTTACGATAATCTAACGGATCTTCTCGAAGAAGTTAATCCTCCGCTGATGTCTTCAATCTTTATTCCGATGCATCATGATAAACCGTCATCATTTCTTCGGGAATTCCATCGCACTTAAGAAAAGATAAGGGGCAGCTCACTGCGACATAATGCTTTTGAGGGAAACAATCTGGGGTTAACCCATGAATTAGTATAAAATTATCTCTCGAGTTGAACGTATGAAATACCTCGAGAGTATGGTACGAAGGTACCATAATAGGCTCCAAGCGGGTAGGTAGTTGCTCGAAGCCTGAACCATAGTGAGAAAGGGGTTCAGAGTAGCGAGAGTAAGTAACGCGTCTGATACCAGAATAGATCACTATGACGGTGGCCCGTGAATTACATACGAGTCCACGCGGGAGGAATAACTTTGGGAACAGGGGGTGTACAGGAGAGTCAGGTTTCGATCCTGTGGAACTGTGGGTTATGGGCCCACCATGTGGGTTTTTTTTTTCTATAGGAGCAGTGACATCTTTCACGGTCATGATAGCAAGGCATGTCAGAGAGTACCATGTCAGTTATGTCGGCATCAACGTTGGTACCAAGGGCGAGGGACGAAGAGAACCACTTTCCTGCTCGTTGAACGAGGCGGACCAATAGGCAAGGTTCTCGTCCATCGGTGGTTACCGGAATGTCATCAACAATAGTAGTAGGGTCTTACTTACAGAGTGGTACAACGAGGTGCTTACCTAAGCAGGGGATTATCACTGCTTAGATTAAATATATCCCAAGAAAGGTTCAAACAACCAATGGAAAGTAAAATATGATTATCATATTAAACAGAACAATGGAAAGGAAAATGTGTTTAAACACATATTTCAGGGATATACCCTTACCAAGGATAAGCAGGGCATGATATCCATGACAGGATATAATGTAGAAAACCCTTTAGGTAAGGGGAGAGAAATTTCATGACATTACCCATACAACGGTGTTCGGATGCTTGAGCAAGAAACATTTAGCCTTGGGCTTCGAATGTTCTTGTTGAAAACCAGAGTATCACAGACATGCTTCGAGATAGCATTGGCATGGTTTTCAGGTGAAGATCGGACCTTGGAATCACGAAGGATCCATCAGGAATAACTTGTAGAAACAGTATTACAATTCCCTCATGGATGAAAGGATAACCCTGCTGAAAAGGAATCTATAATGATAGGTCCTCCACCAAAGTGCTAGGCATGACATCATGCTACCGGGTCATCAAAGTATCAACATCATAACTCTTGGAAAGTTGTCCCAACCATCATATCTGACCGAGATTCAGATCCGATTGGTGTCAGGATACCTCAGACTTAGGATACCTGAGAATAAAAGGTGCAACGCAAGTTGACGAGATGACATTGTAAGATTCTCGGGAAATGAACTATGAAGTGATTTCCGTTAACAAGAGTTCATCATTAACCCAAGGAGAGGACAAGGAGGTGTCTGGTGAACTCAACGGCAATTCATCAAGATTTCCAAAAGATGGATTTCCACAATTAAGTGAACAAGGAGATAACATTTGTCAGCTCAAATGATATAAGGAAGTATGCTCGAGGAAAACATACACAATTAAACATTGGTTGAAAGGTGCGCCAAATATGGGTTGGGTTGCACGATCAATGTCGTAAGGGTGATTCAATAATCAAGAACCTAAGAATGAACTTTCGATCGTTAACTTCAAAGCAATAGGGTTGCTAGAAGTCCGAACTCAAACAACACCGCTCACTTGATGGTATTAACACGGGACCAAGAAAGAATGGTGATGGTGAGAGTATTTCTATGTCAAGAATTCTCAAGAGGTGGAACAAACCTCGTAACATTCTTGACATAAAGGATGGTAATACTCCAAGGTAAGGAAGAACAATTGCTGGATAGCAAGGAACTCAAGGTATAACACCAAACAAGAACAAGCTCGTGTTGGTGGGAAGGCAATAAAGTGGTCGATGATAATACAATTCATCGAGGGCAAGGATGGTATTTCTCATCATAAATTCAGTTGATATCCCGGATGAGCTCGTATCTTCGATGATCACGACACCTTTGTCGCGAGAGTTCATGAAGATGTAATCGATCGGCGATTTACATCAAGTCAAAGTAATGATGAAGCGAAAGGTTATTGGAACTAAGGGTACAACACAAACTCGAACCAAGCTTGTTGTTCAAGGCGAAATGATATGTCGATGAGGATCGACGTAAGGTTAGTTCCTCGTCGAAAATTGTGCTCCGAGAAGAAGGACCGGTAGCACAGCTTAAAATCGCCACGACAATGATATAGCTGCATGTGCTAGGAATGGCGTGGTCGGGTACAAACTCGTACTTATAGAAGCTTCTCAAGAGTTGTTGAACCGTGAAAGCGGACTCGGTTCGCTTATCGGTGCCTTTGAGTGTATAATTTCTCGAGTCCGTGAAAAATTGGAATCGTGAGAATGTAGCACTTGATTAAGAACTCATAAGAAGTTATGCGTTCCAAGATAATCTCGAGATACCAGGGGTAACACTCGACGCCGATCAAAGTAGGGTTTGGACTAGGGTATTGCTTTGCGTATGCAAGTGATCAAACTTGCACGAGAAATGGAATCAAGGAGAAACATGGTCGGAACCACGCCCACGATACAAGATGATCTTATAATAAGGGATAATTATTTTAAGAGAAGCTTCCATGATCAGTATACATCATGTCCATGGGCATGAACACAGGTTCGTGGTCGACTCCCACTTCTCCAATGCACAACCTTCCATTCACTTCTCGCGTTCAACGAAGTTGTAGTGTTGAAATTTTATCTGGCAAAATACCAGAAGAGTATGATTCGTGAAAACTTTCGGGTTCATACGGTTTGGTGAAGGCATATGTTCAACCCATAGGGGCTTCTTAGAAACATATACCACCAGTTTCAAGAGTAAATAACACAAGCTCGGAGGTAGAGCATGGTTGACAAAGCAGAGGATGCAATTTACCAAAGGCATTATGTATCAGGGGAAGGTCTCACAAAGTGATTAATTATGAAGGACACTGCCGATAATAATCCAACAAAGGATATGGCAATCCATTTATGGGGCTGATATGAGTATCGATACCCAATCAGAGGAAGGAAGATTGCAAATGCATCGGTTTATAGAACAGATGAATAGTTCAACGCTTATTTAGCAAAGTAATTATGATTTTTAAATCAAGGGATCAAGAGCAATGCTCTGATCAAGAATGGATAAGCTGAATAGAATTAGGGATACAATCATCGACAATTGGACTGGTCGAGATCTAATTCCAGTTAAAAGAATGGCAGCTCAGCCGGAAGGTAATTTATAAGGATCAATGATGATTGCGCGTATTCGCAAACATATTGAGTCAATAGACCCAAAATGATAATGAAAAGGAATGTCAATATGACTAAGAGACTTATGGGATTAACCATAATGCAAGCAAGCAAGAATTTCAAGAACCAAAGGCTCCAGAGGATTTTCGGAAGATCGAATAGTATTTTGAAGACTTTTGTGTAACACATGAACAACAGGGGATGAGCGGATACTCGACAAGTGCGAGTATTTATTTGAGGGGGTATTCATGTAGTAAGGAACTGCTAGGCAAGAGGCACAAAGTATTCTCGGAACAATAGAGAAAACTTGGGTATCTTGTAATAACAAGATCAATGGGGATGATCGATGAATGACAAGTGTAAGTAGTTATCCATACGGATTTATCGGTGGCGAGGAATAGCAAAAGTGATGGGCACAAAGTCTCGAGAGATCATCGAGAGTATCTCCTAATCTTCCGATTAGCGATCATCATCTCAAGGGAGGGCTCTCCGGAGAAAGTACTTGCGAGAACCTAAAGTTAGTTTTGTTTTTAGCAAATCCATTTAACCCAATAGAAGAGAGTTCGAATCCCGAGTAAAGATCGAGGAGTAAAAGATCCTAATACCACCCGATGGCGACGTGGGCCCGTAAGGCACACAGCCAAGTTAGTAAAAGTTTTGCAATGTCTAGACTCAACTTCGCCAAGGAGTTGGAAAGGGGATTCTACAGCAATGGCTCGATATCAACTTGGACGCCCCGATTCAATCGTACACTAATCATGCACGCAAATGTGTACGATCAAGATCGTGGACTCACGGAAGATATCACAACACAACTCTACAAATAAAATAAGTCATACAAGCATCATAATACAAGCCAGGGGCCTCGAGGGCTCGAATACAAGTGCTCGATCATAGACGAAGTCAGCGAAGCAACAATATCTGAGTACGTATAAGTTAAACAAGGTGCCATAAGATGGCTAGCACAAACCGGGATACAGACGAAGAGGAGCAGCCTCCCGCCTCGATCCTCCTAGGTCACTCCCCGGTCGCCGCCGGGCTGCACGTATTAGTAGGCACCTCCGAGTAGTAGTCGCCATAGGCGGTGGCGCTCGACTCTGGCTCCATCGTCTGTTGCAGCAATCGAATAGAGGTAGGGGAAAAGGGGAACAAGGCAACCGTGAGTACTCATCCAAAGTACTGCAAGCAAGGAGCTACACTACAAATGCATGGATATATGTGTAAAGGCCATATCGGTGGACTGAATCGCAGAATGCCGTAATAAGAGGGGATAGCTAGTCTTAACGAAGACTACGCTCGACACCGGTCTTGCAATGCATGTAAGAGGACAAACGAAGTCCTCCAAGTAACATCATATAGCAATAATCCTACCCGGCAATCCCTCGCTCATAACCCCGAGCGAGAGCGACCACCAGCTTGTATCTCGCACTTGGAAGGGTGTGTTTGATCAAGTATCCGGTTCTAGTTGTCATAAGCTCAAGGTACAACTCCAAGTCGCCCTGCTATCAAGATCACGGCTATCCGAATAGATTAACTTCACTGCAGGGTGCACCATCTTACCCAAAGACGCTTGATCCCATTTGGCCGGACACACTTTCTGGGTCATGCCCGCCGCGGAAGATCAACACGCCGCAGCCCCACCTAGGCACAACAGAGAGGCCAACACGCCGGTCTAAACCTAAGCGCCAGGGTCCGCCCATCGCCTCGAAGCGCACCAAGACGTTATGACGCTGCCGGAAGCGCACTCTAGCCCAAAGAGCGCGCTCCAGCCCAATCCGGCGCGCATCCCGTCACCGACGTCTCAAGTGCTTGCCGATACCACGACGCCGGATACCCATAACTACTCCCGCGAGATGGTTAGTGCGATAAGCTCGAGCCAACCCAGATCAAATACCAAGACCTCGTTAAGCGTGTTAAGTAACCGCGAACGCCGAACAGGCCAGCCCACCTCTCTCCTAGGCGGTCTCAACCTGCCCCGCCGCCTCCGCCATAGTAACGATCGGGGCCGCGGGAACCTAGGCCCACCTCTACCAGATGGAACCACCTGTCCTTTCAGCCCCATCTCCTAACAAGTACCACGGTAATGTAATAGTGACATATATAGTATATACCCGTGATCACCGCCGAGTGATCACGGCCCGATAGTATAGCACGGCAGACGGACAAGAATGTAGGGCCACAGATGAAAGTACTAGCATCCTATACTAAGCATATAGGATTGCGTAAGGTAACAATGTATAACAAGGACAAAGCTATGCAAAGAAGATAGGAGTATCCGAAAACAAGAATATGCTATACTACTCTAATGCAAGCAAGGTAGATAAGAGTAGGCGATATCCGTGATCAAGGGGGGGCTTGCCTGGTTGCTCGAGACAAGAAGGAGGGTCGCCGATGACGAGTCGATCATAGGGACATCAAGATCGGCCTCGGGTCTACCGGAGGGAAGAGGGGAAGAAACAAGAAATACATAGCAGCAAGTGCATAACAGACAAATGCATGAGCTAGACGTGTTCTAACGCAGCGCTAGGCGATCTCGCGAAGGGGAAACATCCGGAAAGTTTTCCTGCCCGGACGCCTGTCGATGATGAACCGGAGAGGAAAGTTTGCAGGTTCGATAGGTTAGGGGTGTGTGGCGACGAACGGATCGCGATCCGGATTCGCCTCGCCGCTCGAGCAACTTTCATGTTGAAATTATTTTAATACGAAGTTACGGATTAAAAGATATGATTTTCTAAAGTATTTATTAATTTCGAATTTAATTAAATATTTAAATTAATTCAAAAACAGATTAATGACATCAAGATGATGTCATGTCGACATCAGCAGTCAACGTTGATCGTTGACTGTCAATTCGACATGTGGGTCCGTGGGGACCCACCGTCATCCTCTAATTAAGTTAATTAGGATTAGGTTAAATTAACTATAGTTTAATTAAACTTAATTAGTTAATTGAATTAATTAACCCGGATTAATTAACTTAAGTAATTACTTATTTATTTATTTATCTATTTATTTATTTAAACCAATTTATTTTTATTTATTTTAATAAAGTCAGGGGTGGGGGCCCCTAGTCAGTGACCCGGGGGGGTCCTAGCGGTTGTAACGGGCGCCGCAGGTGCGGGCGCAAGGCGCTGCGGGCGCCCGACCCAGGAGAGGGCCGAGCGGCGCAGAGGGGCGTCGGCGTCGGGCGAGGGTCTCACGGCGCAAGGCCGACGGTCACCGAGTGGAACGCCAAGGGAGGGCCGCATAAGGTGCGGCGGCGGGCAGTCTGGCGACGGCGACGGGGACGCGACGGCACGCCGGGCGAGGCGAGGCCACGGCGGCGCCAATGAGCCGGGAAGAAGACACGGCGTGGTGCGTCTGGGAAGAGAGAAGGAGGGGCCTCACAGGGGGGGTAGGGACTCGGGCAGCGGGGGTGAGGAGGTGGTCGGGAAGGCGGCGACGCGGTGGTCCGGGGGTGACGAGGCAGGCCGGGGGAAGGGCGCCGGCGAGGACGCTGCGGGGACGGGCGCAGTGTCCTCGGGCGCGGCGTGGGTCGGTGAGGACCGGCGGGGAGGGGATGATGACGGGGCGGCGTCCGACGTCGAGGGCGCGGTCGCGGTCGGCGCAGCGAGAGGAGTCATCGAGGGAGAGGGGGCGGGGGCGCGAGGACGAGGGCGGGGGCCTGCGAGGCGGCCAGGGCGACGGCCACGGGGCCAGCCCCGATCCGATCTGGATCGGGGGAAGGGAGAGATGAGGGAGTGAGAGGAGCGAGGGGGGGGGATCGATCCCGATGGGATCGGGCGAGTGGGAGTGGGAGGAGTTAGGGTTTCCCGGTGGGCAAAGGAGGAGGGGGGGGGCTGGGGGCTCGGCTCAAGGCTTCGATGGCTCTTGGGCCGTGGCCCAATGAGGGGTGGGGGGGTCTCTCTCTATTCTTCTTACGCTTGTTTTCCTTTTTATTTATTTTACCTTTTTACTTTTCTATTTTATTTTAGTTTTAGCAATTTACTAAAGTGGCACCTAAATAGAATTTACAATTTATGCCACTGCCACAATAGTTTATTACTTGTAACAAATTAGTCTTGAAAATGTTTATTAATTTTAAAGCACTTAAATAATTGTATTTGCTACTGTTTTATTCATTTTAGAGTATCTAAACATTTTATAAAAGTGTGGTTCCTCCACCATAATTACTTATGAATTATTTGGAACCACTCGAACACTTTAGTTTTAAGATCTGAAAATTTTTATTGTTTGACTTTGTTTGAATTTGAATTTTGAATCGGATTTGAACTAACGCGAGATTTGTCAACAGTAACCGAGGTGACGTGGCATCATTAGTGCGGATTACTGTAGCTTAATTACCCGGGCGTCACATGAGGAGAGTGAAGATGACTTGGATGTCTATGCCAAGAAGAAGAAGGATCACAACTCAATGGCTAGCATGTACAAGGAGATTCTTGATGCAGATCTTGAGACTCACCAATTTGGTTCAGTGAAACACTTGCTGTCGAGCCTGCCTACAATCAATCGGATCCTCAGCACACACTTCGCCCAAGTCGTGATCATGAATGATCGAGGTCACTCCATCAACTTGCTGCACATTTTTTATGTTCCACAGAAGTTCAAGGTCATGAGCCTAATTGTGGAAACCATAAAGAGGACAGCTGCAGTCCAGAAGAGGAGTTGTGGGTATGCCCCACAGATTCAGGAGATGATCAACTCCAAGATGGGCACTGACACATATCTTTTGGACAAGGAGCACCTGCCCATCTACCCAGACTTTGAGGATAACACTGTGGTGATGGACAAGGAGCAGAAGTTCTACGACTTAGATGTGAAGGTCATTGAGATACAGTCTATTGTTGAGCAACTTCAGGAAGAAGTGTAGGAGAAGAAGGGCAAGACTACCACTGATGCTTTTGCTAGAGTGCCCCGAGGACAGAGGTCTGCTGCTATGCCTGTCACAGACACCAGAGCAACTTCATCTGCACCAGCTACAGCTTCAGTGCCACCAGCTCCAGCACCTACTCCTCCAGCACCATCTACATCGACTGATGCCTTCGTTCTTGGAGTTCTGTCTACACCACCACCTGAAGACCAAGCCTGGGTGTCGATTTAGCACTATGCATTTTATATGAACTTTTTGGTAACTTGTTGCCAAAGGGGGAGAAAATGTATAGATCATAGGCTTCGAGAGAGAGTGTTGCTTTTGTTCTCTCTTGCGTTTCTCTTTGGTGGTTGAACTTTGTTATTTGCTTGTTTGAAATACTTTATGCTTGTGTGTGATACTTGGATGATCATGTGTTTGATCATATGCTACCTCTATGCTCGTTCGATGACATTATCCTTTTATATTCCATATGATCACTCACTTTGCTTGGTGATGAGTGCATGTATTTTAATTATTATCATTTTGAGCGCTCCACCAAGATGTATGTGACATGGAAGAGAAACCCATGATCCTAACTCTTTGTGCATTTGCAGTCCAAAGCAAATCTTAAACTATGCACAAATTTAGGGGGAGCTCTTGCTTTTCACATACTTCTCAAAGCGAAAATGTTTTTCACTCTTATTATCATTTGTCGAAGCTTTGATCTATATGTTGTCATCAATTACCAAAAAGGGGGAGATTGAAAGTGCAACTATCCCTAGGTGGTTTTGGTAATTCCTAACAACATATAGTTCATTGAGCTAATGCTATTTCAAGACTAATATTCTAGGAAAGCTCAATGATTGGCATGGCATGGATGAGAAAAGTGGACCCCTCAAAATACTAAGGACAAAAGGATTGGCTCAAGTTCAAAAGTTCAAGACTCTACATTTTCTATTTTAGTGATCCAAGATCACATTGAGTCTATAGGAAAAGCCAATACTATCAAGGAGGGATGAGGTGTTGCTTAATGAGGCTCTTGCTCAAGTGCTTAGTGATATGCTCCAAAGTCCTCAACTACTTTTGCACATCCACATATGACCCAAACCAAAAGTCAAACTCGGCCCCACCGATTCTTTCTATCCGGCGCCACCGAGTTCAGATGTCATAGCCACTGCTACAAAACCCTAGGAAAATCGGTCTCACCGATAGGGATCTCGGTCTCACCGAGATGGGATTGTAATCTCTCTGTTTCCCTTCGTAACGTTTCGGTCCTACCGAGATGAGCGACCGGTCCCACCGAGATTGCAATGTAAACTCTCTGTTTCCCTTTTGTAACATTTCGGTCTCACCGAAATGAGTGAATCGGTCCCATCGGGTTTACCTGACCAACTCTCTGGTTAGCTTATTACCAAAATCGGTATCACCGAGTTTGTGTAATCGGTCTCACCGAGATTACTTATGCCCTAACCCTAACCATATCGGTCCTACCGAGTTGCATGTCTGTCCCACCGAAAATCCTAACGGTCACTAGATTTGCTGAATCGGTCCGACCGAGTTTACCAATTCGGTCCCATCGAGTTTGGCAAGTTGTGTGTAACAGTTAGATTTTGTGTGGAGGCTATAAATATCCCTCCACCTCCTCTTCATTCGTGGAGAGAGCCATTAGAACGAACCTACACTTCCAACCTACATTTTCTAAGAGAGAACCACCTACACTTGTGTTGAGACCAAGATATTCCAATCCTACCATATGAATCTTGATCTGTAGCCTTCCCAAGTTGCTTTCCACTCAAATCTTCTTTCCACCAAATCCAAATCCTGTGAGAGAGAGTTGAGTGTTGGGGAGACTATCATTTGAAGCACAAGAGCAAGGAGTTCATCATCAACACACCATTTGTTACTTCTTGGAGAGTGGTGTCTCCTAGATTGCCTAGGTGTCACTTGGGAGCCTCCGACAAGATTGTGGAGTTGAACCAAGGAGTTTGTAAGGGCAAGGAGATCGCCTACTTCGTGAAGATCTACCGCTAGTGAGGCAAGTCCTTCGTGGGCGACGGCCATGGTGGGATAGACAAGGTTGCTTCTTCGTGGACCCTTCGTGGGTGGAGCCCTCCGTGGACTCACAAGAACTGCTACCCTTCGTGGGTTGAAGTCTCCATCAACGTGGATGTACGATAGCACCACCTATCGGAACCACGACAAAAACATCCGTGTCTCCAATTGCATTTGAATCCTCCAAACCCTTCCCTTTACATTCTTGCAAGTTGCATGCTTTACTTTCCGCTGCTCATATACTCTTTGCATGCTTGCTTGAATTGTGTTAAGATTGCTTGAATTGTTCTAAGTTGCTAAAATATGCCAAGAACTAAAATTGTGAAAAGGCTAGATTTTTATTTAGTCAAGTAGTCTAATCACCCCCCTCTAGACATACTTTCGATCCTACACAGTGCTCTCATGTTCTGGCGCTTATTTTAGAAGGTGATGGCACAACATAAAAGTAAATAGAAAGTCCCTTCGCAGAAGGAAGTAGTGATTTGCAGAGGTGCCAGAGCTCAAGTATGTAAAACAGAGGTAAATGATATTTTGAGACATGCACCCTTCTCATTTACTTCATGACCATCAGTTATCAACATCTTCCATGCTAAGCACGCTAATGGCGGTTACCAAGCGATAAAAGTAAAGGTTTTGACTCCATTGGGAGTTTTTGTTTGATTATTTGTAAGCTTTTTCTGTTTGCGCTTGGGATCTGGCATCCCTATTACCGCCTTTTCTCGTATGATGGCCAGTGAATAAACACTGACCGAGAATAACCCGCTTAGCATGGAAGATATCGACCACCTCATGTCATTCCATGAACGATCCAGGCACACAAAAAGGATATTTATTTGAAGTTTTTAGAGGTGGCCCATACAAATTTACTTAGGACGGCAGGGTAATACCGCATATAGGTAGGTATGGTGGACTCATCTGGAATAACTTGGGTCCAAGGTTTTTGATGTACAAGCAGAATTCCCACTTAGTACAGGCGAAGGCTAGCAAATAGATTGAGAAGCGGCCAGCTAGAGAGCAATAACGGTCATGAACAAGCATTATGCATAAGTAACATTGGACACTAGCATGAGTAGGATATGAACACCATGAACATAAATATCATAGAGGCTATGTTGGTTTTGATTCAACTACATGCATGAACATGTGCCAAGTCAAGCCACTTGAACATTCAGAGGAGGATACCATATCATTATGCTACATCACAATCATTTTAATGCAATGTTGATATCCAAGATAAATCATTATCCACTCCTAGCTACTTATGCATGGCATGAGAAACTATAATTTCTAATTGTCATTGCAAATATGTTTAATCATAATGGGCTGAATCATGGATACTAGGTTAAACATACTTACAAAAACAGAACAAGTCGAGTTCATACCCGTTTCTCTCTGCCACGACCAGTTCATCGAATATCATCATTATTGCCTTTCACTTGCACGACCGAACAATCTGAAAATAATAATAGTGCAAGAGTGTTGTGGACTAAGCTAGAATATGCAAACATTCTATTCAACAGGAGAAGACAAGGTAAAATGGGCTCTTTGGTAGATCAACAATTATTCATAATAGAGCCACTCAACATTTTCATCGTGGTCTTCTCCTTGGTACGACTTGAACAAAAAGAAAAGAAATTCAGAGAAACACACTGAAATATTTTTGGAGTTTTTGATTTTCTAGAACAAACAAACAAAAGGAAAACAAAAAAACGAGAAAAAACTATTTACATGGGAAAGCTCCCAACAAGCAAAAGAAGAACAAGGAAATCTTTTTCGGTTTTATTTTTAGTAACACTACTAAGCATGCAAAGAAAGTAAACTAACTACAACTAATTTTTTTGGTTTTTTCTAAAGTTTTTCAAACACACAAGAAGAAGGCAAGAAAATAAATTTAAGCATGGATGATACAATGAAAAAGTGTGAACACCGACAACTGGAATGAAATTCGTGAACATGAATGTAATGTCGGTGGAAAACACGTACTCCCCCAAGCTTAGGCTTTTGGCCTAACTTGGTAATCGGTCAGTAGCCTGGATAGTAGTTGGGGTGCTGAGGAGCGGTCATCCACGCATCCCACTAATGAGGCTCCTCCACTGCTGCAGCCTAATCGTTCTGGTAGGCGATGGTATGCGCAGGCATAATCCTATATCCTCCCCGGGCAACAGGATCAAACAATGCAGGAGCAGGCAATGGAATAATATCATGAGTTTCAATGCTAAAAACCAGGTTATAAGGAATAGGAATGGCAGGGTAATCTCGTGCAATAAAATGGTGGTGTTCCATGGCTGCGCGATCTTGGTAAACCTTAGTCAGAGGGTAATCATGAGGGTGTATCTCAACATTAAAGTGAGCCGCCAAACGAGTAGCGAAAATCCCACCATGTATTTTACCCTTGGACTTATTAATGTGGAGGCGACGTGCCACAATAGCTCCCAAGCTATAAGTTTTGTCGCCCTCTAGTGCACGACGTAAAACTGCAAGGTCTGGTGAACTGAGTGCGTCCACCTTCTCTCTAGCAAGCAAGCATTTTGCAATGAAACAAGCAAAGTAATGAACAACAGGAAAATGCAGGCCAACGGCAGTGATAGCTGACACCCCTCTCTCATCTCCCACTGTCAAGGTACGATAAAATGCCTCAAACTCTGCTAGCCTAGGCTCAGATAAGCTCCTGTCAGAAGGGGTCATGCATATGTTACAAAATTCAGTAAGTGGTATCTGACGGGTTTCAGCATATAAACTAAACTGCACCTCAGGGGGATTATTCCTAGGAAAGAAGGTAAAACTTGAACAAAGATGTTTGTGAGGAGATGATACTGTTCACACTCATCTGTGATGAAGTCGGTGAGGCCGGCATTGGCAGCATATTTTGTGAACTCCTAAAGGACTCCAGCCTCTTCCATGAACTGGGTATGCGGCCATTCACACGGTCGTACCTCCGCCAACCTCCGAGGATGGAGATCACTGTCAGACGACTCACCAATAACACCCTTGGAGTTCTTCATAGAAGCAAACTTCCTAAAGATATTCATCCTTTTCCTATAACAAAATTCTGAAATTTTTATTCCATAAAATTTTCCAACAAAACTTCACAAGATAGCAACTACTCATAGGGATGCATAGAGACCATAGAAAGCATTCAAACTACTTAGAATCTAAGAATTCAACATGCAAGCTCATCTACAGTAGCACCAAGAGTAGCTAATTATTCAAAATACAAACCACTAAAACAAAAACTAATTGGACAAACGGTGGAGTCACATACCAAGCAACAATCCCTCGAAACAGTTTCGGAAACGGAGCTTCGAGCAAAGAGATCAAAATCTGCGGGTTTGAGAGCAAGAACATGGGAGAAAGAGCAATGGAGAATTTTTTTCTGGAGGTAAGTGATGATGTGGTGTGAAGGGATAAGTGAGGGGGGCCATGCGGGGACCACAACCCACCAGGGTGCGCCTGGGGTTCCTGGCACGCCCAGGTGGGTTGTGCCCACCTGGTGCACCTCCCTCTGATATTATTTGCACAAGAATTTCTTAAATATTCAGAAAAAAATCGTACTAAATTTTCAGGGCATTCTGAGGACTTTTATTTTTGGGTCATTTTTATTGCACAGGAAATTCAGAAAACAGACAAAACATGGCATTTTATTTTATTTAACTAATAAATACAGAAAAAAGGTAGGGACTGAAGGTAGTGCTTACTAAATTCATCAACTTCATACCTCTCAAAAATGATTCATTAATAAGGTTGATCAGGTCTTATTAACAACCACTTTTGATTAGCATGAAACCAAAGAACTTTCATAATTCACTAAGTTACCTCAACGGGGATATGAACATCCCCAACAATAAGCATTTCATATTTCTTTTTAACAGTAGGTAGAGGTATTTGAAAACTTCCAATAGTGATTGTCGGAGATTTTTCAATAACATTAGTACCATTCACTTGGAACTGTTTCTTCAGAAAGTGCACCGTATGCTCATTACCATTTACATGAAAAGTGACCTTGCTTTTATTGCAATCAATAATAGCCCCTGCAGTGTTCAAGAAGGGCCTACCAAGGATAATCGACATGTTGTCGTCCTCGGGCATCTCAAGTATAACAAAGTCAGTCAAAATAGTAACATTAGCAACAACAACGGGCACATCCTCACAAATACCGATAGGTATGACAGTTGATTTGTCAACCATTTGCAAAGATATTTTGGTAGGTGTGAGTTTATTCAAATCAAGTCTTTTATATAAAGAGAAAGGCATAACACTAACACCAGCTCCTAAGTCACATACAGAAGTTTTCACATAATTCTTTTTGATGGAGCAAGGTATAGCTAGTATTCCCGGATCTCCAAGTTTTTTAGGTACTCCATCTTTAAAAGTATAATTAGCCAGCATGGTGGAGATTTCAGCTTCCAGTATTTTTCTCTTATTGGTGATGATGTCTTTCATGTACTTTGCATAAGGAGGCATTTTCAAGATATCTGTCAAGCGAGTACGCAAAAAGACTGTCCTCAACATTTCAGCAAAGCGTTCAAATTCTTCATCATCTTTATTTTTAGTTAACTTGGGTGGAAAAGACATAGGTTTTTGAATCCACAGTCCTCTTTCTTTACCGAGTTTTCTAGCAACAAAGTCTCTTTTGTCATCTCGTGTATTCTTATATTGTGGGTTATCAATATCAACTGGTGGTTCTATTTCAACATCATTATCTGGTTCTTTTTCATTGTTTGGTTGTGTATCTTCATGAACATCAGCACTGTCTTTTTCATTATCACTGGGTGAATGTTCATTACCAGATTGAGTTTCAGCATCAGAGATAGAAACATCATTTTCATTATCAGGAGGTTTTTCTATTTCAGGTTCACTAGGGGCATGCAAAGTCCTATCATTTTTCTTTTTCTTCTTCTTTTTAGGAGGACTAGGTGAAGTGGTGTTGTTCCTTGTGAATCATGTTCAATTCTTTTTGGGTGTTCCTCAGGATAAAGTGGTTCCTGTCGTGGTTTTATCATGGCAGATGTCCTAGTGGGAGGACTTAGTCGTGGAGCCATCGCAACGTAGTTAACTTAAAGGGGTTAAAGCAGACAAAGGATGCAGGGAGTTTTATACTGGTTCGGCCACTTGCGGTGAAGGTAAAGGCCTAATCCAGTTGATGTGGAATTGCTAGGGTTTCGATGACCAGCGAGCGAATCCGCTATGCCTGGCTCTCGAGTTGTTGTTTGTTGTCCCTAAACCGCCACCGGGTCGTCCCTTTATACACGCAGGTTGACGCCCGGCGGTTTACAGAATCCCGAGGCCGGCTCATAAACGTGTCCGGCTCGGTTTCTACCCTTCCCTATCTTACAACACAAGTTACATATCATATGGCGGTTTATGACTATGGGCCCTAATCCGCCCTTGTGCCATGGGCCTCCGTATTAGATCTCCTCTGTAAAGCACCATACTCCTTGTCTTCATGGGCTTCAAATATGATTAACTCCTTATGGGCATAACCCGGCCCCTCCTGGCCGGTTTATACTCAGTAGTAATATCCCCAACATTAGGCCCCAGATTGATTTGAACCCGTTCATGTAAATCTTTAACACTTAGGAAAATTCCCCCTTTATCGCTTCGCATAAACCTTGTAATCCGTCATGATGTCATCTTCCAAGATTGTAATAAACCGCCGTGACGTCACCTGTTATTAAAAATTGTATATATCTTACCCTCATTAATGAGCCTCCGACAATCGAGGTGACAGCTCTGTCAGATATCCAATTTTTGGGCTCCTCAGTTCTCGCGCCTGTCACTTATCCCTTCACCTTATAAATAAGGCCGAGGGTCATTTTCACTTTTCCCCCTTCATGCCCCTTCACATCGTCCTCTTCCTTGCGCTGACCTGACGTTTGAGCTCTGCCGCCGCCGTCGACCTTCGCTTCTGCCCCAACAACGGCCCGCTGCATCACCTTGATCGAACCAGAGAGCCGCGGTGCCTCTCCGCTATTCCTGTGACACTGGTAAGTCTGCTCTCCTTCCACCCTAGATCTTTGTCAGGGTTTGTGTTCACCGGAGCTCGTCGAAGTTCTAGAGCTGTTCTTCCCTGTTCTTCCCAGAAGAACAAATGACAAGGTTGGATCTGATATTCTCCTGCACAGCCGTAGTTATAGTTTCCTCTTTCCTCATTAGAGCATCCCCTTCGTATAGAAAAACTCATCTGAATCTGATGAACTATTTAAGCACCTAAATTTTAGGTCTGAATATATTTTTGTTTTCTGACACGCCGCAGATCTGAATTTATCATATCAATCTGTGAAACCTGTTTTCCATCACTTAGTCATCTCAAATTTGTACTTTCCGCACCAATGTAGGCGGTTTAACTTTTAGAAAATGATAATCCGGTAGGTACCATTAGTCCCCTCTTAAACCGCCAAGCCGTTTTATCTGTGTAACCCTGCCAAAATCACACTCCGGTTTAACATGTATGTATACCTCAATGTCTTTTCTTGACCTTGCAACTTGTAAGTCCTAAATCTTAAACCGGCATTAACCATGTTTCAGCTTTCCATTGAAATGACCAAACAAGTTTATGAATGCAACTGGGTCCCTTCCCGGGTTATTGAAGAGCAACTAGACAGATGTGTCACAATAGGCACTTTAGCAAAGAAAGGGGTCATCCACTGGAGGGCCCCTGGTCCAGAAAATCCTCCTGAGCCCAAGGATGGAGAAGTAGTCGTGTTTGTTGATCACCTAGGTGGAGGGTTTAGCCCTCCCGGATCAAAAAATTTCTGAGATGTACTTGCTAGCTTCCAACTCCATCCTCAGGACATTGGACCAAACTCTGTGTCCAATGTTTGCAATTTCCAAGTATTTTGTGAGGCTTATCTTCAAGAAGAACCCACAGTTGAACTGTTTAGGGATTTCTTCTATCTAAACCATCATAGAGAATTCACAGACGGACCCAATACTGAACTTGGTGGAATGGCTATCCAAAAGAGGAAAGATGTCAGCTTCCCTCATGCCAAACTTCATAGTCACCCCAAGGACTGGAATCAGACTTGGTTTTATTGCCGAGACACGTCTCCAACGGATGAGAATCCTCTTCCGGGTTATCGTCTTCACCGGCTTAGCAACACACATCCATTTTCTCAGAGGCTGACTGCCAAGGAACGGTCCAACTACGCACCACAACTCTCAAAGCTCAGAGCCTTTATGGCGAACGGTTTAACAGGCGTTGACTTTGTTCGCTGCTGGATATCCTGGAGCATTCTGCCTTTAAGCCAGCGCCTCGGTTTAATGTGTGAGTATACATGGGACTTAAAATACCCTCAACGACATATCGACATTCAACTAACAGAAGCTGAAATTATTGAGGCTGTCAAGAAAAAACTGAATGAACCGGAGGCTGACCGCAGCAAGACAGGGCTAAGTCCTTTCTGTGCTTCTAATAAACCGCCGACTATAAGAAACATAAGTTTTGTTTTATCCTGATCCTTCTTGAATATTCCCTCAAGGTTTTGTCCATCTTTGACAGGGTGATGATCCGTTCTGGAAGAGAAAACCACAGGATAAACTGGCAAAAACACCTCGCCCAAAGACCAAGGTTACCAAAAAACGTGCCAAGAAGAGGACCACTGAATCCTCTGAACCAAATGTTGATGATGATCCGAAAAACACGGAATCAGAGGTAGAACTTGACTCTCTTGGCTCCTTTTTCATACACCTCATTGACAATGACTATTATCAGGATGACGCTGAAGCCATCCATGCTGAGGATGTAGAGGTAATTATTCTTTCCTGTGGTTCAGATCCTCTGCCAACACAGAAAATCCGTCAAGCAAACCGGAAAGTAAGATTTTCTCACCCCCTAGCTCACTTGGACCCAAACTTTCTTTTGAAGAAGCAGCAATATGAAGCTCGCTGCACAACCCGACACAGCGTCCAGGTAGTCACCTCAGCCAGTTTACCAAACACTCCAGTCAGGAAACGTCGATCAGAGGTCTCTTATATTCCTGATACCTCTTACCCCAAGGTGGGTTGTTTCCGACAACCTCCTAATCCGTCTGATTCAAATTATCAGGGAACACCTAATTCATCCTCTGGCGAGTCAACGGCCACACAACTTCCAACCCTCAAGACGGTCCCTGGGTAAGTTATGCTTTAATTTTATCCTTGATGTGTTATAATTGCATACTGTACTGATCTTTATGTTTGTTCTTCTTAGTGCTAAGCCTAGACCCAGCAAGAAGGCCCGGTTGAATAAACCGGCTGATGATAATGTGGTTATTGAACCGGAAAAAACTCCAGAGCCGGAAGGAACAAATGCTGACGCCATACTTGATGATCCGCCACCACAAGACCATGACTTTGTTGTTGAACAAGTGGAGATTGATACAACGGGTCATGCTGATAAACCGACAAGCCCGGGCAAAACTGCTGATAAATCGCCAAGTCCAGCTAAGGCTGCTGATAAACCGTCAACTCCAGTGAAGGCTGCTGATGACAAGGAGGATGACATTATAATTACTGGTTTCGGCCATACCACCCCTGGCAATCCTGTTGCTTTATCAAAGCATAGTGCCAAGGATGAACTTTCTGCTATGGGCAAAGGCAAGTGGAATGCAGACTTGTCAAGCTATGCCCACCTCAACGCCCAAGATATTCATTCTGGCTTCTTGAACCGTCTCTACACAAGCCGTGACTATGAAGCCGGTTTAGTGAATCTGATGAAAGAACGATATGAGGTAACTACTGCTTAACTTCTGCATAATTGTTTCTCTTGTATCCAAATATCAATTGCAGTAGCCCCCAAGGGACAGTTTATGATATCAATCTAAACCGGGACTTTAGAATACCTCAACTTTGCATTCTTAACCTCCAAGGGCCGGATTATCTTTTTAAGATGAACCGTACTTTAGAATTGTAATATTGTAACTTTCGCCTGTGTAGCCCCCAAGGGCCGGTTTAGCTATTGAAGCTGAATCGGGACTTTTACCCATAATGTTACTTTGAGCAAATATACATTAGCCCCCAACTGTCGAGAATAATACTTGTATTGTGCTTGGGACTTGTAAAAATTTCAGATAACAAGCAAATAAGCATTAGCCCCCAAGTATCAAGTGGATAACTTGTTATGTGCTTGGTACTTTGAATATGTGTTGCCAACTCATGATATGTCTCTCTTATAGGCTGAGCTGAGCTAAAAGGAAGCCCAAACCACTGATCTTCAAGAGAACATCAAGTCCCAACAAGCAGAAACCTCCAAAGCCAAAGATGAAGTGACCAGCGCCTTAGCAGCCATGGAGAAGTTGAAGGAGAATTTCAAGAAGGAGCGGGCGGATTGGGACATAGAAAAATCCACCTTGCAAAAGAAGGCTGATGACGCAGAAGCAACCCTTAAACCAGTGGTAGAAGAACTAACCGGTTTAAAGCGGCAGATAAATGCCATGACCACTGCTGTATTTGGTAATCATCCTCACTTTAAATTTTCAACATGTATTATCCCATAAGTTGCCGGTTTATTGATGTTCGCAATGATGCAGGAACTCGCATTACTCATCTGGGCTCTGACATGCAGAAGAAATTGAAGGCTGCCTATACTCTTATAGAGAAATTATATACCGGTGCGCAACGGATCATATGTGCTGCCTCTCATAACAAGCCACCCCCAACCTTAATCAAGGAAACCTTAGGAAGGTTGTCAATGCTGCCTGCCCGGTTTGAAGAATTAAAAAGATCAGCTGCAAGGGCAGGTGCTCTGACCGCGCTAACCCGGGCTCAAGCATGGGTGCCTGATCTTGATCCGAAGGATGTGGGTAAAGGCTATCGAAGCTTAAAGGAGGATGGATCAGATATTTATAATGATGACCTCCGAGCTCTGACGAAGGAAATGCGCCCCTTGGCTAGCAAATTGGCTGAAGAAACCAATCTATCTCATTATCAGTCGATTTATGATGCTGACAACAAGCGGGTTGCTGCACCGATTCCTGATGTCCAAAATCTTATCCCTCCAATCCGTAAGCACACTTATGCCCCTGACGTTGAACCGTCCACACTTATAAGTGATGAAGTTGTATTCCAAGCCCTAACTGGGATCGATTTGGCAACCATTGACTTCCAGCCACTGGGTAGAGAGGAGGAGGATGAATCGGTGCAAGATGATCCACAGCCGTCAAGTCAGCCTGGTGACGAGTCATGATCCGGAGGCCGGTTTAGCCGCTTGCGCACTGCGACCCTTGCTAAAAAACAGTTACTCTTTTGGGTATTAAAGTGCCTTGTAATAGGCTAGTTCAAACACTTGGTCTGCTATGCCATCGCACATATTTACTTTGCCTGGCACTGTTAACCCGTCATGCTTAGGATATATTATGTTCATAATCCATAGCGGTTTATTCAAATTGTTCCTGCATACAAGAAGTTGAAAGTGTCCTGGCGGTTTACCGCCGGACGGGTCATGATGCCCAAATATATAGCCAGGGTTTATAACCAAGGCTGTATTTAAAAATAATCAAATATGAAATATATGATACCTGTGATGTTGAATCACATCGTTGGTTTACCAACCTATTTTTTACAGTAAGGGTAATACCCCAATCTTGAGTACTGATAACTCCTTCCATATTTTGCCGGTTTATGATAAAACCGTACCTGGTTGTAATAAACACCGGATTGTCCATATATAATACTGGCGACTTGTAGTCGAAACCAGACCGGGTCAATAAGCGCCGATTTATAACTGATCATGCACTGACAACTTATAGTTGAAAGCCAAGCCGGGTCAATAAACACCGGTTTACCATAAAGTATTATAAACCTCAACAAAGAAGAAAAAACTTGGCAAATAAAAGCATAAAAAGAACATGCGAGGCTTTTCATGGGCTGCCAGGCCCAAAATCGAGGCTTTTTCATGGGCTGCCAGGCCACTGAGTTAAACCATTTTACAAAGCCTTTTAAGATGGACCTCACATTAACCAATCATTGTTTTAACTTTGGCAAGTTCAGGTTCTATGAGATTGACTTGCCAAACATTCGGTGGGTCATACCAGGATTACCTGGACGGAGTGGCTTACTTAAAGAAGGCAGGATAACCCGGGGTTTTAGGTGAATACACCTGGCTTCCAAGCCTGGCTTGATAGCTTATTACAAGGGTGCAGACTCTTTGTTCTTTGAGAAGCAAAAAGCCCCCAAGTAATTTCCCTGGTGGCCTTTTGCCGATCAAGAGGTGTAGCTATGGTTTGAATACGACCAAGCCCCCAAGTGATATCATGAGCTGTGCTCAAGGGATACCCATGTTTGAGCTGTGCTGTGCAACAGACTCTCTTTGGCCCCTTATGATAATATTGGCTTGATAGCCGGATTACCGAAGTAACCAGAGCTATGCTCTTATGATAATATTGGCTTGATAGCCAGATCAATGGGTAAATAGAACTCTGCTTTATAAACAGAAGCCCCCATGCAACCACACATGATGTAAGAAAAATAACGGAGACGTCGCTTTAGCTGAGGCTCCGGTTTATTATATTGATCATAATATATACATTGTCATAACTATATACATAAGAAGAGCCTGTGGCTCAAGTATAGTAAGGCCGAAGATGAGCGATATTCCACGACCGGTGGGCCTCCTCCTCTGATTTATGCGAGTCTTTGTGCTCTCGAATATCGATAAGGTAGTATGACCCGTTGTGCAAATTCTTGCTGACCACAAAAGGTCCTTCCCAAGGCGGGGATAATTTGTGCATATCAGTCTGATCCTGGATGAGTTGGAGCACCAGATCGCCTTCTTCAAAAGTTCTGGTTCTAACCCGGCGGCTGTGATAACGACGTAGATCTTGCTGATAAATCGCTGAACGGGCTGCTGCAATGTCACGCTCCTCATCTAACAGGTCAAGTGCTTCCTGTCGTGCCTTCTCATTGTCAGCTTCGACATAAGCCGCCACACGAGGCGAGTCATGACGGATGTCACTAGGGAGAACCGCCTCTGCTCCGTAAACCATGAAAAAAGGCGTGTAACCCGTAGATCTGTTGGGTGTGGTATTGATGCTCCATAACACAGAAGGTAACTCTCCACCCAACAACCCGGCATCCATTGCAAAGGGACCATGAGCCGGGGTTTGATGCCTCTCAAGATCTCTTGATTGGCTCTCTCCGCTTGACCATTAGATTGGGGGTGAGCCCCTGATGATACGTCAAGCCGGATATGCTCACGTTGACAGAATTCTTTCATAGCACCCTTGGACAGATTGGTGCCATTATCAGTTATGATGATGTGTGGGAAACCAAACCGGAAGATCACCTTCTTGATGAATTGAACCGCCGTGGCTCCATCACACTTACTGACCGGCTCTGCCTCCACCCACTTAGTGAACTTATCAACTGCCACCAAAAGGTGGGTCTTCTTATCCTTGGATCTCTTAAAGGGCCCAACCATATCCAGCCCCCAAGTTGCAAACGCCAAGTGATTGGAATCATCCTCAGTTCTTGAGCCGGAACATGAGCTCGGCGTGAAAATGTTTGACATTTGTCACACTTTTTGACCAAGTCTTTAGCATCTGCATGAGCCATCAGCCAATAGAAACCATGACGAAAGGCCTTGGATACCAAAGACTTTGAACCGGCGTGGTGACCACAATCTCCTTCGTGGATCTCACGCAAAATCTCACGGCCTTCTTCAGGAGACACGGAACGCTGAAACGCCCCTGTCACACTGCAATGATGTAATTCTCCATTAACAATAGTCATTGACTTGGACCGTCGGATTATCTGCCTGGCCAAAGTTTCATCCTTCGGTAACTCGCCCCGGTTCATATATGCCAAATACGGGACCGTCCAATCCGGGATGATATGAAGAGCCGCCACCAACTGAGCCTCCGGATCAGGAACAGCCAGATCCTCCTCCGTGGGGAGCTTGACCGACGGATTATGTAGCAGATCCAGAATGGCGTTGGGTGGAACCGGTTTATGTTGGGAACCCAAACGGCTTAAAGCGTCCGCCGCTTCGTTCTTCCGCCGGTCCACATGATCAACTTGATAACCTTTAAAGTGACTTGCAACAATATCCACCTCTCGACGATATGCTGCCATGAGCGGGTCCTTGGAATCCCAAGTACCACACACTTGTTGAGCCACCAGGTCCGAGTCACCGAAGCACTTAACCCGGCTTAAATTCATCTCCTTAGCCATTCGAAGACCATGGAGCAAAGCCTCATATTCAGCTGCATTGTTAGTGCAAGGGAACATTAAACGGAGAACATAACAAAACTTATCACCTCGTGGGGAAGTTAATACGACTCCAGCCCCCGAGCCCTCCAATTGCCTAGACCCATCAAAATGAATAGTCCAATAAGTATGATCCGGCTTCTCCTCCGACGCCTGTAACTCCATCCAATCATTGATGAAATCCACCAGCGCTTGGGACTTGATTGCCGTCCGAGGCATATATTTTAACCCATGAGGCCCAAGCTCAATGGCCCATTTGGAAACCCGGCCAATTGCTTCCGTGTTTTGGATTATATCCCCAAAGGAGCAGAACTGACCACCGTGATGGGATGACCCTGAAAATATTGCTTAAGCTTCCGGCTCGCCATGAAAACTCCATACACCAGCTTCTGCCAATGTGGGTATCTCTGCTTGGACTCAATAAGTACCTCACTGATATAATGAACCGGCCGTTGAACCGGATACTTCTTTCCAGCCTCCTTGCATTCCACCACAATAGCCACACTAACAGCCCGGGCATTAGCAGCCACATATAACAACAAGGGCTCTTTATCAACAGGAGCATCAAGGATAGGCGGCTCAGCCAGCTGCCGCTTTAGATCCTCAAACGCTTCATTGGCGGCATCACTCCAGACGAAGTCATCCGTCTTCTTCAGCATTTGATATAGAGGGATAGCCTTCTCCCCAAGGCGACTGATAAACCGGCTTAAAGCTGCAATCCGGTCTGCCAAGCGTTGAACGTCATTGACACACTTTGGTTTAGCCAGAGAAGTAATAGCCTTGATCTTCTCCGGATTAGCTTCAATGCCCCCCTCAGAGACCAGAAAACCCAAGAGCTTGCCTGCCGGTACACCAAAGACACACTTAGTCGGATTAAGCATCATCTTATAAACCCGGAGATTATCAAAAGTTCCTTCAAATCATCTATCAACGTCTCCGCCTTTCTGGACTTTACCACAATATCATCTACATAAGCATGAACATTGCGCCCAATCTGATTATGAAGACAATTCTGCACACAACGCTGATAATTCGCCTGGGCACTCTTGAGTCCAAAAGGCATAGATACATTGAAGAAGGCTCCAAAGCCAGTTATAAAAGCTGTCTTCTCCTGGTCCTTAACTGCCATTTTAATCTGATGATAACCAGAATAAGCATCCAGAAAGCTCAAATGCTCACAACCCGCTATAGCATAAATGATTTGATCAATACGAGGGAGAGCAAAAGGATCTGCTGGACAAGCCTTGTTCAAATCTGTGTAGTCCACACACATACGCCAAGTGCCGTTCTTCTTAAGTACTAGCACCGGATTAGCCAACCACTCAGGATGAAATACCTCAACGATAAAGCCAGCTGCCAAGAGCCTGGCCACCTCCTCACCAATAGCCTTTCGTCTTTCTTCATTGAAGTGGCGGAGAAACTGTTTGACCGGTTTAAACTTGGGATCAACATTAAGAGTGTGCTCAGCGAGTTCCCTCGGTACACCTGGCATGTCAGAAGGTTTCCATGCAAAGATGTCCCGGTTCTCACATATGAACTCGATGAGCACGCCTTCCTATTTCAGATCCAGGTTAGCGCTAATGCTAAACTGCTTGGATGAATCGCTAGGCACAAAATCAATCAGCTTAGTCTAATCAGCCGGTTTAAACTGCAAGGCCGGATCATGCTCCGTTGTTGGCTTTTTCAAGGAAGTCATATCTGCCGGATCAACATTGTCCTTGTAAAACTTCAACTCCTCAGTTGCACAAACCGACTCAGCATAGGCCCCAACACCTTCTTCACATTCCAAAGCGATCTTACGGCTCCCATGTACTATGATAGTTCCCTTATGACCCGACATCTTGAGCTGCAAATAAACATAACAAGGCCTTGCCTTGAATTTGGCATAAGCCGGCCGTCCAAACAGGGCATGATACGGGCTCTTGATTTTCACCACTTCAAAAGTCAATGTTTCTGACCTTGAATCATGCTCATCTCCAAAAGAAACCTCCAGAGCTATCTTACCGACTAGATACGCCGATTTGCCAGGCACCACACCATGGAAAACGGTGTTAGACGGCTTAAGATTTTTATCTGTCAACCCCATATGACGGAAGGTATCATAATAAAGGATGTTGATACTGCTCCCTCCATCCATGAGCACCTTAGTAAACTTATACCCTCCAACCTAAGGTGCCACTAACAATGCCAGATGACCCGGATTATCAACCCGGGGCGGATGATCCTCTCGACTCCACACAATGGGTTGTTCAGACCAACGCAAGTAACGGGGCACCGCCGGTTCAACGGAGTTCACTGCCCTTTTATGATGCTTCTGATCGCGCTTGCACAGGCTAGTGGTGAAGACATGGTACTGTCCACTATTCAACTGCTTCGGGTTGCTCTGGTAACCCGACTGCTGTTGCTGCTGCTGATTCCCCTAATGATTATAACCACCTTGGCTGCCCTGGCTGCCATGTCCGCTTTGGTTACCTTGAAACCCTGAACCGGAACTGCCTCCTCCATAACCCGGCCCATGAGAATTGGGTCCTGAACCGCCAGACGGTCCATGAGCGTATCGGAAAAGATCCGAATTTTTGAACTCCTGCATAATAAAGCAATCCTTCCAGAGGTGAATGGCTGGCCTTTCTCGCAACCCGTGTTTTGGGCAAGGCTGGTTTAACAGGCGCTGAAGATTGGGACCTGATCCTCCACCCCGCGGGGCGGTTTACCCTTACGACGCTGAACATTATCCTGCGTGTTGGTGTCAGCCACAAAATCTAAACTATTTTCCGCTTTACGTTTACCGCTGTTTCCATGACCCGCCGGGTTATGCTGCTGCCCCTTGGTACAGCCGCTCTTCTTTCCCTTTCCTGTCTTCTCATCATCAGACTCAGGGTCCTTGGTACTATCAAAGTTAGCATACTTAACCAGAGCTGCCATAAGCGTCCCCATGTCGTTGCAGTGATGCTTGAGCCGTCTCAACTTCAACTTCAGAGGTGCGAACCGGCAATTGCCTTCCAACGTTAACACTGCTGTATCAATGTTGATGCGGTCCGATGAATGCAAAATTTCTGAAACCCGGCGCACCCAATGGGTTGTTGATTCTCCTTCCACTTGGACACATGAAGCTAAGTCCACAATCGACATGGGCTGTTTGCATGTGTCCTTGAAATTCTGAATAAACCGGGCACTTAACTCGGCCCATGACCCAATGGAGTTAGTTGGCAAGTTTTTTAAACTAAGTACGAGTTGTTCCCTCCAACATCATGGTGAAGTATTTAGCACATGACGCATCGTCCACATCCAGCATCTCCATTGCCATCTCATAGCTTTCAACCCATGCCTCAGGGGATAAATCGGCGGTGTAATTGGGCACTTTACGTGGACCCTTGAAATCCTCGGGTAGCCGCACATTACGTAAAGCCGGGGTGAGACACGGCACCCCCAAAGAGCTGGAGGTAACTCCTGGCTCCACCGAAGTTGTTGGACGAACCGGAGTAAGCTGACGGGCCGCATATTGCGCCGCTAACTCGGCATCTCGACGTGCCCTTGCTCGGTCCACCATGTTCTGAGCATCAGCATCACCTCCCGCCGGGTTATGGCCACGAGGCGGATTACGATTCCGCGCACTACTCGACACAGCCGGTTCATCAATATGCCTGCTATAACTCCGGCTTGGGCGGGAGGGGGGGCGGGTGGAATGAATCCTCTCGCGACTGTATGAAGAAGCCTGCTGCTGAGTCAAAGCTGTCTGGAGGAGCTCCCTAGCCCGTCGCGTTTTCACCGCTACGGGGGACTCACCTTCGACTGGGAGGGCCGCCAATCGTGAAGTGGCTGCGACTATGTTATCCAAGGGGTTGGAGTAATGACCCGAAGGCGTCGGCACGTGCTGGGACGGGACATTCTGAGGAGGCAGATCCATTGCGCGCGGCTGAACCGGCGCCCCCGTTCCAGGCGCTTCTACCCGGTTTACCGCTGGCTGGTTGCTGGTTCCTGCTCCCGGCGTGTTGAAAAGGTTCCTGGCTTCATAAACCGGAGGCACGTGAGATCGGTACCTTCTCCTTATTACATCATTTGACGCATTCTTATCCAACATAAGCCGACAAGCCTGTGCATCTAACTCGGCCCGCTCTGCCGTCATCCTGGCGTTTTTAGCTGCCAGGTCTGCCTTGGCTTGAGCTATTTGATCCTTCACCTTCGCCACTTCTGCGTTATGCTGATCTTGATTCGCCGGGCTGACTTCAGCCGCCAGCAGTGCTGCCAAGGTGTCGAATAAATCAGACAAAACCTGAGCCGATGGTGGCGCAGGGCCTCCTGCCCCAGCTGCTACTGTCGCCGCTGAACCGGAGATCATTGTTGCTGCGGTCAAAGATTGTGGCGCTGACTGTGTACCGGCCGTGAAGATCGCAACTCAGCTTGGCAGATCAAGGGGGTCCGGAATACTGTCGCCATCGGAGCAGCCCCTAAACCGGCCATCTTGCAGCTGGTACAATGACTCAGTCTCTCCAGTAGATGACTCGTCATCAGAGTAAACGACGGTTTCACCACCAGACACCGATCTATCCTCAGATTCCGCTCCGTGGATGACTCCCACGAAGGCACGCTTCATGGCAGGCTTAACCCGGGCGGATCTCGCAAGCTGAGCCGTTTCAATGATGTCGGTGCAGATGTCTGGCTCAGGGCCCGGCTCACCAATCTTACCAATGAAAATGTGTATTCCGCCGAAGGGGACCCGGTACCCGTACTCGATTGAGCCGGTCTCGGGGCCCCAGCCTGCGTCGTCGATGTAGAGCTTGCCGCGACGACTCTTGGTCATCCGGCCCACAGCGTATCCCTTGAGCCCTTCGAAGCTTCCCTCTAAGAACTCAAAACTATCGTGCAATAGCCCCACAGTGGGCGCCAACTGTCGTCGTTTTGTCACGGCAGATGTCCTAGTGGGAGGACTTAGTCGTGGAGCCATCGCAATGTAGTTAACTTAAAGGGGTTAAAGCGGACAAAGGACGCGGGGAGTTTTATACTGGTTCGGCCCCTTGCGGTGAAGGTAAAGGCCTAATCTAGTTGATGTGGAATTGCTAGGGTTTCGATGACCAGCGAGCGAATCTGCTATGCCTGGCTCTCAAGTTGTTGTTTGTTGTCCCTAAATCGCCACCGGGTCGTCCCTTTATACACGCAGGTTGACGCCCGGCGGTTTACAGAATCCCGAGGCCGGCTCATAAACGTGTTCGGCTCGGTTTCTACCCTTCCCTATCTTACAACACAAGTTACATAACATATGGCAGTTTATGACTATGGGCACTAATCCGCCCTTGGGCCATGGGCCTCCCTATTAGATCTCCTCTGTAAAGCACCATACTCCTTGTCTTCATGGGCTTCAAATATGATTAACTCCTTATGGGCATAACCCGGCCCCTCCTGGCCGGTTTATACTCAGTAGTAATATCCCCAACAGTTCTTGAGTCATTTTACCTCGTTTAGTTGCAACTCTAACAACAAACTCATGTATATTGTTATTCATTTCATCAAGCAATTCTCTTTGTGATTTAGCATCTTGTTCTAACTGGGTTTGTACCATAGAAGCATGTTTTCCAACACCTCTCACATCATTTGAGATTCTAAATAACAATTCACTCAAGCAAGCAATCATATCAGTATTATATTTCAATTGTATCATAACATTTTCATTGAAGTGATATTGTTTTCTAATATAGTTTTCAAACTCATAAAGGCATTGGCTAGGGAGCATATTGTGAGGATTGCCATTATCATTGAACTTCATTAGAGAATTTAATTACCTCTACCACCTTAGGTAGTAGTGGTGTATTAAGCCCATGTATTTCTTCAATAGGAGGTAAATTTTTAGCATCCTCAGCTTTAATACCTTTTTCCTTCATAGATTTCTTTGCTTATTGCATATCTTCAGGACTGAGATATAATATACCCCTCTTCTTTGGAGTGGGTTTATGTGGTGGTTCAGGAAGAGTCCAATCATCATATTTTTTCAATATGTTATTCAATAATTCTTCAGCTTGTCCAATAGTTCATTCCCTGAAAACACAACCAACACAACTATCTAGGAAGTCCATAGAAGCATCGGTTAGTCCATTATAGAAGATATCAAGTATTTCATTTTTCTTAAGAGGATGATCATGCAAAGCATTAAGTAACTGGCAAAGCCTCCCCCAAGCTTGTGGGAGACTTGTTGGGGAACGTTGCAGAAAATTAAAATTTTTTCCTACGGTTTCACCAAGATCCATCTATGAGTTCTACCATGCAACGAGTAACGAGAGAGAGTTTGCATCTACATACCACTTGTAGATCGAATACGGAAGCGTTCTTGAGAGTGGTGATGATGAAGACGTTCCCAACGTGATTCCGATCACCGATGACCAAAGTACTGAAAGGACAGCACCTCCGTGTTCAACACACGTGCGGGGACGATGGCGTCTCCTCCGCCTTGATCCAGCAAGAGAGAAGGAGAGGTTGAAGAAGACAATCCCAATGGCAGCACGACGGCGTGGTGCAGCTGGTACGGTAGTTCTCCCAGGCTTCGCCAAGCTTGCGTGAGAAAGAGAGGTGTTGGGAGGGAGGGCTGCGCCACAACTGTGTTAGCAGCCCTCCCCCACCCCTCTATTTATAGGAGGAGAGGGTCAAGGGGGCGGCCCTCTAGGGCAAACCCTAGGGGGGCGGCGGCCAAGGAGGAGGGAGGAGGGTGGCTTGCCCCCAAGCCAGGGGCGCCCCTTTAGGCTTCCTCCTCCCCAAACCCTAGGCGCATGGGCCTGGGTGGGGGCGCACCCAGCCCACCAGGGGCTGGTTCCCTCCCACTTAGCCCATGTGGCCCCCGGAGAGGTGGCCCCTCCCGTGGACCTCCGAACCCTCCCGTGGCCCCTGCTTTTACCAGATACCACCAAACTTCCTGAGTCCGCTTAACCACTTTCCATATATAAATCTTTACCTCCGGACCATTCCGAACTCCTCGTGACGTCCGGGATCTCATCCGGACTCAACAACATTCGTAATCACATACTTGTCTTCCTATTAACCCTAGCGCCACCGAACCTTATGTGTAGACCCTACGGTTCGGGAGACATGCGACATGACCGAGACTACCTCAAGTCAATAACCAACAGCGGATCTGGATACCCATGTTGGCTCCTACATGCTCCTCGATGTTGTCATCGGATGAACCACGATGTCAAGGGTTCAAGCAACCCCGTATTCTATTCCCTTTGTCGACGGTATGTTACTTGCCCGAGACTCGATCGTCGGTATCCCAATACCTCGTTAGTCTCGTTATCGGCAAGTCACTTTACTCGCATCAGAATGCATGATCCCGTGACCGCACACTTGGTCACTTTGAGCTCATTATGATGATGCATTACCGAGTGGGCCCAAGGATACCTCTCCGTCATACGGAGTGACAAATCCCAATCTCGATCCGTGTCAACCCAATGGTCACTTTCGGAGATACCGTAGTGCACCTTTATAGTCACCCGATTCTGTTGTGACGCTTTGATACACCCAAAGCACTCCTACGGTATCCGGAATTGCACGATCTCATGGTCTAAGGAAGAGATACTTGACATTGGAAAAGCTCTAGCAAAACGAACTACACGATCTTGTGCTATGCTTAGGATTGTCTTGTCCATCACGCCATTCTCCTAATGACGTGATCCCGTTGTCAATGACATCGATGTCCATAGTCGAAACCATGACTATCTGTTGACCAACGAGCTAGTCAACTAGAGGCTTACTAGGGACGATTGTAGTCTATGTATTCACACGTGTATTACGATTTCCGGATAATACGCTTATAGCATGAATAAAGACAATTATCATGAACAAGGAAATATAATAATAATGCTTTTATTATTGCCTCTAGGGCATATTTCCAACAGTCTCCCACTTGCACTAGAGTCAATAATCTAGTTTACATTGTGATGAATCGAACACCCATAGAGTTCGTGCTGATCATGTTTTGCCCGTGGAAGAGAAAGTTTAGTCAACGGATCTGCGACATTCAGATCCGTATGCACTTTACAAATTTCTATGTCTCCATTCGAACATTTTCACGGATGGAGTTGAAGCGACGCTGATGTGCTCTGGTCTTCTTGTGAAACCTGGCTCCTTGGCAAGGGCAATAGCTCCAGTGTTGTCACGAAGAGTTTGATCGGCCCCGACGCATTGGGTATGACTCCTAGGTCGGTGATGAACTCCTTCACCCAAATTGCTTCATGCGCTGCCTCCGAGGCTGCCATGTACTCCGCTTCACATGTAGATCCCGCCACGACGCTTCGCTTGCAGCTGCACCAGCCATCGCTCCACCATTCAACATATACACGTATCCGGTTTGTGACTTAGAGTCATCAGATCTGTGTCGAAGCTAGGCCGACGTAACTGCTACTGACGAGCTCTTCGTCACCTCCATAAACGAAAACATGTCCTTTGTCCTTTTCGTGTACTTCAGGATATTCTTGACCGCTGTCCGGTGTTCCTTGCCGGGATTACTTTGGTACCTTCCTACCAAACTTACGGCAAGGTTTACATCAGGTCCGTACACAAGATGGCATACATAATAGATCCTATGGCTGAGGCATAGGGATGACACTCATCTCTTCTTTATCTTTTGCCGTGGTCGGGCATTGAGCTGAGCTCAATCTCACACCTTGCAAAACAGGCAAGAACCCTTCTTGACTGATCCATTTTGAACTTCTTCAAAATCTTATCAAGGTATGTGCTTTGTGAAAGACCTATGAGGCGCCTTGATCTATCTCTATAGATCTTGATGCCTAATATATAAGCAGCTTCTCCAAGGTCCTTCATTGAAAAACACTTATTCAAGTAGACCTTAATGTTGTCCAAGAATTCTATATCATTTCCCATCAAGTATGTCATCTACATATAATATGAGAAATGCTACTGAGCTCCCACTCACTTTCTTGTAAACGCAGGCTTCTCCATAAGTCTCAAGATAAACCCAAACGCTTTGATCATCTCATCAAAGCGAATGTTCCAACTCCGAGATGCTTGTACCAGCCCATAAATGGATCATTGGAGCTTGCATACTTTGTCGAGATTCTTAGGATCGACAAAACCTTCGGCTGTATCATATACAGCTCTTCCTTAAGATAGCCGTTAAGGAACGCTGTTTTGACGCCCATCTGCCATATCTCATAATCATAGTATGCGCAATTGCTAACATGATTCGGACGGACTTAAGCTTCGCCACGGAGAGAAAGTCTCATCGTAGTCAATCCCTTGAACTTGCCGATAACCCTTAGCGACAAGTCGAGCTTTATAGATGGTGACATTACCATCCGCGTCCGCCTTCTTCTTAAAGATCCATTTGTTTTCTATCGCTCGCCGATCATCGGGCAAGTCACCAAAGTCCACACTTTGTTTTCATACATGGATTCTATCTCGACTTCATGGCTTCTAGCCATTTGTTGGAATCTGGGCCCGCCATCGCTTCTTCATAGTTCAAGGTTCATTGTTGTCTAACAACATGATTTCCGTGACAGGGTTGCCGCACCACTGCAGTGCGGAACGTGTCCTAGTGGACCCACGAAGTTCAAGAGCAACTTGTTCCAAGTACCTTGATCATCATCATGAATTTCCTCTTCGTTGGTGTAGGCACCACAGAACATTTTCCCGAGCTGCACTACTTTCCTGCTCAAGAGGTAGTACTTCATCGAAGTTCTACTTTCCTCCCACTTACTTCTTTCGAGAGAAACTCTTTTCCGTAAAGATTCCGTTCTTGGAAACAAAGATCTTGCCCTCGGATCTTAAGTAGAAGGTATACCCTACGGTTTCCTTAGGGTATCCTATGAAGACGATTTTTCCGACTTGGGTTCGAGCTTTTCAGTTGAAGTTTCTTGACATAAGCATCGCATCCCCAAACTTTTAGAAACGATAGCTTAGGTTTCTTCCCAAACCATAATTCATACGGTGTCGCTCAACGGACTTAGACGGTGCCCTATTTAAAGTGAATGTAGCTGTCTCTAGAGCGATCCCCAAAATGATAGCGGTAAATCAGTAAGAGACATCATAGACCGCACCATATCCAATAGAGTGCGACACGACGCTCGACACACCATTACTGTTGAGGTGTTCCAGGTAGCGTTAGTTGTGAAACGATTCCACATTTTCTTAAGTGTGTACCAAATTCGTGACTTAAATATTCTCCTCCACGATCCGATCGTAAGAATTTTATCTTTCGGTCACGTTGATTCTCTACTTCATTCTGAAATTCCTTGAACTTTTCAAAGGTCTCGGACTTGTGTTTCATCAAGTAGACATACCCATATCTACTCAAGTCATCCGTGAGAGTGAGAACATAACGATATCCTCCATGAGCCTCAACGCCATTGGACCGCACACATCGGTATGTATGATTTCCAATAAGTTGGTTGCTCGCCCATTGTTCCGAGAATGGAGTCTTGGTCATTTTGCCCATGAGGCATGGTTCGCATGTGTCAAATGATTCATAATCAAGAGACTCCAAAAGTCCATCAGCATGGAGCTTCTTCATGCGCTTGACACCAATGTGACCAAGGCGGCAAAGTGCCACAAGTATGTGGGACTATCGTTATCAACTTTACATCTTTTGGTATTCACGCTATGAACATGTGTAATACTACGCCGAGATTCATTAAGAATAAACCATTGACCATCGGAGCATGACCATAAAACATATCTCTCATATAAATAGAACAACCATTATTCTCGGATTTAAATGAGTAGCCATCTCGCATTAAACGAGATCCAGATACAATATTCATGCTCAAACTTGGCACCAAATAACAATTATTAAGGTTCATAACTAATCCCGTGGGTAAATGAAGAGGTAGCGTGCGACGGCGATCACATCGACTGAACCATTCCCGACGCCAAGCATCGTCACCTCGCCCTTCGCCAGCCTCCACTTATTCCGCAGCTCCTTTGGTGTTGCCGGCCTTCTTATCCGCTAAGTATTTGGGGCAGTTCCGCTTCGAGTGACCCTTCCCCTTGCAATAAAAACACTCAGTCTCAGGCTTGGGTCCATTCTTTGACTTCTTCCCGCAACTTGCTTACGGGCGCGCAATCTCCTTGCCATCCTTCTTGAAGTTCTTCTTGCCCTTGCCCTTCTTAAACTTAGTGGTCTTATTGACCATCAACACTTGATGTTCTTTCTTGATTTCAACCTCGGTGACTTCAGCATAGAGAACACTTCAGAATGGTCTTTACCATCCCCTGCATGTTGTAGTTCATCACAAAGCTCTTGTAGCTTGGTGGGAGCGATCGAGGATTCTGTCAATGACCGCCTCATCGTGGAGGTTAATATTCAGTGGGTCATACGGTTGTGCAACCTGCACATCTTCGTAATGTGTTCACCGACGTAACTGTTTTCCTCCATCTTACAACTATAGAACTTGTCGGAGATGTCATATCTCTCGACCGGGCGTGAGCTTGGAAAACAAGTTTCAGCTCCTCGAACATCTCATATGCTCCGTGGTGCTCAAAACGCTTTTGGAGCCCCGGTTCTAAGTCAAAGCATGCCGCATCGAACGAGGGAGTAATCATCAAGACGAGACTGCCAAGCATTCATAATGTCTTGGTTCTTCGGACGGAGCTTCACCTAGCGGTCCTTCTAGGACGATTGTTTCTGGCAGCTATGAGGATGATCTCGTGTTCCGGACCCAGTCCGTATAGTTGCTGCCGCCATCTTTCAGCTTGGTTTTCTAGGAACGCGTTGAAGTTCAAGTTGACATGAGCGCTGGCCATTTGATCTACAAGACATATAATTCAAAAGTTTTAGACTAAGTTCATGATAATTAAGTTCATCTAATCAAATTATTAATGAACTCCCACTCAGATTAGACATCCTCTAGTCATCTAAGCGACACACGATCCGAGTCGACTAGGCCGTGTTCGATCATCACGTGAGACGGACTAGTCATCGCCGGTGAACATTCTCATGTTGATCGATCTTCCATACGACTCGTGTTCGACCTTTCGGTCTCCGTGTTCCGAGGCCATGTCTGTACATGCTAGGCTCGTCAAGTTTAACCCTAAGTGTTTTGCGTGTGTAAATCTGTCTTACACCCGCTGTATGTGAACGTAAGAATCCATCACACCCGATCATCACGTGGTGCTTAGAAGCGACGAACTGTAGCAACGGTGCACGCTTAGGGAGAACACTTCTTGAAATTGTTCTTAAGGGATCATCTTATTTACTACCGTCGTTCTAAGTAAACAAGATGTATAAGCATAATAAACATCACATGCAATTATATAGTAGTGACATGATATGGCCAATATCATAAAACTCCATTGATCTCCATCTTCGGGCTCCATGATCATCTTGTCACCGCATGGCACCATGATCTCCATCATCATGATCTCCATCATCGTGCCTCCATGAAGTTGTCACGCCAACGACTACTTCTACTACTATGGCTAACGCTTAGCAATGAAGTAAAGTAAGTTACATGGCGTTCTTCAATGACACGCAGGTCATACAAAATAAAGACAACTCCTATGGCTCCTGCCGTTGTCATACTCATCGACATGCAAGTCGTGATTCCTATTACAAGAACATGATCTCATACATCACAATATATCATCATTCATCACAACTTGGCCATATCACGTCACATGACAATTGCTGCAAAAAACAAGTTAGACGCCCTCTAATTGTTGTTGCATCTTTTACGTGGCTGCAATTGGGTTCTAGCAAGAACGCTTTCTTACCTACGAATAACCACAACGTGATCTTGTCAACTTCTATTTACCCTTCATAAGGACCCTGTTCATCGAATCCGCTCCCACTAAAGTAGGAGAGACAGACACCGCCAGCCACCTTATGCAACTAGTGCATGTTAGTCGGTGGAACCGGTCTCACGAAGAGCACGTAAGGTTGGTCCGGCCGCTTCATCCCACAATACCGCGAAGCAAGAAACAACTAGTAACGGCAAGTAAGTTGACAAGATCCACGCCCACAACAAATTGTGTTCTACTCGTGCAAAGAGAACTACGATAGACCTAGCTCGATACCATTGTTGGGGAACGCTGCAGAAAATTAAAATTTTTCCCTACGGTTTCACCAAGATCCATCTATGAGTTCTACCATGCAACGAGTAACGAGAGAGAGTTTGCATCTACATACCACTTGTAGATCGAATACGGAAGCGTTCTTGAGAGTGGTGATGACGAAGACGCTCCCAACGTGATTCCGATCACCGATGACCAAAGTACTGAAAGGACAGCACCTCCGTGTTCAACACACGTGCGGGACGATGGCGCCTCCTCCGCCTTGATCCAGCAAGAGAGAAGGAGAGGTTGAAGAAGACAATCCCAATGGCAGCACGACGGCGTGGTGCAGCTGGTACGGTAGTTCTCCGGCAGGCTTCGCCAAGCTTGCGTGAGAAAGAGAGGTGTTGGGAGGGAGGCTGCGCCACAACTGTGTTAGCAGCCTCCCCCACCCCTCTATTTATAGGAGGAGAGGGTCAAGGGGCCGGCCCTCTAGGGCAAACCCTAGGGGGCGGCCCAGGGAGGAGGGAGGAGGGTGGCTTGCCCCCAAGCCAGGGGGCCCTTTAGGCTTCCTCCTCCCAAACCCTAGGCGATGGGCCTAGGTGGGGGCGCACCCAGCCCACCAGGGCTGGTTCCCTCCCACTTAGCCCATGTGGCCCCCGGAGAGGTGGCCCTCCCGGTGGACCTCCGGAACCTCCCGGTGGCCCCTTGTACTTTACCGTATACCACCAAACTTCCCGAGTCCGCTTAACCACTTTCCATATATAAATCTTTACCTCCGACCATTCCGAACTCCTCGTGACGTCCGGGATCTCATCCGGACTCAACAACATTCGTAATCACATACTTGTCTTCCTATTAACCCTAGCGCCACCGAACCTTATGTGTAGACCCTACGGGTTCGGGAGACATGCGAGACATGACCGAGACTACCTCAAGTCAATAACCAACAGCGGATCTGGATACCCATGTTGGCTCCTACATGCTCCTCGATGTTGTCATCGGATGAACCACGATGTCAAGGGTTCAAGCAACCCGTATTCTATTCCCTTTGTCGACGGTATGTTACTTGCCCGAGACTCGATCGCCGGTATCCCAATACCTCGTTAGTCTCGTTACATCGCAAGTCACTTTACTGCATCGCAATGCATGATCCCGTGACGGACACTTGGTCACTTTGAGCTCATTATGATGATGCATTACCGAGTGGGCCCAGTGATACCTCTCCGTCATACGGAGTGACAAATCCCAATCTCGATCCGTGTCAACCCAATGGTCACTTTCGAGATACCGTAGTGCACCTTTATAGTCACCCGCCATTACGCCAGTGACGCTTGATACACCCAAAGCACTCCTACGGTATCCGGAATTGCACGATCTCATGGTCTAAGGAAGAGATACTTGACATTGGAAAAGCTCTAGCAAAACGAACTACACGATCTTGTGCTATGCTTAGGATTGGGTCTTGTCCATCACGCCATTCTCCTAATGACGTGATCCCGCTTGTCAATGACATCGATGTCCATAGTCGAAACCATGACTATCTGTTGACCAACGAGCTAGTCAACTAGAGGCTTACTAGGGACGATTGTAGTCTATGTATTCACACGTGTATTACGATTTCCGGATAATACAGTTATAGCATGAATAAAGAAAATTATCATGAACAAGGAAATATAATAATAATGCTTTTATTATTGCCTCTAGGGCATATTTCCAACAAGACTCTCTTCTTTGGTTTGCACAAAGTTAAATATTTCCTGTAAGGAAGCTTGTTTCTTATGAGCAGGAAAATATTTTTCAGAGAAGTAATAAATCATAGCCTGGGGACCACACACACAACCAGGAGCAAGAGTTTTGTAACAAGCTTTAGCATCACCCTTTAATGAGAAATGAAATAATTTGATAATAAAGTAATAGTGAGTGTTCTCATCATGAGTAAAAAGGGTGGATATGTCATTCAACTTAGTAAGATGTGCCACAACAGTTTCAGTTTCATAACCATGGAAAGGATCAGATTCAACCAAAGTAATTAACTCTGGGTCGACAGAGAATTCATAATCCTTATCATCAATAAAGATCGGTGAAGTAGCAAACTTAGGATCATATTTCATTCTAGCATTCAGAGATTTTTCTTTATACTTGCATAATAATTTCTCTAGATCATTTCCATCCCTACAAGCAAGAATATCTCTAGTTGTATCCTCATTCATAACATAACCTCACGGTACCTTAGGCAATTCATATCTAGGAAGGCTAGTTCTAGCAGGTGTTTCAGGAGTATCAATTTCAAGCTCATCATCAGATTCAACAACATCATGTTGTATTACTCTAGCAATTTGTTCATCAAGAAAGTCACCAAGTATCACGCCCAAGATGCGACCCTATCCTAAAGGAACTCGAAGGTCCCACCAAGGATAGAAGCGCATCTTGAAGACGCTTTTGCAAGGTGGATATCATTACATCAACATTACATAATAGTGGGGATACATCCAATACATACAATGTCACATGAATACAACATTACAACGTACAAGATCAACATCCGACTGTGGATGAATCATAAACAGAAACTCAAACAATATCCTCCATGCTAGCCCAGGCTGCCGACCTGGAACCTATCCCCTGATCGAAGAAGAAGCAGAAGAAGAACTCCAGAAGAAGCAAACATCGCTCTCGCGTCAAGATCATCGCATAACCTGTACCTGCAACTGTTGGTGTAGTAAACTGTGAGCCACGAGGACTCAGCAATCCCATAACCATGGGTATCAAGACTAGCAAAGCTTAATGGGTAAGGAAAGGATAAGTGGTGAGGTTGCAACAGCGGCTAAGCATATATGGTGGCTAACATACGCAAATGAGAGCGAGAAGAGAAGCAAAGGAACGGTCGTCAACTAGTAATGATCAAGAAGTGATCCTGAACTACTACTTACGTCAGACATAACCCAGAAACCGTGTTCTCCTCTCGACCAACCCCGAAAAGAGACACTCACGGTTACACACACGGTTGGTGTATTTTAGAAGAGTTTACTTCAAGTTTACTACAACCGGATATTAACAAATTCCCATCTGCCACATAACCATGGCACGGCTTTCGAAAGTTCAAACCTGCAGGGTGTCCTAACTTAGCCCATGATAAGCTCTCGCGATCAAGGAAGGATATTCCTTCTCCCGGAAGACCCGATCATCTCGGAATCCGGCTACAAGACATTTCGACAAAGAATAAAACAAGACCAGAAGACCTCCCGTGCGTCGACATCCCGATAGTAGCCACGCCAGATCTCGCCTCGAGCCACCACCGGATGAGCAAGACGCATAACTAGAACCAGCCCTCAAGTTTCCCTAAGGTGGCGCCGCAAGTGGCTCTAGTTTGACGAACACTTAGACAAGCATTGGCCCGGGGGCTAAAATAAAGATGACCCTTGGGATGCGCGACTCCCAAGGGAAAAGGTAATAGGTGAGGCAAATGGTAAAACCAATGTTGGGCCTTCTTGGAAGAGTCTTATTCAAAGCGAACTGTCAAGGGGTCCCATAAATCACCCAACCATGTTAGGGACGCAAAATCCGGGAACATAATACCGATATGACGGAAACTAGGGCGGCAAGAGTGGAACAAAACACTGGGCATAAGGCCGAGCCTTCCACCCTTTACCAAGTATATAGATGCATTAATAATATATATAAGAGATATTGTGATATCCCAACATGAACATAATCCAACATGGAGCAATCTTCATCTTCACCTGCAGCTAGCAACGCTATAAGAGGGGCTGAGCAAAAGCGGTAACATAGCCAAACAACGGTTTGCTAGGAGGGGTGACAAAGGTTAGAGGTTCATGGCAATTTGGGAGGCTTGAGCAGCAAGTGGTAGGTAATGCAGCATAGCGATAGAATGAAGCAACTAGCATAGCAATGATAGTAATGAGATCCAAGGTGACGGTCATCTTGCCTGAAATCCCGCTAGGAAGAAGAACGAGTCCATGAAGAAGATGAACGGAAGTAGTTGAACGAATCCTCACAATCGCAACATTACCCGAACTAAGAAGCAACACCGAAAAGAAACAAACAACATGGTAAATGCACAAGCATAAACATGGCATGATGCACAATCAAGTATGATGCATGTCCGGTTTAATGAGGCATGGCATGGCAAAGTGCAACAAACAATGCTACAAGTTAAGTGGAGCTCGATATGCAACGAGTTGCATATTGACAAAACACCACATAGACATATTTAGTTTAATCTCGTTTAAGCTACCAAACAATGTTAAATTTTGTTAAACATGGCAAGAGGTGAAGCATAATTAAACTACCTATCTAGGCAAGTTTATATGAGGCCGGAACAACAAACAACAATTCCGGAAAATCCCCACATGCATATTTCAAAATTGGTACTGTTCTGCCCTAAACCATATTTTAATGTTGTTAAACAGGAAACTAAAGTGCACCATGTTAAACTAGGCATTTTTCCACCCCATTTACATATAAAGTTTATTAAAATTGGAGCTACGGTTATTTAGTTATGAAATAAATCATTTTAACATATTATTTGAGCAAAATTAAACAAACAACATTTTAAGCATTTTAACATGGGATGAAAGTGGCATAATGTGAAACCAGATAAAATTCTAAGCATTTTACATATATAAAGTTTTTACATATGATGCATGATTGATTAGTTATTAAATGCATGAACAACAAGGGTTTTTCTATAAAACTGTAATACACTAGATAATGCTAAAATCGCAGCACGGAAAAAAAAATATGATCCGGGCCGCATCTGGTGGGCGGATTGGGTTGCTCACCATAGGCCGAGGCCCAGTCGGTGGAGAGGGAGGCTGGAAGGGGCGCTGGGCCTTGGGGAGGCGCTGGCCCTCTCAGCAGGGCGACGGGTCAACGGCGCGGGCGAGCGGGCGGGCTGCTGCTGCTCGTTGAAGAGGAAGCAGAGACCGCGGCATGGACTTGGCGGCAGGGACGTCGCAGGGACGGTGGCGGCTTGGCGTTCGATCCGGAGCAGGGGGAGACAAGGGGCGGCGCGACTGGAACGGGCGAGGCACGGGGTTGTCCCGCCGATGCGAAACATCGCGATGCGGGGACTTAGTGCGCGATGCGTAAGCTTGACGGCGAGGCGAAGCGGCGCTGGCGAGGCGGCGGTGGCTTCGGGAACTTGACGGGGCGGTGGAGCCGCGGGTGGGGTCCGAGACGAGGCGATCGCCAGATCCGGGCGGAGGGACTCGCTCCGGCAGCGACGGAGCTGCGGGCAACCATGGCGGCTCCCCGAACACGAGGGAGAGGCATGAGAACCGAGGGAGTGAACCAGGAGAGGAGGGAAGGAGGAGAAGAAAAGGGGACGGGGCGACGGGTTCCTGGAGGAGCTCGAGCATGAGGGCGGCGCTCGGGGTGGCTGGGTTCGCCGGCGGCGACGGCGCCATGGAGAAAGGAGCAAACGGGAGAAGCTCGCTCTCGGTCGGGGCATCAGGGATCTCTTGGTGGCTCCGACCGAAGGGGCTCGGGCTCGGGCGCTGGTTGGATGGCTGCGTAGATCGAGGGAGGAGGCTACGGGTGCGGGTTGGAGGAAGGAAGCTAGGCTGATTGGGGATGGATCCCGAGGGGAATTTGGTGGAGTGGCGGCGGCGGCGACGGGTGGATGGGACAAGGTCCCTAGGTTTTAGGGTTAGTCTTTATATAGCAAGTGAATTTTGGATAGGGGTATTTGGTCCCTCCGATTTTAAACAGATGGTCTAGAAATAAATAGATAGTGAGTCCAAATAGGAAAACAGAGATGTTTTATACTCCCTCCGTCCCAAAATAAGTGTCTCAACTTTGTACTAGCTCTAGTACAAATTTGTACTAAGCTCAAGACACTTATTTTGAGACGGAGGGAGTAGATGTTAGGGGATGAACCGAATGCAATGGTGATGACTGAGCGGATTGGGTTCGGGGAAAGTTTCGGACGCACGCGAGGGGTCTGAGAGAGGTCGACAAAGACAAGGGTCTGACAAATGGTCAACAGAGACAAAGAGAGAAAGGGCAACTACGAACGGCTACGAGTTTTATGAAAACATGCAGATGCAATGCGCATGATGCTATGAGATGAGATGCATGACATGAACACAACGCAAAACAACAGACAAAAACCCAACCACGGAGGAAATAACATATCGCATCTTCGGAAAAGGCAAGAGTTGGAGTTACGAATATGGAAAGTTGTATCCGGGGCGTTACACCAAGTGGCACATCATTATCAAGCAAGGTACCAGCATCATCATAAGTATCATTCATAGTAGAAGTAGCATCATCAATAACTTGCGACATATCAGGACTAATAACATGTGGTGGTGTTGCAAGTTTACTTATAACAGAAGGTAAATCTAAAGCAGAACTGGATGGCAGTTCCTTACCTCCCCTCGTCTTAGAGGGAAAAATCTTAGTCTTAGCATCCTTCAGATTCTTCATAGTGATAAATTGATAATAATCCCAAGTGACTCAACAAATATAGCTATGCTCCCCGGCAACAGCGCAAGAAAAAGGTCTTGATTACCCACAAGTATAGGGGATCGCAACAGTTTTCGAGGGTAGAGTATTCAACCCAAATTTATAGATTCGACACAAGGGGAGCCAAAGAATATTTGAAGGTATTAGCAGCTGAGTTGTCAATTCAATCACACCTGGAGATTAATTATCTGCAACAAAGTGATCAATGGCAAAGTAATATGATAGTTTTGATACTAGTGGTAGCAGCAATAGTAATGGTACCAGTGATAGCAGTAGTTTTGTAACGAGTGCAACAGTAACAATAGCAGTAGTAACTTAGCAAGAACAATATAAGATAAATTCGTAGGCATTGGATCGGTGACTTTTTGGATGATATTCATCATGAGAAAGCTATAACCTAGGGCGATACGGCACTAGCTCCAGTTCATCAATATAATGTAGGCATGTATTCCATAAATAGTCATACGTGCTTATGGAAAGAAAACTTGCATGACATCTTTTGTCCTACCCTCCCGTGGCAGCGGGGTCCTATTAGAAACTAAGAGATATTAAGGCCTACTTTTAACAGAGAACCGGAACAAAGCATTAACACACACTGAATACATGAACTCCTCAAAATACGGTCATCACCGGGAGTGGTCCCGACTATTGTCGCTCTGGGGTTGCTGGATCATAACACGTAGTAGGTGACTATAACTTGCAAGATCGGATCTAGAACATGGATATAATGGTGATAACATAAACGGTTCAGATCTGAATTCATGGCACCCGAGCCCAGAGTGACAAGCATTAAGCATAGCAACATCAATCTCAGAACATAGTGGATACTAGGGATCAAGCCCTAAAAAAACTAACTCGATTACATGATGAATCTCATCCAACTCCTCACCGACCAGCGAGCCTACGAAGGAATTACTCACTCCCCTGGGGAGCATCATGGAATTGGCGATGGAGATGGGTTGGTGGTGACAAATAACGAAGATCCCCCTCTCCGGAGCCCCAAACAGACTCTAGATCTGGCCTCCTGATGAAGAACAGGAGGTGATGGTGGATCCGTCTCGTTGATTGCGATAATTCTTTCTCCCTGATTTTTTTCTGGAAAAATAGGATTTTATAGCGTCGGTTTTAGGGTCTGCGGGGCCACCAGGTGGGGACAACCCACCTGGGCGTGCCAGCAGGGGGCACGCCCTAGTGGGTTGTGCCCACCCATGTTCCCCCCTCTGGTGGGCCTTGGCTCCAGAAATTCTCTTTATTGATATAAAACTTCTTCGCAAAGTTTCGTTCCATTCCCAGACTTTTATTTCTGCACAAAAACAACACCATGGTAGTTCTGTTGAAAACAGCGTCAGTCCGGGGTTAGTTTCATTCAAATCATGCAAATTAGAGTCGAAAACAAGAAGAAAAGCCTTAGAAAAAGTAGATAGAATGGAGACTTATAAACGAAGCTCTGTGAGATTGCTTCACCACCACCGTCACCACGCCATTATGTTGACGGAACTCTTCTACTACCTCACCCCGCTTGCTAGATCAAGATGGCGAGGATGACACCGAGCTGAACGTGTGGAGAACGCGGAGGTGCCGTGCGTTTGGTACTTGATCGGTTGGAGCACGAAGAAGTTCGACTACATCAACCGCGTAGTTAAACGCTTCCGCTTACGGTCTACGAGGGTACGTAGACACACTCTCCCCCTGTTGCTATGCATCTGCATGGATAGATCATTGCGTGTGCGTAGGAATTTTTTTGTTTTCCATGCAATGATTCCCAACACTATTTACATTGATTAGTGCTCCATAATGATTCATGGGGATCATGGTACGTAAGATCTACCACATCTACAAAAGTCCGTGTATGTATAGTTTGCTGACTATAGTACAATTCAACTCTTCTTGAAGGAGGGATTCAAAAAATCAGTGGTAGTTTCAATTCTAAACATTTATGCAGTTCTTTTACTGTCTTTACTGCTACTTATTAACTGTATTGTTGCGTATTGTATCCACTTGCTAAGAAAGTTGTATATTTTTCTTTATTGTTGCATAGTATATTCCATGCAACGTAAGGGTCAACTTCAACAATTTATTTGGTGACACTTTGAACTTTGAGGATTACAAAGGGTGCACATTCAAAGTTGAAGCGTGCAAACTATGGGGTAGAACCATCATAGCCGATGATGAATGGAAGCAGTTCATTTCACAAAATAACCTCATCAGGGGAGAGTATATAGCCTTTTCCTTGAAAGGAGCGGTCAACAGGTTAAGGACTATCTATTTCTCTAGCCAAGATGATGAGGTTGAGGAAGATGATGAGGATGACCAGGATGATGAGGATAGCCAGGATTACTAGGATATGAGGACAACCAAGATGACGAGGACAACCAAGATAGTGAGCATAGCCAGAATGATGACGACAACCTGAATGATGAGGATGAGCAAGATGATGAGGATAGCGAAGATGATTACGAATTATGGTCCATTCAATTTTGTAATTTTCTCTCTAAGAACTAAGAAGCTTACTGAGGATGAGACCATCAATGTCATCACGATACTACCATCCCGTGTGCCCTTCTTAGGGAGGCCCTTTATGCACTGTTTAACTAAGACCAACATCGTCAAATACATCATGGTATGTTATGTAGCCTTTCATCTTTTTTTGTTCATAGCACTATATGGTGAGATGTCTAAAATTGTGTGCTCTCTATTTTCTCCTAATCATGGGGAAGTTCAGAAATTACCTATGAAGATGTTTTCCGGAGTGGACTACGCCATGGAGTAGCAGGCATGTTACCATCGTTCAGTACGATGAAACCAGACTGGCGCATGTCCTTCTATGAAGCCGGCTGGCAAGAGTTCATGATATGAAAGAGACTAATAAGGGTCGACACACTAGTGATAATCACGATAAGGAACAACATCCACACAACTTGCAGATGATGGTTGTCGTTGACCACATTTAGAAATAAGGTCCAAGTCATGAATACATTAGCCGATGAACTGTTTGTTAGTTTGTTAAGATGGATATGATATATTGATGTTTATTTGTTAACTTGAGTTTATTGCTTGTTTCCAAAATGGATTGAGGATGGTTCAATTATGTTGAGAATTATATGACTATATGAATTAGCCTTTTGAAAGTAATGCATGTCAACGGTGCAACAACAAAATTGTGGCAACAAATGTGGTTCTCCGTGGATGACAATGTCAGTGGAGGGTGCTACTGCCCACCTGCCACTGTCTGGTTTGTTACCTGTGGCGAGCGACAATAGGGTCATGTGGCAGGTAATCAACAAGGCCCGCCACCGTAATTTATCTACCAGTGGCAGGTGCCCGCTCGCCACTGATGCCATGTTACTAGTGGCGGGCACCACTGGGAGCCTCACCCACCTCTTCTGGGCTTTTGGAGTTTGCCACTGGTAGGCATTTCTGCAGTATTGTGACTAGCATGCATAGTGATATGCATGATAATATATTTGGTTTCCCATGCATGGTGGCATGGTGAGGTGGCAGAGTTGCATGTTTAGAGAATTGGAGTTAGTGGGTATCAACTATTTAGATATATTGGATATAGGATTTGTCATGTATTAGAAAGTTTTTTCATGACTAATTTTCCATAAGAACATAGAAACATAACATAAAAATTAAAATTATCATGGATACATTTGCCATGTGTGAAAAGGGAACGTAGGAAGATCTGCCATCATTTTAGTGCAACTACAAAAATCTCCAAAAGATAGTAGAAGCCGCATGATGTGCCATTACATCCTTTTGACCTGCTTTGTCGGCAGCAACCCCCTTCCCCCGCTTATCTACAAAATTATTATCGTCATCGGCCTTGCGTTTTATAGCCAATATTAATCCCCCGAATGGCCAACTATACATGATTATTGGAATTTGATGCAACATTGAGGTTTTCCATCCCATAGCTGACTTCCTTCTCAAGCCATCGGTGCTACATTGCACACCGCTGCCATTAGTATTCCCATGCAATATCGTGACACGATGACATGATGGGAGGAGATCCCCATTCCATATCCCCCGCAGAAGCCCATGTACAAAAACAAGTACCACCCCTAGCTGAGCAAATTAGCACGTCGATGGCGTGATGGGAAGCTATCATTGGATCTCCATCGTGGTTGCGCAAACTGCATCGTGAGTGCTTGTAGCGCCTCCGCCACGACACCACCCAAACTGATGTCATCTTCCATTACTACCCATGTAGCCGCCTTGACACGGAGTGAGTGGACGAGTGACGGCCGTCGAGGATTTCTAGCACGCTGACGAAACCCCATACGAAGAAAATGATGGTAGAACAACACATTTCAAAGCTTCAAACAATGATGTGGCAAACCTACATAAAAACAATAATGCGTCAGGAATGTCGAGTGTGGCCACTGATGAGTGAATCGCCGGGGGGGGGGGGAGAGGAACTGCTGGAGCAGGAGGTGAGGAAGAGGCAGAGGGATGAAATGGGTGACAAGATGAGTAACCTGTGAAATGTGGGTAATACAACCACCACAATGACGGTTGTGCGGTTGACATGTGGGAGTGAATGTTGTTAATTGTTGTCAAACTGGCCGAATCAACCCAACGCCGAGATTTGTGCATGTGATCCAATGCATCATGTTGTGTCATGTAGAATCAGACAAAAGCGAACGTCAACTCCATAACATTTTCAAAAAAGATCTTGATTTCACGCATTTGACTCGTATAAGTAAAGGAAAAAACTTACCTTCAACCGACTATCACACACGCGCATCCGCTGCTTCCCTGCCCGTCAGATCGTCTATTGATCAAACGGTCGATAGCAACCCCGCAGTTGTCGCACCCGTCTCCGTTTTTCTGCAACTCCATCATTGCTTCAAGACAAGCTTTTCTTGTAACCGGCAACGGAAGGGGGTTACTTTCCCGTAGCTGTGTCGACTCGGGTGGCTTGGGAGAGCGATGGCAGATGGATTTGGGAGGGCGGCAAGGGCGAGAACACACAATGGAGCGGCCAGGACATATCAACCATGATGCCGACAGCAGCATCTGCGGTGGCCGACGGTGACTCAAGCAGGTATGGATCGAAGACCCCCCTCCCCATTTCTCCCCTGTGATTTTCATCTCCCTTTGCATATGCTACACTCGGCGGATACGTGGCACTCCTAGTGGGGATCCTTTTTGAGGTGATGGTTCGGCGGTGGCGTAGTAGGATGGGATGTGGCAGGTCTCGTGATGCAGAATTTTTGAGTTCGACTTTTTAGATGTGCTGCAAAATTGATGTGCCGTAGGAAATTAGTGATGCATTACTTGGCGTGCTATAGGAAATTAGTGATGCAGGATTGATGTTATTTCCTGAATTTTTGTACATCAAAGCTTTCTGTAGCTCATGTTACCCGTTTTATAACTTAGTTGTACATGTTGTAGCATTATTGGCTATCTTTTTAGCTTATGCTATAGGAATTTTGGTACTGCTAGCTTGTAGCACAGGAAATTCAGCTTAATGTTTCTAAAACTAGTAGTAGTTTTGCTTTTGTATTTGTAGTTTTACCTCTTTGTGCTTTTTCTGAAATTATGAACTGCATTTTCCTGTAGCTCATGAGCATAGGTTTAATTACCTCATGTTTTTATGAATTTAGTTAGTTTTTCTTGAATTTTAGCTAATATTCTCTGAATTTTTGCATTTATATATGCAATCTTTAACTTGTTTTCAGTACTTTTCATTTTCTTTAGCTCACTAGATATGCATAATGTTCTCTGAAATTTTGCATGTATATCTGCAATCTTCAACTTGTTTCAATTGTTTTCATTTCTTAGATCACTAGATATGCATGCTGGTAGCATCCGTGTTTCATTTTTTTCTTTTTATTTTGCAGCATGCTTGATAACCCACAAGTATAGGGTATCGCAACAGTTTTCGAGGGTAGAGTATTCAACCCAAATGTACTGATTCAACACAAGGGGAGCCAAAGAAAATTCTCAAGTATTAGCAACTGAGTTGTCAATTCAGCCACACCTGGATAACTTAATATCTGCAGCAAGGTATTTAGTAGCAATGTAATATGATTGTAACGGTAACGGTAGCAAAAGTAATATTTTTGGGTTTTGTAGTGATTGTAACAATAGCAGCGGAAAAGTAAATAAGCGAAGAACAATATGGGAAAAGCTCGTAGGCATTGGATCGGGGATGGAGAATTATGCCGGATGTGGTTCATCATGTAATAGTCATAACATAGGGTGACACAGAGCTAGCTCCAATTCATCAATGTAATGTAGGCATGTATTCCGAATATAGTCATACGTGCTTATGGAAAAGAACTTGCATGACATCTTTTGTCCTACCCTCTAGTGGCAGCGGGGTCCTAGTGGAAACTAAGGGATATTAAGGCCTGCTTTTAATAGAGTACCGGACCAAAGCATTAACACATAGTTAATACATGAACTCCTCAAACTACGGTCATCACCGCGAGTGGTCCCGATTATTGTCACTTCGGGGTTGCCGGATCATAACACATAGTAGGTGACTATAGACTTGCAAGATAGGATCAAGAACTCACATATATTCATGAAAACGTAATAGGTTCAGATCTGAAATCATGGCACTCAGGCCCTAGTGATAAGCATTAAGCATAGCAAAGTCATAGCAACATCAATCTCAGAACATAGTGGATACTAGGGATCAAACCCTAACAAAACTAACTCGATTACATGATAGATCTCATCCAACCCATCACTGTCCAGCAAGCCTACGATGGAATTACTCACGCACGGTGGTGAGCATTATGAAATTGGTGATGGAGGATGGTTGATGATGACGACGACGACGGATTCTCTCTCGAGCCCCGAGCAGACTCGGATCAGCCTCCCGAGAGAGTTTAGGGCTTGGCGGCGGCTCCGTGATCGTAAAACGCGATGAATCCTTCTCTCTGATTTTTTCCCCTAACACGAATATATGGAGTTGGAGTTGAGGTCGGTGGAGCTCCAGGGGGCCCACGAGGCAGGGGCACGCCCAGGGGGGCAGGCGCGCCCCCACCCTCGTGGAAAGGGTGTGGGCCCCCTGGCCTTGATTCTTTCGCCGGCATTTTTTATATTTTCCAAAAATAATCTCCGTGAAGTTTCAGGTCATTCCGAGAACTTTTGTTTCTGCACATAAATAACACTATGGCAATTCTGCTGAAAACAATGTCATTCCGGGTTAGTTCCATTCAAATCATGCAAGTTAGAGTCCAAAACAAGGGCAAAAGTGTTTGGAAAAGTAGATACGACAGAGAAGTATCAACTCCCCCAAGCTTAAACCTTTGCTTGTCCTCAAGCAATTCAGTTGACAAACTGAAAGTGATAAAGAAAAACTTCTACAAACTCTGTTTGCTCTTGTTGTTGCTAATATGTAAAGCCAACATTCAAGTTTTCAGCAAAGATTATGACTAACCATATTCACAATAACACTTAGGTCTCATGTTTACTCATATCAATGGCATAATCAACTAGCGTGTCGGGACCCCGATCCTAAGTCACACCGATCTAGCATGTAACACATCGTATCACCTTGCGGCCTCACGCACGGTATTCCCACGGGTGTCGCCTTACCATGGCCCGGGACCGTTTGCGCCTTTTGGCTCACGTATATGATAGTGTCGCTAGCAACCATATGACAGAGAACCGGGCCGACATGACTAGTCGTGAACCCAAAGTGGCACTAACCTATGGGGACAGGCATACATGAATCACATCGAGCATGTCGGTCATCAACGATAAATTGGCTGTAGCATCGGGCTAACAGGACTCCGGTATCCCGGCTGTAGCAGGCTAGGCAGACTCAATATCACCGCGTGACATTTCCCCAAAGGGATGATATAGGAACGGCGAAACACATGCCGCCACCAAGTGTCCAAGCAGTAGTCTTTGGGCTAGCAGGACTCCGTGAACCGGGCAGAAGCGGACTACTATCGCTCGTAGCACGAGACTACATTTCCCCATAAGAGAGGCTACCAAGGATAAACAACTAGGTTGTCGATCCCACACATAGCAATACAAGTTACACGTCGCATAACATGCAAGTATGTGCTGTACAACATGGCATCACAACATAACGCAAACTCATATAGGTAAAAGCTCGGAAGAGCCACATAGCATTAATACAAACAGGGTCACATGACCCATCATTCGAGCATACAAGCAACAAGCGGAAGCATTACATGTCCGAGTACGCATAACTACAGAAGAAAAAGACCGAGAAGCCTCGACTATCTACAAGACCCTCCCAAGGGTACAAGATCGTAGCTGAGGTAACAAGCTACTCGTCAAGTCCAAGCGAACTACTAGTAAGACCAAGTCTCCGCTGCAAAAACATAAATAAAGCAACGTGAGTACAAAGGTACTCAAAGAAGACTTACATCGATCCTATTATACATGCATTAGTATCAAGAAGGTAATGTGGAGTTTAGTTGCAGCAAGCCAGCTTTGACTCTGTGGCTATCCCGTTCTCGACTACCGAACTTCTTTGAGGTGATATGGCGCTGCACGAGTCCACTAGCCACCACACAATACACTACTGTGGAATCATTCCCGCCTCCATACGAGAAGGCCATCCATAGCACTCACACTTGTCTTGAGCATTTTAGAGTATACACTTCAAGTTGTCTATGTACCACGAAGCATCCAAGAAGTCCATAACCGAGGACATGGCTATTCAATAGATCATGATAACCTGCAGGGTGTACTTCTTCACACACGCCTCGCCACTTACCGCCATATACACGCCATGTATCTCGGCAACCTTCAAGCGGAAGCTTTGGCGAGGTGTCGCCACGACCGACTAACCACACAAGACTCTAGTCCGTGTTTATCGCCTATTCGGGTTCCATCCGCAAGGAGATCCGGCGGGTGTCGCCACGGCCCCAAACGATGTGAGCAGGGTTCCCAAGCCCACCATCCGGTGCCACTTGGTACACCGTGCCACCAAAGGTTAGTCATCCCAAGCCCACCACAGCCGGGTGCCACTCGATAGAAAAATAGCACTACCTACAAACACCGAAACTAGTTGCGACTCCCGGACAGAGATCAAGTTGGTTAATAAGTCGAGAGGGTCGAGTTATCGAACCCAATGTGTGGTAGTATCGAGTCATTGGACGACATACATAGAACTCAAGTGCTTAAGGACGGTTCCAAAGAGACAACCCACCATGTACTCCTACATGGCCTCTCACCACTACCTTTACCAAATCGTGTTCACACACTTCACTCTCGGCATCGTAACACGAATCTGTACTCCAATTCATTCCCAATGAATCGGACCGACACAACTCTAAGCAATAGCAGGCATAGCATGGTAGGAACACAACATGGCTCAATCAACTCCTACACATGCTAGTGGGTTTTCAACTATTTATTGTGGCAATGACAGTCATGCAGAGGAATGGGTTCAACTACCGCAAAGACAAAGTAGCAAATGAATCGTTGTTGTCCTAATGCAATAGCGAGAGCAGGAGCGAGAGAGTAGGATTGTATCGGAATGAACAAGGGGTTTGCTTGCCCGGTAAATCAACAAGGAGGCACCGCTTCACGCATGTGTACTCGAACGCGTCTCGAGCAGGACCTATCGAGAAGGAACGGTGCCGGCAGTCAATACACAATCATATGCAACAATATGATGCATGAACATGGCATGTAGATGTGATGCTGTTTGAGCTAATGCAACTGGTATTCAATTTGAATGAAGTCCATTTGAACCAAAGGTTCAAATGCAACTCCAAAATAAGCTCTTATAAATGCCATTCATAAGTTTTCACCTATGCAGCAAGTATAAGTTGTTTTGTCATGCATGAAACTAGTACAGATGGATAGATTGAATTTTTCTGATAATTTTTCATATATAAATTATTTCAATCTGAGCTACTGTTGAATTCCTATGAATTTTTGAAGTTTTGAATATATTCGAATTTCCTGATTTATTTATAAAATAAACTAAATTCCGAAAAGGAATATTATGTCAAGATGGCGCCATGCTGACCTCAGCAGAGTCAACAGGGCAGCCTCGGGTCAAACCTGACCAGGGGGTTCCAGTGGTCAGTGACACACCATTGGCATGAGTCACTGACGTGTGGGGCCGGTCAAAGGCCATGTCAGCAAGTCAAACTGACATGTGGGGCTAGCTGGGTTAATAACTAATTTAAACATAACATTAAATTAAACTAAACAGGCAATGGGCCCACATGGCAGTGGCTCTAGGGGGTATTAGCAGGGTCATTAGCACTACTTAAGCCAGCGCCACGTCACCGCCGAGCTTGGTCGGCGGCGACCAAAAACGCGCGAGGTTTCGCGGAGTTGCTCGGGTTTCAGGCGGTTCACCGCTTACGCCCCTGGGGGCACCAGGAGGAAGCCTCGCTCGGCGCATCAAGCCGAGGCAGCAGCAGGGCGCAGGTGGCGGAGCTCGCGGAGCAGAGCTTCATGGCGCGCGCCGGAGTTCGGGCGGAGAGGAAAGAGGGCTACATGCACGGCAGGCGGCGGAGTGTGTCGTTAGGCTCCCGAGGACGACCGAATGCGGGTGGTGCGCTTCGACGCGCGTGCTTACGGCCGTAGCCACGACGGCGACATGGCCGGGCGGCGCCTTCGCCGATCGAAGAGGCGGTGGCTACGCGGCGTGTCGGGCACGGGGAGGTAGGGGCTAGGTAGAGGAGCTCACGACGGATCCAGAGAGCTGGTTGGCGGCCTTGGGGAAGCGCGGACGGCGACGATGCGGCGATGGCGATCTGCGGCGGCCGGAGGCGAAGACGATGGCGATGGCGGCGCTCCAGGGCTTCCCGCGTCACGTGGCTCGACGAGGAGGTAGCAGACGGCGGCGCGGAACTTGCAGACACGGAGAGAGAGCGAGGGGGAGACGGTGGCCACGGCGGCGAGCAGCGGCGCTCTCGGGTGCGGTCGGTGAAAAGAGGGGGAGGAAGCCAGAGGAGGAGGGGAGAGCGAGAGAGAGTGGGGGAGGACCCGGGGCGGCGCGTGGCGTCGCGCGGGGTCATCCAGAGCGACGAGGGGGAGGACAGGCAGGTAGGGAGGGAGGAGGTGGCGCGGCGGCGGTGCCTGGCGTCAGCACGCACTGCCCTCCCTCTGTCGGGAGGAAGACGACAGAGGAGGGAGGCGGGCTGGGCTGGGCTGGCCATTGGGCGGCCGAGCCGCCGCAGTGAGCCGGGCCGCAGGGAGGTAAGTTCAGTAAGGGTTTTATCCCTTTTGTTTTCTTTTCTAATATTCTACATTTGTTTGACTTATTTAAAATACTAAATAATGTTATTTACTTATGCCAATTTTATATGAGCTAGTGGTATTATTCCGTAGCTCCTTTATAAATGGCATAATTTTTGGACAAAATTATATATATATAATAATGTATATCCAAGGCAAATAATTATCTGCATTAATTCAAATGGCCAAAATAAATACTTCGAGCTCCCAAAAATATTAGTTGGAATTTTACTTGACCAATATTTTTAGAGAAAACAGAGCATTTTCTTGGGCCAAATTGAAGCAATTTTATTTGGGTCATCTCCAAAATGATTCTGAGGGTTCCACAAATCCTCATTTCAAATTTAAATGAAATTTAAACATGATGCGCAAATGACTAGCTAGCCTTGAGCATACCAGAACTAGGGATGTGACAACTCGCCCCCACTTGAAAGAATCTCGTCCCGAGATTCAGGGGTCGACGGAAAGAAAGTGGGGTACTCTAGTCGAAGACGATCTTCTCGCTCCCAAGTAGCTTCTCTCTCGGAATGATGAGACCATCGAACCTTGAGAAACTTGATGTTCGACGTCGGGTAACACGCTCCGCTTGATCAAGAATGCGAACCGGTACTCTCGGTATGTGAGGTTATCTTGGAGATCAAGCGTTTGTGGTCCACTCCATGGATAGGATCCGAGAAGCAACGCTGAGTTGAGAGACGTGGAAGACATCATGAACTCGAGAAAGATGTGGGGGTAGTTCCAATTGGTAGGCAACCTCTCCTCGTTTAGCGAGAATGCGAAAGGGACCGATGTAACGAGGAGCCAACTTGCCCTTGATACCGAAACGATGGGTACCCTTCAAAGGAGTAACCCGAAGATAAGCCTTGTCGCCAACTTCATAAGCCACTTCCTTATGACGACGGTCATACTGGCTCTTTTGACGAGATTGGGCTGTTTTCAAATTCTCACGAATGATGCGAACTTGCTCTTCTGCCTCCTGGATCATATCCGGTCCAAAGAATTGTCTTTCACCGGTTTCTGACCAGTTCAAAGGTGTTCGACATCTTCGTCCATAGAGAATCTCAAAAGGAGCTTTCTTGAGACTGGATTGATAGCTATTGTTATAAGCAAACTCGGCGAAAGGAAGACATTTCTCCCAATCCATACCGAATGAGATAACGCAAGCTCTAAGCATGTCTTGAGAATTTGGTTGACCCTTTCCACCGACCACTTGACTGAGGGTGGAAAGCGGCATCAAGAAAAGATGGGTTCCCATGGCAGTTTGGAAACTCTCCCAGAAATGAGAAGTGAAAAGACTACCACGGTCTGAATTGATCTCTAGTGGAACACCATGGAGTGACACTATTCGAGAATGTATAAGTCAGCGAGCTGACTAGCGTGATGCTCTCTAACAGGAAGGAAGTGAGCCACCTTGGAGAGACGATCAACGACTATGAAGATAGCATTATTCCCTTTCTTGGTCCTGGGAAAGCCGGTGATGAAATCCATACCAACATTATCCCATTTCCACTCGGGAATGGCTAAAGGCTGAAGGGTGCCAGCAGGCCTTTGATGCTCTGCTTTAACGCGACGACAAACGTCACAGTTAGCAATAAACTGAGCAATTTCTCTCTTCATCCTAGTCCACCAGAACCTCTGGCGTAGGTCCTGATACATCTTAGTACTACCGGGATGAATTGTAAGAGGAGATTCATGCGCCTCCTTAAGAATCAACTGTCGAAGATGCTGCTTCTTGGGGACCACCAGGCGGTTCCCAAAGAAAACGACACCTCGATTATCTATAGAGAAACTACCAGCAATACCCTTGGCAATGTTTCTCTTGATCCGGGTAATCCCCGTATCATGCTTCTGGGCTTCTATGATATGATCCACAAGAGTAGGTTTCGCTACCAAGGTAAAAAAGAATCCGTGAGGAGCAATGTGAAGGTTAAGCTTACAAAATTCCTCATGGAGAAGTGGTTGGCCTTGCTGCAACATGAGATTGTTGCAATAGGATTTACGACTTAGAGCATCAGCCATGACATTGGCTTTGCCCGGGGTGTAGGTAATCCCTAGATCATAATCTTTGATCAACTCCAACCAACGTCTTTGCCTAAGGTTCAAATCTGGTTGGGTGAAGATATACTTGAGACTCTGGTGATCGGTGTAGATCTCGCAACGTTTACCAAGAAGGTAATGTCGCCAGGTTTTGAGTGCATAGACTACGGCTGCAAGCTCTAGATCATGTGTAGGATAATTCTCCTCATGTGGATGCAACTGACGAGATGCATAGGCAATCACATGATGATCCTGCATAAGAATGCAACCTAGTCCTTGTCGTGAGGCGTCGCAGTAGATAACAAAGTCTTTAGTGAAATCCGGTGGCACCAGTATGGGAGCAGAAGTCAGGAGTCTTTTCAGTTCCTGAAAACTGTACTCACACTGTGGGGACCACTCAAACTTTTTATCTTTCTTGAGAAGTTCCGTGAGGGGTTTAGCTACTTTGGAGAAGTTTTCAACAAAGCGGCGACAATAGCTGGCTAGACCAAGGAAACTCCTAACTTGTTTAACGGTTTCGTGGAGTCCAATCAAGAACGGCTGAACTCTCTGGGATTGACAGCAATGCCCTTACCGAGATTACGTGGCCTAGGTAGGTCACTTCGGCAACAAAATTCACACTTGGAGAACTTGGCATAAAGGCGGTGCTCTCTGAGTTTTTCTAGCACAAGTCTAAGATGTTCGGCATGCTCTTCCTCGTTCTTCGAGTAAATAAGAATATCATCGAGGTAAACCACGACAAATTTATCTAAGTACTCCATGAAGATCGAGTTCATCAAGCGGGAGAATGTAGCTGGAGCGTTGGTTAGACCAAAGGACATGACGGTGTACTCATATTGTCCATAACGAGTGACAAAGGCTATCTTGGGAATGTCCCCATTCCTGATCTTGATTTGGTGGTAGCCTAACCTCAAATCCATCTTGGAAAAGACTGAGGATCCAGCGAGCTGATCATACAGATCGTTGATCCTGGGGAGCGGATACTTGTTCTTTATCATGACCAAATTAACAGGACGATAATCTACAACCATCCGGTCCATACCATCCTTCTTCTTGACGAAGAGGACGGGGCAAGCCCAAGGAGAAGAACTAGGACGGATGAAACCCTTTTGCAAGGACTCATCAAGTTGTTTCTTAAGCTCGGCTAGTTCTAAGGGTGCCATCTTATAAGGTCTCCTAGAGATTGGGGCGTTCTCGGATAAGATCTATGATTTAACTCTACATCTCCGCGGGTGGAACACTGGCAGTTCCTCTGGGAAAACATCCGGAAAGTCACGGACTACCGGGATATCTTCAAGGTCTGGAAGAGGGCTGGCATTAAGAGAATAGAGTTGACGCTTTGCAACTCTAGTGGAGACAGTGACTATCTTGCCAGATGGGTGTGTAAGCTGAACAGACCTACTGAAACAATCAATCTTGGCATGATGAGTTGTCATCCAGTCCATACCCAAGATGATGTTAATATCTGAAGACTTGAGGGCTACAAGTGAGGCAAGGAATACAAGTCTATCAACAAGGATTTCGTTACCATGGCTTACACAAGAAGTTTGCCATTTGGATCCAGGAGTTTGAATGACTAGTGGAGAGGGCATATCACAAAATGACATGTTGTGCAAGTTAGCATAGCTTTCAGAAATGAAGGAATGAGATGCTCCAGTATCGAATAGAACTGAGGCGGGATGACAGTTGACAAGGAGGGTACCAAGAACGACATCCGGATCATCATGGGCGTCTTTAGCTGTGACGTGATGCACACGTCCACGTTCAATGGGAGCTGACTTGACACCGATCATCTTGCGTGATGGCTTAACACAACCAGCAGGCTTCTCGGGCTGGGGTGGAGCATAACTGGCTTGAGAGCAGTCACGTGCATAGTGTCCTGGCTCTCCGCATGTGAAGCAAGTCCCTGAAGTTGGACGTGGACCCGCATTGACTAGTGGTCTACCAATAGGCCTGGGTGGAGCATGTAACTGAACTGGGTGAGGCGCCATATAGGATGGCCTCGGTGAATTTCCGGGTGGAAGAGCAGAGTTCGGAATCCAAATCCGGCGCTTCTGCGAACTAGAACCGGAGGAAGAAACCAATCCACGGTTGTGCTTACGAGACTCCTCGTAAGTGAGCTGAGCTGTCTCTACATTAATGGCCTTGTTCACAAGAGCTTGGAATGTATCACAATGGTGCAGGTGGAGGTCACGACGCAACTTGGGGTTGAGACCCTTCCGGAATCTAGCCTGCTTCTTGGCGTCCGTGGACACTTCTTCCATGGCATAACGGGCAAGGTTCTCAAACTCTCTGCAGAAGCATCAACAGCCATCTCACTGGGTGAAACTACGAACTCTTCTCTCTTGCGATCAATGAGGGCTTCAGGAATGTGATGCTCGCGAAAAGCCTTAGTGAAATCTCTCCAGGTTGGAATCTGACCAACTGGAAGCATAGCCTCATAGTTCTGCCACCAAAGACTAGCATGACCTTCCAGGTGGTATGCAGCATAGGTGACCTTGTCACTTTCAGCTACGTTCGCAGAGCGGAGCTTGCGTGTAATACTACGGAGCCAGTCATCTGCATCGAGTGGCTCGATGGAATGATGAAAGGTAGGTGGGTGCAAGCGAATGAAGTCATGAATGGTTGCAGACCCTTTGGACTGATGTGCGGTGTACTCCTCGATACGTGCCAACAAGCGATTGGACTCGCGCTTGTTCCTCTCCATTTCTAACATGAACCCTGTCAATGAAGGCTGGTCGGGAGGATCCTCATCCCTTCCATCTCCGTGGTTCTGGCTATGAGCAACAGAACTTCGCTTAACTGATGACATCCTGAGAAACAAAACCAAGGACGGAATCAACATCACTACATACTGAAAAATGTAGGACACCGAAATTAGTAACTCTCGAACTCCTGGGGCAATTCCGGCAGCATAACGGCAGTAATATGTTCAAAATTAGACATCCTGCTAAAATGGGGTAGTGCAACAACTCAACATCACCACTCAAGGCTCTGGGATATACTAAACATGCTACACCGAGGTACTCGAAAACTGGGGGTATGACTCTGATCAACCAATCCTATGGGACTATGGAATAGTAACACGTGATCCTGATAGACAGAAGAGATAGCCTAGTTCCTTAACCCCGCAGGAAAGACAGGATGACTCAGATCAGAAGGCCAGGAGGTAAAGGAGTAAAAAGAGCCTTACGTTCCTTCCCACAATCAATTCCCCTATATAACTAAAGCATTTCTAGACTCAACTTCGACCAGGTTGGCTTGGAAATCCTACAGGCAGTCAGGCTCTGATACCAAAGCTGTCGGGACCCCGATCCTAAGTCACACCGATCTAGCATGTAACACATCGTATCACCTTGCGGCCTCACGCACGGTATTCCCACGGGTGTCGCCTTACCATGGCCCGGGACCGTTTGCGCCTTTTGGCTCACGTATATGATAGTGTCGCTAGCATCCATATGACAAAGAATCCGGGCCGACATGACTAGTCGTGAACCCAAAGTGGCACTAACCTATGGGGACAGGCATACATGAATCACATCGAGCATGTCGGTCATCAACGATAAATTCGGGCTGTAGCACTGGCTAACAGGACTCGGTATCCCGGCTGTAGCAGGCTAGGCAGGACTCGAATATCACCGCGTGACATTTCCCAAAGGGATGATATAGGAACAAAGTGAAACACATGCCGCCACCAAGTGTCCAAGCAGTAGTCTGGGGGCTAGCAGGACTCGGTGAACCGGGCATGTAGCGGACTACTATCGCTCAGAAGCACGAGACTACATTTCCCCATAAGAGAGGCTACCAAGGATAAACAACTAGGTTGTCGGATCCCACACATAGCAATACAAGTTACACGTACGCATAACATGCAAGTATGTGCTGTACAACATGGCATCACAACATAACGCAAACTCATATAGGTAAAAGCTCAGAAGAGCCACATAGCATTAAATACAAACAGGGGTCACATGACCCATCATTCAGAGCATACAAGCAACAAGCGGAAGCATTACATGTCTGAGTACAGACAACTACAAAAGAAAAGACTGAGAAGCCTGACTATCTACAAGACCCTCCCAAGGGTACAAGATCGTAGCTGAGGTAACAAGCTACTAAATCAAGTCCAAGCGGAACTACTAGTAAGACCAAAGTCTCCGCTGCAAAAACATAAATAAAACAACGTGAGTACAAAGGTACTCAAGAAGACTTACATCAGATCCTATTATACATGCATTAGTATCAAGAAGGTAATGTGGAGTTTAGTTGCAGACAAGCCAGCTTTGACTCTGTGGCTATCCTGTTCTCGACTACGTAACTTCTTTGAGGTGATATGGCGCTACACGAGTCCACTAGCCACCACACAATACACTACTGTGGAATCATTCCCGTCTCCATACGAGAAGGCCATCCATAGCACTCACACTTGTCTTGAGCATTTTAGAGTATCCACTTCAAGTTGTCTATGTACCACGAAGCATCCAAGAAGTCCATAACCGAGGACACGGCTATTCAATAGATCATGATAACCTGCGGGTGTACTTCTTCACACACGCTCTCGCCAATTACCGCCATATACACGCCATGTATCTCGGCAACCTTCAAGCGGAAGCTTTGGCGAGGGTGTCGGCCACGACCGACTAACCACACAAGACTCTAGTCCGTGTTTATCGCCTATTCGGGTTCCATCCGCAAGGAGATCCGGCCGGGTGTCGCTCACGGCCCCAAACGATGTGAGCAGGGTTCCCAAGCCCACCATCCGGTGCCACTTGGTACACCGTGCCACCATGCCTAGTCTGTCCCAAGCCCACCTGCCGGGTGCCACTTTCGAGAAAAATAGCACTACCTACAAACACGAAAACTAGTTGCGACTCTCGGACAGAGATCAAGTTGGTTAATAAGTCGAGAGGGTCGAGTTACGGAACCCAATGTGTGGTAGTATCGAGTCATTGGACGACATACATAGAACTCGATGCTTAGGGCGGTTCCAAAGAGACAACCCACCATGTACTCCTACATGGCCTCTCACCACTACCTTTACCAAATCGTGTTCACACACTTCACTCTCAAAGATCGTAACACAGAACTGTACTCCAATTCATTCCCAATGAATCGACTGACACAACTCTAAGCAATAGCAGGCATAGCATGGTAGGAACACAACATGGCTCAATCAACTCCTACACATGCTAGTGGGTTTTCAACTATTTACTGTGGCAATGACATGTCATGCAGAGGGATGGGTTCAACTACCGCAGCACAAAGTAGCAAATGAATCATCATTGTCCTAATGCAATAACTGAGAGCAGGAGCGAGAGAGTAGGATTGTATCAGAATGAACAAGGGGGTTTGCTTGCCTGGTAAATCAACAAGGGAGGCACCGCTTCACAGACAGGTACTCGGGAACGTCTCCGGAGCAGGACCTATCGAGAAGGAACGGTGCCGGCAGTCAATACACAATCATATGCAACAATATGATGCATGAACATGGCATGTAGATGTGATGCTGTTTGAGCTAATGCAACTGGTATTCAATTTGAATGAAGTCCATTTGAACCAAAGGTTCAAATGCAACTCCAAAATAAGCTCTTATAAATGCCATTCATAAGTTTTCACCTATGCAGCAAGTATAAGTTGTTTTGTCATGCATGAAACTAGTACAGATGGATAGATTGAATTTTTCTGATAATTTTTCATATATAAATTATTTCAATCTGAGCTACGGTTGAATTCCTATGAATTTTTGAAGTTTTGAATATATTCTGGAATTTCCTGATTTATTTATAAAATAAACTAAATTCCAGAAAAGGAATATTGCATCAGCATGGCGTCATGCTGACCTCAGCAGAGTCAACAGGGCAGCCTCGGGTCAAACCTGACCAGGGGGGTCCAGTGGTCAGTGACACACCACTGGCATGAGTCACTGACGTGTGGGGCCGGTCAAAGGCCATGTCAGCAAGTCAAACTGACATGTGGGGCTAGCTGGGTTAATAACTAATTTAAACATAACATTAAATTAAACTAAACAGGCAATGGGCCCACATGGCAGTGGCTCTAGGGGGTATTAGCAGGGTCATTAGCACTACTTAAGCCAGCGCCACGTCAGCTCGCCGGAGCTTGGTCGGCGGCGACCAAAACGCGGGCGAGGTTTCGCGGAGTTGCTCGGGTTTCTCGTGCGGTTCACCGCTTACGTCTGGGGCACCAGAGGAAGCCCTCGCTTCGGCCGCACGAGCCGAGGCAGCAGCAGCAGGCGCGAGGTGGCGGAGCTCGCGAGCAGAGCTTCGGGCGGCGCCGGAGTTCGGGCGGAGAGGAAAGAGGGCTACAGTGCACGGTAGGGCGACGGAGTGTGTGCGTTAGGCTCCTGAGGACGCACTGAATGCGGTGGTGCGTTCGGACGCGTGCTTGCACGGCCGTAGCCACGACGGCGACATGGCCGGCGGCGAGGAGCGCTCGGGATCGAAGGGGCGGTGGCTACGCGGCGTAATCAAGCATGGGAGGTTGGGGGCTAGGTAGAGGAGCTCACGACGGATCCAGAGAGCTGTTTGGCGGCCTTGGGGAAGCGCGGACGGCGACGATGCGGCGATGGCGATCTGCGGCGGCCGGAGGCGAAGACGATGGCGATGGCGGCGCTCGGGGCTTCCAGCGCCACGTGGCTCGGCGAGGAGGTAGCGGACGGCACGGAACTTGCGTACACGGAGAGAGAGCGAGGGGAGACGGTGGCACGGGCGGCGCAGCAGCGCTCGGGTGCGGTCGGTGAAAAGAGGGGAGGAAGCGGAGAGGAGGAGGGAGAGCGAGAGAGAGTGGGGGAGGACCGGGGGCGGCGCGTGGCGTCGCGCGGGGTCATCCAGAGCGACGAGGGGGAGGACAGGCAGGTAGGGAGGGAGGAGGTGGCGCGGCCGGGCGGTCGCTGTCGGGCACGCTGCCTGCCCCTCCTCTGTCGGGAGGAAGACGACAGAGGAGGGAGGCGGGCTGGGCTGGGCTGGCCAGTGGGCTGCCAGGCCGCCGCATGTGAGCTGGGCCGAGGGAGGTAAGTTCAGGTAAGGGTTTTATCCCCTTTTGTTTTCTTTTCTAATATTCGACATTTGTTTGACTTATTTAAAATACTAAATAATGTTATTTACTTATGCCAATTTTATATGAGCTAGTGGTATTATTCCGAGCTCCTTTATAAATGGCATAATTTTTGGACAAAATTATATATATATATAATAATGTATATCCAAGGCAAATAATTACTGCATTAATTCAAATGGCCAAAAATAAATACTTCTGAGCTCCCAAAAATATTAGTTGGAATTTTACTTCTGACCAATATTTTTAGAGAAAACAAGAGCATTTTCTTGGGCCAAATTGAAGCAATTTTTATTTGGGTCATCTCCAAAAATGATTCTGAGGGTTCCACAAATCCTCATTTCAAATTTAAATGAAATTTAAACATGATGCGCAAATGACTAGCTAGCCTTGAGCATACCAGAACTAGGGATGTGACATAGCGAGCAATAATAATAAATCTCGGATGACAACACTTTCTCAAAGCAATCATAATATGATATAACAAGATGGTATCTCGCTAGCCCTTTCTGAGACCGCAAAACATAAATGCAGAGCACCTCTAAAGATCAAGGACTGACAAGACATTGTAATTAATGGTAAAAGAGATCCAGTCATAGTCATACTCAATATAAATTAATAGTAATGGATGCAAATGACAACAGTGCTCTCTAGCTGGTGCTTTCTAATAAGAGGGTGATGACTCAACATAAAAGTAAATGGATAGGCCCTTCGCCGATGGAAGCAGGGATTTGTAGAGGCTCTAGAGCTCGATTTTGAAATGGAGATAAATAATATTTTGAGCGGCATACTTTCATTGTCAACATAACAACCAAGAGATGGCGATATCTTCCATGCTACACACGTTATAGGCAGTTCCCAAACAGAATGGTAAAGTTTATACTCCCCCTCCACCAACAAGCATCAATCCATGGCTTGCTCGAAACAGCGAGTGCCTCCAACCAACAACAGCCCCGGGGGAGTTTTGTTTGCAATTATTTTGATTTGATTTGCATAAAGCATGGGACTAGGCATCCCGGTGACCAGCCATTTTCTCTTGAGTGAGGAGCGGAGTCCACTCCTCTTGAGAATAACCCGCCTAACATGGAAGATACAGACAACTCTAGTTGATACATGAGCTATTCGAGCATACAAAACAGAATTTCATTTGAAGGTTTAGAGTTTGGCACATACAAATTTACTTGGAACGGCAGGTAGATACCGCATATAGGAAGGTATAGTGGACTCATATGGAATAACTTTGGGGTTTAAGGGATTGGATGCACAAGCAGTATTCCCGCTTAGTACAAGTGAAGGCTAGCAAAAGACTGGGAAGCGACCAACAAGAGAGCGACAACAGTCATGAACATGCACTAAAATTAATAAACATTGAGCGCAAGCATGAGTAGGATATAATCCACCATGAACATAAATATCGTGAAGGCTATGTTGATTTGTTTCAACTACATGTGTAAACATGTGCCAAGTCAAGTCACTTGAATCATTCAAAGGAGGATACCACCCTATCATACCACATCACAACCATTTTAATAGCATGTTGGCACGCAAGGTAAACTATTATAAACTCCTAGCTAATTAAGCATGGCATAAGTAACTATAATCTCTAATTGTCATTGCAAACATGTTTATTCATAATAGGCTGAATCAGGAACGACGAACTAATCATATTTACAAAAACAAGAGAGGTCGAGTTCATACCAGCTTCTCTCATCTCAATCAGTCCATCATATATTGTCATAATTTCCTTTCACTTGCACGACCGAACGTTGTGGATAATAATAAGAGTGCACGTGCATTGGACTAACCTGGAATCTGCAAGCATTCAATAAACAAGAGAAGACAAGGCAATACGGGCTCTTGGTTAAATCAACAATAATGCATATAATAGCCACCTTAACAATTTCATCATGGTCTTCTCCTATCGACCCCCAAAGAAAAGAAAAGAAATAGAACTATTTACACGGGAAAGATCCCAACAAGCAAAAGAAGAACAGGAAATATTTTTGGGTTTTCTTTTAATTGTTACTACTATGGCAAGAAAGTAAACTAGCTAAATGCTACAACTAATTTTTTTCATTTTTCTTAAGATTTATCGAACACACAAGAAGAAAGCATAAAAATGAAAATAAACTAGCATGGATATTACAGTGAAAGAGTATGAACACCGACAACTAGCAATGAGTGTGTGAACATAAATGTAATGTCGGTGAGAAATACGTACTCCCCCAAGCTATGGCGTTTGGCCTAAGTTGGTCTATTGCCACGACTGGCCTGGCGGATATCCGTAGTTGTAACTGGGGCTGTACTGAGATGAAGCCTCGGATTGCCATTGGTTGGCAATCATGTCCGGATCCCATTGGTAATCAGACTGCCGTGGAGGATCAAATTGTGGTTCCGGCTCTGGCTTTGTAGCTGATGTAGGGTTCCGGTAGGCTTGGATGGTCGCCAGCGGAACGAGATACTGGCCTGCAGATAAATCAAACAAGGAAGGAGCAGGCAAGGTAATAGTCTCAGGGCGAGTTTTATCGAATAACAGTTTGTATTTAAGCGCCCTTTCCCTATTCTTAACAATAAAATCATGCGCTACCATACTCTTATAGTCTAGAAAAACAGTAGGCAGCAATTTTTCTTCTTTCTTGTAGTGCCTAACAGGTATGTTATAGTATGCAGCAAGGCGCGAGGCGAAGATGCGTCCCAAGATTGGGCCCTTAGTACGGTTAAGATTTAACCGCTTTGCAACAATAGCACCCATACTAAATGTGTCATCACGAAACAGGGCATGGCACAAAATAATAATATCAGGGACACTCAGGTTTCCACACTTTCCGCGACCAATTAAGCATCTACTAGCAAATATAGCAAAGTAACGTAGAACAGGAAAGTGTATGCTAGTGATTCGTGCGTCGGAAACCTTCCTCGTTTCACCTACATCAATTGTATCAATAAACCCCTCAACATATTTACTATGTGGTTCCTCTATGAAACCCGGAAAAGGTAACTTACAAACCTCACAAAATTCAGAGAGGGGCATCTCCTTATACTCATCATATAAATAAAAATCCACCGAAGGTGGTGAGCTCCTAGAGTGGAAATGAAAATTTTGCACAAATATATTGGTGAGTAAGAGATACTGTTCGCGCCGGACGCGGAGGAAGTCGGTAAGGCCTGCATTCTCAGCCAACTCATAAAAATCATCGTAAATCCCGGCTGCTCTCAAGAAATCATCACAAGGCCATTCACATGGCCGAACCTCCGTGGTGCGAGGCAGATTATATTTGGGCCTCTCCTCTTTTCGCTATGTTTATCCTTCGAGCTTCGGCTCGAAGAGCCCCTCAAAAATCTCTTCATCATTTTCTGAAAATTTCTGAAATTTTTAGTAACTTCAAATAAAAGTGAACCAAGCTTAACAAAAATGATAGCAACTACTCCTACAAGTGCCTAGAGACTATATCATGCATTAGAACTACTTGGGACCAAACAAATTTGACATACAAGCTCAAGAACCTGGTCATCTAAGCAACAAAAATTTGCAATAAATAAAGCACTAGAACAAAAACTAATTGGACCATTGGAGGAGTCACATACCAAGGAACAATCCCCCAAAGCAGTTTTGTGAGAGGTGCTTTGAGCTAGGAGATCGAAAATCACAACAAAATGAGCTAGAACTCGTGCTTGAGCTGGTTGGTGATTTTTTTGGGAGGAAGATGAAGTGTGTGGTGGCTGGAATAAGTGGAGGGGAGCCACCATGGGCCCACGAGGCAGGGGCGCGCCCAGGGGGTGGGCGCGCCATGGACCCTCGTGGCCAGGGGCCAGCTCCCCCTGCTGTTTTCTTAGTGCCAGATATTCTCAAATATTCCAGAAAAATCATATTTCAATTTCGGGGCATTTGGAGAACTTTTATTTTCAGGGTATTTTTATATTGCACGGATAATTCAGAAAACTGACAGAAAATATTAATTTTAACTTATTTAATCTAAATAACAGAAAATAAAAGGAGGGTACAGAAGGTTGTGCTTTCAAACTTCATCCATCTCATGCTCATCAAAAGGAATCCACTAACAAGGTTGATCAGGTCTTGCTAACAAACTCATTCCGAATTGCATGAAACCGGAGAAATTTCGAATAACACTAGGTTACCTCAACGGGGATATGCACGTCCCCAATAATAAGAATATCATATCTCTTTTTGAAGTAGGAAGAGGAAATTCAAAACCTCCAAATATACTCAATGAAAATTTTCCAATAGAGTTTATGCTATGAACTTGAGGTTGTTTCCTCGGAAAGTGTACCGTATGCTCTTTACCATTAACATGAAAAGTGACATTGCCTTTGTTGCAATCAATAACAGCCCCTGCAGTATTCAAAAAGGGTCTTCCAAGAATAATATACATACTATCGTGCTCGGGAATATCAAGAATAACAAAGTCCTTTAAAATAGCAACGTTTGCAACCACAACAGGCACATCCTCACAAATACCGACAGGTATAGCGGTCGATTTATTAGCCATTTGCAAAGATATTTCAGTAGGTGTCACCTTATTCAAATCAAGTCTACGATATAAAGAGAGAGGTATAACACTAACACCGGCTCCAAGATCACATAAAGTGGTTCTAACATAATTTCTTTTGATGGAGCATTGTATAGTGGGTACTCCTGGATCTCCTAACTTCTTAGGTATTCCACCCTTGAAAGTGTAATTAGCAAGCATGGTGGAAATTTCATCTTCCGGTATCTTTCTTTTATTAGTAACAATTTCTTTCATATACTTAGCATAAGGGTTCATTTTGAGCATATCAGTTAATCGCATACGCAAAACGATAGGTCTAATCATTTCAGCAAAGCGCTCAAAATCCTCATCATCCTTTTTCTTGGATGGTTTAGGAGGAAAAGGCATGGGTTCTGAACCCATGGTTCTCTTTCCTTACCGTGCTTCCTAGCAACAAAGTCTCTCTTATCATAATGTTGATTCTTTGATTGTGGGTTATCAAGATCAACATCAGGTTCAATTTCTACATCATTATCATTGCTAGGTTGAGCATCATCATGAACATCATCATTAACGTTATCAGTAGGTTCATGTTCACTACCAGATTGTGTTTCAGCATCAAAAATAGAAATATCATTGGGATTCTCAGGTGTGTCAACAATAGGTTCACTAGAAGCATGCAAAGTCCTATCATTTTTCTTTTTCTTCCTTTTAGAAGGACTAGGTGTATCAACATTATTTCTCGGAGAATCCTGCTCAATTCTCTTAGGATGGCCTTCAGGATACAATGGTTGTTGAGTCATTTTACCAGTTCTAGTAGCCACTCTAACAGCAAAATCATTTTTCTTACTATTCAATTCATTGAGCAAATCATTCTGAGCTTTAAGTGCTTGTTCTACTTGAGTGGTAACCATAGAAGCATGTTTACTAATGAGTTTAAGTTCACCTTTAACTCTAGACATATAATCACTCAAGTGTTCAATCATATAAGCATTGCGTTTTAACTGTCTACCAAAATAAGCATTAAAATCTTCTTGCTTAACCATAAAGTTATCGAACTCATCTAAGCATTGGCTAGGAAACTTAGTAGGAGGGATTTCAGCTTTATCAAATCTATAAAAAGAATTTACCTTTACTACCTGTGTCGGGTTATCAAGACCATGAGTCTCTTCAATAGGTGATGAATTAAGACCATAAATTTCTTCAACATGCGGTAAATTAAGACCATGTATTTCTTCAATACGAGGTAAATTCTTAACATCTTAAGCTTTTATACCTTTTTCTTTCATAGATTTCTTTGCCTCTTGCATATCTTCAGGGCTGAGAAATAGAACACCCCTTTTCTTCGGAGTTGGCTTAGGAGTTGGTTCAGGAAGTTTCCAATTATTTTCATTGGTCAACATATTATTCAATAGAATCTCAACTTGATCTGGTGTTCTTTCCCTGAAAACACAACCAACACAACTATCCAGGTGGTCTCTGGAAGCATCTGTTAGTCCATTATAAAAGATATCAAGTATTTCATTTCTTCAGAGGATGATCAGGCAAAGCATTAAGTAATTGGAGAAGCCTCCCCCAAGCTTGTGGGAGACTCTCTTCTTCAATTTGCACAAAATTATATATTTCCCTTAAAGCAGCTTGTTTCTTATGAGCAGGGAAATATTTAGTAGAGAAGTAATAAACCATATCCTGGGGACTACGCACACAACCAGGATCAAGAGAATTAAACCATATCTTAGTATCACCCTTTAATGAGAACGGAAATATTTTAAGGATATAAAAGTAGCGAGTTCTCTCATCATCAGTGAACAGGGTGGCTATATCATTTAATTTAGTAAGATGTGCCACAACAGTTTCAGATTCATAGCCATAGAAAGGATTTGATTCAACCAAAGTAATTATATCAGGATCAACAGAGAATTCATAACCCTTATCAGTAACAAAAATAGGTGAAGTGGCATAAGCAGGATCATACTTCATTCTAGCATTTAGAGTTTTTTGTTTCAGCTTAGCTAATAATTTCTTAAGATCACTCCTATCATTGCAAGCAAGAAAGTCTCTAGCAGTTTCTTCATCCATAACATAGCCCTCGGGCATAACAGGCAATTCATATTTAGGAGGAGAGTCTTCATCATCACTTTCATCAATATTAGCAGTTTCAATAATTTCATTCTCTCTAGCCCTAGCAAGTTGTTCATCAAGAAATTCACCAAGTGGCACAATAGTATCAAGCATAGAAGTAGTTTCATCATAAGTATCATGCATAGCAGAAGTGGCATCATCAATAACATGCCAGAATTAATAGCAGAAGCAGGTTTAGGTGTCGCAAGCTTACTCAAAACAGAAGGCGAATCAAGTGCAGAGCTAGATGGCAGTTCCTTACCTCCCCTCGTAGTTGAGGGATAAATTTTGGTTTTCTCGTCTTTCAAGTTCTTCATAGTGACCAGCAGATATAAATCCCAAGTGACTCAAAGAATAGAGCTATGCTCCCTCGCAATGGCGCCAAAAAAAAGTCTTGATAACCCACAAGTATAGGGGATCGCAACAGTTTTTGAGGGTAGAGTATTCAACACAAATTTATTGATTCAACACAAGGGGATCCAAAGAGTATTCTCAAGTATTAGCAACTGAGTTGTCAATTCAGCCACACTTGGATAACTTAATATCTGCAGCAAGGTATTTAGTAGCAAAATAATATGATAGTAACGGTAACGGTAGCAAAAGTAATATTTTTGGGTTTTGTAGTGATTGTAACAATAGCAGCGGAAAAGTAAATAAGCGAAGAACAATATGGGAAAAGCTCGTAGGCATTGGATCGGTGATGGAGAATTATGCCGGATGCGGTTCATTATGTAACAGTCATAACATAGGGTGACACAGAATTAGCTCCAATTCATCAATGTAATGTAGGCATGTATTCCGAATATAGTCATACATGCTTATGGAAAAGAACTTGCATGACATCTTTTATCCTACCCTCCCGTGGCAGCGGGGTTCTAGTGGAAACTAAGGGATATTAAGGCCTCCTTTTAATAGAGTAACTGACCAAAGCATTAACACATAGTGAATACATGAACTCCTCAAACTACGGTCATCATCGGGAGTGGTCCCGATTATTGTCACTTCGGGGTTGCCGGATCTTAACACATAGTAGGTGACTATAGACTTGCAAGATAGGATCAAGAACTCACATATATTCATGAAAACATAATAGGTTCAGATCTGAAATCCTGGCACTCGAGCCCTAGTGATAAGCATTAAGAATAGCAAAGTCATAGCAACATCAATCTCAGAACATAGTGGATACTAGGGATCAAACCCTAACAAAACTAACTCAATTACATGATACATCTCATCTAACCCATCACCGTCCAACAAGCCTGTGATGGAATTACTCACGCACAGCGGTGAGCATCATGAAATTGGTGATGGAGGATGGTTGATGATGACGACGGTGACAGATTCCCCTCTCCGAAGCCCCGAACGGACTCCAGATCAGCCCTCCCGAGAGAGTTTAGGGCTTGGCGGCAGCTCTGTATCGTAAAACGCGATGAATCCTTCTCTCTGATTTTTCTCTCCCTGAACACGAATATATGGAGTTGGAGTTGAGGTCGCTGGAGCTCCAGGGGGCCCATAAGGCAGGGGGCGTGCCCCCCACCCTCGTGGAAAGGGTGTGGCCCCCCTGGCCTTGATTCTTTCGCCAGCATTTTTTATTTTTTTCCAGAAATAATCTCCGTGAAGTTTCAGGTCATTCCGAGAAATTTTGTTTCTGCACATAAATAACACCATGGCAATTCTGCTCAAAACAACGTCCATCCTTCCATTCAAATCATGCAAGTTAGAGTCCAAAACAAGGGAAAAAGTGTTTGGAAAAGTAGATAGGACAGAGACGTATCAATGCCCATCTACCAAATTCGATGGTCGGCAAAGCGGCTAGGCAACATAGGCAATGCCATCGTCGGGACGAAGAGGGATGTAATAAGAAAGTCCAGCTTCGGGGATTTGCTATACATCTCTCCTTTGGTTCCTCCTTCAAAAGGCCTTCTCGATTTCATAGTTATGAGTATTGACCCTAAGAGTCGTGTGCTCAAGTATGTAATCTGTCCTTTTTCTTCTCTCTGTTGCACAACTCCTTTTTCTTCTTCTCGCAACATCTACTAATTTTTTAAATTTTGTGAATTGCAGGATTAATCACCACAAGGAGATCCACTTTTCAAGAGACATGGTTAAGAAGATATTCAATGTCACACGTGGTAGCTAGCAGACCAGTAGAGTTTGGGAAGAGGGGCAAAGTTGATTTCCTTGACGTTTATTTAGACGGCGAGAGGGCTTCGATAGCCACCATAGTGTCTGTTATATCAAAAGCAGGTGACGATGATGAGGACACCATTGAGAGGTCATGGGAATTACCATGCATGGCATGGGACAGGAAACATGGTACCCCTATGTAGCGACCAGACCTCAAACAGTCTGATCTCTATGCTCAGTGTCATCCCTGGATCAGTAATGCTGACACCACACAGTACTCGAAGGATTTATAACAGAGTAGCAATCACACACTTATTACAATCGAATGTCTCAAGAGAGAACTTAATGAAATAAATATGGCTTAAGGCCATCTAATACGATAACAACGGAAGGCTTGGAAGAATAAGCGAGTCCATCAACTCCAACGGCATTACTAAATATAGAACCACGACCTATGCACTTTACTCGTCGTCTGAAAAGTCTGCAACATGAAACGTTGCAGCCCGAAAACGGGCCAACACATGGTATATGCTGGCAATGTAACACATAGAGAATAATGGAATGAAAAGCCTATACTACATGCATATATGGCTGGTGGAAAGCTCTATGGTTACAGTTTTTGCATAAAGCCAATTTTTCCCTACTGCAAAGGAATAAATTTATTTAACTATCATGGTGGTTGTGAAACATTGAGAATGGTTGACAGCATCCTCAATCCCAATTAAAAGTACTCATTAACAAACCCAACAATATTAATTAGAAGTAACATGATGAGATTCACATGATATCCAGGTACTAGATACTCAAGATGTCCATAACCGGGGACACGGCTAACCATGATTAGTTTATACACTCTGCGGAGGTTTATGCACTTTTCCCCACAAGACTCGATCGCCTCCGTTTGGTTTCTCGCACTACATGGTGTTTGAGAAGCGGATGACCGAGACATAGTCTTCGAAGCGCTAGCACCTTACATGTGGGTAGACCGTACCAACCTACATCCCCTACATCCGCTAGCCTACCCGTAAGAGTTCGCTCAACAATCAACTATGCGAGCCCATAATGGCTTGTGGCTGCACACGGAAGTTTCTAGTTTGAATAATCTCATGATCCCTTTGAGCACGGGTGGCGGTCCAAAGAAATACTGAGCAAGTCTGATAGAAACCAGGTGCCTGAATCCACCCGGATGTGTGTTTAAGTTGCCACCTTAAATAAACCATTAATTAACAATCTCACATCTGTCATGGATACACTCACCCAATCCACGTCTACTAGCATAGCATGGCATAATAAGCAAACGTAGAAGTAACTCCCAAGGGTTGATAATAAAACAGGTAATAGGTACTACCTCAACTACTTCCCATCCCACAATTTAATTAGATCCTAATCATGCAAGGTGTTTGAGGATAGATCTAATGCATAAAAACTGGGTATGAGAAAAGTATGATCAAAGTGTTACTTGCCTTGCTGATGATTCACGAAACCTAGAGACTCGAAGTAACAGGCGGCGCACTCCGGTTAATCTATCGCAGACAAACAAACAAGCATACAATAAATACTCATCTAATTGCACAGGTAAAACTCAAATAGATCTAACCAGATAGTTCAACTTAAGAACTCCGGTTTGCAAAAAGAATCAAATCAAACGAAGCAACGAAAGTCAAACGGCGGAAGAAAACAACTTCGTTTTACTAATCTGGATCTAAGTCAAATTTTACAGACGCAAAAATTTGTTTAAGTAGATTATTCGGAAAGAGGGTTTCGATACGAAACTCTAGGCGCTTGAATCACCTGATTCCGATAAACGAGCGAAAAGTAATACTAAAACGAAAATCGGATCTGGAATCGCGATCAGAAAAATCGCGGATTAAATCCGAGAAAAAGAAAATAAACGACGAACAGATTCGAAGGAAGAAAAAATATTAAAAAAAATATTAAAAAAACCGAAAAAAAACCCGAGGAAAACCGATCGGTTTTTATAAAAAAACCGGCAAGGAAATCGAGGCGCGGCGAACCTTAGGCGTGCGCTGGCTCGGCAATGGCGGCTAGGGTTTTAGAGGGCGCGGGCGGCCGGGCTCGGGTGGGCTGAGGCGCTCAGGGTCACAGAGATAGGCGTCCCAGCGGAGTCCCGCTCGGCACGGCCCGATAAAGCGGTCTGCGTTTATTTTTAAATAATCTGGCATAAAAAAAAATCATAAAAGTACTAAACGGACTCCAAAATTCCAAAATAAATTTTCCCGACTTCTAAAATCAAGCGGATTTAATGAACATTTATTTGGGGCCTAAATGCAATTTTGGAAAACGCGATTTTCCTAAATTCAAATAAAAGGCGAAAAACTCCAAAATAAAATCTTATTTGATTTTATTATTAAATCTTCATTATTTCTTCATTTTGGGAAATTCATTTTATTCCCTCTCTCATATTTTTGTAATAGAAATAATTGAAGATAAAATAATTAAAATCAAATGATCCTATTTTTAAAATTTGAGAAAACTCAAATATGAAAATAAGAAAATCCCCAACTCTCCCCGTGGGTCCTTGAGTTGTGTAGAATTTCTAGGATCAAGCAAAAATGCAACAAAAAATGCAATGAAAATATGATATGCAATGATGCTCTATGTATAACATTCCAAATTGAAAATTTGGGATGTTACAAACCTACCCCCTTAAGATGAATCTCACCCTTGAGATTCGGGTTGGCTAGAAAATAGGTGAGGGTGGTCTTTAAGCAAATCTTCCTCTCGCTCCCAGGTGGCTTCATCCTCAGTGTGGTGGCTCCACTGAACTTTGCAAAACTTAATGACCTTGCTGCGGGTGACTCTGCTGGCATACTCCAAAATCTTAACCGGTTTCTCCTCATAGGTCAAATCATCATTCAACTGAATTGCTTCTAGTGGCACAGTATCTCTCTGTGGTATATCGGCCATCTCTGCATGACACTTCTTCAACTGAGAAACATGAAACACATCATGAACTCCTGACAATCCTTCGGGTAATTCCAACTTGTATGCAACTTCTCCCATGCGTTCCAAAACACGATAAGGTCCTACAAATTGAGGTGCTAACTTTCCTTAACTCCAAAACGCTTAACTCCTCGAAGTGGCGATACTCAAGATAAACTCGTCTCCGATTTCAGATTCATCTCCTTGCGTTTTGAATCCGCATAGCTTTTACATCTTGATAGGCTACCTTGAGCCTATCGCGAATCAACTTTACTTTCTGCTTTCGCACTCCTTAATCAAATCCGGTCCAAACAATCTGGCGGTCTCCAACTTCATCCCACAACAACGGGTCCTGCACCTCCTTCCGCACAAGGCTTGAAAGGGCCATCTTCAAACTGGATTGATAATCTGTTGTTGTAAGAAAAATCCGATCTGACAAATTGTCATCCCAACTTGATCCATAATCCAAAGCACAAGCTCTAAGCATATCCTCCAAAATATGGTTGACTCTCTCGGTTTGTCCATCTGTCTGTGGATGAAAAGCTGTGCTAAACTCCAGCCTGGTTCCCAAAGTCTCGTGCAACTGCTTCCAGAACTTTGAGGTAAACTGGGTTCCTCTATCTGATATGATACTCCTCGAAACTCCATGCAAACATACAATCCTGGTCATGTATATCTTGGCCAATTTGGCACTGCTGTAAGTAGTCTTTACTGGAATGAAATGAGCTACCTTGGTCAAACGATCGACTATAACCCAAATTGAGTCATAGCCTGAACGAGTCCTGCGCAATCCCGTGATGAAATCCATACCTAGTTTATCCCACTTCCATTCGGGTATAGGCAATGGCTGTAACAATCCTGCTGGCTTCTGATGTTCTGCCTTCACTTTATGACATACATCACAAACTGCTACGTACTCTGCAATATCCTTCATCATTCCGATCCACCAGAAAGTATTCTTCAAATCCAAATACATCTTGGTATTTCCTAGGTGAATCAAATATGGTGAATCATGTGCCTCTTGTAGAATCAACTTCCTGATCTCCGGGTCATTGGGCACATAAACACGGTCCTCAAACCATAGGGTATCGTGCTCATCCTCACGAAATCCCTTTGCCTTTCCTTCGCTCATTTTCTCTTTTATAGAGGCAATCTCTTTGTCAGTCTTCTGAGCTTCCCTGATCTTATCCATCAAAGTTGACTGAATCTCCAATGCTGCTACATAGCCTCTCGGAACTATTCCCAAACATAGCTCTCGAAGATCCTCGGCTCACTCCTTTGGTATTCCTCCCGTCATTAACGTATTGACGTGACTCTTACGGCTCAACGCGTCTGCTACAACGTTAGCCTTTCCGGGGTGATAATGCAATCTCATATCATAATCTTTGATGAGCTCCAACCATCTCCTCTACCCGAGATTTAACTCCTTCTGCGTAAAGATGTATTTCAAACTCTTGTGATCCGTATACACCTCACAATGATTTCCAATGAGGAAATGTCTCCATGTCTTCAACGCATGCACTACGGCTGCTAACTCCAAATCATGCGAAGCATAATTTAGCTCATGAGGCTTAAGCTGTCGTGAAGCATACGAAACAACTCTTCCCTCCTGCATAAGCACTGCTCCAAGTCCTCGACGTGAAGTGACGCCTCATAATCCTTGGTCTGATCTGGCAGAATTAACACTGGTGAGGTAACCAAATGTTTCTTCAACTCTTGGAAACTAGCTTCACACTCCTCGGTCCAAATGAACTTGGTATCCTTCTTTAATAATTCTATCATAGGCTTCACAGTCCTTGAGAAATTCTCAATGAATCTCCGGTAGTATCCCGCTAGTCCAAGGAAACTCCGGATCTCTCCAACTGTTGTTGGCGCTTCCCAGTTTGTTACGGTGACAACCTTAGTGGGGTCTACTGCTATACCTTCTCCGGATATAACATGTCCAAGAAATCCAACTTCCTTCAACCAAAACTCACACTTGCCGAACTTGGCATATAACTGGTGTTCTCTGAGCTTCTTGAGTACCAAACGCAAATGCTCCTTATGTTCCTCTTCATTCTTCAAGTAGACCAAAATATCATCAATGAACACCACGACGAACTTATCCAAAAACTCCATAAACACTTTGTTCATCATGTTCATAAATAGGCAGGTGTGTTAGTCAGACCAAATGACATAACGGTGTACTCATACAGCCCGTACCTGGTGGTAAAAGCTATCTTAGGTATATCCTGCTCTCGAATCTTCAACTGATGGTACCCTGATCGCAAATCGATCTTGGAAAACACCTTAGCTCCTTGCAATTGGTCAAACAAGTCATTGATCATTGGCAACGAGTATTTGTTCTTGATGGTCACTTCATTCAATCCTCGATAATCAACAACCATTCTTAGTGATCCATCCTTCTTCTCCACTAGAAGTACTGGTGATCCCCAAGGCGAAGAACTTGGGCGAATAAAACCTTTATCCAGTAGCTCCTTAATCTGCTTCTTAATTTCCTCCAAATCTTGGGCTGGCATCCTATACGGTCTCTTAGATATCGGCCAAAGGTGCACAGCAGTAGTTCAATCAGAAACTCAATGTCTCTATCCGGTGGCATGCCTGGCAACTCTTCCGGAAACACGTCCGGGTAATCCCTTACCACTGGTACTTCCTCCTGCACAACTCCTAATAAGGAATTTGCATGTGCTCTCCTCGGCTCATGCCGTGATACATACTTGATTCTCCTCCCTTCTGGGGTGGTAAGTAAAATTGACTTACTGGCGCAATCTATGTTCCCTCCATACTTTGATAACCAATCCATGCCTAATATCACATCCAATCCTTGGGATTCCAGAACTATTAGGTCCGAGGGAAAAACATAGTGTCCAATCCTTAATGGCAGTCGATCACACCATATACTAGCCATGTATTCTGCTCCGGGTGAGGTTACTAACATGGGTGACCTAAGGGCTTGGGTTGGTAATTTATACTTATCCACAAATCCCCTTGATATGTATGAATGCGATGCACCAGTATCAAAAAGAACAACTGCAGTAAATGACTTAACCAAAACTTACCTATTACTGCATCTGGCTGAGCTTCAACCTCCTCCACGGTAACGTGGTTCACTTGTCCTTTGTTGAAAGGATTCGGCTTCTTTCCTGAGCTTCCATTGCCATTTCCATTCTGGCCTTCTGGACATTCGTTTGCATAATGCCCAGTCTTGCGGCATTTAAAGCAAGTGACATGGCTCAGGTCTACCTTGGATGGTGTTGACGGGTTGGTGCGGTTCTGTCCATGGCTTCCTCCATTCCCGTTCCCATTCTTGGTGCCATTATGGTTGTGCGAGCTACCTCCTCCATGGGTATGCTGAAATTGTCCTCCTGGTTTCGGGGAAAAGCGATGTTTCTGCTGAGCTCCAGAGTTATTCTTCCCCTGTCCATACTTCCTCTTGCGATTGTCAATCTGTTGCTACTTCCCTTCAATCATGAGAGCACGGTCTACTAACTCCTGGTAGTTACTGAAGGTGGCTACCATCAACTGCATGCTCAGCTCATCATTCAGTCCTTCTAGAAACTTCTCCTGCTTAGCTGCATCCGTAGCAACGTCATCTGGGGCATAACGTGCTAGCTTACTGAAATCATCTACATACTGGCCAACTATCCGTCCTCCTTGGCGTAAGTTGCGAAACTCATGCTTCTTCATGGCCATAGCTCCTGCTGAAACATGGGCAGTACGGAAAGCTTGCTGAAACTGATCCCATGTGACAGTGTCTACGGGGTAAGTGGCTGTAAAATTCTCCTACCATGCTGCCGCGGGTCCTTCAAGCTGGTGTGCGGCAAACTTCACCCTTTCTCCATCTGTACATCCTGCAGTGGTCAACTCCCTCCCTATCTTACGGAGCCAATCATCTGCAACAATCGGCTCGATGCTCTTTGGAAAACACCGCGGATTCAGCCTTAAGAAACGGGTCAAATGGTCAATGGTGGTGGTGGCGGTGGGTTGTTGTTGTTGTTGTTGCCTTGGTTCTGTACCAATGTTTGAATCAAGGTATTCTGCTGCTGAATCAACTGAGTGATCTCTGGTGGGAAAACAAATCCGGGGTCGCGTCTCGGAGGCATCTGAGGGGCTTAAGAAAAGACGAGAATTTAGAATAGAATGAGGTCTAGAGAGAAACACTACCCATATGCACATGAGACAAATCACACAATATCACTCCAATCAATTCAAACAAGGGCATACAACGGTCTATCTATCGTTACAAAGTGCTGAAACTAAAACTAATATAACATGGGGGTAATCTACTACTGTTATGGTGGTCAACTAGAAAAACTGCTCCGATGAAGACTCCATGATATCTGCTCTAGCTTCATCTTCGTAATCATCATCACTAGGATCGGAATCGGTGTCGTCGATGATGATGTAGTTCTCTGGACAAGTGCTATCTTCATCTCCTCCTCCGGGTGCTGAATTTCCCATGAGTTCTTCAATCTTCTCCTTAAGATCGCCATTTTGTCCCACTAGAGCTACAATCTCCTCCATGTAGTCCTTGCGGGTGGCCTTCAGTTCTCCTTCTAGTTCGATAATCTTGGCTTTTGCTGTCTTCAACTCCATCACGCACATCTGGTTCTCCTGGCGTCGAATGTGCTAGTTTAACTCCTGGATGAAAGCTGCAATGGATCGATCCTTCTTAGTGCCAACTATCTCCCATTGTTCATCTCGGCGTCCGCAAATCTGGTAGATAGTATCCTTGAGGTCTTCTTTGTAAACTTCTCCAATGCGGCCCATGGTTATATGGGCTGCCATACTATTTCCCAGACTCCAAGTTGGTGCATTGAAAACACTCTCTATGGGCTCCGTGATTGGCGCAAACGTCCTTCCGGGAACTTGAGCTTGAATCTTCCAGCGCTCTTCTTCGGGTAAAGTGGAATTGTAGGTCCCGGTGAAGCTTGGTAATCCGATGTTAAGGTACTTAGTGACTTCCTTCAGGTGTCGTCCAAAGGGTGTATCTTCATCCGGCAGGGTGAACTTGATCCTCGCTTCCGTCTCCCTAAAAGATTAGAAAAGATGAGGAGTCAGAAATGAGAAGAGATAGTAGTGATCTAGGGCTTTAGCTTAATGGTCGTGTCCTATAGTCAGCATGTGCTCTGATACCATCTTTGTAGCGACTGCACCTCAAACGATCGATCTACGTGCTCGGTGTCATCCCCGGATCGAATGTCCGACACCACACAAGACTCAAGGATTTATAACAGAGTAGCAATCACACACTTATTACAATCGAATGTCTCAAGAGAGAACTTAATGAAATAAATATGGCTTAAGGCCATCTAATACGATAATAATGGAAGGCTTGGAAGAATAAGCGAGTTCATCAACTCCAACGGCATCACTGAATATAGAACCACGACCTATGCACTTTACTCGTAAATTCGAAAAGTCTGCAACATGAAACGTTGCAGCCAAAACGGGCAGCACATGGTATATGCCGCAATGTAACACAGAGAATAATGGAATGAAAAGCCTATACTACATGCATATATGGCTGGTGGAAAGCTCTATGGTTACAGCTTTTGCATAAAGCCAATTTTTCCCTACCGCAAAGGAATAAATTTATTTAACTATCATGGTGGTTGTGAAACATTGAGAATGGTTGACAGCATCCTCAATCCCAATTAAAAGTACTCATTAACAAACCCAACAATATTAATTAGAAGTAACATGATGAGATTCACATGATATCCAGGTACTAGATACTCAAGATGTCCATAACCGGGGACACGGCTAACCATGATTAGTTTATACACTCTGCAGAGGTTTGCGCACTTTTCCCCACAAGACTCGATCGCCTCCGTTTGGTTTCTCGCACTACATGGTGTTTGAGAAACGGATGACCGAGACATAGTCTTTCAGAAGCGCTAGCACCTTACATGTGGGTAGACCATACCAACCTACATCCCCTACATCTGCTAGCCTACCCGTAAGAGTTCGCTCAACTTAATCAACTATGCCAGAGCCCATAATGGCTTGTGGCTGCACACGGAAGTTTCTAGTTTGAATAATCTCATGATCCCTTTGAGCCTGGTGGCGGTCCAAGAAATACTTGGCAAGTCTGATAGAAACCAGGTGCCTCAATCCACCCAGATGTGTGTTTAATTTGCCACCTTAAATAAACCATTAATTAACAATCTCACATCATCATGGATACACTCACCCAATCCACGCCTACTAGCATAGCATGGCATAATAAGCAAACGAGAAGTAACTCCCAAGGGTTGATAATAAAACAGTAATAGGTAATACCTCAACTACTTCCCATCCCACAATTTAATTAGATCCTAATCATGCAAGTGTTTGAGGATAGATCTAATGCATAAAAACTGGGTATGAGAAAAGTATGATCAAAGTGTTACTTGCCTTGCTGATGATTCACGAAACCTAGAGACTCGAAGTAACAGGCGGCGCACTCCGGGTAATCTATCGCAGACAAACAAACAAGCATACAATAAATACTCATCTGATTGCACAGGTAAAACTCAAATAGATCTAACCAGATAGTTCAACTTAAGAACTCCGGTTTGCAAAAAGAATCAAATCAAACGAAGCAACGAAAGTCAAACGGCGGAAGAAAACAACTTCATTTTACTAATCTGGATCTAAGTCAAAGTTTAGAGAAGCAGAAACTTGTTTAAGTAGATTATTCGGAAAGAGAGTTTTGAGACGAAACTCTAGGCGCTTGAATCGCCTGATTCCGATAAACGAGCGAAAAGCTATACTAAAACGAAAATCGGATCTGGAATCGCGATCAGAAAAATCGCGGATTAAATCCGAGAAAAAGAAAAAAAAACGACGAACAGATTCGAACGGAAGAAAAAAAAATAAAAAAAATAAAGAAAACTAAAAAAACCAAAAAAAACAGAAGAAAACCGATCGGTATTTATAAAAAAAAACGGCACGGAAATCGAGGCGGCGGCAAACCTCGGGCGGCGCGCGGCTCTGGCGGCTGTGGCGGCTAGGGTTTTGGGGCGCGGGGCGAGCCGGCTCGGGTGGGCTGAGGCGCTCGGGCGGCCAGCAGCATATAGCGCCCGAGCGGAGTCCCGCTGGAACGCCCGATAAGGCGGTCTTGCGTTTTTAAATAATTCTACGCAAAAAAAAATCAAAAGAAGTACTAAACGGACTCCAAAAATCCCGAAATAAAATTTCCCCGGCTTCTAAAATCAAGACGGATTTAATGAACATTTATTTGGGGCCTAAATGCGATTTTGAAAAACGCGCATTTTTCCTAAATTCAAATAAAAAGGCGAAAAACCCCAAAATAAAATCTTATTTGATTTTATTATTAAATCTTCATTATTTCTTTATTTTGGGAAAGTCATTTTATTCCCTCTCTCATATTTTTGTAATAGAAATAATTGAAGATAAAATAATTAAAATCAAATGATCCTATTTTCAAAATTTGAGAAAACTCAAATATGAAAATAACGAAAATCCCCAACTCTCCCCGTGGGTCCTTGAGTTGTGTAGAATTTCTAGGATCGAGCAAAAATGCAACGAAAAAATGCAATGAAAATATGATATGCAATGATGCTCTATGTATAACATTCCAAATTGAAAATTTGGGATGTTACACCCTAGAATATCTCTACACCTTACGAGACATGAGTGTGTTTCATGAGTTCAAGTGGGTGAGCATATACTGTGTGATGTGATGAAAGAAGTAAATAAATACCAGGATAGGAGGAATGAGGGTAAAGGGAAATTTCTCATTGGTGGATGTCTACCATACTTTCGGTATAGCACTTCATTCCCATAAAATTCCACTCTCCTGTTTTTAGGATAACAAACGTTTTTTGAGGCGCTGATGCTTTCTTTCTTTCTTTTGTGCCTTTCTTTGTGCAGATAATTTACATGGACCACCTTGATGTGCGAAGAGGATGCTTAGTTGATCATGTCATCAACTACTCGCTGCCTAGAGATCGTTCTGTTCATGAAATGTACTTTTATGTTGTTGTTGCAGTCGACACCCTGAATGATGTGTTTGGGAAGCGTCCTGTAAGTTATTCAAACTGAAGACACCGCCTTTCATATTTTTTTTATCTAGAAGACCTTTGTCCATTGCACTTCTTAATTGTTCTGTACACATTCTATTGTTTTTGAAATGCAGTTCAGCACCAGTACACCCTACATAGTAGTTGAGTTCATGTCATATATAGATTAGTATCACTATGGAACCGTCCCTTGAAGTGCCACAGAGGATTTGCCGGAAATCAGCGACCAAGGGGGTGCTATTGCAGGTGCAACACACACTTCAGATGTGCTGGAGAGATCCCACATGCAGGCAATGTACATTTGGGAGCCGATGCGAGTTCTCAAGGTCCACCTCACGCTGGTAGTTGGGGTACCAACTGCAGCGCGGAGCATGTGCATGAGCCACCTCTATCTAACACGGACAGTGGTGATGATGTGTGCAGCTCTTTAGAGGAGTGGCTCCGCGCATTGCTAACAATCGAGGAGCCAGAGGTGGCCTATTTTTCTTGCAACTTCTTTTTATTTTCCGTATTGCATCTTTGCTTGAATGCCATGTCAAAACCAACCCCCACTAGCAACTTAATGTCCTTGTTTTCGTGCATTGCAACTGCCCCACATATGCAGGTCATATATAACAAGCACAAAGATCTCCAAGCTAGAGAACTTAATGCTGCATTCAGCTCATTTGGGAGGGTCTTGTAGGGCATGTACTGCAAGCCGATGGGTCTATTGTCTGAGGCACACAAAGCTAAATTAACGCTAGATTCCCGAGTAGAGAGATGAATGTGAAGACATCACTTTCAGTGTACCAGGAGGAGCTTCTGCGGCAGGAATGTCTCCTGAGCAGCCCGCCACTGTACCTGCCCCGGAGCAGCCCGCCGTTATACCATCGCCGGAGCAGCCCACCAATGTACCATCTTCGCAACAACCCAAGCAACCGGATGGGGCAAAGAAAAGTGATCCAACAGTGGAAGTTGGTCAAAACAACGATGCCCACCAAAGATGAGTGATCACAACAATGGAAAATGATCAAATCAATGGCAATGATCAGAGAAATGGCAAGGGAGAAGATTTATGCAGCAATGTAAACAACACTGAATCGAAGTCCCCTCACAGCCCAAGCTTCACACATGTGAATTTGATGAGGAGGCCAGGGACACTTGAAGATGGCATTCCTTTGGTTTGTTCGAACCCGGGAGTGATGATGATCTACTGTTTCAAGAAGTTCCTGAAGTTCATACCTCCCCTGCAAAATCATTTGTTCGAATTTAGACTCCTTTTTGGCGTTTCATGCGAGAAGCCCTCTGTTTGATCAATCTCTAGCTACTTCAACTGGTCCATTTTTTTATGTGACTCCCCTCGCAATATATCCCCCAATTTCCACAGGTCCTACAGGTTTTTACAACTCATCTCCCCTAATTATTGTGCTTGTCATCAAGACATGTTTTCCCAATTTCCTTTTTGTTTCCATTTTTATTATGGGGCAGAAGCATGTGTTGATGAGACAAGAGAGGAGGTGATGACTGAAGTCAGTAGTGGGCGCAACCATGATGTAAAGAAGAGAACACTTAAGAGAGCTACAAAATTGACAGAAAATGCACCCAAGTTGAAGAAGATCAAAGTTGATGCAACAAACGATACCATACACAAGCAATACTGTTGCACCAATTACCATATAAAGGTTCCACCCTAAGGTGAGCCACTGTAAGTGTTGTACATTCTTTTGTATGTTGAGAATTTTTTTGTCCTATCCATTTGTTTATAACTGAGCCACTTTTTTCTGCAATATGTAGCCCTCAAAACACCAGGATAGACGGGTTTGATGTTTCTTTCAAACATTTCAGGAGTGAGCTCAAAAAGCGTCCACATTTGAATAATGAGGTGATGTGAGTATACATTGAAAGTTTCAACACCGAGCACATGTATAGCTCAAGCAAGCTTAGGAAGTTTTCATTCTTGCCGCATACGTCTGTGAGTCAACAACCCCCATTTTTCCCTTTCCTCACTTGAGTTTCTTCCTGATACATTCAGTTCTAATCAATATTTTTGTTTTATACAATATACCAAGCTTGTTGTGGAGCCAAGTTCATTTTAGACACGTTCTTGCATCAAAAATTTCGAGATGGCATGTGACAGGAACAACATTGCAAAATGTGATCAAGTAAAACTTTTGTTCTTGAATCGAAGCTACCTTTAGCGCAACATGCTCTGGGTTTCTGATCTTTTATTGTTGTCAATTTTGCACCTCTTCTTCACCATTGTCCGGGACGGACATTGGGCAGTTGTGGTTGTAAACTTGATGCAAAAACAATTCAGTGTTTTTTATTCCAGGAGTGACGACCCTGACTACGTCAGCATCCTTGAGCAGCCATGTTACAATCTCGTATGGGTCCTACACCCCTTTTCCATCTATATTTGATCATTTTCATTTCTTATCAAATTGATGTTGCGGTACCAATCAAACAAGATACCACTATGCCATCTTTTTATATCTTCATTTTTTACGATATCAAATGTGCAGATAACAAACTTTAAAACTCTGGTCAGAGAACGAAACCCATGGAAGCTCGACCTTGACATGTTTTATTGTTTCATCCCAAAGGGGTACCTGCGGTAGTCAACAATGTATTATTCTCTTTTCATTTTTTTTCATGTGCCCATCCACAACTTTCTACATTTGTTTCAGGAAGTAACTTAATCTGTACCTTTTCTGTTTGGCAGGTTTGATTGTCGATTCTTTTCCATTCTATACATGGAAAATCTAATGGCCAGGGGGTGAAACCATTCAACACGTATGAACAATTTTGCTATGCAATACTAGTAGCTAAAATAACATTTTTTTGCAACACTAGCAGTAAACATACTCTCTTCAATAACAGTATCACTTTGCGAATATGACTCTGATAACCCACACGTATAGGGGATCTATCGTAGTCCTTTCGATAAGTAAGAGTGTCGAACCCAACAAGGAGCAGAAGGAAATGATAAGCGGTTTTCAGTAAGGTATTCTCTGCAAGCACTGAAATTATCGGTAACAGATAGTTTTGTGATAAGGTAATTTGTAACGGGTAACAAGTAATGAAAGTAAATAAGGTGCATCAAGATGGCCCAATCCTTTTTGTAGGAAAGGACAAGCCTGGACAAACTCGTATATAAAGGAAAACGCTCCCGAGGACACATGGGAATTATCGTCAACCTAGTTTTCATCTCGCTCATATGATTCACATGCGTTACTTTGATAATTTGGTATGTGGGTGGACCAGTGCTTGGGTGCTGCCCTTTCTTGGACAAGCATCCCAGTTATGATTAACCCTTTTGCAAGCATCCGCAACTACAAAAGAAGTATTAAGGTAAACCTAACCATAGCATGAAACATATGGATCCAAATCAGCCCCTTACGAAGCAACTCATAAACTAGGGTTTAAGCTTCTGTCACTCTAGCAACCCATCATCTACTTATTACTTCCCAATGCCTTCCGCTAGGTGCAAATAATGGTGAAGTGTCATGTAGTCGACGTTCACATAACACCACTAGAGGAGAGACAACATACATCTCATCAAAATATCGAACGAATACCAAATTCACATGACTACTTATAGCAAGACTTCTCCCATGTCCCCAGGAACAAACGTAACTACTCACAAATCATATTCATGTTCATAATCATAGGGATATTAATATGCATTAAGGATCTGAACATATGATATTCCACCAAATAAACCAACTAGCATCAACTACAAGGAGTAATCAACACTACTAGCAACCCACAAGTACCAATCTGAGGCTTTGGGACAAAGATTGGATACAAGAGATGAACTAGGGTTTTAGAGGAGATGGTGCTGGTGGAGATGTTGATGGAGATTGACCCCCTCCCGACGAGAGGATCGTTGGTGATGACGATGGCGATGATTTTCCCCTCCCGGAAGGAACTTTCCCCGACAGAACAGCTCCGCCGGAGCCCTAGATTGGTTCCGCCTCGTGGCGGCGGAGTTTCGTCCCATAAGTTTGCTTATGATTTTTTTCCAGGGTAAAAGACTTCATATAGCATAAGATGGGCACCGGAGGCCTGCCAGGGGGCCCATGAGGCAGGGGGCGCGCCCAGGGGGGTTGGGCGCGCCCCCACCCTTATGGCCAGGGTGTGGGGCCCCTTTGGTTGATTCTTTCTCCAGTATTTTTTATTTATTCCAAAACGTGCCTCTGTGAAGTTTCAGGACTTTTGGAGCTATGCAGAATAGGTCTCTAATATTTGCTTCTTTTCCAACCCAAAATTCCAGCTGCCGGCGTTCTCCCTCTTCATGTAAACCTTGTAAAATAAGAGAGAATAGGCATAAGTATTGTGACATGACGTGTAATAACAACCCATAATGCAATAAATATCAATATAATAGCATGATGCAAAATGGACGTATCAACTCCCCCAAGCTTAGACCTCGCCTGTCCTCAAGCGGAAGCCGATAACGATAAATATGTCCACATGTTTAGAGATAGAGGTGTCGATAAAATAAAATACGGACATGAGGGCATCATGATCATTCTTATAACAGCAACATATATAAATATTTCGTCATATGATTTCTTATGCTCAAGTAACAATCTATTCACAATGTCAAGTATGAATCAGAAACTTCATTGAGAACTAGCAAAATATGATCTCGGTCATTGAAGCAATTGCAATTTATCATAACATCGGAAAAAGTCGATATAAGAGCTTTTCAGCAAGTCCACATACTCAACTATCACTTAGTCTTTCACAATTGCTAACACTTACACAATACTTTATGGGTATGGAGTTTTAATCGGACACAGAGAAAGATAGGGGCTAATAGTGTTGCCTCCCAACCTTTTACCTCAAGGGTAATGTCAACAATAATAGTTCATGTCAACTTACATCCAATTGGATATATATATATATATATATATATATATATATATATATATATATATATATATATATATATATATATATATATATATATATAAAAATGGGTTAGTACTCCTAGGAGTACATACTCCCACCTCTAAACTGTTTTTCCTCGCGACTACGGGTGGCACCATGCATGTTGGTTAGCTTTAAAAAAGAAATAGGTAATAGGTAAAAAAGAAATAGATATCAACCATGTCCCGCCGAGTTTGTTTGCATGGATAACTCTCATTACAAAAATTGGTTTGCGTGAATGTAGGGATCTTTGGTGTGCATTGCGTGTCAAATGTTAATACTAGGCAGCTTTCGTCGATGGTGTTCGCCCAAAACGATCTCGGCGGCATCGACGAGGCATGTACTATGCGCCTCATCTGCGGCTGTCGGCATGTTTAGGTGGACTGGTAGCCGTGGCGGTGACCGATGTAGGTGTTGGGATGACAATTTTCAATCACTCGGTTGAGTTGAGATCGGAAGCTGCATCTCCAGACATGAGAAATATTCTTCCCCTTAATTTATATATCTTGGATGCATGAGGTATTCTAGCTAATTTTCTTCATTTATCTCCAGTGAACCCAGTTCGGCAAGTCATGCAGCCGGGTTGTTCAATAGCAGAGATGAGATGTGAACTGCGGCGTCTCGGCAAGAGGGCTCAACATGGTGACAGCGGATGGTGGCGGACGATGAAGACGACGCGTGGCAACGGCGGCTAGATGAAGACGATGGTCAAGATGCATGGGGCTGCACGCCGCCGGCGATGGACAAGATGCATGTGGCTGCACACCGCCGGTGATGGACAAGATGCAGCCAGTGAGGTGCATGGGCTGATGGACAAGAGTTGAACATGTAACGTTGACGGGCGGCCATGCGTGTGGTAACACGCCCATGATTCTCTGGATCTCAAATGGCTATGATCCAACTGGGCTTGATACAACAAATGCTCGTAGTTCTTCTTTTCTGGGTAGCATATACTTCTTTTGCGGGGAGCATATACTTTTTTGTGTGCAGCATATACTTTGTTTGGATCTCAGATACACAAAGTATGTATGTACTCCATAAACTATAGTACATACCATCCATTATTTTACTCTGAGTCTCCGATTTTTTTCACTAGGAATAACTAGATATACTGCCCTCGCAAAAGAAAAATAACTAGATATACTGCACACAGGAAGAAAACAACTAAAGTTTCATGTCAACTCCTAATGGTCAGAATGAAGTATATTCTTGTTTGTGAATTAATCGTTTATGTCAAGATGGTTATTTGTCCAAGACCGCTAGTAATATAGTTACGAGGTATATAGACCTTTTACCAACTTACTTTTTAATAAACATCTAATGTGATTTGGCTCCATATTTATATTGATACTCATTTCACACCCACTATACCTGATATGCGTATAATCTTTTACCTAAAATAAAATGATAATCCTTGTAAAATCAACATTATATACTTATCTTAATAAATCAGTATATACTTACTTGGGGAAATTGGTATATTTCGGAATGAAGTATATACCATTTTAATTATAAGCGAGAACAAAGTTCTGAACTAAGTACCGATACATATCTCTCTCCCTAAAAAAGTACTAGTCTATATCTCTACACTAATCCTCAAAAAAATCTCTACACTAAAAAGGCAGATTCGACTCTTAAATTCAGAAACAGTTTATACCCTTGAATAAAAAATAGTATATGTAAAAAAAACAGTATATACTTCTTTCGTGAAAATATAATCATTTTTAAGTTGGCAAGAAGTATATACTACTTCATGTAAAAAAGAGTATGTACTACTTCACACAATATACTGCTCTATTTATTTTATTTTTGCAGCTATATACTGCTCTATTTTGTGTTATATACTGCATAGAAATGTCGAAAAAGAACACGTCGTGAGTTTGCAACTCATCAACGTATATCTCTCACTCGTTGCGCAAAAAAACGTACATATCTCACTCCTAGCATCTAGAAGCAGTTACGTTTAATCAGGGAATAAATTAGTTTTTTTAATAACTAGCACGGCTGGTTTGTTACAACCGATTTTTTCCATAGATCTCTCAACCTTTTGACCAATCCACGGGTAGGAGTATGTACTCCTGGGAGTATAATATAGGAGTCCTATATATATATATATATATGACTATCTTTCCAACACAAGGTGCTTGCCAAAGGATAACATGTAAAAAGGAAAGGTGAAGATCACCATGACTCTTGCATAAGGTATGAGACAAAAGTAAAAGATAGGCTCTTCATTGAGGGAAGCAGAGGTTGTCCTGTGCTTTTAGGGTTGGATGCATGAAATCTTAATGCAAAAGAATGTCACTTTATATTGCCACTTGTGATATGGACCTTTATTATGCAGTCCGTCGCTTTTATTGCTTCCACATCACAAGATCGTATAAAGCTTATTTTCTCCACAGTAATAAATCATACATATTTAGAGAGCAATTTTTATTGCATGCAACACGACAACTTACTTGAAGGATCTTACTCAATCCATAGGTAGGTATGGTGGACTCTCATGGAAAAACTGGGTTTAAGGATATTCGGAAGCACAAGTAGTATCTCTACTTGGTGCAAAGAATTTGGCTAGCATGAGGGGGAAAGGCAAGCTCAACATGTCGGATGATCCATGACAATATACTTTATTTCGGATATAAGAAAACATAACCCATTACGTTGTCTTCCTTGTCCAACATCAACTCTTTAGCATGTCATACTTTAATGAGTGCTCACAATCATAAAAGATGTCCAAGATAGTATATTTATATGTGAAAACCTCTCTTTCTTTATTACTTCCTATTAATTGCAACGATGACCAAAACTATGTTTGTCAACTCTCAACAACTTTTATTCATCATACTCTTTGTATGTGAAGTCATTACTATCCATAAGATCAATATGATCTCTTTATTTCTTTTCATTCTTTCTCTTTTCTTTTTATTCCTTCATGATCATAGCAAGAAAATCAAGCCCTTGACTCAACACTAATCTTTATTATATATAGCTCACGGACTCGATTACAAATAAGGATCATAAAGCAAAACTCAAAAATAAATCATACCAAAACTTTATTCTACTAGATCAAGATATTACCAAAAGGATCGAACTAAGAAAAACGGTAAAGATAGGAGTGTGATGGTGATACGATACCGGGGCACCTCCCCCAAGCTTGGCAGTTGCCAAGGGGAGTACCCATACCCATGCAATTATATCTCCTTTGGTGGTGATGATGGATATTCGCACATCGAGCGTAGGAGATCCTCCAACTTGTGGATAATTCCCTTGAGTGCGGTGATATGCTCCTTCAACAAAATATTTTCACGAGTGAGATACTTGTTTTGTATACGAGGTAACTCAATCATCTTGAAAGCTTCAATCTCAGTTGGGGTAAGAAGATTGTGGTGAGGTTGAAGGATGTCTTCTTCTTCTGCTGCCGGAACTTGATCCTCCATGGCCTTCTAGATCCTATCATCCTTGTTGATATCCATGGGGTCTTCTCTCTTCAGCTCTATCTTCATTAGCCAAGCATCATTGCCCTCATTGTTGGAGGAGGAGGACGACATGATGCTTGGCCTTGAAAACTCTGACAGAAAACAACTCGAAACAAAAACAGAGGATATTTGCGTGGTACGGTGGTCAAAACCTTCGGGAGATTATATAATGATTTTTTACCGACCAAAAGAAGTGTCATGCAAGAAAACGGAGTCTGGAGGGTACACGAGGTGCCCATGAGGCAGGGGGCGTGCCCAAAGGGGTAGGGCGTGCCCTCCACCCTCGTGGATGCCTCGTGTCCTTCCCGGACTACTTATTATTTTCCTATTTTCTTGAATATTCCAAAACGGAGAAAAATTGCCATTAGAACTGTTTTGGAGTCGGTTTACTTACCGTACCACGTACCTATTCCTTTTCGGAGTCTGAAACGTTCTGGAAAGTGTCCCTTATGTATTCCTCCAGGGTTACGGTTTCAATAACATTAGTTTCAACATTTATAAGATTACCTGAGATGTAATGTTTGATTCTTTGACCATTCACCACCTTCGGATTTGTGCCTTCGAAGTTGTTGATTTTTATGGCACCGGAACGATAGACCTCCTCGATAACGTAAGGACCTTCCCATTTAGAGAGAAGTTTTCCTGCAAAAAATCTTAAACGAGAGTTGAATAGCAACACATAATCACCTACATTAAACTCACGCTTTTGTATGCTTTTGTCATGACATCTTTTAACTTTTTCTTTAAACAGTTTGGCATTCTCATAGGCTTGAGTTCTCCATTCATCAAGTGAGCTAATGCCAAATAGCCTCTTCTCACCGGCATGTTTGAAATCATAATTGAGCTCTTTAATGGCCCAATATTCCTTATGTTCTAGTTCGAGAGGTAAGTGACATTCTTTTCCATAAACCATTTTATACGGAGACATACCCATAGGATTTTTATATGCAGTTCTATAGGCCCATAATGCATCATCAAGTTTCTTGGACCAATTCTTTCTAGATCTATTAACAGTCTTTTGCAAAATTAATTTGAGCTCTCTATTACTAAGTTCTACTTGACCACTATACTGCGGGTGGTATGGAGATGCAATTCTATGATTAACATCATACTTAGCAAGCATTTTACGAAAAGCACCATGAAGAAAATGTGAACCGCCATCAGTCATTAGATATCTAGGGACTCCAAATCTCGAAAAAATAACTTCTTTAAGCATCTTAATAGAGGTGTTATGATCAGCACTACTAGTTGGAATAGCTTCTACCCACTTAGTAACGTAATCAACAACAACTAAACTATGTGTATACCCATTCGAGGAAGGAAACGGTCCCATATAATCAAAGCCCCAAATATCAAATGGTTCAATAACAAGTGAATAATTCATAGGCATTTCTTGACGTCTACTAATATTACCAATTCTTTGACATTCATCACAAGGCAAGACAAACTTACGGGCATCATTGAAGAGAGTAGGCCAATAAAACCGGATTGCAATACCTTATGCGCAGTTCTATCTCCAGCGTGGTGTCCTCCATAAGCTTCGGAGTGACACTTGCGTAGGATCTGTTCCTGTTCATCCTCAGGTATACAACGTCTAATAACACCATCTACTCCTTCTTTATAAAGGTGTGGGTCATCCCAGAAGTAATGTCTTAAATCATAGAAAAACCTTTTCTTTTGCTGGTATGTGAAACTAGGTGGTATAAATTTAGCAACAATGTAATTAACATAATTAGCATACCATGGAGCAGTGATACGTCTCCAACGTATCTATAATTTATGAAGTATTCATGCTGTTATATTATCTATCTTGGATGTTTAATGGGCTTTATTATACACTTTTATATGATTTTTGGGACTAACCTATTAACCTAGAGCCCAGTGCCAGTTTCTGTTTTCTCCTAGTTTTAGAGTTTTGCAGAAAAGGAATACCAAACGGTGTCCAATTGACGAGCCAATTTTTGATGATTTTTTTATGGAACAAAAGAAGAACTCGGAGTAAAAGAGTTGGGCCAGGAGAGTTCCGGGGTGCCCACGAGGGTGGGGGGCGCCCCCCCAGTCGTGTGGGCCTGCCTCGTGGACACCTCGGGCACCTCCTTGACGTGAGACCGACGCCAAAAATTCCTATAAATACATAAACCTCGGAAAATTAACCTAGATCAGAAGTTCCGCCGCCGCAAGCTTCAGAGCCACGAGAATCAATCTAGGCCCTCTCGGCACCTGCGGAGGGGGCCATCATCACCGGTGGCCATGGAGGAGTATCCCGAGAGGCCATCATCGCCATGAAGGCCAAGGATCAGAGGGAGAACCTTTCCCCATCTAGGGGGGGAGGCCATGGAGCAGGAAGCACAAGGGGGAGAACCTCTCCTCCTCTCTCTCTCGGTGGCGCCGGAGTGGCATCAAGGGGGGAATAATCGCCGCGGTGATCGTCTTCATCAACATCACCACCATCCTCATCTCTTTTACGCGGTCCACTCTCCCGCACCCCGCTGTAATCCCTACTTGAACATGGTGCTTTATGCCACATATTATGATCCATTGATGTGTTGCCATCTTATGATGTTTTGAGTAGATATCTTTTGTCCTTGGGTTGATTGATGATGTAGATTGATATGAGTTGTATGTTTTATTTTGGTGCTGTCCTATGGTGCCCTCCGTGTCGCGCAAGCGTGAGGGATTCCCGCTCTAGGGTGTTGCAATACGTTCATGATTCGCTTATAGTGGGTTGGTGAGTGGTGAAACACAAACCCGAGTAAGAGGGATTGTTGCGTATGGGAATAAAGAGGACTTGATGCTTTAATGCTATGGTTGGGTTTTACCTTAATGATCTTTAGTAGTTGCGGATGCTTGCTAGAGTTCCAATCATAAGTGCATATGATCCAAGTAGAGAAAGTATGTTAGCTTATGCCTCTCCCTCATATGAAACTGCAATAGTGATCCCCGGTCTTGTTAACGGTTGCCTAGGACAATTCCGCACACTGACCCACCATTATTCCACACTCGCTATTTAAAATATTTAGTAATATATTCTAACTTTATGATAACAACACCGACTTTTATATTTTAGCTCTCCGACATCATGTAAAGTTATCCTCTTCATACCCACAACGTAGTTTTATTTCTCGTTGCTAGTTGGAAGCAAACGTTCGGTGCACATAGAGTCGTATCAGTGGCAGATATGTCTTGAGAGAATATTGATATTACCTTTAGCTCCTTGTGGGTTCAACACTCCGTACTTATCACTTCCACGTTTGGAAATTGCTACGATGATTCCCTACACTTGGGGATTATCAAGCTCTTTTCTGGCGCCGTTGCCGGGGAGCAATAGTGTGGGGTTGATATTCTCGTGTGTGCTTGTTTGCTTTCTTCACTAAGTAGATTTTTTTTGTTTCTGTTTAGTTGTGGGTGAAATATACAAAAAAAAATTAAAATAATGAAAATACAAAAAAAATTACTTGCCTTTCATGCCTAAATTTTTTTTCAGAAAGAGAAGTGATCGGAAAGTTATGCATTGAAGAAGTGAGGGTCGACCTTGAGCACTTGTGTTCATGCTCACGGAAACAATGTAGAATTTTTCATGGAAGTTTCTCTGTAAATAATTATCCCCTTGTATATATCCATTGTATTATAAAAATAATGTGCCAAGCTTTGGTTTTAGGATGATTAGATTGCTTGTTTACTATGTGCACAACAAAAACAGAAACTTTGGCTGTATTGCGTGAATTTACATTTTTTTACTGGAAAGTCAAATGGGTCTGAAACTTTTTGAAAATTACTTCTGTACAAATTGTTCAAATTTTCATATTTATTTCATAATTTTAGGAGTTACAGATGTTTACCAAACTTCCAGATTACTACAGACTGTTCTGTTTTTAACGGATTCTGTTTTGCGTGTGTTGTTTGCTTATTTCGATGAATCTATGGCTAATATCGAGGGGTATGAACCATAGAGAAGTTGGAATACAGTAGGTTTAACACCAATATAAATAAAGAATTAGTTCATAACAGTACCTAAAGGTACTGATTTGCTTTATTACACTAAAGGATCTCACAAGTTTTGTTAAAGTTTTGTGTGGATGAAGTGTCCGAAGGTCGAGGAACTATCAATATGAGAAGAATAAAGAGAGGCAAGAGTTCAAGCTTGGGGATGCCCAAGGCACCCCAAGTAAATATTTCAAAGGATACTCAAGCATCTAAGCTTGGGGATGCCCCAGTTGGCATCCCACCTTTATTCTTCAACAATTATCGGTATACCTCGGTTTTTGTTTTGTTCACATGATTTGTGTCATTTGTGTTTTTCCTTTTCTTTAAGAACCATGCTAGCATGAGATAGCCCTTCATTGATTTATATAATACTTCATGAGCTTCACTTATATCTTTTAAGTATGATTTTATAGAATTGCTCTTTGTGCTTCACTTAAAATCTTTTGAGTATGGTTTATAGAATGCTTCGTGTGCTTCACTTATATATTTTGATCTTGGATATTAGTTAGTCTATGTTAATTGTAGAATGCTCCATGAACTTCACTTATATCTTTTGGAGTATGAATAATACTATAATTCAAAGTGGGTTTGGAAGAGTGTCAACTTTAGGAATTAGTGATCCCACTATTTTGGAGGGTGTTGAATCTTAGTGTGATATTTATGAAAGTGGATTTGGAAGAGTGTCAACTTTAGCTAGTAATGATTCCACTATTCCGGAAGAGGTTCCAATTGAGTATGAGAACAAAGTAGCTATCCATGATGCTACTGAAAATTATTATGAGGGAGGAATACATGCTTGAAGGATTTGCAATAATATCAAGTTTCCTCTCTATGTGCTTAAAGTTTTGAAGTTATACTTGTTTTGCCTTCCTATGCTAGTTGATTCTTGTTCCCATAAGTTGTGTGCTCACAAAATCCCTAGGCATAGGAATTGGGTTAGATTTAAATGTGCTAGTCATATTCTTCATGATGCTCTCTTTATGTTTCAATTCTTTTCTTTTATGTGAGCATCATTGAAATCATCATGCCTAGCTAAAAGGCATTAAAGAAAACCACTTGTTGGGAGATAACCCAATATTTACCCTTACTGTTTTTGTGTGTTTACATGATTAAGCTACTGTATTAATCATGTTTTATAGCTTTTGTTTCAATAAAGTGCACCTTTGGGAAGACTTGGGAGAAAGTCAATGTGATCTTGCTGTAAAAAACAGAAACTTTGCGCTCACGAGATTAGCTGTCATTTTTTTTACAGAAGAGTGCTTTTGAGTTGATTCTTTTTGCAGAAGATTAATAGAAAAATTTATCACGTCCACTGTAGCTACCCGACCCGAATGGATCAAGTATCTGTGCTTTCGTGTCATCCCTGGATCGGTATGCTGACACACACAGTACTCGAAGGATTTATAACAGAGGTAAATCACATGTATAAAGTAACGTAAATACTATTACCTCGATCCAAATATATAGCGGAAGCAACAAGGTTGTGGATTCCCATCAACACCAACGGCAAAGTTGAGTATAGGAAATCGTAACCCTAACGTATCACTTACTGTCGTTCGAAAAGTCTCGCAACATGAAAAGTTGCAGCCCGAAACGGGTCACACATGGAATATCTTGGCAATGTAACACATAGAGAGTAATGAAAGAATAGGCTATACTACATGCATATATGGCTGGTGGAAAGCTCTATGGTTACAGTTTTTGCGAAAAGCCAATTTTTCCCTACTGCAAAGGAATAAATTTATTTAACTATCATGGTGGTTGTTAAACATTGAGAATGGTTGACAGCATTCTCAATCCCAATTAAAAGTACTCATTAAACCCAAACAAATTATATTAAGTAACGTGATGAGATCAACAGGATATCCAGGTACTAGATACTCAAAATTGTCCATAACCGGGACACGGCTAATCATGATTAGTTTATACACTCTGCAGAGGTTTGCACTTTTCCCCACAAGACTCGATCGCCTCCGCTTGATTCTCTTTTACATGGTGTTTGAGAAACGGATGACCGAGACATAGTCTTTCAGAAGCACTTACACCTTACATGTGGGTAGACCATACCAACCTACATCCCCTACATCAGCTAGCCTACCCGTAAGAGTTCGCACAACTTAGTCAACTACGCCAGAGCCCATAATTGGCTTGTGGCTGCACACGGAAGTTTCAGTTTGAATAATCTTATGATCCCTTAGAGCACAGGTGGCGGTCCGAAGAAATCTGAGCAAATCCTGTCTACCTGTGTGCCTTGACAGCAAGTCCTGGAATAGCCAGTGCCTCAATCCACCCAGATGTGTGTTTAAGTTGCCACCTTAGATAAACCATTAATTATCAATCTCACATCTGTCATGGATATTCACTTAAACCCAATCCACGTCTACGAGCATAGCATGGCGTAATAAGCAAACGTAGAAGTAACTTCCAAAGGTTCATAAGTAAAACAGGTAATAGGTACTACCTCAATCTACTTCCCATCCCACAATTTAATTAGATCCTAACCATGCAAGTGTTTGAGGATTGATCTAATGCATAAAAACTGGGTAGTAGAAAAGATATGATCAAGTGTTACTTGCCTGCAAAGTTGATGAAGATGATTCGCACTCAAAACTCTTGATAGATCTACTCGTCACACTCCGGTCAATCTATTGTAATCAAGCAATAGTAACCACACATAAGCAATCACTCAAAAGATCGGAAGGATCGAAGAAACAATTCGGAAAACGTCAAAACCAAATCTAATAACTCTTGCAGCATAAAACAATTTCTAACAGTACCAAAACTATGTGTATTTGGCCTTATCAGAAAGTTTAGGTCAAGAGCTTCGATTTGCAAAAAGAATCAACTAAATCGGAGTTACGAAACTCAAGTTATGATCAAGCGAAGTTCAAATACAAATCTGTTTGAATTTAAATTTTAAAACTTTCAAAACATGTTTGAGTTGTATTACTGGATAGAGGAGATCATAACGAAGAAGTGGGCGTTGGTTTCGTTGGATTCCGACTTACGAGTAAAAGTTATGATCGTTTGAAGATTAGGGACTACGGATAGGTCCATGACGGAATTAAAATAAAAGAAAAATCTATCGATGAACGCCGCTAAACAAAACCGGAAAGAAAAACCGGCGAGAAAACCGATCTAGGGTTTGGAAAGAAAACGAAACGAAAACCGATCTAGAAAACGGAACGGAAACCGATCTAGAAAACCGATCTAGAAACGTGACGCTGCCTGAGGCTAGTACCTCAAGAGGCGAGGGCTCGGCGGCGGGAGGCGCGGCGGCGGCGGCGGCAAGGGCAAGGGCGGCGGCTATGGCGGCGGCGGGCGGCTATGTGGGCGGCGGCCGGTGGCACTGCTGCTGCTGTGGAGGAGAGGAGAGGAGAGGAGAGGAGAGGAGAGTTGATTTGATGTGTTGGAGGGGGGGGGGGTGCTTGGGTATTTATATTGGTGAGGGGAGGGTTTTGCTTGGGGTAAGGGGCAAGAAATAGATTAGGATTAGGAAACAAGAGGAATAGATCTAGGAATAGATACAGAATAAACGAAGTAGGAAAAGAGTCCTACTAGGACTTGGGAAAAGGAGAAAAGGAACGGCTCCCTCCCTTGGTGCGCGCGTGGGCGTTGTGGCCTCGTGGCCGGCCGGTGGCTCCTAGGCGGCTTGGGCCTTTGGCCCAAGGCGCTGCGCTCCTTTTTTAAAAAATAAATTTCTAGACGAAAGAAAAATAGTAAAACCAAATAAATAAATATATTATATAGGCATATAATATATCAAAATTTTCAGAAAAGAATTTCCTACAACATGAACATTATTCTAATGTCAATTAAAATCCACACAAATTTAAATAAAGCAAAGAGTGCTATTGCTCTAATAAAATCCAACAAAAATTATTTTGAAAATACCAAAATGAATTCAAATAAATTTCTCTCCAATTTTCTGATGTAGGGAATCATGTTACCCTATTTTCCATATATTTTATTTTTGGAGAAAATAATTTGAATATAACTCAAATAACTCCAAATTGAAAATAAATTCAGAAGAACTTTGAATTTATTTCTTTGAAACTCCCAACTCATATTTCATATGTTTTGAAGAAGTCATTTTATCTTCGCTCGTGAAAATCATTGAGTTGCATAAAGTTTCAGAATTGGAAAATATTTTCAAATGAAATTCAAATATTTTCAACACCCTTGTCATTTAAATAAATGGAAGAAGTCATGTCATCTTCTCTCCGGGTTTTGTGATGAAAAGAATTTGAATTCGAAGATCATAAAAGCAAAAATGAAAGTTTGGGAAAGTCCTTTTATTCCTCTCATTTAACTTTCAAAAGTTTCAATTCACTCACTTTCAGTCAATCAATCAAGCAATCAATCAAATCTATCTATTTGTTTATAACATTCCAAAATTTAGAATTTTGGGATGTTACAAACTACCACCCTTAAAATGAATCTCGTCCTCGAGATTCGGAGAGGCTAGCAAGAAATAGGGTAGGGTTTGGGGGTCTTCTCAAAATCCATTGATCGTCTCCGGGTCTCGGGTGCTACCACCCTTAGAAGCATTGTTACGGTTCCATCAAAACTCAGATACTCCATCCTTATTGCTGACGGTGTCGGTCTTCTCAGATATTAAGGATAATTCCTTCTCTGGGCTCTTTCGGTAGTGGCATAACCTTTTCCTCAATTCCTTTGTCCTTTCCTCTTGGTAAGGTTATCCCGAAATCGGGTCTTCTTAGCTGACGAGTCTGGCGCCAATTCTAAACAAATATCGGTATCTCATGGTGGTCAACGGTTTATGGTTTTCTCCTGCAGAAAACGGGTCTGGATTGAACCTCACCGTATGACCTACGGTTGGCAACAGCTGCCGTGTACAAGGGGAAAAGAAATACCTATACCGTTCTAAGGTTTAAACAAGGTTTAATATCGTCGTCTTGCAACTATAGGTAAGTCACTCAGATTTACTATCCCATATAGCAAAGCGAATAATAAGAGTAAGTCGGTATGGTGATCAATCCATCCCGCACCCAAATCATTACCTTGTACATGGTTTAGCGAATCTCGCATTCTAACACTCGGTCATCCTCACAAGCATTGCAGAATTTCTCTTGTCGGCGAACCAAGTCCGGAAAATCCATTGATTCTGCAAGCCAAACAAACATCTATCGTTCCTTAACAACTCTCAGGTTTTGCGTAAACTCCTATAGAATCGTCGGTTGATACAAGTCGTAACTTCTTCCAGGGTTTATCCTTCAGCAAGAGTGTGCTTGCTTCTTGGCAGGTCCTGGGCCTGTGGGTTATGGCCCATCTCATCACTTGCAATCCTTGAACACATCCTCGGGCAATGATCGTTATCCCAACATCCAACTCCCCGCATACTTAAATCCATCCAATTGTACTGTCTCTTTTCCTTATATTTGCACCAAACTAAGACGTGATTACTCGGACTCATCATGGAATTTCCATTGATCCATATTTCCAACATCATACCTCCTTTATATCCAATAACACTTCATCTCTTCATCCTCGTGGAAGTCCCACATACCGTGATAAAACTTATACTTATGAAATCCATACTCCACTTCGTGGAACCTCATTATCCTTTCCAGGTCAAGCGTCCTTACAAGGAAATATTGGCCATCTCGCATGGCACTTCTTCAAGCTGGAAACGTGAAACACATCATGAACTCCCGACAGTCCTTCGGTGACTTCAACTTGTTAGCCTATTCTCCCATACGCTCCAAAACTCGGTATGGTCCTACAAATCTCGGGGCTAACTTTCCCTTAACTCCAAATCGTTTAACTCCTCGCAGAGGTGGCACACAAAGATATGCTCTGTCTCCGATTTCATAGTCTACCTCCTTGCATTTTTGAGTCTGCATAACTCTTCTGCCTGGACTGAGCTATCTTTAGTATATCTCGAATCAACTTAACATTCTCTTTTGACTCCTTGATCATATTTGGTCCAAACAACTGACGGTCTCCAACTTCATCCCACACCAACGGTGTCTGGCTCCTTCTCCAATACAAAGCTTCAAAAGGGGCCATCTTCAAACTGACTTGGTAGCTGTTGTTGTATGAGAACACCCCGTAGGGTAGATTATCATCACTACTAGATCCATAATCTAGCGCACACGCTCAACATGTCCTCCGTATCTGATTGACTCTCTCGGTCTATCCATCAGTATGCGGATGAAAGGCTGTCTTGAACTCTAGCCTAGTACCTAAAGTCAGTGCGGCTGATTCCAAAACCTTGAGGTAAACTGTGTTCCTCTATGATGGTCCTCGAACTCCATGCGGACATACGATCCTTGTCCAATATATCTTGGCCAACTTCGACTCGTATTTCATCGGGATAAAGTGAGCCACTTTGGTCAAGCGAGTCAACTACTACCCAGATAGAATCATATCCCAATCGGGTTACGGAAATCCGAAATGAAATCATGCCAAGCTTATCCCACTTCCATTCGGTATCGGCATATGCTGTAGTAATCCTGCTGCTTCGATGCTCGCTTTTACTTTCTCCGCATGCATCACTTACGACTACATACTCCATAATATCCTTCTTCATACCAGTCCACGAAACACTCCTTCAAATCCAAATACATCTTGGTGTTTCCAGGGCGAATCAAGTATGGTGAGTCATGAGCCTCCTGAAGTATTAACTTCCTGATCTTTACATTATTGGGTATATGTACACTGTCCTCAAGCCATAAGGTGTCGTGCTCATCCTTACGAAAACCTTTGGCCTTTCCTTTGCTCATCCTCTGTTTTACCTCAACAATATCTTTGTCATCCTTCTGAGCTTCACGGATCTTTCTCAACAATGTAGACTGAACTTCCATTGCTGCAACAAAACCTTTGGGAACAATCTCCAACCAAAGTTCCCTGAAAATCCTCGGCTAACTCCTTTGATAATCCTCCGATTATGAGGGTATTCGTCCTTATTTTCTTTATGGTTGTGTCCTATTTCTCCACAAAGCTTGCATGCACTTTCTCCATATCATTTCCATAAGGCTTCAACTTCTGGGACACAAACCGAGACTTTAGCAAAGTCCACTTAAATTCTTCCCAAGTGGTTACTCCTGGCCACATTGACGGTTTGGTACATCCTCCACTAGATAGCAGCACCTCTTTCAAAGCATCAAGAGCATCTTTGGGTCATATCCTTTCTGGCTGTAGGGTTATTCTTCATATGATCCTCCATGTTCTGAATCCATCGGTCTGTCTCCAATTGACTCATTGGTCCGGAAATTACAAGCTCATCTCCATCCATCCTCTAATGGGTCCATGGGTTTGGGGTGGGATAAGAGAGATCGAGAGGGATGCACACAATACAAACAATGGTTTTGAAAAGACAGATTTTATTGTGGCTGTTGGAAAACATCAAACAAATGACAGCTCACAATCGTCGCATCTAACGTAGGTATGTAACAGGGGTTTGGTCTTCTAAGGGTCAATAAATCTTCAACGCCATCAAACTCTTCAAGTCTTGTTCATGTCTCCGATGGCTTCTTCCGATCATGCTTGTCCTTCTCAGTTCTTTTGCGGATCATCTCTATTGACGCAGAGTCTCTCGTGGCGTCCTTTAATATTCTGAGTTGCATTCCAAACTTCGGTTTCAACATCCTTGGCATGAACCATGATCCTCTGTCTTTCAGTCTGACGGATCTCCGGTATCTCGAGGTTTTGTTCCTCCGGGTTGGTTACTTCAGCTTTCGGTTCCTGAGTTCTTCACCAATTGCCTTCTTGTCTAATATTGCTTCTTGTAGGTCCATCTTAACTTCCTGATGTAACACTCCAGATCCTGGAGATACACCAGCTAAGATTTAAAACTGCATCTTTTGCTGACAGATGCTCCATCAGCCTTCTACCATCCAATCCTTTCATGCATATGCATGCTTAACTCAGCACGGTGACAATAGCATAGGCGGGCGATAACATCATGGATAGCGTGTTTCTGCTCTTGTCATTTTCATGAGCTATCATTCCATAGTTGATATCTCCTGCCTTAGGGTTTTCCTGACAAAGCTTTGAATTCTAATGCTCCATGTTCCAGTCTTTCTCCGATACACCTTGATCTCGGTTATTGATAACTTCCATAGTCTGCCAAGTTCCATAAGCGTAACCTTCCTAGGTCATACAAATCCGAATTTATTTGGAGCCTTCAAATCTCCTAGTCTTGAGTCTTCACCGTTGTAGTTTCCGTTTACGGTAAAATCATCTTCATTCCAAATGGTCTTAGTTGTCCGATATCTTGTCTCCTTGGAGTGGTCTCATCACCAAATCTTTGAGTGGTCAAAAGGAAAAGGGGTATGGTCTCACTAAAAGGAATATTTGAATAAGCTCAAGAGAAGAGAGGTAAAAGATCTTTTGAAAATGAAGTTGTAGAGAAAATCTTTCCTATGGGCTTGTCGGTTTCTAGGGTCACGCCCTCTATCAACTCTGCTCGATACCATCTTGTAGCGACCGACCGAATGGATCAAGTCTCGTGCTTTCGTGTCATCCTCGGATCGGTATCTTGACACACAAGACTCAAGGATTTATAACAGAGGTAAATCACATGTATAAAGTAACGTAAATACTATTACCTCGATCCAAATATATAGCGGAAGCAACAAGGTTGTGGATTCCCATCAACACCAACGGCAAAGTTGAGTATAGGAAATCGTAACCCTAACGTATCACTTACTCGTCGTCTGAAAAGTCTGCAACATGAAAAGTTGCAGCCCGAAAACGGGTCAGCACATGGAATATGCTGGCAATGTAACACATAGAGAGTAATGAAAGAATAGGCTATACTACATGCATATATGGCTGGTGGAAAGCTCTATGGTTACAGTTTTTGTGAAAAGCCAATTTTTCCCTACTGCAAAAGAATAAATTTATTTAACTATCATGGTGGTTGTTAAACATTGAGAATGGTTGACAGCATTCTCAATCCCAATTAAAAGTACTCATTAAACCCAAACAAATTATATTAAGTAATGTGATGAGATCAACAGGATATCCAGGTACTAGATACTCAAAATTGTCCATAACCGGGGACACGGCTAATCATGATTAGTTTATACACTCTGCAGAGGTTTGCGCACTTTTCCCCACAAGACTCGATCGCCTCCGCTTGATTCTCGCACTGGTGTTTGAGAAACGGATGACCGAGACATAGTCTTTCAGAAGCACTTACACCTTACATGTGGGTAGACCGTACCAACCTACATCCCCTACATCAGCTAGCCTACCCGTAAGAGTTCGCACAACTTAGTCAACTACGCCAGAGCCCATAATTGGCTTGTGGCTGCACACGGAAGTTTCCAGTTTGAATAATCTTATGATCCCTTAGAGCCTGGGTGGCGGTCCAAGAAATACAGAGCAAATCCTGTCTACCTGTGTGCCTTGACAGCAAGTCTGGAATAGCCAGTGCCTCAATCCACCCAGATGTGTGTTTAAGTTGCCACCTTAGATAAACCATTAATTATCAATCTCACATCTGTCATGGATATTCACTTAAACCCAATCCACGTCTACGAGCATAGCATGGCGTAATAAGCAAACGTAGAAGTAACTTCCAAAGGTTCATAAGTAAAACAGGTAATAGGTACTACCTCAATCTACTTCCCATCCCACAATTTAATTAGATCCTAACCATGAAAGTGTTTGAGGATTGATCTAATGCATAAAAACTGGGTAGTAGAAAAGATATGATCAAGTGTTACTTGCCTGCAAAATTGATGAAGATGATTCGCACTCAAAACTCTTGATAGATCCACTCGTCACACTCCGGTCAATCTATCGTAATCAAGCAATAGTAACCACACATAAGCAATCACTCAAAAGATCGGAAGGATCGAAGAAACAATTCGGAAAATGTCAAAACCAAATCTAATAACTCTTGCAGCATAAAACAATTTCTAACAGTACCAAAACTATGTGTATTTGGCCTTATCAGAAAGTTTAGGTCAAGAGCTTCGATTTGCAAAAGAATCAACTAAATCGAGTTCTGAAACTCAAGTTATGATCAAACGAAGTTCAAATACAAATCTGTTTGAATTTAAATTTTAAAACTTTCAAAAACATGTTTGAGTTGTATTACTGGATAGAGGAGATCATAACGAATAAGTGGGCGTTGGTTTCGTTGGATTCCGACTTACGAGTAAAAAGCTATGATCGTTTGAAGATTAGGGACTACGGATAGGTCCATGACGGGAATTAAAAATAAAAAGAAAAATCTATCGAGCGAACGCTCGCTAAACAAAACTGGAAAGAAAAACCGGCGAGAAAACCGATCTAGGGTTTCGGAAAGAAAACGAAACGAAAAACCGATCTAGAAAACGGGACGGAAACCGATCTAGAAAACCGATCTAGAAACGTGGCCTGAGGCTAGTACCTCGAGAGGCGAGGGCTCAATGGCGGCGGTGTAGGGCGGCGGCGGCTATGGCGGCGGCGGCTATGTGGGGCGGCGGCGCGGCGGTGGCACTGCTGCTGCTGCTGCTGCTGTGGAGGAGAGGAGAGGAGAGGAGAGGAGAGTTGATTTGATGTGTTGGAGGGGGGGGTGCTTGGGTATTTATATTGGTGAGGGGAGGGTTTTCCTTGGGGTAGGGGGCAAGAAATAGATTAGGATTAGGAAACAAGAGGAATAGATCTAGGAATAGATACGGAATAAACGAAGTAGGAAAAGAGTCCTACTAGGACTTGGGAAAAGGAGAAAAGGAACGGCTCCCTCTCTTGGTGCGCGCGTGGGCGTTGTGGCCTCGTGGCCGGCCGGTGGCTCCTAGGCGGCTTGGGCCTTTGGCCCAAGGCGCTGCGCTCCTTTTTTTTTAAAAAAAAAATTCCAGACGAAAGAAAAATAGTAAAACCAAATAAATAAATATATTATATAGGCATATAATATATCAAAATTTTCAGAAAAGAATTTCCTACAACATGAACATTATTCTAATGTCAATTAAAATCCACACAAATTTAAATAAAGCAAAGAGTGCTATTGCTCTAATAAAATCCAACAGAAATTATTTTGAAAATACCAAAATGAATTCAAATAAATTTCTCTCCAATTTTCTGATGTAGGGAATCATGTTACCCTATTTTCCATATATTTTATTTTTGGAGAAAAATAATTTGAATAAAACTCAAATAACTCCAAATTGAAAATAAATTCAGAAGAACTTTGAATTTATTTCTTTGAAACTCCCAACTCATATTTCATATGTTTTGAAGAAGTCATTTTATCTTCGCTCGTGAAAATCATTGAGTTGCATAAAGTTTCAGAATTGGAAAATATTTTCCAAATGAAATTCAAATATTTTCAACACCCCTTGTCATTTAAATAAATTTAAGAAGTCATGTCATCTTCTCTCCAGGGTTTTGCGATGAAAAGAATTTGAATTCCCGAAGATCATAAAAGCAAAAATGAAAGTTTGGGAAAGTCCTTTTATTCCCTCTCATTTAACTTTCAAAAAGTTTCGAATTCACTCACTTTCAATCAATCAATCAAGCAATCAATCAAATCTATCTATTTGTTTATAACATTCCAAAATTTAGAATTTTGGGATGTTACATCCACCAATTTATTTAATAATTTTTGGAGTAGAAGAAGTATGGTTTATGTTCAGATCATTACAGACTGTTCTGTTTCTCACATTCTGTTTTCATTGCATAGTTTGCTTGTTTTCTAGTTTCTGTGACTTATATTTCTCAATATAAATTGTAGAAATGATATGGTACAGTAGGCATTGTGTGAGAAAAATTATGAAACTTGTCCTTAACAGTACCAAAGTGAATGGTTTACTCTTTATCATACTATCCTATCTCACGAAGTTTGGTTAAGTTTTGTGTGATTGAAGTTTTCAAGCTTTGGGTGAGATATCGATATGAGGAGAATAAGGAGTGGAAAGACCCTAAGCTTGGGGATTCCCAAGGCACCCCAAGGTAATATTCAAGGAAGACTCAAGCGCCTAAGCTTGGGGATGCCCGGGGAGGCATCCCCTCTTTCGTCTTCAAAACTATCGGTATACCTTACTCGGAGCTATATTTTTATTCGTCACATGATATGTGTTTTTCTTGGAGCATATTTTCAATTTTACTTGCTGTTTGAATAAAATCATTGGATCTGAAATATTGAATGAAAAATAATCCTCCCATGGCTAGTTAATTAATTGACTACTCAGTGTTCTTAACTCATATCTTTTGGAGTAGTTTGTCATTTACTCATGTGCTTCATGTATATCCTATGAGTAAATGGTTGAATAAATTGAATGTCATAAATATGAATTTATATATGTTTCATATGCTTATAACATGGGGAGTAATGACTTCACACATAATAAGTATAGGTAGTAAACTTATTGAAAGTTAGCAAACATAGAATTGGTCACTTGAACAATTCATGAAAGAATATTGAAGGGAGAGGGATTTCACATATACATATACTATCTTGGACATCTTTTGTAATTGTGAGCACTCATTTAAATAGGACATGCTAAAAGGTTGATGTTGGACAAGGGAGACAACGTAATGGGTTATGTTTTCTTATATCTAAAATAAAGTACACTGTCATGGATTGCCCAACACGTTGAGCTTGCCTTTCCCCCTCATGCTAGCCAAATTCTTTGCACTAAGTAGAGATGCTACTTGTGCTTCCAAATATCCTTATACCAATTTTTGCCATGAGAGTCCACCATACCTACCTATGGATTGAGTAAGATCCTTCAAATAAGTTGTCATCGGTGCAAGCAATAAAAATTGCCCTCTAAATATGTATGATTGACTAGTGTGGAGGAAATAAGCTTTATACGATCTTGTGATGTGGAAGAAATAAAAGCGACGAACTGCACAATAAAGGTCCATATCACAAGTGGCAATATAAAGTGACATTCTTTCGCATTAAGATTTTGTGCATCCAACCCTAAAAACGCATGGCAACCTCTGCTTCCCTCTGCGAAGGGCCTATCTTTTACTTTTATCTCTCAACCTTATGCAAGAGTCATGGTGATCTTCACCTTTCCTTTTTACATTTTATCCTTTGGAAAGCACCTTGTGTTGGAAAGATTATGATATATATATATATATATATATATATATATATATATATATATATATATATATATATATATATATATATATATATATATATATATTGGATGTAAGGCATCATGAACTATTATTGTTGACATTACCCTTGAGGTAAAAGGTTGGGAGGCGAATCTATAAGCCCCTATCTTTCTGTGTGTCTGATTAAAACTTTGAACCCATAAATATCGCGTGAGTGTTAGCAATTGTGAAAGACTAAATGATAGTTGAGTATGTGGAGTTTGCTAAATCAATGCTCTGACATAGACTCTTCTTGAAAATAAGATGAATTTCAATTGCTTGATGACTAAGGACGTTGTTTGTTAGTTTTCAAGAAAGTTTATGATCTATACTTTAACATGTGAATGGCTTGTTACTTGATCATGAAAAGTTTTATGCGATGAGCTACTGTTATGACATATAATGATGCTAGAAAAGGTGATTGAAATTATCATTGATCAAACTTGTGCAACTGCTAGCATTCACACTTCATAAATTATTTCTTTTATCATTTACCTACTCGAGGACGAGCAAGAATTAAGCTTGGGGATGCTGATACGTCTCCAACATATCTATAATTTAAGAAGTATTCATACTGTTATATTATCTATCTTGGATGTTTAATGGGCTTTATTATGCACTTTTATATGATTTTTGGGACTAACCTATTAACCTAGAGCCCAGTGCCAGTTTCTGTTTTCTCCTTGTTTTAGAGTTTTGCAGAAAAGGAATACCAAACGGAGTGCAATTAATGAGCCAATTTTTGATGATTTTTTATGGACGAAAAGGAGACCTCGGAGTAAAAGAGTTGGGCCAGGAGAGTCCCGGGGTGCTCACGAGGGTGGGGCGCCCGCCCCAGGCGCGTGGGCCTGCCTCGTGTACACCTCAGGCACCTCCTTGACGTGAGACCGACGCCAAAAATTCCTATAAATACAGAAACCTCGGAAAATTAACCTAGATCGGAAGTTTCGCCGCCGCAAGCTTTTGTAACCACGAGAAATCTATCTAGGCCCTCTCCGGCACCCTGCCAGAGGGGTCCATCATCACCGGTGGCCATGGAGGAGTATCCCGGAGAGGCCATCATGGCCATGAAGGCCAAGGATCAGAGGGAGAACCTTTTCCCATCTAGTGGGGAGGCCACGGAGGAGGAAGTACAAGGGGGAGAACCTCTCCTCCTCTCTCTCGGTGGCACCGGAGTGCCATCGAGGGGGGAATCATCGCCACGGTGATCGTCTTAATCAACATCACCACCATCACCGCCATCCTCATCTCTTTTGCGCGGTCCACTCTCCCGCACCCTGCTGTAATCCCTACTTGAACATGGTGCTGTATGCCACATATTATGATCCAATGATGTGTTGCCATCTTATGATGTTTTGAGTAGATATCTTTTGTCCTTGGGTTGATTGATGATGTAGATTGGTATGAGTTGTATGTTTTATTTTGGTGGTGTCCTATGGTGCCCTCCGTGTCGCGCAAGCGTGAGGGATTCCCGCTGTAGGGTGTTGCAATACGTTCATGATTCGCTTATAGTCGGTTGGTGAGTGACTGAAACACAAACCCGAGTAAGAGGGATTGTTGCGTATGGGAATAAAGAGGACTTGATGCTTTAATGCTATGGTTGGGTTTTACCTTAATGATCTTTAGTAGTTGCGGATGCTTGCTAGAGTTCCAATCATAAGTGCATATGATCCAAGTAGAGAAAGTATGTTAGCTTATGCCTCTCCCTCGTATGAAACTGCAATAGTGATCACCGGTCTTGTTAACGGTTACCTAGGACAATTCCGCACACCGACCCACCATTATTCCACTCTCACTATTTATAATATTTAGTAATATATTCTAACTTTATGATAACAACACCTACTTTTATATTTTAGCTCTCCGACATCATGCAAAGTTATCCTCTTCATACCCACAACGTAGTTTTATTTCTCGTTGCTAGTTGGAAGCAAACGTTCGGTGCACGTAGAGTCGTATCAGTGGCAGATAGGTCTTGAGAGAATATTGATCTAACCTTTAGCTCCTTGTGGGTTCGACAATCCATACTTATCACTTCCACCTTTGGAAATTGCTACGATGATTCCCTGCACTTGGGGATTATCAAGCAGTACGATAAGCATTTATGACAGCTAATTGTTCATCAGGAAAGCTATCATTAATAGGTAGTGGGTCATCAAGAATATTCTCTAACCTAGACAAGTTGTCTGCAATGGGGTTCTGAGCTCCCTTTCTATCAATAATATGCAAATCAAATTCTTGTAGCAAGAGAACCCATCTAATAAGTGTAGGTTTAGCATCTTTCTTTTCCATAAGGTATTTAATAGCAGCATGATCAATATTAACATTTACTTTAGAATCAACAATATAAGGTCTAAACTTATCACAAGAAAATACAACTGCTAAAAATACTTTTTCAGTAGTAGCATAATTTCTCTGGCATTGTCTAGAGTTTTACTAGCATATTGGATAACATTTAATTTATTATCAACACTTTGTCCTAAAACAGCACCTACAGCATAATCACTAGCATCACACATAATTTCGAAGGGTAAATTCCAATCAGGTGGCTGAACAATAGGTGCAGAAATCAAAGCTTTCTTAAGTATTTCAAATGCTTCTACACAATCATCATTGAAGACAAAAGGAATATCTTTTTATAAGAGAATAGTTAGAGGCCTAGAAACTTTAGAGAAATCCTTAATGAACCTCCTATAAAAACCTGCATGAACAAGGAAACTTCTTATACCTTTAATGTCCTTGGGACACGACATCTTTTCAATAGCACCAAATTTAGCTTTATGAACTTCAATACCTCTCTCAGAAATTTTATGCCCCAAGACAATACCTTCATTAACCATAAAGTGGCACTTCTCCCAATTCAAGACAAGGTTAGTTTCTTCACATCTCTGCAAAACTGGATCAAGGTTTCTCAAGCAATCATCAAAAGAAGTTCCATATACGGAGAAATCATCCATGAAAACCTCAACAATCTTTTCACAAAAATCAGAGAATATAGCCATCATGCATCTTTGGAAGGTAGTAGGTGCATTGCATAAACCAAAAGGCATACGTCTGTAAGCAAAGGTACCGAAAGGACAAGTAAAAGTGGTCTTTTCTTGATCCTCTTTTGACACAGGAATTTGAGAGAAACCAGAATAACCATCTAGAAATCAAAAATGTGTATGTTTGGATAATCTTTCTAGCATTTGATCAATAAAAGGTAAAGGGTAATGATCCTTTTTAGTAGCTTTAATTAATTTGCGGAAATCAATTACCATTCTATAACCTGTAACGATTCTTTGTGGGATCAATTAATCTTTATCATTAGGAACAACGGTAATACCTCCCTTCTTAGGGATACAATGGACATGACTTACCCACTTACTATCATCAACGGGATAGATTATACCTGCCTCCAGAAGCTTTAGTATTTCTTTTCTTACCACTTTGTTTCATCTTAGGATTTAACCGTCGTTGGTGATCAACAACTGGTTTAGCGTCTTTCTCCAATTTTATTTTGTGCTGGCATAGAGTGGGACTAATGCCCTTAGGGTCATCAAGAGTATATCCAATAGCAGCATGGTGCTTCTTCAGAGTTTTCAATAATTTCTTTTCTTCATGCTCTGAAAGATTAGCACTAATAATAACAGGATATATCTTCTTCTCATCAAGATAAGCATATTTAAGAGTATCAGGTAATGGTTTAAGCTCAAAAACGGGATCACCGTTGGATGGAGGGGGATCCCCTAGGATTTCAATAGGCAAGTTGTGTTTCAAAATAGGTCCCTGTTTAAAGAATACTTCATCTATTTCCCTTTTTCATTCATAAACATATCATTTTCATGGTCAAGCAAATATTTTTCTAATGGATCATTAGGAGGCACGGCAATAGAGGCAAGACCAATAATTTCATCTTTACTAGGCAATTACTCATCACGGGGTTGTCTACGAAATTTAGCAAAGTTAAACTCATGAGACATATCCCCCAAACCAATAGTAACAACATCCTTTTCACGGTCTATTCTAGCATTAACAGTATTCAAGAAGGGTCTACCAAATATGATGGGACAGAAGTCATCTTGTGGGGAGCCAAGAACAAGAAAATCAGCAGGATATTTAAGTTTCCCACACAGAATTTCAACATCTCTAACAATCCCAACTGGTGAAGTAGTGTCTCTATTGGCAAGCTTAATTGTAACATCAACTTCCTCTAACTCAGCAGGTGCAATATCTTGCATAATTTCTTTGTATAAGGAATGAGGTATTACACTTGCACTAGCACCCATATCACATAAGCCATGATAACAATGATCTCCTATTTTAACAGAAATAACTGGCATGCCTACAACAGGTCTATGTTTATTTTTAGTATCAGGTCTAGCAATTCTAGCAGCTTTATTACAGAAGTAAATAACATGCCCATCAATATTATCAGCCAAGAGATCCTTAACCATAGCAATACTAGGTTCAACTTTAATTTGCTCAGGGAGTTTGAGTGTCCTAATATTACTTTTGTTGACCACAGTTGAAGCTTTAGCATGATCCTTTATTCTAACAGGGAAAGGTGGTTTCTCAATATAAGCAGTAGGAGCAACATGATCATTATATGTGATAGTCTTTTCTTCAACTTTAATAGGTGCAACTACTTTTACTTCAATGGAGGATTATATTTAAACCACTTCTCCTTGGGGAGATCAACATGAGTAGCAAATGATTCACAGAAAGAAGCTACTATCTCAAAGTCACGTCCATATTCAGTGCTAAATTCACGGAAAACATCGGTATCCATAAAAGATTTAACACAATCAAACTTAGGTGTTATACCTGACTCCTTACCTTCGTCGAGATCCCAATCTTCAGAGTTGCGTTTAATTCTTTCCGATAAATTCCATTGGAATCCAATAGTCTTCATCATAAAAGAGCTAATAGAAGAAGTATCGAGCATGGAGCGATTATTGAGAGAAAGCCGAGCATAATTTTTTTGAATAATCATTTCTCCTGAGAGCTCATGATTGGGGAATGAATATAACATAGACTTAAGCCTCCCCAAGATTGAGCGATGTTTTCTCCTTCGCGAGGCCAAAAATTATATATATAATTATGATCACGATGAACAAGATGCATAGGATAAAACTTCTGATGAAATTCCAATTTCATTCGGTTGTAGTTCCATGATCCCATATCATCACATAGCCTAAACCATGCCAATGCCTCTCCCTTAAAAGATAAAGGGAAGACCTTCTTGTTGATAACATCCTCGGGCATACATGCAAGCTTAAATAATCCACAAACTTCATCCACATAGATTAAGTGCAAATCAGGATGTAATGTTCCATCTCCTGTAAAAGGAGTAGCCAGCAGTTTCTCTATCATACCCGAAGGAATTTCAAATTAAACATTTTCAGTAGGTTCAGTAGGTTGAGGAGCAACTCTTTGCTCTACTGGTCGGGGTGAAGATACCCAAAACAATCCCCTCAGAGGATTACTTTCCATAGTAACAAGTGACAGTAAATTTCAGCACACTATATAAATTTTTCCTTACCAAATTCCACCTACCAAAGGTGCTTCACTCCCCGGCAACGGCACCAGAAAAGAGTCTTGATGACCCACAAGTATAGGGGATCTATCGTAGTACTTTTGATAAGTAAGGTGTCGAACCCAACGAGGAGCAGAAGGAAATGATAAGCGGTTTTCAGTAAGGTATTCTCTGCAAGCACTGAAATTATCGGTAACAGATAGTTTTGTGATAAGGTAATTTGTAACGGGTAACAAGTAATGAAAGTAAATAAGGTGAAGCAACATGGCCCAATCCTTTTTGTAGAAAAGGCAAGCCTGGACAAACTCTTATATAAAGGAAAACGCTCCCGAGGACACATGGGAATTATCGTCAAGCTAGTTTTCATCACGCTCATATGATTCTCGTTTGTTACTTTGATAATTTGGTATGCGAGTGGACCGGTGCTTGGGTGCTGCCCTTTCTTGGACAAGCATCCCACTTATGATTAACCCCTATTGCAAGCATCCGCAACTACAAAAGAAGTATTAAGGTAAACCTAACCATAGCATGAAACATATGGATCCAAATCAGCCCCTTATGAAGCAACTCATAAACTAGGGTTTAAGCTTTTGTCACTCTAGGAACCCATCATCTACTTATTACTTCCCAATGCCTTCCTCTAGGCCCAAATAATGGTTAAGTGTCATGTAGTCGACGTTCACATAACGCCACTATAGGAGAGACAACATACATCTCATCAAAATATCGAACAAATACCAAATTCACATGACTCCTTATAGCAAGACTTCTCCCATCCTCGGGAACAAACGTAACTACTCACAAATCATATTCATGTTCATAATCATAGGGATATTAATGTGCATTAAGGATCTGAACATATGATCTTCCACCAAATAGACCAACTAGCATCAATTACAAGGAGTAATCAACACTATAGCAACCCACAGGTACCAATCTGAGGCTTTGGGACAAAGATTGGATACAAGAGATGAACTAGGGTTTTAGAGGAGATGGTGCTGGTGAATATGTTGATGGAGATTGACCCCCTCCCGATGATAGGATCGTTGGTGATGACGATGGCGACGATTTCCCCCTCCCGGAGGGAAGTTTCCCCGGTAGAACAGCTCCGCCGGAGCCCTAGATTGGTTCCACCAAGGTTCCGCCTCGTGGCAGCGGAGTTTCATCTCGTAAGATTGCTTATGATTTTTTTTCCAGGGTAAAAGACTTCATATAGCAGAAGATGGGCACCGGCTGCTCGCGAGGGCCCACGAGGCATCTTGGCGCGCCTGGGGTTAGGCGCGCCCCACCTCGTGGCCAGGGTGTGGGCCCCCTCTGGTTGATTCTTTTTCTAGTATTTTTTATTTATTCCAAAACGTGCCTCCGTGAAGTTTCAGGACTTTTGGAGCTATGCAGAATAGGTCTCTAATATTTGCTTCTTTTCCAGCTAAGAATTCCAGCTGCCGGCATTCTCCCTGTTCATGTAAACCTTGTAAAATAAGAGAGAATAGGCATAAGTATTGTGACATGACGTGTAATAATAGCCCATAATGCAATAAAAATCGATATAAAAGCATGATGCAAAATGGACGTATCAGACTCTTACCACCATTTCCTCCAGCTAGTTTCTAATCATGTTTGTATTTTTCTGCCATTTGTATGCTCAGGACACGAGGTCATTACTCAATTTCTGAACATTCATTGCAGCTAAGCTTTTCAAGCACCCTCAAAACATACTCGAATCAGGGAAAGAGTTCCAGGCCTTGTTGAAAGGAAGCTCGTAAAAGATGTCAATCGGAACAAGACCTTGCAAGGTTAGTCTTTTAGGCTTTGTTGGGTCCATGGGCGCACTACATCTTTTTTGTAACTAAAACAGCAAGTTGCTATTACCTGTGACCTATCTACTAGTATCTCTTGGAACTCAAGCTAGAGCATGTGCCATGCTAGGGCATGTCCCTTTGTCTCTCTTCTTTTCTTGGAATGCTAGAGCATCATCCATGCTGAGCTGACAATGTAAAGCAGAGATGGTAATGAAAATGGCTATAGTTGTTTCAGCTTGTATCTTTGCATTTATTGGTATACATTTTTGTCAATAGTGAAACAAACCATGATCACCCATTTTTTCCTTGGAACATGATATATAAAGTGCACTCGGGAAACATGTTGTTTGCAAGAATGGCACACCCTGGAAACATGATGTCACAACATGAAACACACGAAAATAGTGAAACCAACCATAACCATCATTTCCAGTTTACAATATTTTTTCTGAAGGCACTGGAAACATGATGTTCCAACACGAAACACACTGTACATTCATCATACACACCCCTGGAACAATCTCACAACTCAAAGTTTCCTTTTCTTTCAAAATATGTTTGGAAATATGGCAGAGAGGAAATATTTTTGCAGTATGTTCATGTTTATCTAGAAAGAAAAAAATCTAAGCTCTCTTGTATGTCTCCAATGGTGTCAAACTAAAATAGAACCTATAAAAAAGAGGTTATGAATGTTTTGCTCAGGCACATGGGAGGATGCTGAAAACGAAATGCACAACATCATGATCAGGAGCAAGAACTTTCCCCTGTTTGTTTCATTTCTTTCTTCCTAGAGGTTGAGTTGCATTGCTTGGGCATTTTTTGGATCATTTGTCACCACAGCTCTAAATTACACACAAGCGGGTACCTCATGTCCCACCTAAGAGCAGAACTGGCATTTAGGTGGTGTTGTTGCCACATTTGTCGCAGCTTTGAGGGGTCCACATGTCTGCACATTGTGCCCTTCTTCTTTGTAGTATTTGTAGAAAATAATCTTTTTTCCAGGTCTTGGCTTTGCTTCTGCCACTGTCTTCTTCTCTTGTTGCTTCGCTTTCTTCTTCAGCTCAACCCCTCGCTGCTCTACCAGTGTCTTCTTTCTCTTCTCTCTTTTAGTTGGTTGCCCTTTCTTAGGCACATGCACCGGATTTTGTAGCATCTCTGAGCCCTGAGTTTGTGGGAGGTCATCATGCATTGTTCCCGTTATGTTGCTTGTTGTTCTAGCAGCGCCCCTCTTCTCGCTGCTGCTATGGAAGGCTCAAGAATCGTTATTGCTTCATCCAATATTTTGTAGGCATCATCATTGCAACATGCATTGGAGGCGTGCCATGTTAATCTTCGGCGCAAGGACTTGTATTTCAACGTGTTTGTCGAGAGGTGCTCGAGATCCAGCAATCGTCCAGTTCTGCACATGCTTGTTGTTGCTACCCCAGACCACCACTCCAACAAGAATCACTGCGGAATAACTTTCACGTTAAGGTGCACCATCACCCTTATTATGTGAGCACAAATCAGGCCATTCATCTCAAAGTAGTGGCAACTACATTCAAACACCCCTTCATCCATCTCAACTTGCACAGAATAGAGCTTCGAGTTCTCATAGAAGCTTCATGTTAGCTTGAATAGGAGACCTTGCCCTTGGTACTCATTGCCCTGGTTGGTAATGAAGCTAGTAGATGCAGCCACCTATTTCTGGAACTTTCCAAAGACGTTGCGTGTGTAGTAATCATCAGCTTGACGCTCAATATTGTACATGCAACATCACAAAAATAAAACAAAGGTCACAAATGAGATCACGCAAAGACTGAACCCATGACAAAGTTTTTTTTGTGTTTCTTGATTTGGTATATCGAAGCCGGCATACCGAGAGTATAGTGGTGGAGCAGTCATTTCACCAATGAAGTCGGCATTGTCCTCACGATCAAGCATTGTTTCTTGGCAAATTTCATATTGATGTACAAACCTCCAAACAGAATCAGCCGGACGAACCAGCATCTTGAAATATGAGTCGAGCCCCTCGAACCTGCATGTTTTGCTCGAGAACAGGAAGAAAATGTTTTTGAAGTACGTTGGTGAAGGAAAAATTCCCTAGAGGCAATAATAAAGTTGTTATTTATATTTCCTTATATCATGATAAATTTTTATTATTCATGCTAGAATTGTATTAACCGGGAACTTAATACATGTGTGAATACATAGACAAACAGAGTGTCACTAATATGCCTCTACTTTGACTAGCTCGTTAATAAAAGATGGTTAAGTTTCCTAGCCATAAACATGTGTTGTGATTTGATTAACGGGATCACATCATTAGAGAATGATGTGATTGAATTGACCCATCCATTAGCTTAGCACGATGATCGTTTAGTTTGTTGTTATTGCTTTCTTCATGACTTATACATGTTCCTATGACTATGAGATTATGCAACTCCCAAATACCGGAGGAACACTTAGTGTGCTATCAAACGTCACAACGTAACTAGGTGATTATAAAGATGCTCTACAGGTGTCTCCGATGGTGTTTTTTTGGGTTGGCATAGACCGAGATTAGGATTTGTCACTCGGTGTTTCAGAGAGGTATCTCTGGGCCCTCTTGGTAATGCACATCAATATAAGCCTTGCAAGCAATGTGACTAATGAGTTAGTTGAGGGATGATGCATTACAGAATGAGTAAAGAGACTTGGCGGTAACGAGATTGAACTAGGTATTGAGATACCGACGATCGAATCTCGGGCAAGTAAAATACTGATGACAAAAGGAACAACGTATGTTGTTATGTGGTTTGACCGATAAAGATCTTCGTAGAATATGTAGGAACCAATATGAGCATCCAGGTTCCGCTATTGGTTATTGACCGGAAGTGAGTCTCAGTCATGTCTACATAGTTCTCGAACCCGTAGGGTCCGCACGCTTAACATCCGGTGACGATCGACATTATGTGTTTATGTGTTTTGATGTATCGAAGGTAGTTCGGAGTCCCGGATGTGATCACGGACATGACGAGGAGTCTCGAAATGGTCGAGACATAAAGATTGATATATTGTACGACTATATTCGGACACCAGAAATGTTCCGGAGAAGTTTCAGATAAAACCGGAGTGCCGGAGGGTTACCGGAACCCCCTGGGGGATCTAATGGGCCTCTAAGGGCCTTAGTGGGAAGAGAGGAAGGGCGAGGAGGGGCTGGCTACGTGCCCCCCTTGGGTCCGAATTGGACTAGGGGAAGGGGGCGGCGCCCCCCTTTCCTTCCCTTCCCCCTCTTTCTTCCTTCCCACTCTCTCCCTCTTGGTGGATTCCTACTAGGACTTGGAGTCCTAGTAGTATTCCCCTCTTGGGGGCGCGCCCTAGGGGCCGGCTGTCCTCCCCCTTGCTCCTTTATATATGGGGGCAGGGGGCACCATGGAACACACAAGTTGACAGTTGTCTTAGCCATGTGCGGTGCCCCCCTCCACAGATTTCCACCTCGGTCATATCGTCGTAGTGCTTAGGCGAAGCCCTGCGTCGGTAACTTCATCATCACCGTCATCATGCGATCGTGCTGAAAAAACTCTCCCTTGACCTTAGCTGGATCTAGAGTTTGTGGGACGTCACCGAGCTGAACGTGTGCAGATCACGGAGGTGCCGTACCTTCGGTGCTAGGATCAGTCGGATCGTGGAGACGTACGACTACATCAACTGCATTGTCATAACGCTTCCACTTTCGGTCTACGAGGGTACGTAGACTACACTCTCCCCTCTCATTGCTATGCATCACCTAGATAGATCTTGCATGTTCGTAGGAATTTTTTTGAAATTACTGCGTTCCCCAATAGTTGGAGCCCACATATGCCTTATACGTCACATGTTCTTCAAGTGCTTGTTTTCGGCCACTTCGAAACTGTGCAACATGTGCTACCATATTTCATCAAATTCCTTGACAGTTTCTGGTTGACTGATACAAGTGTACAACATATTTGAAAATGCCTCGTTTCTGCTCAGCAGCGTCGCCAACTTAGAACATGTGTTGCTAAACACGTGGAACTTGCAACACCTATGGCAAATGTTTGGGAACACCTACTCAATAGCCGTTGCCATTGCTTGTTCTTGGTCGATGTTGGTTGGATGCTCGTTATACATTGCAACCATCCAATGCTCAAACACCCACTTAAATCATCCACTGCTCAAACACCCACTTAAAATTTTCAATCGTCTCATCCAGCAACACGGCACATCCGAGAGCAATGGTTTGAAGGTGGTTGTTGACCCCAACAATAGATGCAAAAGGCATGTTGTATCTATTGGTGCAGAAGGTTGTATCAAAGAATACATAGTCTTCACCTGCAAAAGCCCCTGGACATGACGTCGTGGTGGGCTCGGCAATGACCTCCGTCCTGTCGTCCTAGTTGTCTTGGCCTTGTTGCATGGGAATGGAAACCTTTGGTTGATTCCTCGGGACTCCGCACCCGCGCTTGCCTCCTTAGCACCAAAGAGGAAACTGGTACACTGCGCCCGCTGGCACCCGCTTGGCCTTGGTCGTCATGGCTCACGTCATTTGGACCTCGTGAGGTGAGGCTTACATAGAAATCTCCGCTCCTCGGGAGCCAGCCTAGAAAGACCGCTCCTCGTGGAGGTCATAGTGTCGTTCGCCTCACGAGGCTTGGCCCCTCGCGAGGGTCTTGAGTTGTTGATGTTGAAGCTGGGCCATACCAGGCCGTTGACAGAGCCACGCTATGGGCCGCAGGCAGGCAAGTCTGGGTACCCCCGTTCCCAGAACGCCAACAGTAGCCCCCAGGCCCAAGGCGCGCTCGAACTTGGCTTCAGGGCGAAGCCAAAGGGCAAGTGCCGAGTGCCGTCGGCCCTAACCGCCTGCGGCCTCGCTCGATGCGTGGTGATTGACGGGACATGGGCGTCTCCGCTTCTCCATGCTACCTCGGCAACCGCTCTTGGCTGACAAAAAGGCTGGTGCCTGCTGTGGAGCCTTCATTGCCCTTCCTTCATCTTGCTCCAGATCCCCTTCTCCTTCCGCTTTGAAAAAAACCTCCAGATCAGCCGATCCTCCCTGAGCTCGCCACCAATGGCCTCTGACAAGGTGAAGTCTTCTGCCACGGCTGCGCGCCCAGCCTCCTGGTCTGAGCCGGCCCTGAGCGCATCCACCCACTACAAAAAAAGACACATCCGTGACATTTTGGGCCGAACGTATTTTTTTTGTCATACTTATGACACTTCTATGATGATAATTGTGACAAACCCGGTATCATCATAGATGTGGTGGGGTCCTACTTCTATGACAAAAATCTTGATAGAAAATGGGCTTCTCATCCCGGGCGGGCCGGAGACGCAGCTGCATGACATTCTTTGGGCCGTCCATGACGAAAAAACCGTAGTAGAAGCAAGGGCGAGGAAAATATCAGGGTGTTCCCGGTTACGGTGGGTGGTCGGGGCCGAGCGATGCACGTTTCTCTCGTACACGCATGCGCGTGGGTGCGAGGCGTTGGGCTTTAACTGAACCTGAGCGAGGCGTTGAGCTCTAACTTAACCCAAGCGATTGCACTACGGGCTAAGCGTTACTGAACCCGAGCGATCGATCGATGGCTGTTAACTGAAACCGATCGAGCGATTCCTTTGCTACTGCTGCTAACTGAATCCGATCGATGCTGCCTCGGATGAGCAGTGGCGTTTACGGGGGGGTTGGATGAACAGTTCGGTGGGGGTGGATGAACATGACCCGTGGTGTTGCCTCCGGATGAGCAATGAGTGTTCTTTGGGGGGTGGATGAACAGTTCCGGTGGGGGTGGATGAACATGACCACGTCGTGTTGCCTCTGGATGAGCAGGAGCTGATCGATCGAGCGGTTGGGGCTGGATGAACAGGACCCGTGGAGGGCTGGATGAACAGGACCACCCGTGGAGGGCAGGGATGAGCAGAAGATGGTGGAGGGCTGGATGAACGATGAGCCCGTGGACGGGTGGTTGAACAGGAGCCTGTGGAGAGGGCTGGTTGAACAGTAGCCGGTGGAGTAGCGCGCGGTGGAGGCTGGATGAACAGGAGCCTGTGGATGAACAGTTGTAGGTGGAGGCTGGAGGAGGTCGACGGTGGATGAACAATAGCCTGTGGAGGCTGGAGGGGGTCGACGGTGGAGATGAACAGTATCCCGCGGAGTCCCGTTTTGTGGTACGCCACACCCCTCTCGATGAGCAGGACCCCCGTTTCGATCGTAGCGCTCCAACACAAGTCCGTTTCCTCCGTTTTTTCGTACGCCACACCCCTCTCGATCAACAGGACCCCCGTTTCGACTGTAGGAGGTTTGTTTCCTCCGTTTTGCGGTACGCCAGACCCCTCCCGGTGAACAGGATCCCGTTTTGAACGTGGCCGGTCGAACACAAGGCTGTTTCCTCCATTCTACGGTACGCCAGGCCTCGTTTCCATTGGTTGTTCCGTCCAAGCCGGTTGGCTCCCACGCGTTCCGTTGCCTCCCGATGAACACGACGCATTCCGTTGCCTCCCCATGAACAGGACGACGACGCAGTTTCTCCATTCCTACCCAGCCATGTACAGGAGCCCGGCGTGCGTGCAGCGTGGTAGGCGTTCGAGACCCGCCCGTATATGTGTGCGTGGCGTGTTACCTTCTTGCACCCTGGCCGCTGTACGTATGTGTACATGCTACATGCGCGCCTCTACTACGACACGTGCGCGCCTCTACATCGACCAGTATGTACGTACACGTTCGCGACCAGAAAGACAACGCTATGTACGCTTCGACCAGGTGGGTCCCGACTGTCAGGCACTTCCTTGCGTGCGAAGATGTAGCTGGTGGGTCCCAGTAGTCACGGGGCGAATTTTTTTTTCTGGACGCACTTCCTTGCGTGCGGAGATGTAGTTGGTGGGTCCCAGCAGTCAGGGGGAAATGTTTTTTTCGTGAAATATGGTGGCCCGTCTGGTGGGTCCTCGCTGTCAGGTGGAGGAATAATTATTTTGCGGGTAATAAGGAGGCACTTTCTTGCTGCGGTCGTGGACCCAGCTGTCAGCCTCTCCACGTACAGTCCACGTCCGATGGAAGCCGTTCCTTGACCACGTTGACCACGCCGCGTCGAGAGCACCAGGGCGGTGGACAATGGCGAGGCTTAGGAAGGGAACGACGCGGAGCCGGGAAGACGCGGCGATGCAAGCCAGCGGAGAGGAGTCTGAGGTTCACTGGTTGGCTGCGGTGTGAGGCTACCGTCGCTGCGAGGGCCTGGCGGTTAATAGGAATAGTAGGGGGCCGTGAGGCCTCCGCGGCAGCACAGCCAGCCACGGGAGGCAGGAGCATGCGGCACGACCGGCGCTGCTTTGGGCGGCTGGAGCAAGAAGACCAGAGGTTGAAGAAGCACTACGACCATTGGATGGACATCGTACAGTCACTGGAGCTAGAATCACTCATATGGACTAAGTTGACAAATTACTCCGTCCCCGTCAACTTAGTAGGCCCACAAGTCAGCCTCCCACCAAGGTGGGTCCCAACTAGCAGGGGGAGTATTCATTTTTTTGCATAATAAGGAGGCACTTCCTTGCGTGCGAAGATATAGCTGGTGGGTCCGACGTGTCAGCGGTGGGAACGTTTTTTTCATGAAATACAGAGGCCCTTTCGTTGTGTCCCAGCTGTCAGGTGGAGGAATCATTATTTTGCGCGTAATAAGGAGGCATTTCCTTGCGTGCGGGCGTGGACCCAGCTGTCAGCCAGTCCACGCACAGTCTACTGCCGATGGTGTCGTTCGTTGACCACGTTGACCACTCCGCGCCGAGCGCATCCAAGGTGGTGGACGACGGCGAGGCCCCGGACAGCAACGAGCCGGAGATGGGAAGACGCGGGAGTAGAGTCACAGACGGAGAGGAGTATGAGGGTTAACTGGTTTCGGTGCAGTGTGGTTCGGCAGTCGGTGGAGAAGAACAGGAGGTGTGGAGGGGTGGAGGGATGGCCTGGCCAACAGTGGAGTAGCGCTTCACAGCGAAGCATGCAAAGCAGAGCTGCTAGCAGCAGGAGGCAGGAGCAGGTGGTCCCGGCAGCGCTGGAGGAAGAAGACGAGAGATTAAAGATGGATGTCGGTCGTTGGATGTAAATCCAACGGCTAACGATTTCAGAATCATTTGTTGACTAAGTTGACAACGACTTGCATTGACTTCGGCCTATTGGCCCACATTTCAGCCTCCAAAAATGTGGCACGTATTCAGCCCATTTTTTCAGAATTTACAGTCTTTTTTTTGCGGGATAGAATTTACAGGCGATTTGATCTTCTTTTTTTTGAATTACAGTCCATTAGTTGGGCTAGATGAACAAATAATGTAGCGTCCACGCGTCCCATTTATGTTTTCCCTTAAAAATTACAGGCCATTTGCACTTTCTCGAAATACACGATTTTGCTGGGTTGATTCTAATTATAATGTTGGGGTGGGCGCAACAATGTTATCAAGAAAATAAACAGGGTTGAGCATTTTGTATATATATATATATATATATATATATATATATATATATATATATATATATATATATATATATATATTTCAATAATAAGTGATTTATTATTACATTGGTCCTTAAATCTTACCAAGCTTTTGTACATAATCACCAGGATTCTCGTTGCCAAAAAAATCTAGGATTTTATTTTAAGAAATTATTTTTATAAGCTAACAAGATATGGGATATTTTTTTCTTACATATGTAAGTATCTGTTAAATATATGATGACAATAACAATAATATATAATAACATATAAAATAATTTAAATATATATAATATAGTTAGAAGGGAGTTGGACCAGGCATTCCTATTCTTATATAGAAAAATAGAACAGACCTCTGCGTTTTCTTAAAAAGAAAACATAAATTGGGCTGCCGATGTTTCAGGAAAAATAAAACCTCGGATGGGAGGTCCATAGGCCGGTCGATACATGACGGCCCTCAAGAAAATACAAACAGGCCTATAGACCTCCCATCCGAGGTCGTGGGCTGCGCATGTTAAAAAAGAAAGCCTAGACGGGGCAGCCCAAAACCCAGCTGATACTTGCTGCCCCAGTGATAATAAATGATACCTACCAGCTCCCCCGCTTCGTTGTGAATTTATCTCCTATAGTAACTACGTTGATGTTGACACCAGATTTTGGCATGATCAAAAATATAATTAAGAAGGCCTTAAATGGAAAAGTGCTCAAAGTGAGGAAGTTCCGTATCGTCAAAAGTAGAAACTTTGGTATTTGGGTCATAGCCATCCGGTCTCATCTCTAAGGCCGGAGTTGTGTTCGAAGTACTGAGATTTTGTATCTCGAACACTATTCGACTAATTACACCCTCAAGATGGCCTCAGATGAAGGAGCACTCTAAAGGAATTGTCTTCGTATCGTCGAGGCGATTTATTTTCATATATAAATCATCTCAATCCGAGTTCGTATGCGAAAGTTATAGTCAATATGGTGCGAACCAGTTAAGGATCAATATATTACGCTGGACATCAGACACATGTTGATGGATGTCTGATACAATGCGTGAGCAATTAGCCATGAAGACGTTCTCAGATCTAAAATTGTTCAACATGAAAGTTGTTCGCCTTGTCGAAACGTTCACGATTGCTTTTGGGCTTGTTTCCATCCGAGGTCGTTTACCACCTCAATAATTACCCGCAAGGTGCAGCCAGTTTAAACCGAACAGTTTTGGAAAGTTCGGACAAAACCAATCCGAATTTGACTAGGGTTTTGGACGTGAATCCAAGCCTTTTCCTTGCACGGGAAGTTCAGCCGCCTCTTATATACCTAAGGGGTGACGGCCGATTGAACAACACACAATCGATCAAATCATCTACCACTTTTTATCTTTTATCTTTTCTCCTTAACCCTAGTTCTTCTTCTTCCTCATTCTTCGTCTGTTCTTCTTGTTGCAGGACGGCGAACCTCGAGGCCCTAGGGGCGATCAGGTCGACCTAGGGCAGCACATAGCCGCCGCGCGCCTTGACGGGGTCCCACCCGGGCGTGTGGCGTTTCGGGTCCTCAAAAGCACCCGCCGGATTGCGTGCGTGCCGCGCTTCCGGCCGGGTCTCCTTCGACGTGAGCTGCGGTGCATCACCCCCGGCGTCGAGGGTACACGGTGACGTATTCATGTGCGAACACACTTTTTGGCGACTCCGCTGGGGACGAAGCTTTGAACGGTCTCCGGCCCGTTCTTGCTACGAAGAGATAGTCATCTAGGGTTTGCAATCTACAAAGATAACATGAATACCCAATTCACTTATGTAGATGCAAATAATGCATATATTGTTGCTAGATCGTTCAATGAGCATAATGTATCGGCTAGCCCTAGCTTTATCAATCATGTATCTAATTATGTGCAAGAGCCGATGCAACAAAATCTCCATGCTTCTAGCTCATATAATTTTAGCAACATGGAACATATGTATACGAACTCCCATGCATCGGCAGCCCGACAAATCCATATGCCGATGAACAACATGATGAGTTCCGTTAATCAAGTTGAAACACTTCACATAGGAATTTCTGATAGTATGCAACAAAGTGTTTCACCTTTTTATTCATCGGCCACTAGCTTGCAATATGTTAATCAAAACATGCCGGTGGATATGGGAATTGGCCATGCTATTACTAGTTATCCGGCCAATTACCCTCAATCATCATATGCTACACCTCATGCTACTAATTGTTTGGCACCATACGCAACTATGGGTATTCATATTTCGGCTTCGCACCTCCACGCTAAAAGCCGAATAAGTGAAAATTCTATAGGATCACATGTGTCTTCACCCAGTATCGTAGCATACAATGTTTCCCCTGCAAAATTACAGAATTTTGGTGACATCTCGTTACCAAAAGAGTCTAAAAGTGTCGGGGGGCAATTCTATCCAGATTGTGTCATTAAGAAAAATCTTACGTCTTTTTGGGACGAATGCAATGTTGTTCTACATGAATTAATAAAGAGGAAAGCCTATTAATTCTGCTACAATTCAAGCTAGATTATGTCAAAAGAAAAGCATTGGGTGTTGATAGAATTATCAAAAAAGATGGTGATTCGGATAACAAAGTTAATTCGGCTATTGAAAAGACCGAATCAAATATTACGTATGCCGAATCTATTCTAGAAAAACAGGATGACAAGGTGTTGGGGAGCTATTCGAAAGAGGAACAACCTATCGTTCAAGTAACGCAACCATCATGCTCTCCCAACGTGTTTGAAAAGGTATGTCTAGCAAGTGATTTACCTATCTTCCGATTTGGTCGCAACATTATTGTTGATGCTTCTATAAGAGAAATTCTCATAAGTAATTTTGAAAGACCAATGACGAAGGGAAATTTACTTGTTAGCAATAAAACTGTTATAGAACATATCGGTCAATCTATTGTGCCATTTATAAAGACCGATAGTGACCTATTATTGCAGCCAAAGTTTTCCCCATTGCTTTATCAAAGTTTCATATCTAATTGGGTAGCTTTGCTTGTTTCTTACTTGGCTTGCACTTGGTCTCAATTAGACATGTGTATTCTAACTATTTTTGATTCAAAAATTTAAAGCCAAGGTCAAATTCTTTTGAGAAATCCGATGCTAATATAATATCTTACCAAATACATCGGAGATAGGGTGTAAAACACAATGCATAGCCGAATGGGGAGATTCTAAATCTGAACCATTCATTTGCTTACTTCCAAAGCCGTTCGCACACCAAGATCGGCTAAAAAACAAAATGTATACCTTCGATTCAAACATGTGCGATCAAATCTTTGATTTGTTGTTGAAAAATAATTACATTAGAATTCTTGATTACCATGTCAAGCCATCTATCCAAGGACGAATTTATTGTAAGTTGCATGATTCATTCAAGCATAGTATTGAGGATTGCAATATGTTTTGTCAAATAGTTAAATCGGCCATTAATAAAGGACGATTGAAATTTTTTGAGACACCAAGGGATAACGAGTCTATTCCAATTGTTCCCGATGGTAAAAGGTTTTTGCATCGGCTGATTCAAGGTGATCCATTTAAAGAGAAGGTAAAAACTGCAGGTAATGGGATCAAGCTTTCAAGTAAAGAAGTTGTTAAAGATCATAATGAACATAATCTTGAGGGCGAGAATTCCATCAAAGATACAATGAAGACGCCAAGGACTGGGGGCAAAAAGAAAATCCAAAGACCGGTGCAAGCACAACCAAAGAAAACAAAGGCCGACGTAAGCACAAAGGTAAGAAGCCGAAAGTCACTTTCGCGCAACTATTGGAAAAATATCAGAAGATAAGTGAGGAGAACTGTGCTTATCGACCAAATAATGCAAAAGCATCAAGATCACCCCCTAGGCGCAAATCCAAGGATCGGTATTGGCAAGAAGAGAATTTTAATGCAACATGTTCATATCCTTATTTTGGGCCGCCAATGCCAACGTCGTGGATGCCTCCCTATGCTCATGTAGATCGATATTCATCATGGGACAGGTATGATACAAAGGCACATTCTCCATCATATTTTAGACCATCTCACCATTGTTATGTAGCTCCAAGAAAATCAACGTTCAGTGAGCTCAAGAAAGAATCGGCCCGGAGCTCAAGAAAGAAGGAAGAGGTGATCAAACAAGTATATCGAGTTAAAAAAGATTGTCGCAAGAGTGCCAGTTCAGATTTGATCTTAAAGTATAAAGAGCCAATTAAAGTGTTAACACTGGCTACTAAAGGCAATGAGATGAAGCAATCAATTGTCGAGAATCAAAGTGCCAAATCTGAAGAAAAGAAGTTGAATGTACACAAGGTAAAACAAGAATTGTCATTAGTTCAAACAAAATCACAGCCGGGGCGCTCACTCGGCTTATCATATTGGCAAAAGAAGAAATTACAAAAACTTAGTGCACAAGAACTTGAAGAAAGGAACATGGCATGAGTTCCTAAAGGAAGTGCTCAAAATAATAATTATGTGAAAGCATCCATTACACGAAGTGCGGCAAAGATGAAGAAGAAAAAGAGTGAAAAATATGAAGGACCAAGCCGAAGGTTTCAACATCTTCGGTCCACACATTATCCATATTCTTCAACTACGTCGTCGATGCATATGCCATGGAATTCTTCATCAGGTATGATTGTTTACCCTCAATGGGCTTATTTTAATCCATGCATGGAATATAATTTTTTACATCATAAAAGGGTATTACCAAATCATCATATGTTCAATTAGCTTCACTTTGTTGCTAATCTAAATGGCCGATATATACCTATCGTCCTAAGAACGGACAAATGGCCGATGAAGTGTTGACATCGCGCTTAGAACAAACTTCGTGCAAGCTATTTTTCGGCACACAAGTTTTGCCGAAAATAGGGGGGCATGTGTTGACACCAGATTTTGGCATGATTGAAAATATAATTAAAAAGGCATTAAATGGAAAAGTGCTCAAAGTGAGGAAGTTCCGTATCGTCAAAAGTAGAAACTTTGATATTTGGGTCATAGCCATCCGGTCTCATCTCTAAGGCCGGAGTTGTGTTCGAAGTACTGAGATTTTGTATCTCGAACACTATTCGGCTGATTACACCCTCAAGATGGCCTCAGATGAAGGAGCACTCTAAAGGAATTGTCTTCGTATCGTCGAGGCGATTGATTTTCATATATAAATTATCTCAATCCGAGTTCGTATGCGAAAGTTACAGTCAATATGGTGCAGACCAGTTAGGGATCAATATATTACGCTGGACATCAGACACATGTTGATGGATGTCTGATACAATGCGTGAGCAATTAGCCATTGAAGACGTTCTCAGATCTAAAATTGTTCAACATGAATCCGAATTTGGAAAGTTCGGACAAAACCAATCCGAATTTGACTAGGGTTTTGGACGTGAATCCAAGCCTTTTCCTTGCACGGGAAGTCCAGCCGCCTCTTATATACCTAAGGGGTGACGGCCGATTGAACAACACACAATCGATCAAATCATCTACCACTTTTTATCTTTTATCTTTTCTCCTTAACCCTAGTTCTTGTTCTTCCTCGTTCTTCGTCTGTTCTTCTTGTTGCAAGACGGCGAACCTCGAGGCCCTAGGAGCGATCAGGTCGAACTAGGGCAGCCCATAGCCTCCGCGCGCCCTGACGGGGTCCCACCCAGGCGTGTGGGGTTTCGGGTCCTCAAAAGCACCTGCCGGATTGCGTGCGTACCGCGCTTCCGGCCGGGTCTCCTTCGACGTGAGCTACGGTGCATCACCCCCGGCATCGAGGGTACACGGTGACGTATTCGTGTGCGAACAGTTGAAGCACCTAAAAAATGTATCTTTGTTGACAAACCCGTGGGCACGAACGTCAATATAGCATTAGGAGGAAGTATTTTTTTCGATGAGGCACTTTCTTGCGTACGGCCATAGACCTGGTGGGTCCCGACTGTCCGCCTCTCCACATACAGTCCTCTCCAGATTCCTCTCGTTTGTTCAGCATGTTCACAACGGCAGACAGCGGTGTTGCGGCGAGCGCACAAAGGCGCAGGAGGAGATCCATCCACCTGAGGAAGTGCCATATTAGTAACGAAACAACTGAACTAGCCCAGTGGCCGAGTGACACTACCCGACAGTTGTTCCGCCTGGGTTTGATTCCACCTGTGCAGAGAAAATATCTCCAATTTTTTTGCCTCTGCCTTTATTGACATGTGGGTCCCAATTGTCATCTACGCACACCACGTCCTACACTTGCCAAAACTTTGTCCCTCGTTTTCTCTATTTTTCGCACACTCAACATTGTGTGGGCATTTTGAAAATAGCATATCTTTTTTACTGTGCATCATATGAAGATGTGCTATGCATGAATGTTGATCAACATGATGTTAACTGGCTGGTAGTTCTAGTTTCGACAATGAATAAAACTTCCAGCATGATGTTAACACTGTTTGAAAAGGCCGTGTTAATATAAATGTTACGCTTGTGAAAGTTGCAGTTTCTTATCTGAAACTGAACTTGGAGTTTCTTATCTGAAACTGAAACTTGCAGTTTCTTCTCTGAGAATCACATTGTCTGCACTTTTATACTCCTATGAAACTACATTTTAAGTGCTAAAAATAGATCTCTAGAATTCATAAAATACTTCATATGCTCAATACTGCAAATCTGAAATTCAAAAGACATTCATATCTGAAAGTACTCCCAAAATAGACAACACAAAACACAATTCACAACCTGCAAATACTAACAACCCTAAGCTCCTCCTGACAATTCACAACCTGCCCGACTATTGGTTTGGGGGGGGGGGGGCAATCCCTCCTATTCCTCGGCGGCAGACAGCCGCCCCGTGAAACGATGTGAACCGCGAGGGAGAGGATGGCGGGGAAGCGTCGTCGGGCCAACTGTTTTTCTCCTCTTGCAGTTGGGTTCGGTCGACGAAGACTCCACCGGCTTGCTCTGGCACGACACCCTCACAAACGGCACCCTGTATATGCTCAATCCTTCAATCTCTGGTGGATGCTCCATCTGGGATCGATACTCCCACCACCGCTCCCTCACGATCGGATTCGGTGAATCTATTTGCTCCATGGCCCAGAGGAGCAGCTCTATGTACTCCCGCGCGACTCTCTCCGAGAGTATCGCCGCCTTTTCGCTCTGTTGCAGTATTTGGCCATGGATGTCACCGTCACCGCTAGTTGGTCCTTGTTGTCAAACCAAGACTGTATCTCCAACATCCTAGCTAGCTTCACAGGGTCGCCGTCTGTGATCCTCACGTATCGGTTGTACTCCTCCATCGATCTACTTCTCCACAGCACCTTCACTCGCCGGCGGTGGTTTTTGAATGGAAGAGGAGAGGAGCAACGCTGGTTTTGGTTTAGAACGGGAGAGGAGCGACGCTGGTTTTGGACTAGAACAGGAGAGTAGGGGCGGTGGTTTTCAAATGGAAGAGGAGAGGAGCGGCGCTGGATTTAGATTGGAACAGGAGAGGAGAGGCGGTGGTTTAAGAGGAGAAGAGCGGAAGAGCGGCGCTGGTCTTCGAAGTAATTTTTTTTGTTTTGCATATTTTGGGTCAAAGTTTGACCACGTACTGTATTTGACAAGCAAAATGTGAATGCATGTCACCAAAAATTGTATCGTTTGGTTCGTATCTGAATGTACTTTCAAATTATATTATTTTTGCAACATATAACATATATTTTATTTGCGAAAATTATGGTCAATTATGACCCAGAATAGAAGGGAGACTAGTTAATGTGGGGTCGATTTCTTAATTGAAGGGTAAATTGATTTTGATTTTGATCCAGTCACAGCGCGCCGGCCCTCTCGTCCAATCCTAAATCGCTGCCGCATGCTCCTCTCCCTCTTCTCCATTGCAAAACCACCTCCTCTCCTCTCCATCATCTCCATTCCAAAACCACTGTATCGCCTCTCCCTCTTCTCCATTGCAAAACCACCTCCTCTCTCCTCGGACGAGGATCCCCTAACGTAGCCCATCCTGCCATTGAGACACTAACACATGGGTCCCACCAACCGCGGGGCCCACCTGTCAGTGACCGAAAGGCAGGGGAACCTCTCCTCTCCATCATCTCCATTCCAAAACCACCATCTCGCCTCTCCTCTTCTCCATTTCAAAACCACCCCCTCTCCTCTCCATCATCTCCATTCCAAAACCACCGTCTCGCCTCTTCCTCTTCTCTATTGCAAGACCACCGTCTCTCCTCCCATATTCCAAAGCTAGTACCAGACCACTCAGAAGGACATCTATGGAGGGGATGGAGCAACGAATCAGGCATATCGCCGGCGGCGACCATGCAAAGTTAGCTAGATTGAAGGAGATCCTTACTTGGTTTGACAATGAGTGGGAGATTTCGAGGACGGTGAAGGCCATGTGGCAATGTATGCGTAAGAGCGAGACGACGGCGATGAGGGCGGCGATATACTCCTCGGCGGCAGTCACGCCGCAGTCCTTCGAGTTCATCGAGTATCTCCTCTGGGCGATGGAGCAGACAGATTCGCCCGAGGCAAAAGTCAGGCGGAGGTGGTGGGCGTACAGGTCAAAGGTCGAGCACCCAGAGGATAACGAATCGATCGAGTACGGTGTGCCGTTCGTGAGGGTGCAGAGCCAGCCGGAGCCACAGGAGTATTCGTTCTCCCATCGCAAGAGGATGCCGGATGGCGCGACGTTGCTTCCTCGCCGTTCCCCACGGTTCCCTCGACGCTCGCCTCGTTTCAACGGCGTCGGTAGGGTTTAAGGTAAGCTTCGCACTAACATAATCTTCCATCTGCTCATGCCTTACAATCAGTGTGACAACTAATAAAAATCATGCTTACAATCAGTCTCCGAGTACTATGCCAATCACCCTAAAATAGCTCTGGACCTTTGGGTCAAAGTTGTGACACTGTGTACAAATAAAGAAAAATAGATTGGTGCTTCTTTCAGAAAAGAGTACACCCCTAGAAAACTGCCAATATAAGCTATTAGTATTTTTTTTAAGTCTAAGCTACTAGTATTTGGTTAGAGGATTTGCTGCCGAGAAAGATCCGTCCACAGTGAGCGCCACACATCCCACTGATGGTTGTGGATGCCAATGCTTAGATGGAGTAGGGTTGGTGTCTGTAATTTTTACTTGGCACCTCGCACTCTGCATATATGCCGGTTCCATCCGTACATTTGTGCAGTAACACTAAAATGCATCTGAATAACCCTGTTTGCACAGATAATGAAAAGGCGTGATTATATTATAGTGGCACTAGTTGATGAAACATACACTAATAAACAGAAGAAAATATTACATCATACTGGAAATCGACCCAAGTCTCCCGATACACCTTCCGCCAAAGGATGATCATCGATTATGCAGTGGTAGTACAAGGAGGGCCTTGAGACATTCAAATCTCTATTTTTGTGCAGATCAACTAAAATTAAGCACCCCAGTTTGCAGAAACGCTTAAACATTAACAATGGGACTAGTTGATGAAGCATACATTAATAAAGAGAAACACTTTCTTTATCTACATTGGAAATGAAATGATAGAGAGGACACTCGCTCTATTTTAACTGTATTATTACTTCATTTTATCAGTGACACTAGGGTCGAGCAGGTGGCGAACGAGGTGTACCGTGCGTCGTGAGGATAAAGGCCAGGGGTGCTTAGACCGGGATGCTGAAGCTGGCTCTTTCAGTCCCTATCTTCCCCCTGATGTTTCTGTGGTAGCATTTGGGTTGTAATCCAAACTTGGTAGAGCTGGTGCTGCGTCCCCCTACCTGCCTAGCTTATGTGGCAAACTTGTCTCCTGCTAGTACTCAGTCCGTTCTAGTAGTAGTTGCATAACTGCCCGTTTACACTGAGATGTTGTCGGATAATGGTTCTCTATGGTTGGGTTTCTTTAATGAAATCGGAGGGAACCCCTCTTTCGATATATAAAAAACAGTGGCACTAGCGGTGCCAAAACATTGCCTCAAATTAATAGTGCCACTAGATTAAGGTGCAAAATAATAACATTATTGCTTTATCATGGCGGTGCCAAAGCAAGAGCACAAGAGCAGGATCAACATGCATGATCTTTGGCAAACGGTCGCACCAAAAGGAACATACCTCGTGATGGGAACCATATCTGCAGTCAACGCCATCGTAGAAGGGATGACACCAGTCACCAACATGGATGATTCAATTCATGGGACCTTTTGGTGCAGTTCACCTAAAATGAAGCAATGTCCCATGAGCTAGCAGCTTCTTCTTCTTCTTCTTTTTCTAAGAAAAGGGCTCCAGCCCCGGTTCCATTTCCATGAGAAAACGAAACCCATAGAGCTTCTTCTTCATTAGTTGCAATAAAATTGAGCAACATCAAGGTTGGTCGTGAAGCTCCTGGAGAGTAGGCGGACCAGGACATTTGCATCTCTAACGAAAAGAAGCAACTTATCTTAATGGGAAATTTAGCGGTGACATGAAAAAGTGCCATTGATTCATATTATCGAGGCATTACATTGAAAACAACATTGGTTTAACGTGTCCTTACTTTTAACAAAGGCGATCGCTACATTTTACCAAAGGGCATTACATAAGAGCGCTCGGGCAACAAACATCGAAGAGGATATCTGGTTGGTCCCATTTTTGTTCGTATATAGCCACCTTATACTATGTGAGGCTAGCAAATCTAGTGTGGACTTACTCGCTTGACTTGTCCCCAGTCCCCACTTTCTTTCCTTTTTCAACCAATAGATCGGGTTTATATTGAGTTTGTACTGTGTTCCCTTTATTTCCCTATTAGACCTAGAGACCAGTTGGATAGCCTCTGCTACTTTTACCCCCATTATTTCCTCTTTCACCAAGTCCTAGATTCAGTAACAAATCTTCCCCACCCCACCCCTTTCTTCCTTGTTTGAACCAAGTACTACTATATTCGAGTGCATGAACTAGTTTTACCTCTTAACAGTAAAAAAATAGGTGGTTTTCGAACAGCTGATCGATCCTATCTACACGAGGGGGCCTGAGAAATAGTAAAAGATACAAATGCAGCGACGTCAGGAGCTCGGGAAGTAGAGCAAGGATGGTTTCGAAGGAAGTTATACCTGAGGGTCGTCGGGATGTCGCTAGGTGGGCAGCGGGAGGCCAGATCTGCCCACACTACGGCAGCGAGGAAGAAGGGGTGGGAGGCCCTCCCTCGCCAGCGATGCTTGGGAGAGAACGGCAAGGCACACTGATCGGGACGCGCCGGCAGTGGGTAAGAGCTGTCGCCGAGGACGACTGTGTGAACATTGCACCTTCTCACCTTCCCCGGCGGAGAGGATCCGACTGGACCTGTGACCAGCGTTGAGTAGAGAGAGAGTGTGTGTGGCCACCGCTGTCATGTTTAGATCTGGAGAGGACGAGACAGTGTGAAGAGAGCAACACTAGCAAGCAAGCACGGAGGCTCCTGCCTATATAGCGGAGTACTAGTTTTCTTCTGTCTACCGGCTGAGGCCGGCTTGATCTCAACAATGACTATCGAGAAGTCTTCATGCACGTGCCCCGGAGGCGCAGTTGTCATCATTTTGATCTGAAGCACCGGATTATAACATATAACACGAAAAAATGCCACATGACAAGAAATCATAACCTTACTACCCAAAGGAGACAAGATGAATCCCGACGGACAAACTAGACGAGGATCAAAGCTCAAATTAAAGATAAACTCATAGAAAAGGGGTCCATCGATAGATGTCCTAATTAACATAGCCGACTTGACCTAGATGGCAGCCGAGTAGTCTTCGTGCATGTGCCCCAATGACTAGCCCAACTCAGTTGTCGCTGTTTAACCCTCGCAGTGATCCGAAGCACATGACACCTAATTTTGCGAGATGACAAGAAACCTTTTTTTAGATTTCTCACCAGAACAACAGTCCTGTACAACACAGCCTACACGATATGTAGACGATAGCCAATCCAGGTGTGTCTGCTGGAGTCTGGTCACATGCATGGATGAACTGATCTTACGTGTCTTGTAGAGATCGTCCAGGTACCAACGTATGTACTTCTATTAACTCACCCGACTTGCGGGGCCGGGGAGTGTGCCTATGGTCGGTTCTCAATTGCGGTCCCACATGTGTGTGCAAATGCAATATGACGCGTGTTCCATTCAGAGAGCGGCGTGCCAGACCGATCGACCATCTGGGGTGCGACACGAACGCGACAGGCCTGATGTATACTCCGTACATGTGTACCGTCGTTTTCTTGAGGCTTTCCTCCATGGCGCAATCCATGGATACAAAATTAGTATAATGTACTATTTAAAAGTCGAGGGCGGGGCTTTTTCCGCGCAGTAGGCGGGGTAGTTCCGCCTAGTCGGTTCGACCAAGACGCGAGAAGATGTGGGAGTAGGCTGCTGCAAACGTAGGGTTGTGTATTTGACAGTGAGTTACTGCTCGACAGGTGGGGCCCAGTGATTTGACTTGCCATTATCATTTTAACTACGGTGCTACGACCGGCTTGAGTCTCCCGATTCCTGACCACCTTGAGGGAGTCCCGGATTAGGGGGTGTCCGGATAGCCGAACTATCACCGTTGGCCGGACTCCTGGACTATGAAGATACAAGATTGAAGACTTCGTCCCGTGTCCGGATGGGACTTTCCTTGGCGTGGAAGGCAAGCTTGGCGATGCGGATATGTAGATCTCCTACCATTGTAACCGACTCTGTGTAACCCTAACCCTACCCGCTGTCTATATAAACCAGAGGGTTTTAGTCCGTAGGACGAACAACAATCATACCATAGGCTAGCTTCTAGGGTTTAGCCTCTCTGATCTCGTGGTAGATCTACTCTTGTACTACCCATATCATCAATATTAATCAAGCAGGAGTAGGGTATTACCTCCATCGAGAGGGCCCGAACCTGGGTAAAAACATCGTGTCCCTTGTCTCCTGTTACCATCCGCCTAGACGCGCAGTTCGGGACCCCCTACCCGAGATCCGCCGGTTTTGACACCGACATTGGTGCTTTCGTTGAGAGTTCCTCTGTGCCGTCGCTGTCAGGAAGGATGCCTCATCCCGTCTTTAAAGACGATACTATCGCCGAAGGAGCCTTGGCCACTGGTCAGACTCTTCGATTAGGTGGTTTTCTTATGACCGCCAGTTCGGCCACCGCGCCGACGATGACTTCTCGGGTCATCGAAACCAATCTTTACGTTAACTCGGAATTTGCCGAGCAGTTAGATCCGATCGAGCTCTCCTCCGTAAGCGAAGCGCTTGATCGCATCGCCGCCAGAGTCGCCAGAGACTACGACCAGATCGGGCCTAAAACCGATCTGAGAGATCAACTCTCCCGGTGCTACCCATCATGTTGCTGTGGAAGAGGAGCAATACGGCGATTCTTCTTCTATCTTAAGGACTAGCTACGTCCGATTCCCGATCCCTCCATGCCGGATTCCCGCAGAGGGACGGATGTCGATCAAGCCCTCGAACTTAAAGTCGGTGGCGGGTTGATTCATTGGATAGCATTCAAAATTCCAAACTTCCAAGTTCGAAACTTCTCGCCCTCGAGTCTTAAATTGGACGGGTTCCGGATCTAGTTCCACCCGCCCACCCAAACATTAGCGATCTATCCCGAATTCGCAAGAGCCCGCTGAAACAATTACATCATTATCGGGCGATTCCTCCTGGTTATGGACAGGATAAAGGACTGCCGAGAGGAGGACGCAATCTCACTTTTCTGCAATAATTGCACGGACAAGGGAATCCTAAATGCCATAAGTCGTCGCGAAATTACACGCTGTGCTGACTTGGTGACCATAGTACAAAAGTACAGTGCGATGGAGAGTGCTTGGAAAACCGAAAGTAAATTTTGGGATAATCCGGCCCCGAATACAGCCCTAGTCCGAAATAAAAGGGTGCATCATCACCAAGCACCTGGGTTAAACATCAAAAAACAGAAACCCCCTAAAGGGCAAGGAACCGTACTGGAGGGTTGGCTAAACGGACCCTGCAAAATTCATAGCGCAGAGGGCGCCACTCCAACTCTTAACCTTCGAGCATGTTGGATACTACGGCAGGTGGCCAAAAGTGGCGAAGAGCTTCTAGCCTCAGAATCCCAGCCCAAAGAACACCAAGACGGTATTAATAGTCTTCGACTTTCGCATCAAATAACATGCGAAACGAACACTCATAACCTTGCGAAGTCTACCAAGTAGCAACAACAAATCCATGGAGGACACGGCTATTACCTTTAATGCCGTGTTTAACCCAAATTCGAACAGCCCGAGCACCACCGCATTGGTTCTCAAATTAATAGTGGACGGCTTTACGCTTACTAAGGTACTCATGGATGGCGGCAGCGACTAAACCTCATCTACGAGGAAACCCTCCGAAAAATGGAAATAGACTGGAACCGCATTGAGCGAAGCAGCACAACCTTTAGAGGAATAATCCCTAGCCGGGAAGCATGCTGCACAGAAAATTCAGATCGGGCGTAGTGTTCGCCTCGCCGGACAGTTCAGGTATGAGGAGGTCACATTTCAAGTGGCCCCATTCAGCAGCGGATATCACGCTTTATTAGGGCGAGAGGCATTCACAATTTTTCAAGCTATACCCCATTATGGGTACATGAAGCTTAAAATGCCCGGACCTAACGGAATCATCACTCTCGCTAGTGATCCGAACATAGCACTCAGCTACCGAAAACAAGACAGCCACACTAGCCCTCGAGGCACTATCCGGCCCTAGCGGCCGAGGAACTCACCGATGCGCCCACGGTGAACAGGGACGATGTGATACTTGATAAAAAATCCAAGTCCACCTCTTTTAAACCAGCGGATGAAATAGTCAAATTCCAAGTCCACCCAACGGACCGTGCAAAGACGGCTTCCATTGGGGCACAATTAAACCCTGATGTAGACGCCGCACTACGAGAATTTCTACAGGAAAACTGGGACATTTTTGCCTGGCACCCTTCAGACATGCCAGGAATCCCACGTCGGCTGGCCGAGCACAGCCTAAATACCCTAAAAGGATTCAAGCCACCAAACAGGCTCTTGGCGCTTTTTCGAACCCAAGAGACAGGCCATGGGAGAGGAGCTAGCCAAACTTCTGGAAGCCGGATTCATCAGAGATATAAAACATCCGGACTGGCTAGCAAATCTGGTGATGGTACCAAAGAAGGATAAATCCTGGCGCCTATGTGTTGATTTCAAAGACCTTAATAAGGCTTGCCCAAAGGATCCCTTCCCCCTCCCTCCCATTGATCAAATTATCGACGCTATAGTAGGACACGACTCATTGTGCTTCCTCGACGCGTACTCCAGCTACCACCAAATCAAGATGGCGGAGCCAGACCAAGCCGCAACAGCATTCATCACTCCATACGGCCCATTCTGCTTCAATACAATGCCCTTCGGGCTCAAAAACGTCGGCGCAACATATCAGCGCATGATTCAGACATGTCTGGCAAACCAGATCGGCAAAACAGTGGAAGCATATGTAGATGACGTGGTCGTCAAATCAAAGCATGTTGAAACTCTACTAGACGACTTGAGGCTCACATTCGACAACCTCCGAAAATATGACATTGAGCTCAATCCGAAAATGCGTCTTGCGTTCAATAGGAAAGCTCTTGGGCTTCATTGTGTCCGGTAGAGGAATTGAAGCAAACCCAGCCAAGATCCGAGCTCTGTCACAATTGGATATTCCAAAAGACCTCAAAAAAAATACAAAATTGATCGATGCGTGCGGCTCTAAGCCGCTTTATTTCCCGCTTGGGAGAAAAGGCGTTACCCTTTACCGCCTCCTCCGTAAGACCAACACTTCGAGTGGATTTGATGCCGCCACGGCCGGACTCAAGAAATAAAAGCCATATTGGCAACAACCGGTCCTGGCCACGCCCAACATGGGCGAACCAATGCTATTATATATCGCCGCAACACATCAAGTTGTCGGTAGCGGTGCTCGTCGTCGAACGAGAAACGGACGGACACCGTTCCCTCTTCAAAACCGGTTTACTATGTGTCCACCGTCCTAACTCCATGCAAGTCCCGTACCCACATTATCAAAAGATAGCATACGCGGTGTTCATGGCATCCCGGAAGCTGCGACACTACTTTCAAGAGTGTTCGATAACGTAGCCTCCAAGTACCTCTTAACGACATTATAAACAACCGCGAAGCGACGGGCCGGATTGCTAAATGGGCCATAGAGCTCCTTCCATTCGACATAACCTATAAGCCACGATGAGCTATTAAGTCGCAGGTTTTGGCCGACTTCGTGGCCGAATGGACCGAAGCCGAACTCCCTAAAGAGTACGGTGCATACTCCAATTGGATCATGCACTTTGATGGCTCCAAAATGTTGGCCGGCCTGGGGGCTGGCGTCGTCCTGACGTCCCCAACCGGGGACATAGTCCAATACGTCCTTCAGATAATGTATACGGACTCCAACAACGCAGCCGGATACGAGGCCCTTCTACATGGCCTCAGGATGGCAGTCTCCATGGGCATTAAACGCCTAGAGGTGCGCGGGGATTCGAACCTCGCGATGTCTCAAATAAACGGAGACTTTGATGCCAAAGATCCGAAAATGGCAGCGTACCGCAATGCGGTCCTAAAAATGTCAGCACAATTCGAAGGGCTCGAGTTTCATCATATAGCCCGGATAACAACCAGCGGCGGACGATTAGCGCACGCATCGGGCAAAAACGCAATGCCGCCCCGCCCAACATCTTCACGAACGGCTGTTCAAGCCATCCGTGCTATGGGAAGGGGAGTCCGGAAATAACAATCCGGACCCAACCGCACTGCCTGACACCGAACACTCTGACACAATCGGAGGCTCTGCCACCGAGATAACACCCTCCGCCCATGAAATAATGGCGGTTATCGCCCCGTGGACGGAACCATTCCTAGCCTACCTAACTAGGCAGGAACTCCCCGAAGACCAAAATGAGGCTCACTGCATAGTACGGCGATCCAAAGCCTACAAAGTCCATGAGGGAGAGCTCTATAAGAAAAAGCACAACAGGAGTCCTTCAAAGGTGTATCTCCGAAGAGGAAGGGCGAAACCTCCTGGCTGAAATTCATGCCGGACTGGGTGGGCACCACGCCGCAGCCCGGGCCCTTGTAGGCAAGGCCTTCCGTACAGGATTTTATTGGCCGACGGCCCGGGAAGATGCGCAGGATTTAGTCCAACATGCGTCGGTTGCCAGCTTTTTGCTAACCAAAGCCACATGCCACCCACCGCCCTCAAAACTATACCCATCACCTGGCCGTTCATGGTGCAGGGGCTTGACATGGTTGGACCCTTAAGGGAGGAACACACAAGCAAAAATACCTATTGGTCATGGTGGATAAATTCACCAAATGGATAGAGGCCAAGCCTGTTAAAACGGCTGAATCCGGGCCGGTGATAGACTTCATATCAGGGGTAGTGCACTGTTACGGCGTCCCCCACAAGATCATCACTGATAACGGCACCAACTTCACGGCCGATGAGGTCAAATTATGGTGCAAAACATGGGCATCAAGCTCGATTCGCCTCATTCTATCACCCCAAACCAATGGTCAAGTCGAGCGAGCAAACGGTCTAATCATGAGCGGCATTAAACCCGGACTAGTGCGGTCCTCAAGGAATCTAACACGCCGGGTTGAGGAGCTCGACTCCGTACTGGGGCTGCGGACCACGCCGAATCGTACTACGGATTCACACCATTTTTATGGTGTACGCAGCAGAGGTAGTCTTGCCTGCGACATAATGCATGACTCACCTCGGCGTGCGCATGTATGAAGAAAGAGAAGCCGAGCTCGATCGGCGGGACAGTTTGGACGCATAGGAGGAGGAGCGCGACGTGGCAAAAGCTCGTTCCGCATTTTATCAACAGCGAGCTCAAGATATCAAAGCGAGGAAATGCGGGCCAAAGCTTACAACGTTGGCGAACTAGTTCTCGCCTGCGGACAAGAAAAGGACAAACTCAAGCCCAAATGGGAAGGTCCCTTCATCATCGACCAGGTCCTGACCGGCGGAGCATACCGTCTGCGAAACACATCGGATAACCGACTCGAGCCGAACCCATGGAACGCAACCCGTCTACGAAGATTCTACGCCTAAGCGCCGGACTCCGAGTTCGTCTCCTTCCTCCGTCCACATTTTCTATTTTTGCTGTCTTTTATTTCTCTCCTTCCTCCTCCTTCTTCTTGAAGCCTTTAGAGGCTCGTTTGCGCTTTGTTCGCACATGCTTGACGCGCTGTCCGCGCTCATTATACCTAGGGGCTTCTTTAACAGAAGCTTATTTACACGGGCTTCATGCCCAACACATGTGTCAAACTTCCGCATGTACCTTACCATTATATGCATCGATATGACTTAAGTTTTGGCCAAGCTGGGTTGCCTGGCTCCTGTGCTTACCCCTACGTTCCCGATTGTTCGGCTAGGTGGTAAAGGAGCACCTCTGCGATTATTATTGCCGGTCAGCGGATGTGTACCTCGGTGGTGAAGCGAAACCTAGCGTTCTTAAGGGAATATTCGGTCGGTGAACTGAAAGATGATTTTTAACTATTTATCCTTCTGCCCCCAGATGATTTCCTGCTTTATTAGCAGTTTGGACATGCACTTTAGGGCATGCCTCCCAGGAAAGGAACCCTTAACGAAACTACTCTCCCTGGAAGATGTTTCTTACTATTCATGTAATATAACATAACTAGTTGGGCACTTGTCCGACACAGCAATAATGACCCTCGCCTTTGTGCATGCATGCCCGGTTCTTACATAACCGCGAGGGTATTCGGACACACTCCGGACTATTGGGTCTCGAGGTCGAAGCGAAAAGGTCCGCTATGACAATTGATCTACAATCCGGCTAGAAGACATTTTCCATGTCATATTCAATTACATAGTCAACTCGACTAATTGTATTCCTCCTCAATGCCATCTAATAGGCTATCTAATTTACAATCTTGTTGGGAATACTTGGCGGCCAATTCTACTTGGCAGTACACCAACTTCTGAGGATCTACTTCCCATCAGGCCCCACAGTCCGACCTCGCCATGTGGTTTGGGTCAACCCGTGTACAGCGTCTTTACCATGGCCCAGGCCTCCCTAGCGCCTTGACGGCAGGCCGATATCTTCCATAGTCGGAAGCGCTGCCGTGCTCCTTCAAGCCGCTCTGACAGCTCCCCAATGCCTTCGGACAGGGAGATAGATGGCCACAAGGCATGGGCGACGCCTTTCATCACCTGCCGAACTTGTTCGTGCAGCTGACGCAGTTCGGGAAGAAGATCACCCGAAGAACTGGGCATCTCCTCCTCAGGACGACCTGTGAGCAAACCTACACACATGTTTATGTTAGTCGCCTTCCTCGCCGAACTCTTTCAAAGTTCGTTTAAGCACTTATCGAAAATGCCGCGACGGCCGTCGATTCTCCTTCTGGTCGGACAACCGAGGAGCGAACATCCTTTAGTTCCTCACCCGGTTGGGTGTTGGCATCTTGGAGGTTATTTTTCTCCCGCCGCACCCTCGTAAGCACGCTCTCGCCGGCCTTTAGCTGGCGCAGGAGCTGTTGCTTGTCCGGATCCATCCCGGCGCTATCTGCAATGTCAATATCAGATTTATGCACACGCCGCACTTTGCGAAACTACTTCTACTTTGAAGGGAATATATTACCAGAGGGGGTCTTCATGGCCTCCTCGTCGCGCCAATCTTGACCTCAAGTTGGGCCTTGCACTCTTCAAGCTCCAGGACAAGCGGGTATTCTTTTCGGTAAGAACTCTGCATTCCAAATGATCCTTAAATCAGTTATCCTAACTATTTTAAGTCTCGGGGCCTCTTGGCATATATAACTGTCAAAATTCCTTACCCGTATGTCTTTCACATCTTTGCTCCGTAGCTCGCTAGGCCATCTTGAGTGGCACGGAGGTGCGCTTCCCGAACTAAAGGCGTCCAACGCCTCTTGGGAGAAACATGTCGTCCACGTAGAATAGTCGTGGCGCCTATGATTCATGGCGCTCTCCACCTCCGATTTGGTGGCGGACAGTCCATCGGCATCCTTCGTTGGAGGAGCATCCGACGACGCCTCGTGTTTATACCCCCTTCCGGACTCGGCTTTTGAGCCTGGTTGGCGAGGTCGATTAGCAACTCCTCCGGACTCGAGTCCGTGGCGCTCTTTCCTGAAAAAACAAGCGTCGGTGTGCCTCCCAGAACCTCTCCTTAAAACACGATGGCACATCATACCGCTGCGGCGACGTCTCGAGTCGTGCCGCACTTCTTTTTCCGCTTTCTGGGCCGAGCTGCCTTGTTGGGCGGCCGCGCAGCTCGACTCCGTTCAAGGCACCCCTACGAAACACCATCAAATCGTGGTGATTAGAAGTAAAGCAAGGGTGGGTCATGGTATCCGGACTTCGGTCACGGTTACCTAGGAGGCGGAAATAATCCGGGGTAGTCGGCCGTAATGGCAACAAAGCATTGTCGACGGTAAGTTGGTGGAACACCCGTCGATCAGCTCCACCTTTATATCCGGGTCCTCTTGGAGGCGGATCGAGGACGTTCGGATCCTCGGGTTGCGAGGCGGGCTGTGTATATTCTCCACGGCCCGGCGCGGTTCCTCGCGAGAAACCATGAAATGAGATATTTAACCACGGGAACATGGATCGGATAGGCCACAAAGATGTTTGCTTACCCAACTTCGAGGATTATTGAAGAAAACCCGCTCGATGGATCGACGGAGAAAATCCTCCTCCTCCCTTTATACATGGCGGACAAGGTCTTCACCAATTCGGTGACCGATCCCGCCCTTTATGCCATGGCGGGTGGCATCGTCCTCCCGTTGAAGTCCCACATGGGTGGCCCCTATATTGGGCGGCTGCACTCCTCATAATGCAGATTGCCATGACTCAACCATGGTCAATCCGGCATGAGCCAAGAATCTTATTCGGCTCATCAAGTAAAGGACGTCCCGGTCATTTTCTCTCTAGGGGCTCCGCGGGCACCAGCTTAGGCGCTTCTTCAGAGGACCGTTGCTAAACTCCGGAAGGCCGATCCGAACAGGATCCGCAGCGGACGTCCTCCATGTAAAACCATTCGAAGGCCAGTCTTGGGCGCCTTCTTCGGTGTTCGGATAGATATCCGTCCGGCGATCGCCATAGTTCGGCTCCGCCCACTTGATATATTGACCCCTCATGAGAACGGGGTACAAGGCAGAATAATCTCTTCCACAGCGCAAAATGAGCCTCGACGCCCAAGAACAGTTCGCAAAGGGCCACAAAGCCCACGATGTGCAAAATAGAGGCAGGCGTAAGGTGGTGCAACTGGAGGCCGTAGAACTCCAAGAGCCCCCGGAGAAACGGATGAATTGGAAATCCGAGTCCTCTTACTAAATAAGAGATAAAGCATACCCGCTCTCCTTTAGAGGGATCGGGGACACTCTCCGCTTGCTTTCCGCCCTTGTAGGTGGCAAGTCCGCTCGAACCGAACCATGAAGGCCGGGAAGAAATCCCTTGGTTTGGAGTGTCACTAGCTCGCTATGCGGGATGAGCATCTCTCCCAATTTCAGGCTGAGGGCTGGGAGCGAGAGGAGGAGCCGCCTCGACCGTCCATGATGGAATGGATTTTTGTCAAGGCGCTCGATGAAAGCTTCATGGAGGGTTGGTGTGACTCAGATCTAGATCCTCGTCCCTTTTATAGGCGGCTCATTAGCGCAGCCAGGGGGATAAGTGTAAAAATACCCTGGCTTTTCGCATTCATTCAAACACTTGGAAGATGGCCATTATTAGGCATGGAAGCCAAGGAGCGGAGCATTTATCAGAAGTCGGACACTATTCGACAAGTATATGGAATTTGGAGAAGAACCCGCCTCGCAATGCCGAAGACAATCTACGCGCCAGACTCATCGCCATTGGAGCCTGGTTCGGGGCTACCGAGGAGTCCCGGATTAGGGGTGTCCGGATAGCGAACTATCACCGTTGGCGGACTCTGGACTATGAAGATACAAGATTGAAGACTTCGTCCCGTGTCCGGATGGGACTTTCCTTGGCGTGGAAGGCAAGCTTGGCGTCTGGATATGTAGATCTCCTACCATTGTAATCGACTCAGGTAACCCTAACCCTATCCGGTGTCTATATAAACCGGAGGGTTTTAGTCCGTGGGACGAACAACAATCATACCATAGGCTAGCTTCTAGGGTTTAGCCTCTCGATCTCGTGGTAGATCTACTCTTGTACTACCCATATCATCAATATTAATCAAGCAGAGTAGGGTATTACCTCCATCGAGAGGGCCCGAACCTGGGTGAAAACATCGTGTCCCTTGTCTCTTGTTACCATCCGCCTAGACGCACAGTTCGGGACCCCCTACCCGAGATCCGCCGGTTTTGACACCGACACACCTCCATACAGGTGCCTCTCCCGATGCTCCACCATGTAGAGGCTGGCTCTTGCTTGAGAGCCCACTCCTCCACTTTTTCCTTGCCTCTTTCCCCCACATATGCAAAAATGCCATGTAAAGCGGGCTTATAGCCCACTATTGTACTTGATCCTACAGGTGCTAAGCCTGCCACATAGGCATAAAGTCTGGCGTGGCAAGTTAATTAAGAAGAGAGAGACTAGTTTGGTGACCCAGGAAGAAACAGTGATAAGCGCGTGTACCTAGATGAAGCAAACTTAGCAACAAAAAACTAAGCACCTATGCATTGGGGACTTGAGTTGCTAAGCCATTTAATGCCCATAGCACCTCATCTAAGCACCATTTCATTGGAAGAGGTCACTCCTTGGCAAATGCAATAAATACCATGAAGAAAGAGATAGAGAGAAGTAAACAAAAAATACTCTCATAGCCAACCCTATAGCTAACCTTATTGTATGAGTGACTAAGTGATGACTATGTATGACATGCCAACATCAGATAGCCTAACGCACTATGTTAAATCTCCAAGGTCGCGACCGCGCGAGCGAGGCGATGGTCGTGGTAGGCACGACCATGATACGGGCTGCTAGCAGCCCTTGGATCTGAGATCGAACGGTCGCATGCTAAGTTGCTGAAAATTTGTAGAATAACCCTCCAGGATAGGATATTCATCCATAGGTCTAGAATCACGCCATGCAACCATTCGATCTTAGTTCCAAGGGCTCTTGGAAGCCCGTATCATGGGAGAACGGAAAGCTTCGTATCACCTGTAATTTTCCCGACGCTTGACATGACATCGAAAGCCATTTAATTGGGCGTCGAGTAGACATGACATCTAATTGTGCCCCCATAGTACTGTGCATGAATCCATTTATCCACCAGGCAAGCCACTACCCTGCCATTCGCACGCCCCTCCCCCCCCCCACTCGACATTTTTACAATCGATAAACCGCTCCTAGTCGTCCCGTCCTTTCACATTACAGCAGTTCCACTAATCCTAACCCTCCTCCCAAATCCATGGCGTCCCAAATCTCCATGATCGGTGGTGAGTACAAGTTTAGAACCATCATCGGCGATGAGTTTGACGTCATCTACACCCGTTCTTCCGCAACGGTGAAAGAATGCCTTGTTCGCTTCAAACACATGTTCGAAAATTGAAATGATGAGTGGGTCGCTGGGCTAGATGTTGAGTACACCACAGTCCTGGGAAGCCAGAAGAAACTAAAGGAGGCAGAGAAGAAGCCCGCCATGATCCAGGTTTGCGTGCATGACTTATGCTTGGTCTACCACATATGCCATGCCGACGTTGAGTGCGAGGAATTTAAGAACTTCCTCAGGGGCGGCCGAGTCAAATTCGTTATTGTAAACTTTAGGAACGACAAGGAAATCCTGGGTCGGATATGCCTCATTGTAGGAGACCCCTTTGACCTCCAGAAGGAAGGGCTGGGGCCCTCCCTTGATCAGCCTTCAATGCTGACCCTGGCAGGAGCCATGATTCATCCTATGTACGGTGAACTGAAGAAATCTCCGCACACGTTTCATCGTGCATGGCAGTGGACTGTACTAGATATAGACCACATCTACTACGCTGCAATGGATGGCTACCTTTGTTTCAATATCTACAAGGGTTAGATGAAGAGCAAGAGCCAAGTGTGCGGTTCAAGCAAAGAAGTATCGCCCAAGAGGAAGAGGGACAAGGACGAAGTCGAGGACGTGGACGAGGACTCCGAGTAAGGTGGCAGTGTCGTTGCTCATGGTGGTTCTAATGCAGTGTCTACCGGATTAGTTGCTTAGTTTAATTTCTGGCGTGCTTAGTTTTATTTGAGGGGTGTGTTGTGCTGAGCCCCCAGCAGAACTGTGTTATGTTTCTTCTCATTATATTTCGTACATTTCATCTTTTAGTTGGTACAGTACTACCACTCGTTTCTTGACATTATATATGTACAATATATATGGCCAACATCATATGGGCAGCAGTTTAGTTCTCAAAGAATTTAAGGGTGCTTAGTTTTGTCAAAGAATTCCAGGGTGCTTAGTTTTATTTGAGGGGTGTGTTGTGCTGGACACCATTAACTTATCATTGTGAGAATCGGCTTATTTTTTGTCATGTAACATGGTCAATGGGTTTGACGTGAAAATAACAATGTCTAATGGCATTTCTGAGCAAACATCTAACTTAACGATGGCATTTTTTAGATATCTAATTGCATTTTTTAGTAGGCATCTCACGGATCGATGGCATTTTTGAGTAGTTGTAACTTCTAATGGCAAAACTGAGTAGTGATACACAACTAGTGGCATAAATAATAAGAACCCAAGAATTAAATAGGGCTAATTTATTTATTTCTTTATACCTTTGTGTGCGAATCAATATACGCTGCCTCCCGCCAGATTTTTTACAGAGGCAACATAGAACTATATGAGTGCCATGTTAAATTTTGGAATTATTCTGGGTTCGATTGGCCTTTTTTATACATTAATTGAGTTTCTGGTCATTTAATGTGCATAATTCAAATTTGATCTACAAGCACATGCTCCCGTGCACCAAAGTTGACTAAAAAATCACATGTGTGTCCTCGGGTGAATTTTAGGTCCCATGCAAGAAATGGGAATGAAATTCAAACATCTGGGCATCGTGGTTCATCCGAGAACATTGAGAGATTGGTTTTAAAATTCTTGTAAATCCAAAAGACGCCTGAAAATCATGAAACTTGGCATGGTGTCATGTCATGGTACTACCATGCTGTGGTATAAAAATTGCAGAATAGGAACAAGTTTTGGTATAAGTTTCTTGCAAATCAGAGCTTCTCTCAAGAAGGCTCGTGGTTCTGAGATGGAACGTGTCACCTTTGTGTGCATAATTCAAATTTCAAATACAAGCACATGCTCCAGTGCACCAAAGCTGGTTGAAAAATCACATGTGTGTCCTCAGGTAAATTTCTAGGTCCCATGCCAGAAATGGGAATGAAATTCAAACATCTGGGCGTCATGGCTCGGCTAGAAACATGGAGAAACTTAGTTTTTTAATTCCTGTAAATCCGAAACACGCATGAAAATCATGAAACTTGGCTTGGTGCCATGACATGGCACCAACATGCTGTGGTAATTTTGCTGTCCGATTTGCGAAGGTGCACACATTAACAATCAACAAAGTCATTTTGGAACAAGTGCTGTCACGTTACAATCGGAAACACATGTATTATTGAAATCGCGGGCGTTGTATTTACCATTTACGTGCCGCCACGTGTCCCCTTTTTTTATTATCTAGGAGGCGCCATGCAGGGTAGCTATTTGAGTACGGGAGGCGTGCGATCAGACCCCTACGCGTGCTTATCAGGAGGAGAGCCCTTTGACCTCCATCTGTCGTCCACCTCTCTCCCAAGGTCTCTATTAATGGCGCCTGAGCCTCTGTTTAATGGCGTGGCAATGTCTCACTCGACTAAAATTTAAGAGAGAGAAAACAAAATCTGAAAAGAAAATTTTGCACGGATCTTGATGTAAGATCCGACGGACCTATATAGCATCTACTGCGACTTATAGCAAGACTGATGAATATATATAAGGAAGACGAGAGTGGATAACAATTGTCTTACATAACTAGGAAGATAATAAAAAAAGCCACATGCGGCTACGCCCTAAATACATAAGGGCAAAAGAAGAATGAAGACGCATACAACGATCTGGCTCGCTGATCTCTACTTTCTTTATGCGCTGCAGGTCACGGACACTAGTTCTCGCGGTGGGCGATGATCTCTTTCACCAGTTTCATGTCCTTAATATGCTGCTTGGCAGCATCCATGGATTCCTTCACTAGCTTGTTGCGCTCGATGCAGAGCATGGCATTCTCGTCCATAAGTTTCTTGATGATGACGCCCGTCCTCTGCAACACGGCAGCGGTCTCCTCCTCCTACTTCGCCCTTCCGGCGATCTTCGCCCTTCCGGCGATCTTCGCCCTCAGCAGGTCGCGCTCGCCCCGGATCTTCGCATTGCCCTCCCCCAGTTGCCGGATGACGCCGGTAGCCTCGTCCTGCATCCTCGCCCAGGCGGAGATCTAATCCATCTAGCTATGGACTATCGCATGCATGCGCCTGTAAGAGTCCTCGCCTGCCCGCGAGAAATTTTCCCAGGCCGCCGCGGCGTGGCAGGACCTCCCTACTGCTTCGGCGCCGCGGCGGGACATCTCTGCTACTTCCGCGGCGTGGCCGGACCATTCTGCTACATCGACGGCGCTGCGGGACCTCTGTGTTGCTACTGCTTCATACGTCTCCAACGTATCTATAATTTTTTATTGTTCCATGCTATTATATTATCTGTTTTGGATGTTTATGGGCTTTATTATACACTTTTATATTATTTTTGGGACTAACCTATTAACCGGAGGCCCAGCCCAAATTGTTGTTTTCTTGCCTATTTCAGTGTTTCGAAGAAAAGGAATATCAAACGGAGTCCAAACGGAATGAAACCTTTAGGAGAGTTATTTTTGGAACGGAAGCAATCCAGGAGACTTGGAGTAGACATCAGGGAAGCTTCCTGGTGGCCACGAGGCGGGGAGGCGCACCTGCCCCCCTGGGCGCGCCCCCCACCCTCGTGGGCCCCTCGTGGCTCCCCTTACCGACTTCTTTCTCCTATATATATATCCATATACCCTAAAAACACCAGGGAACAGAATAGATCGGGAGTTCCGCCGCCGCAAGCCTCTGTAGCCACCAAAAACCAATTAGGGCCCTGTTCCGGCACCCTGCCGGAGGAGGAATCCCTCACCGGTGGCCATCATCATCATCCCAGCGCTCTCCATGACGAGGAGGGAGTAGTTCACCCTCGGGGCTGAGGGTATGTACCAGTAGCTATGTGTTTGATCTCTCTCTCTCTCTCTCTCTCTCTCTCTCTCTCTCTCTCTCTCTCTCGTGTTCTTGATTCGGCACGATCTTGATGTACCACGAGCTTTGCTATTATAGTTGGATCTTATGATGTTTCTCCCCCTCTACTCTCTTGTAATGGATTGAGTTTTCCCTTTGAAGTTATCTTATCGGATTGAGTCTTTAAGGATTTGAGAATACTTGATGTATGTCTTGCATGTGCTTATCTGTGGTGACAATGGGATATTCACGTGATCTACTTGATGTATGTTTTGGTGATCAACTTGCGGGTTCAGTGACCTTGTGAACTTATGCATAGGGGTTGGCACACGTTTTCGTCTTGACTCTCCGGTAGAAACTTTGGGGTACTCTTTGAAGTTCTTTGTGTTGGTGGAATAGATGAATCTGAGATTGTGTGATGCATATCGTATAATCATACCCACGGATACTTGAGGTGACAATGGAGTATCTAGGTGACATTAGGGTTTTGGTTGATTTGTATCTTAGGTGTTATTCTAGTACGAACTCTTGAATAGATCGATCAGAAAGAATAGCTTTGTGTTATTTTACTACGGACTCTTGAATAGATCGATCAGAAAGGATAACTTTGAGGTGGTTTCGTAACCTACAATAATCTCTTTGTTTGTTCTCCTCTATTAGTGACTTTGGAGTGACTCTTTGTTGCATGTTGAGGGATAGTTATATGATCCAATTATGTTATTATTGTTGAGAGAACTTTCACTAGTGAAAGTATGAACCCTAGGCCTTGTTTCAATGCATTGCAATACCGTTTTCGCTCACGTTTATCATTAGTTACCTTGCTGTTTTTATATTTCAGATTACAAAAACCTATATCTACCATCAATATTGCACTTGTATCACCATCTCTTCGCCGAACTAGTGCACCTATAAAATTTACCATTGTATTGGGTGTGTTGGGGACACAAGAGACTCTTTGTTATTTGGTTGCAGGGTTGTTTGAGAGAGATCGTCTTCAACCTACGCCTCCCACGGATTGATAAACCTTAGGTCATCCACTTGAGGGAAATTTGCTACTGTCCTACAAAACTCTACACTTGGAGGCCCAACAACGTCTACAAGAAGAAGGTTGCGTAGTAGACATCAAGCTCTTTTATGGCGCCGTTGCCGGGGAGGTGAGTGCTTGAAGGTATATCTATAGATCTTGCAATCGAATCTTTTTCTTTCTTGTTTTATCACTAGTTTAGTTTATAAAATAAAACTACAAAAAAATGGAATTAACGGTGCCTCATATGCTTCATCTTTTTAATGTCTTCCGTGAAAATAAGGATTCCGATAATTGTGCTCAAGTGCTAGAAGAAGAAGTCTATAAAATGTTTGGCACTAAATCTTTGAATGATGAGCATAATTGCAATGTTGTTAGTATGAACTCTTTGAATATGCATGGTACTAATGATGATTGGACTATTCATGATGAAAATGTTTCCTGTAAGCATGTCGATTTCTGTGGAGTACATATAGTTTGCAAATACATACCAAAAAGGGAAGATAGATTTTGTAAGAGGCACAAGCACTTAGAAACTAAATGGTTGCAAGAGAGGCTAGATGTTTGTGCTGAAAATTTAAACTTTCTTAGTCGTACTTGTGAACTTTGCAATGAATGTGATCATTTCAATACCCAATGCAAATTGTTTCATGATCGTATCGTGTCCAAAAATTGTGATGACTTGATTTCCCTTGCACATCATAATGAACTTAGTTTTCTCTTGGGTTATGAAGAAATGAAACGTATAACTAAGGTTATTCCAGAATTTTCCCTTGATAGAGTTCTTGATTTTGATCTAGAGGAAATATATATATATATATATTGTGCGGTTAATTGCATTGAAAATCCTTATATTGCCAAGTATATAAAGAAAAGGAAACAAATAGAAGATGAAGAGAATACTAATGAAAGGGAAGAGACTTTCCAATATCCTCCTATTATTTCTTATGATGAATCAGGTAACGAGGAGGAGACTTTTATTCAACTAATCTCATCAATAAGGAGCTCAAAAAAGAGGGTTAAACCCGCACATGACATGAAGAAGAAAGAGAAAAGACGGAGGAGCAAAGGTAGAAAGGTATCCCTCTCAAATGATGTTGCTCCTATTACTCATTGTGATGATGATAATTCCTATAATATTGGTGCTATCCATACTATTAATGATGAGAGTGATTATGCTTATGATATGAAAAGGCCCAAGCTTGGGGATGCTATGTTTGATGAGAATGACATGTTTGAGAATATATTTGCTACAATTGATGTTTGTCCCAAGCTTGGGGATGCTATGTTTAATGATGATGATATTTTTAGCCTCCCAAGTTTCGATATGCAAATTTGTTATGATGATAGCATGCCTCCTACTTATGATGACAATATTGATGAAAGTGGGTTTGGAAGAGTGTCAACTTTAGGAAGTAATGATCCCACTATTTTGGAGGGTGTTGAATCTTATAATATGTATGAAAGTGGATTTGGAGAGGTCATGGCTTTATTTAGTGATGAATCCACTATTTCGGAAGAGGTTTCAATTGATTATGATGAGAACAAAGTTGCTACTTATGATGATTATTGTGATGACACTTATGCTATAAAAAGTAGGTGATGATTATATTTATAAAACTTGTCAGGATTATAATTACCCTTTTTCTGAACATTACTCCATTAATGTGGAAACAATTTATAGTATTCGAGTTTCTTATGATACTCCCACTATTCCGAATGAGAAGAATTTTGCTTATGTGGAGAGTAATACATTTTCTTTGCTTGTAGATCATGAAAAGAATGCTTTAGGTGCTGGTTATATTGTTGAATTCATCCATGATGCTACTGAAAATTATTATGAGGGAGGAATATATACTTGTAGGAATTGCAATAATATCAAGTTTCCTCTCTATGTGCTTAAAGTTTTGAAGTTATGCTTGTTTTGCCTTCCTATGCTAGATGATTATTGTTCCCATAAGTTGTTTGCTCACAAAATCCCTATGCATAGGAAGTGGGTTAGACTTAAATGTGCTAGTCATATTCTTTATGATACTATATTTATGTTTCAATTCTTATCTTTTATGTGAGCATCATTGAAATCATCGTGCCTAGCTAGGGGCGTTAAACGTAAGTGCTTGTTGGGGGACAACCCAATTTTATTTTTGTTCTTTGCCCTTTGGTCCTGTTTAGTAATAAATAATTCATCTAGCCTCTGGTTATATGTGGTTTTGTGTTTTAATTAGTGTTTGTGCCAAGTAAAACCTATAGGATCTTCTTGGATGATAGTTATTCGATCTTGCTGAAAAGACAGAAACTTTCTGCTCACGAAAACAATTGTTAAAAATCACTAGAAAGTGATAAAATATTGATTCCAATCGCAGTAGATCAATAATCAAATTATCGAGGATGTCCTATTTTTTCAGTTTTTTAGAGTCCCAGAAATATGCGTTTGATACATATTACTACAGACTATTATGTTTTTGACAGATTCTGTTTTCATTGTGTTGTTTGCTTATTTTGATGAATCTATGAGTAGTATCGTAGGGCATGAACCATAGAGAAGTTGGAATACAGTAGATATTACACCCATATGAATTTATAATGAGTTCACAATAGTACCTAAGTGGTGATTTATTTTCTTATACTAACGGAGCTTACGAGTTTTCAGTTGAGTTTTGTGTTGTGAAGTTTTCAAGTTTTGGGTAAAGATTCGATGAACTATGGAATAAGGAGTGGCAAGAGCCTAAGCTTGGGGATTCCCAAGGCACCCCAAGGTAATATTCAAGGACAACCAAGAGCCTAAGCTTGGGGATGCCCCGGATGGCATCCCCTCTTTCGTCTTCGTTCATCGGTAACTTTACTTGGAGCTATATTTTTATTCACCACATGATATGTGTTTTGCTTGGAGCGTCAATTTGCTTTCTTTTGTTTTGCTTGCTGTTTGAATAAAATACCAAGATCTGAAATTGTTAAATGTTAGAGAGTCTTCACATAGTTACATAATTATTCAACTACTCATTGGTCTTCACTTATATCTTTCGGAGTAGTTTGTCGTTGCTCCAGTGCTTCACTTATATCTTTTTAGAGCACGATGGTGGTTTTATTTTGAAGAAATAGATGTACTCTCACGCTTCAATTATATTATTTTGAGAGTCCTAAACAGCATGGTAATTTGCTTTGGTTATGAATTTAGTCCTAATATGATGGGCATCCAAGAGGGATATAATAAAAACTTTCATATAAAGTGCATTGAATACTATGAGAAGTTTGATTCTTGATAATTGTTTTGAGATATGAAGATGGTGAAATTAGAGTCATGTTAGTTGAGTAGTTGTGAATTTGAGAAATACTTGTTCTAAAGTTTGTGATTCCCATAGCATGCACGTATGGTGAACCATTATGTGATGAAGTCGGAGCATGATTTATTTATTGATTGTCTTCCTTATGAGTGGCGGTCGGGGATGAGCGATGGTCTTTTCCTACCAATCTATCCCCCTAGGAGCATGCACGTAATACTTCGTTTCGATAAATAATAGATTTTTGCAACAAGTATATGAGTTCTTTATGACTAATGTTGAGTCCATGCATTATACGCACTCTCGCCCTTCCACCATTGCTAGCCTCTCTAATACTGCACACTTTTCGCCGGTGTCATACACCCACTATATACCTTCCTCAAAACAGCCGCCATACCTACCTATCATGGCATTTCCATAGCTATTCCGAGATATATTGCCATGCAACTTACCACCGTTCCGTTTGCTATGACACGCTTCATCATTGTCATATTGATTTGCATGATCATGTAGTTGACATCGTATTTGTGGCAAAGCCACCGTTCATAATTCTTGCATACATGTCACTCTTGATTCATTGCATATCCTGGTACCACGCCGGAGGCATTCATGTAGAGTCATATTTTGTTCTAAGTATCGAGTTGTAATTCATGAGTTTTAAGTAAATAAAAGTGTGATGATCATCATTATTAGAGCATTATCCCATGTGAGGAAAGGATGATGGAGACTATGATTCCCCCACAAGTCGAGATGAGACTCCAGAAGAAATAAAAAAAGAAAAAAAAAAGAAAGGCCATAAAAAAAGAGAAGGCCCAAAAAATGAGAGAAAAAGAGAGAAGGGGCAATGCTACTATCCTTTTACCACATCTGTGTTTCAAAGTGGCACCATGATCTTCATGATAGAGAATCTCCTATGTTGTCATTTTCATATACTAGTGGGAATCTTTCATTATAGAACTTGGTTTGTATATTCCAATGATGGGCTTCCTCAAAATGCCCTAGGTCTTCGTGAGCAAGCGAGTTGGATGCACACCCAGTTAGTTTATTTTTGAGCTTTCATACACTTATAGCTCTAGTGCATCCGTTGCATGGCAATCTCTACTCACCCACATTGATATCTATTGATGGGCATCTCCATAGCCCGTTGATACGCCTAGTTGATGTGAGACTATCTTCTCCTTTTTGTCTTCTCCACAACCATCATTGTATTCCACCTATAGTGCTATGTCCATGGCTCACGCTCATGTATTGCGTGAAGATTGAAAAAGTTTGAGAACATCAAAAGTATGAAACAATTGCTTGGCTTGTCATCGGGGTTGTGCATGATTTACATATTTTGTGTGATGAAGATAGAGCAAAGCCAGACTATATGATTTTGTAGGGATAGCTTTCTTTGGCCATGTTATTTTGAGAAGACATGATTACATTGTTAGTATGCTTGAAGTATTATTATTTTTATGTCAATATTAAAAAAAATTCTTGAATCTTATGGATCTGAATATTCTTGCCACAATAAAGAGAATTACATGGATAAATATGTTAGGTAGCATTCCACATCAAAAATTCTGTTTTTATCATTTACCTACTCGAGGACGAGCAGGAATTAAGCTTGGGGATGCTGATACGTCTCCAACGTATCTATAATTTTTTATTGTTCCATGCTATTATATTATCTGTTTTGGATGTTTATGGGCTTTATTATACACTTTATATTATTTTTGGGACTAACCTATTAACCGGAGGCCCAGCCCAAATTGCTGTTTTCTTGCCTATTTCAGTGTTTCGAAAAAAGGAATATCAAACGAGTCCAAACGGAATGAAACCTTCGGGAGAGATTTATTTTTGGAACGGAAGCAATCCAGGAGACTTGGAGTAGACGCTCAGGGAAGCTTCCAGGTGGCCACGAGGCAGGGAGGCGCGCCTGCTCCCTGGGCGCGGCCCCCACCCTCGTGGGCCCCTCGTGGCTCCCTTTACCGACTTCTTTCGCCTATATATATCCATATACCCTAAAAACATCAAGGAACAGAATAGATCGGGAGTTCCGCTGCCGCAAGCTTCTGTAGCCACCAAAAACCAATTGGGGCCCTGTTCCGGCACCCTGCCGGAGGGGGAATCCCTCACCGGTGGCCATATTCATCATCCCAGCGCTCTCAATGACGAGAAAAGAGTAGTTCACCCTCGGGGCTGAGGGTATGTACCAGTAGCTATGTGTTTGATCTCTCTCTCGTGTTCTTGATTCGTCACGATCTTGATGTACCGCGAGCTTTGCTATTATAGTTGGATCTTATGATGTTTCTCCCCCTCCACTCTCTTGTAATGGACTGAGTTTTCCCTTTGAAGTTATCTTATCGGATTGAGTCTTTAAGGATTTGAGAACACTTGATGTATGTCTTGCATGTGCTTATCTGTGGTGACAATGGGATATTCACGTGATCTACTTGATGTATGTTTTGGTGATCAACTTGCGAGTTTAGTGACCTTGTGAACTTATGCATAGGGGTTGGCACACGTTTTCGTCTTGACTCTCTGGTAGAAACTTTGGGGGACTCTTTGAAGATCTTTGTGTTGGTGGAATAGATGAATATGAGATTGTGTGATGCATATCGTATATTCATAGCCACGGATACTTGAGGTGACCACGGAGTATCTAGGTGACATTAGGGTTTTGGTTGATTTGTATCTTAAGGTGTTATTCTAGTACGAACTCTATTATATCGAACGGAAAGAATAGCTTCGTTTTATTTTACTACGGACTCTTGAATAGATCGATCAGAAAGGATAACTTTGAGGTGGTTTCGTACCCTACAATAATCTCTTTGTTTGTTCTCCTCTATTAGTGACTTTGGAGTGACTCTTTGTTGCATGTTGAGGGATAGTTATATGATCCAATTATGTTATTATTGTTGAGAGAACTTTCACTAGTGAAAGTATGAACCCTAGGCCTTGTTTCAACGCATTGCAATTCCGTTTTTGCTCATGTTTATCATTAGTTACCTTGCTGTTTTTATATTTTCAGATTACAAAAACCTATATCTACCATCCATATTGCACTTGTATCACCATCTCTTCGCCGAACTAGTGCACCCATACAATTTACCATTGTATTGGGTGTGTTGGGAACACAAGAGACTCTTTGTTATTTGGGTGCAGGGTTGTTTGATAGAGACCATCTTCAACCTACGCCTCCCACAGATTGATAAACCTTAGGTCATCCACTTGAGGGAAATTTGCTACTGCCCTACAAACCTCTGAACTTGGAGGCCCAAAACGTCTACAAGATGAAGGTTGCGTAGTAGACATCACTGCTGCGCGGCTGGACATGTCGGCTGCTTTCGCGGCGAGGTGCGACATCTCTCGTGCTTCCTCTTCCATGCTCACCTCTCCCTGATGGAAATCTCTCGACCCAGAACTCACGCTGGCTATGGCTTGATTGACTTGATTGTTTTTTGTGGATGAGGAGTTGAGGAGGAATGTGCAGTCATCTTAGCATAGTAGTATTTATAACCGAGGACTACTAATACGCTCCTAAGTGCGAAACCGTTTAGGTTGTGATCGGTGTGAACAGGTTTGCAATTAAATGTAGCGTGGTAGTAGTAGTAATTTGGAATGTGACGAGACGCGCTCAAAATTTCTTGACGGTTCTAGTTTCGAAGTGCGGCACTGTTCCCGGATGTCGTAACGTCGGCACGTTTTCTCGGCCGTGGTGTAGCATATGCCAGGGTACTACTCCCTCCTTTCCGGTTTATAAGGCTCAATTCAAAAATCTCACCAACCAAGGTAGATGGTGAGTTGTGGAATACTTTTTGTAGTTTGCAAAAGCACCCATTTAATGCTCTTGTTTTCCTCAAGAAAGTATGTTTACCAATGCATTAATTGCAATGCATGCATGCATAAATTACATGCATTGGTCAATTTTCTCTTAATACTTGCATGCAATGATTTAATGCAAACAACCAAATTGAGCCTTATAAAATAGAAAAACTTAAATTTTGAGATAAGCCCTATAAACCGGAAAGGACGGAGTAGTTCTATTTCTACTGCTGTGTACGTGCAAAAACTGGCACCGTCGGATACATATCTTACGCTTGGCGTTTGATAGGAATAGCCTCGTGGCGAGCTATAGACTAGTCTTTTTTTCAGACGCATTACACCTATCTCTCGAGACTTCTCGCACGCCCCATCACTCCTCCCTAGGTCGATGCCACCCACATACAGTTGTACTCTGAGAAGAGGTGCACGCACGCACTCGTCCTCTCTCACACACGCATTTGTAGCTACGAATTGTAGTGTTCTCAACCATCTGATTGGCTCTATCATAGGTTTCACGTTGCTCCTTGGCCTTGAGATTGGTATGTTTTAAACGCAGAGGCTAAGATGGAGGCGCGAGGTTTTGGTTAATGTGCGGGCCGTACATGGCACCAACACGACACGAGCTTCGTCTGCCTGGTATGCATGCAGTCGGGTGAGTTGTCCAAGTATAGACACAACCAGGCCCTCGTTGGTATCCGCGCCTCGACTTTGGCTGGTCATAGTGGAGAGTAACATAGACTAGTTACTAGTCTATGTTACTAGTACCTTCATAGTGGGTAGTGTCATATAGTATATGCATAATTTGGCGACGAGCGCTCTCTATATGTACCACCTTTTTTCTTTAATTACATCTTGTTAGTTTTGCTCCATGGCGTAATCCATCGATGCTACTACTGTACAAATGTATATATTTTTTTAAAGGCTAGACGGCGGGGCAGTCTAGCTTGGTCCTTTTCACGAGGGGCGAGGGCCTTTGTGATTTCACGGCCATTACTGTTGGAAGGCGGGGCCTTGTGATTTGACTGCTCGTATAATTGTGCCGACGACCTGAGGAGGAGCAAAGAACCATGCGGTTACTCAATTTTTCCACTGGAGTACGACGGAGGAGCACGAAACACGGCAGCCCAGTGCCATATCCTCTACTCTCTACTCTTATTATATATTACTAGCAAGAGGCATTGTTCTATTGGCGATAAAGAATGATCTAATTTGCAAGTCATCTCATTTTTAGCATTGTTCTATTCATGCCTTGCAGATAAGGTGACACGTGCGGCGAAACACCCGAAGAAAAATAAGAAACACAGGAGCAAAAGAAGAAGGAGGATTATCACCCCACAAAAAGAAGGAAGACGCACACACAAGTCTGGGGCGCTGCTCTCACTACATGAAGGGTTGCTGGCCGCGGAGTCGTAACTGCTTCTTCATCGCCTCCACGACCTCCATCTCCTTGCGCATCTCCTCCGCCATCTTCATCATTATGTCCATGATGCGGGATTTCTCGACGCGAGCCTTCATCATCTGTTCCACGGCCGCATTACGTACCTTGACAGCAGTCGGGTGCTCGATGCGGAGCTTCGCCAACTCCTCCTTCTGTTCCATGACGAGGGCCTACAACATCTTCATCGAGGAACTACTATTCTCACGCAGCTTATTCCAGCCGGCGTTCTCCTCCTTCAGCAGGTCGAGCTCGTGGCAGAGCTTCGCCTTGTCCTCCTGAAGTTGCAGGATTTCGTCGGTCGCCTTCTTCTCTGAGGCAATGCTCTTCTTCAGTAGCATCACCAAGCCGGCGGTCAACTCCCCCTGCGCATTGAGCTCAGCGGGCATGTCGTCGAGGCTCTCCTTCAGCAGCTCCACCAAGCCGTGGATGAACTCCTTCTGCTTATTGAGGTGCTTATTGAGCTGATCGGGCATGCCGTCGAGGGATAACGACTCCAGCGCCGCCAGCTCGACATGTTCGCCTCCGCGTCTAGGGTGCTACTGGGAGCCATCGCCTGCCCGTGAGAGATCTTTTGAGGTCTCCGCGTGGCGGCGAGCCCTTTTTTCCGCAGCCTTGGTTGCCACTCCCTTGTTACGAGTAGTTCTCGACCTACAGCTCTACACACCGGCCATGGCAAGGACGGACGAAGAAGGAGGACTTATGAGGAGGAAGGTAGAGTAATTTTTGGTTAGGTAGTTCCCCTTTTTATAACCTAAGTACTAGCACTAGTACTAAAACCTGCATAGTGGGAACACGTTCAAGTTTGGTACGTACTGGTAGGTGTGAGCAGGCTTGCACTTAATTGTAGCACAAGTACTTTCGAATGTGATGGGAACAAGGTAAATATTAATTGATGGTTTTTGGTTTCGAGGCCCAAAACGACTCCCAATGAGTTTAGTGGAACATAAATTTCAAGTAGACTACACTGCTCAGATGCGTAAATATTATGTTACTGTCAAAAATTGGCACGAAATAAGAAGGAGACCAATGGAAGTACTACTAGAAACCCATTATTTAACTACTCGCATGCGCGTAGTGGAGTAGTAATGTCTTTCTTCCGCCCTCACGTCCACTCAATTTGCATGCGCTGTATTAATTGACCATCAATGAAGTGAAAGACTTTACACGCGTCAAATTATAACATGGGTGGATCTTGGTACAAAATTGCGTCCGCCCGTGTACCCGCGTGTGCGTGCGAGGGAATGAGTGTGTGCGTGGCATGCGTGCACATCTTCGCTTCGTGCATCTACCGCTCGTGCGGCTCAGAGAGGACGAGTACATTCTTCTGGAACCAGCAACACGTCACTGTGATCAATCCACACAAGGATGTCGCGACAACGCCTCCACATGTGCCACGTGGCTTCATGAACTGTAAGAGAGACACTGTGTAGTGTGCCATTGTGTTTTGCACATACTCAAAGTACTAGTAAGCTACACGTGCATTGCACGCGTCAGATTTTGCAACCAAATTACGAATATATACCACACTGTAGCATGTAAGCTCTGAGTCATATATGCCGGATGTAGACCTTCATTTAATTCTTATAGTTCATCTCATTCAAAATCAATTATTTTTTATAAAAAAACCTAGGGCCTCTTTGATTCGTAGGATTTCCAAAACGCGGGAACAGGAAGAACATGGGATTAGAGTGGAATGTCGTCTTGAATCCTACAGGATGGTACGAGTGTTTGATTGTGCATAGAAAAAACGCAGAATTCTTTCAAAGAGGTTTGAGTGGATGGGATGTTTCCTATGAAATCTAGTGCAAATGAATCATATGAAAAAATTCCTATGGTTTACAATCCTACGAATCAAACAACCAAGATAGGAAAAATTCCTAAGGATTAGAATCCTCCAAAATTCCTTCGAGAATCCTTAGAATCAAAGAAGCCCTTAATCTATTTTATGATTCATGGAATTGTGCGTTGTAAAGCATAAAGTAAAAACAAATAATGGCAATTCAACTAGGAAAAAAGTTTGGGCAGTTATGATACGGAAGATTCTAGAACAAAGGAGAACCACTGTTGTTTTGAGATTTGTGCATTATGCTTAAGTTCAACCATGGAGTCTGCTAGATTGTACATGTGGCAAAATCCGTGGGGGCTGGAAGATGGTGCGAGGGGCCGAGTGGAGGAGACTATGAAAGAGTGCACAATCATGAGATTGGTATTTAGAGAGAGGGGGCAAGAACATGCGCTGTTATGCCAAGCAATGCGAGAGCCATGAAAATGTCCCATGAGCTAGGGGCCAAGCATTGCTAATCCTTTACGAGGAGGGCCAATTCATCAACTTAAACCATTTTTACCAGCAATTGTCTAATGATCACATTCATATTAGCCTCGATATATAGTGATGTTAGGGGGGGGCAGGGCCCTTGCCGCCCCTGTCTTCGCCATTTTGCGCGCGTCTGAGAGATGAAGCGGAAGGCATGGATGATGAGAGGGGGGCGTTGGATATATAATAAATGTGTGTGTATTTGAAGGAAATATGCCCTAGAGGCAATAATAAAAGTTATTATTTATTTCCTTATATCATGATAAATGTTTATTATTCATGCTAGAATTGTATTAACCGGAAACATAATACATGTGTGAATATATAGACAAACAATATGTCACTAGTATGCCTCTACTTGACTAGCTTGTTAATCAAAGATGGTTATGTTTCCTAACCATGAACAAGGAGTTGTTATTTGATTAACAAGGTCACATCATTAGTTGAATGATCTGATTGACATGACCCATTCCGTTAGCTTAACACTTGATCGCTTAGTATGTTAATGCTTTCTTCATGACCCATACATGTTCCTATAACTATGAGATTATGCAACTCCGCCACCGGAGGAACACTTTGGTACTACCAAACGTCACAACGAATCTGGGTGATTATAAAGGAGTACTACAGGTGTCTCCAAAGGTACTTGTTGGGTTGGCGATTTCGAGATTAGGTTTTGTCACTCCGATTGCTCGGAGAGGTATCTCTGGCCTTCTCGGTAATACTCATCACCTAAGCCTTGCAAGCATTGTAACTAATGAGTTAGTTATGAGATGATGTATTACGGAACGAGTAAAGAGACTTGCCGGTAACGAGATTGAACTAGGTATTGGATACCGACGATCGAATCTCGGGCAAGTAACATACCGATGACAAAGGGAACAAAGTATGTTGTTATGCGGTTTGACCGATAAAGATCTTCAGAGAATATGTAGGAGCCAATATGGGCATCCAGGTTCCGCTATTGGTTATTGACCAAGAATAGTTCTAGGTCATGTCTACATAGTTCTCGAACCCGTAGGGTCCGCACGCTTAAGGTTTCGATGATGCTTATATTATGAGTTTATGAGTTTTGATGTACCGAAGGAGTTCGGAGTCCCGGATGAGATCGGGGACATGACGAGGAGTCTCGAAATGGTCGAGACGTAAAGATCGATATATTGGACGACTATATTCGGAGTTCGGAAAGGTTCCGAGTGATTCGGGTATTTTTCGGAGTACCGGGGAGTTACGGGAATACGGGGAAGAGTATTGGGCCTTAATGGGCCTTAGTGGGAAGGAGCCAGGAGGTGGCGCGCCCCTCCCAAGCCCAGTCCGAATTGGACAAGGGGTTTGGGGCGCAGCCCACCTCTCCCTTCCTTCTCCACTTCCCCTTCCCCCTTCTCCTAGTTGGACTAGGAAGAAGGAGTCCTACTCCCGTGGGAGTAGGACTCCCCTTGCGCGCCCTCCTCCTAGGCCGCCACCTCCTCCTTGCTCCTTTATATACGGGGCAGGGGGCACCCCATGACACACAAAGTTGATCTACGGATCTTGCCTTAGCTGTGCGGTGCCCCTTCCACCATATTCCACTTCGGTCATATCGTCATGAGTTTAGGAGAAGCCCTGCGCCGGAGAAGTCATATCGTCATGAGCTTAGGCGAAGCCCTGCGTCGGTGGAACATCAACATCGCCACCACGCCGTCGTCTTGACGGAACTCATCCCGACACTTTGCTGGATCGAGTCCGGGATCGCCATCGAGCTGAACGTGTGCAGAACTCGGAGGTGCCGTGACGCTCGGTGCTTGGATCGGTCGGATCGTGGAGACGTACGACTACATCAACCGCGTTGTTATAACGCTTCCGCTTTCGGTCTACGAGGGTATGTGGACGGACACTCTCCCATCTCGTTGCTATGCCATCACCATGGTCTTGCGTGATCGTAGGAAAATTTTTGAAATTACTACGTTCCCCAACAGTGGTATCCGAGCCTGGTTTTATGCGTTGATGTCATGTGCACGAGTAGAACACAAGTGAGTTGTGGACGATACAAGTCATACTGCCTACCAGCATGTCATACTTTGGTTCAGCGGTATTGTGAGATGAAGCGGCCGGACCGACATTACGCGTGACGCTTACGCGAGACTGGTTTCACCGCCCGAGCACTCGTTGCTTAAAGGTGACCGGCGGTGTCTGCTCTCTCACTTTAGTTGAATCGAGTGTGGCTACGCCCGTCCTTGAGAAGGTTAAACGGAGTCTATTTGACGAAGTATCGCTGTGGTTTTGATGCGTAGGTAAGAACGGTTCTTGCTCAGCCCGTAGCAGCCACGTAAAACTTGCAACAACAAAGTAGAGGACGCCTAACTTGTTTTTGCAGGCATGTTGTGATGTGATATGGTCAAGACGTGATGCTATATTTTATTGTATGAGATGATCATGTTTTGTAACCGAGTTATCGGCAATGGCAGGAGCCATATGGTTGTCGCTTATTGTATGAAATGCAACGCCATGTAATTGCTTTACTTTATCACTAAGGAGTAGCGATAGTCGTAGAAGCAATAGTTGGCGAGACGACAACGATGCTACGATGGAGATCAAGGTGTCGCGCCGGTGACGATGGTGATCATGACGGTGCTTGGCGATGGAGATCACAAGCACAAGATGATGATGACCATATCATATCACTTATATTGATTGCATGTGATGTTTATCCTTTATGCATCTTATCTTGCTTTGATTGACGGTAGCATTATAAGATGATCTCTCACCAAAATTATCAAGAAGTGTTCTCCCGAGTATGCACCGCTTGAAAGTTCTTCGTGCTGAGACACCACGTGATGATCGGGTGTGATAGGCTCTACGCTCAAATACAACGGGTGCAAAACAGTTGCGCACGCGAATACTCAGTTAAACTTGACGAGCCTAGCATATAACAGATATGGCCTCGGAACACGGAGACCGAAGGTCGAGCGTGAATCATATAGTAGATATGATCAACATAGTGATGTTCACCATTGAAACTACTCCATCTCACGTGATGATCGGACATGGTTTAGTTGATTTGGATCACGTAATCACTTAAGATGACTAGAGAGATGTCAGTCTAAGTGGGAGTTCTTAAGTAATATGATTAATTGAACTTTAATTTATCATGAACTTAGTCCTGGTAGTATTTTGCAAATTATGTTGTAGATCAATAGCTCGCGTTGTTGCTTCCCTATGTTTTTATATGTGTTCCTAGAGAAAATTGTGTTGAAAGATGTTAGTAGCAATGATGCGGATTGGATCCGTGATCTGAGGTTTATCCTCATTGCTGCGCAGAAGAATTATGTCCTTAATGCACCGCTAGGTGACAGACCTATTGCAGGAGCAGATGCAGACGTTATGAACGTTTGGCTAGCTCAATATGAGCGAATCTGACGTTATGAACGTTTGGCTAGCTCAATATGATGACTACTTGATAGTTTAGTGCACCATGCTTAATGGCTTAGAATCGGGACTTCAAAGACGTTTTGAACGTCATGGACCATATGAGATGTTCCAGAATTGAAGTTAATATTTCAAGCAAATACCGAGTTGAGAGATATGAAGTCTCCAACAAGTTCTATAGCTAAAAGATGGAGGAGAATCGCTCAACTAGTGAGCATGTGCTCAGATTGTCCGAGTACTTCAATCGCTTGAATCAAGTGGGAGTTAATCTTCCGATAAGATAGTGATTGACAGAATTCTCTAGTCACCATCACTAAGTTAGTAGAACTTCGTGATGAACTATAGTATGCAAGGGATGACGAAAAAGATTCTCGAGCTCTTCGCGATGCTAAAATCGGCGAAGGTAGAAATCAAGAAAAAACATCAAGTGTTGATGATTGACAAGACCACTAGTTTCAAGAGAAGGTCAAAGGGAAAGAAAGGGAACTTCAAGTAGAAAGACAAGTAAGTTGTCACTCCTGCAAAGAAGCCCAAAGCTGGACCAAAGCCTGAAACTAAGTGCTTACACTGCAAAGGAAATGGTCACTGGAAGCAGAACTACCCCTGGATATTTGGTGGATAAGAAGGATGGCAAAGTGAACAAGGTTATATTTGATATACAGGTTATTGACGTGTGCCTTACTAGTGTTTATAGTAGCCCCTGAGTATTTGATACTCGTTCGGTTGCTAAGATTAGTAACTCAAACAGGAGTTACAGAATAAGCAGAGACTAGTTGAAGGGAAGTGACGATGAGTGTTGGAAGAAGTTCCAAGATTGATATGATCATCATCGCACACTCCCTATACTTTCGGGATTAGTGTGGAACCTAAATAAGTGTTATTTGGTGTTGAGCATAAATATGATTTGATCATGTTTATTGCAATACGGTTATTCATTTAAGTAAGAGAATAAATTGTTGTTCTGTTTACATGAATAAAACCTTATATGGTTACACACCCAATGAAAATGGTTCATTGGATCTCGATCATAGTGATACACATATTCATAATATTGATGCCAAAAGATGCAAAGTTAATAATGATAGTGCAACTTATTTGTGGCACTGCCGTTTGGGTCATATCGGTGTAAAACGCATGAAGAAACTCCATGCTGATGGGATTTTGGAATCACTTGATTATGAATCACTTGATGCTTGCGAACCGTGCCTTTTTGGGCAAGATGACTGAAACTCCGTTGTTCGGAACAATGGAACGAGATACTGACTTATTGGAGATAATACATACCGATGTATGCGATCCAATGAGTGTTGATGCTCGTGGCAAGTATCGTTATTTTCTAACCTTCACAAGATGATTTGAGCAGATATGGGTATATCTTCTTGATGAAACACAAGTCTGAAACATTTGAAAAGTTCAAAGAATTTCAGAGTGAAGTGAAGAATCATCGTAACAAGAAAATAAAAGTTTCTACGATATGATCGCAGAGGAAAAATATTTGAGTTGCGAGTTTGGCCTTCAGTTAAAACAATGTGGAATAGTTTCACAGCTCACGCCACATGGAACACCATAACGTAATGGTGTGTCCGAACGTCATAACCGCTCTTTATTGGATATGGTGCGATCTATGATGTATCTTACCGATTTACCACTATCGTTTTGGGTTATGCATTAGAGACAGCTGCATTCACGTTTAATAGGGCACCATCTAAATCCGTTGAGGCGACACCGTATGAACTATGGTTTAGCAGTAAACCTAAGCTGTCGTTTCTTAAAGTTTGGAGTTGTGATGCTTATGTGAAAAAGTTTTCACCTGATAAGCTCGAACCCAAATCGGAGAAGTGCGTCTTCATAGAATACCCAAAGGTAACTATTGGGTACACCTTCTATCATAGATCCAAAAGCAAGATATTTGTTGCTAAGATGGATCCTTTCTAGAGAAGAAGTTTCTTTCGAAAGAAGTGAGTGGGAGGAAAGTAGAACTTGATGAGGTAATTGTACCTTCTCCCTTATTGGAAAGTAGTTCATCACAGAAATCAGTTTCGGTGATTCCTACATCAATTAGTAAGGAAGTTAATGATGATGATCATGAAACTTCAGATCAAGTTGCTACCAAACCTCGTAGGTCTTCCAGAGTGAGATCCGCACCAGAGTGGTACGGTAATCATGTTCTGGAAGTCATGTTACTAGACCATGATGAACCTACGAACTATGAGGAAGCGATGATGAGCCCAGATTCCGCGAAATGGTTTGAGACCATGAAATCTGAGATGGGATCCATATATGAGAACAAAGTGTGGACTTTGATGGAGTTGCCCGATGATCGGCAAGCCATATTATATAAATGGATCTTCAAGAGGAAGACAGATGATGATAGTAGTATTACTATCTACAAAGCTCGACTTGTCGCAAAAAGGTTTTTCGACAAGTTCAAGGGTTGACTACAATGAGATTTTCTCAACTGTAGCGATGCTTAAATCTGTCCGAATCATGTTAGCAATTGCCACATTTTATGAAATCTGGCAAATGGATGTCAAAACTACATTCTTTAATGGATTTATTAAAGAAGAGTTGTATATGATGCAACCAGAAGGTTTTGTCAATCCTAAAGGTGCTAACAAAATGTGCAAGCTCCAATGATCCATCAATGGACTGGTGCAAGCATCTCGGAGTTGGAATATACGCTTTTGATGTGTTGATCAAAGCATATGATTTTATACAGACTTTTTGGAAAGGCCTGTATTTACAAGAAAGTGAGTGGGAGCACTACAGCCTTTCTGATAAGTATATGTGATTGACATATTGTTGATCGGAAATAATGTAGAATTATTCTGCAAAGCATAAAGGAGTGTTTTGAAAGGAGTTTTTTTAAAGAAAGACCTCGTTGAAGCTGCTTACATATTGAGCATCAAGATCTATAGAGATAGATCAAGACGCTTGATAAGTTTTTTCAATAAATATATACCTTGTCAAGATTTTGAAGTAGTTCAAAATGGAACAGTCAAAGAAAAGTTCTTGCCTGTGTTGCAAAGGTGTGAAATTGAGTAAGACTCAAATCCCGACCACGGCAGAAAATAGAAAAGAGAATGAAAGTCATTCCCTATGCCTCAGTCATAGGTTCTATAAAGTATGCTATGCTATGTACCAGACCTATTGTATACCTTGCTCTGAATTTGGCAAGGAGTACAATGGTGATCTAGGAGTAGATCATTTGGACATTGGTCAAGAACATCCTTAGTGAGGACTAAGGAAATATTTCTCGATTATGGAGGTGTAAAAAGCCCGTCAGAAAGAGTTACATCGATGCAAGCATTTTACACTGATCCGATGACTCTAAGTCTCAATCTGGATACATATTGAAAGTGGGAGCAATTAGCTAGAGTAGCTCCGTGCGAGCATTGTAGACATAGAATATTTGCAAAATAGATACGGCTCAAATGTGATGACCTGTTGACTAAGCTTCTCTCACGAGCAAAACATGATCATACCTTAGTACTCTTTGGGTGTTAATCACATAGCGATGTGAACTAGATTATTGACTCTAGTAAACCCTTTGGGTGTTGGTCACATGACGATGTGAACTATGGGTATTAATCACATACGAGATGTGAATATTAGTGTTGAATCACATGATGATGTGAACTAGATTATTGACTCTAGTGCAAGTGGGAGACTGAAGGAAATATGCCCTAGAGGCAATAATAAAAGTTATTATTTATTTCCTTATATCATGATAAATGTTTATTATTCATGCTAGAATTGTATTAACCGGAAACATAATACATGTGTGAATATATAGACAAACAATATGTCACTAGTATGCCTCTACTTGACTAGCTTGTTAATCAAAGATGGTTATGTTTCCTAACCATGAACAAGGAGTTGTTATTTGATTAACAAGGTCACATCATTAGTTGAATGATCTGATTGACATTACCCATTCCGTTAGCTTAACACTTGATCGCTTAGTATGTTAATGCTTTCTTCATGACCCATACATGTTCCTATAACTATGAGATTATGCAACTCCGTTTACGGAGGAACACTTTGGTACTACCAAACGTCCACAACGAATCGGGTGATTATAAAGGAGTACTACAGGTGTCTCCAAAGGTACTTGTTGGGTTGGCGTATTTGAGATTAGGTTTTGTCACTCCGATTGTCGGAGAGGTATCTCGGCCTTCTCGGTAATACTCATCACCTAAGCCTTGCAAGCATTGTAACTAATGAGTTAGTTATGAGATGATGTATTACGGAACGAGTAAAGAGACTTGCCGTAACGAGATTGAACTAGGTATTGGATACCGACGATCGAATCTCGGGCAAGTAACATACCGATGACAAAGGGAACAAAGTATGTTGTTATGCGGTTTGACCGATAAAGATCTTCAGAGAATATGTAGGAGCCAATATGGGCATCCAGGTTCCGCTATTGGTTATTGACCAAGAATAGTTCTAGGTCATGTCTACATAGTTCTCGAACCCGTAGGGTCCGCACGCTAAGGTTTCGATGATGCTTATATTATGAGTTTATGAGTTTTGATGTACCGAAGGAGTTCGAGTCCCGGATGAGATCGGGGACATGATGAGGAGTCTCGAAATGGTCGAGACGTAAAGATCGATATATTGGACGACTATATTCGAGTTCGGAAAGGTTCCGAGTGATTCGGTATTTTTCGAGTACCGGGAGTTACGGGAATACGGGGAAGAGTATTGGGCCTTAATGGGCCTTAGTGGGAAGGAGCCAGGGAGGTGGCGCGCCCCTCCCAAGCCCAGTCCGAATTGGACAAGGGGTTTGGGCGCAGCCCACCTCTCCTTCCTTCTCCACTTCCCCCTTTCCCCCTTCTCCTAGTTGGACTAGGAAAGAAGGAGTCCTACTCCCGGTGGGAGTAGGACTCCCCTTGGCGCGCCCTCCTCCTAGGCCGGCCACCTCCTCCCTTGCTCCTTTATATACGGGGGCAGGGGGGCACCCCATGACACACAAAGTTGATCTACGGATCTTGCCTTAGCCGTGTGCGGTGCCCCCTTCCACCATATTCCACTTCGGTCATATCGTCGCGGAGTTTAGGAGAAGCCCTGCGCCGGAGAAGTCATATCGTCGCGGAGCTTAGGCGAAGCCCTGCGTCGGTGGAACATCAACATCGTCACCACGCGGTCGTGCTGACGGAACTCATCCCCGACACTTTGCTGGATCGGAGTCCGGGGATCGTCATCGAGCTGAACGTGTGCAGAACTCGGAGGTGCCGTACGTTCGGTGCTTGGATCGGTCGGATCGTGGAGACGTACGACTACATCAACCGCGTTGTTATAACGCTTCCGCTTTCGGTCTACGAGGGTACGTGGACGGACACTCTCCCATCTCGTTGCTATGCCATCACCATGGTCTTGCGTGATCGTAGGAAATTTTTTGAAATTACTACGTTCCCCAACAGTATTAGCTATATATGTAATCCTATATAGAGAGGTCTAGATTGATCGATGTGGACGTGGGAAAGAGGGTGAGACCTCACTAGATATATAGATTGATCGGTTTATGTGGAAAACTATGAAAGACCTAGCTATATATACACACACACACATAGAGGAACATTGATCGTTGCGCATGCACGTGAGAGATAAAGAATGCCCGATATGATGGAGAGGGGGATGTGTGTGTGTGTGTGTGTGTGTGTGTGTGTGTGTGTGTGTGCCTTCATGGGAGACCGAACTGAAGAAAAAGATTGCATGTGTGCGATGGATAATGCCGACTGGTAGTGTGTGTGCATGCATGCACGAGAGAAAGTTAGTAGTACAATTATAAAGATAAGACCAATGTATGGGTGTAAAAGACTAGGTGAGGTCATAATCAATGTAAAGTTGAATTCAAATATTTGAATAATAGATCATGATGTTTGAAACCCATGCATGCATGAATATAACGGAGATCTGCGTGGTGTGGTTTGGAAACGAGCATGTTGCAATGTATACACATTGAACAAGGTCAGATTGGTTTGAAATTGAGATACCGATGGTAGACATCGTTTGGCCACATTGCATCCGTGCATGGACACACTATTCTAATCGGAGATGATGGGTGGCTTTCGCATCACATATCTATATCTATACCCTTATATATATATTATATTTTTTATTTTTTATATAGTGTGCGGATAACTTTAACTTTGAAAGATGGTCGTTGGATGAGGCCAATCCGATGGTGCAGAGCTGGCAAATTTGAGCACTTCTGGCCATTGGATATCATCTAGATTCCACCAGATTTTGCCACATGTACAATCTAGAAGACTCTATGGTTGAACTTAAGCATAATGCACAAACCTCAAACACAAGCACTTCCTTTGTTCTAGAATCTTCCGTATCAGAATTGCCCAAATGTTTTTCTACATGATTTGTTTTTACTTTATGCCTTACACGCACAATTCCATGAATCTTGAAATAGATTAGCTTTCCTATAAAAACTAGATGATTTTGAATGAAATGAACTATAAGAATTAAATGAACATCTACATGATGCATATATGACTCAAATCTTACATGCTATAGTGTGGTATTTATTCATAATTTGGTTGCCAAATCTCATGTGTGCAATGCACGTGTACCTTACTAGTCTAAATGGTGTCTGTGTGTGTTGTGCGTGTTAAACACATTGTACGTAGTATATTGTACTAGTCTAAATTGTCTTTTTTGGTACATGTTAAGCTTGTTCTCCCAAAATTTCAAACCGCGCCTTGTTATGCCGGAATTTCAAGCTAGCGTCTCTGTCTATCGTGCTACGAAACTCCCGCCTCTTCAACCCGCGCCTTGTTAGCCCGAAATATTTAAGATATATCTTTGTCTCATTGTGCTCCGACAACTCCCTCCATCTCAACCCGCGCCTTGATATTCCAACATTACAATGCGCGCGAAAACTCCCACCTCCTGTGAAATCCCGACACGTGAAATGCCCGTGATACCCCTGAACCGAAAGAACCACCTCAAATCGGTGGGGGTACTTTCGTAACTTACCCCACATTTCGGATAAGCACGTCCCTAAGCCATGGTTCCCCACTCCCATCCCATCCGCCCACCCATTCGTACACCGAGGCGGGAAAAACCCGCGAAGCCCCACACCCTCCTCCGTCCGCCACCCAGCCAGAGCCTCTTCCCTGACGACGTCGTCCATAGCAACACCTCGACGTCCCTCATCCACCGTAGCGGATGAGGATCCGTCGTTGATCTGGTCGTCCCGCCGGTTCAGCCACCCCGTCCTCCACCTCCAAGGAGCTGCCCAGACGTTCCCCTCGTCTTTCGCGCCACCTCCATTCCCACAACGCCGTCTTCACCTGCACCACCGAAAGAGCATCATCGTCACCATTTCCTCGGATGAAGCTGCGGCCTAATTGGCGCCACCAAAGAGGTTGTACACTAATCGCCGCATTTTCTTCTTGATTCGATCTCACGGTGCTGCCGGCCACTTCCTCCACGGCGTCGCTCCCTCGGCGGCGACGTCCACATCAGTAGGAGCTGCTGCTGCTTTAGCTCTCGCTCGCGCTACTGCTCTGCTCTTGCTCTCGGTCCCCTGACTGGTCTGCTCTTGCTCTTGCTCGCGCTGCTCATCTCGCTCTTGCTCTTGCTTGCGATGCTTCTCCGATTTAGCTACACTTCAGTCGACTGAATCGACTTTTGGGTCATCGATTTTCATGGGGGGGGGGCTCACGGAGTTAAGGAAGAACCAGCCGCAGCGGGGAGGGGGCTCGCCGGAGAGGTACCCCACTATCTATCTTAGGGTTCAGGGTGGGGGCAGTGGTCGCCGACGGTGGTGGGGCGGTGGCGTGGCGATCGCCGGATAAATATCTCGGCACAGGGGGGGGGGCCTACACGGATGGTCGGGGCGGCGGCGGACCGACGGTGGGGAGTGTTTTCGGGGCGGGCGGGGCAGCGCACCGCCGGCCGCGGGCGGCGGGGGTGGCTGTTTGGCCGGTGGTGGCTGGCGGCTCAGGGGGGTGGAGGTTGAAGATGAACTGCAGGCCCTTGAATTCGTATCCAACGGCTACAAAATCGACTGGCCAGAGATGAAAAAGTCAGTCGACTGACGTGTAGCCTCACCTCTAGTGCGTTCCGTTTCGACAGTAAAATTCAGTATCGACAACAAAATTCAGTTTCAACAGTTAAGTTCAGTTTCGACAGTTAAATTCAGTTTCGACAGTTAAGTGCAGAGATGAGCGGCTGATGTATACATCTAGCACTTTGTGGTTATGTATTTTACGTCATCTATTGGAGATGCTATTAGAATTCCACTCAGGTTAACGTTGTCTCTCTTGTCCTGCTTCAGCCTCGGCATCGCATTTACTCACCGGAGCTACTCCAACGAAACCCTCCATCACAGCGAGCAAGACCTCGTGCTCCATCTCCGGGCGCCTAAGATCTTCTTCCCCTCCTCCGACAGCCAAGTCAGCCGGAGCATCCTCACCGGCCAACCCAATCACGCTGAGATCGACATGGCTTCGCCAAAGAGGTTGTACACATATTGTGGTTTGACTTAATCTCACCATGCTTCTTTGCATCCTGTGATCTTCCTATTCTTGTGAACCAAACACCCAGATTGGCAGAAATCTTGTGTTTTTAAATTCTCTGTTTTGCACGTCCATTCCTATCTTATTCATGTATATTTCCTATCCCTGCATTGTTAGAATCCTCAAACAAGCCCTTACACAATTACTTATGTTATAGATATGTGTCAAAGAAAACCTTGTGTGGTTTGTCCTGCTCCTGTGGTGCTGTGTTCCACCCCAGCTCAGCTGCTCCAACGACGGAAGGGTTCACCACAGTAGGGATCCGCTCTCCAGACTATCTTCCGCCGCCTCAGATCTTCTTCCCTGCCGCCGGCAGCCATGACAACTTCATTACCATCATCAATTGAGCAGATGACCTTGAGGACTACACGGGTCCGCAAGAGAGGTCGCACTCTTCCGTGTCTGCTTACGTTATGCATCGCTTAATATGATGACATGCTACTTTATCGTCGTGTTCACCTATTAGACTCTGAAACTTGAGTTTTTAAATGGTTGTGGGGTACATATTGGGGCAACAATCAGTACTATCTGTCTACTATCTGGTTAATCTCGTGTGTCTACTATGGTTTTCATGTTGGGTGCAAACAAACATTAAAGGAGCCATTATCTGTATTTTTTAACTAAAGCTATTATCTGCCTGCTATCATTTGTTTTGGGTCTATCCACAGTTTGCTACCATCACTCTGGATTTCTGCATGCACTTATTACATAATCTCCCTATGTTTTATTCCTATGCATGTCAGTTATTGTACACAATGGAACTGAACATGTAGAGCAAAAGAGAAGAGCCTTGCGTGGCAATAAAATTTCATGCAGAGGTCGCTCCATGGTGGGCGCAAAGGCAGCCCCCCTCCACCCATTTCGGATCGTAATCAATAGGAAGATAATTGTTCTGAGGGGGTTTCAGAAGCAGAAGACGACTCCTATTTACCCCATGAGGTCTTCGCTCTAACTTGGCATGCTGATGTTGGTAATATCATGCATATGGTGCCTTGCATTGCTTACTGTATACATTAAAGATGTCATCTGCTTAGTTTAGACATGCTTTGTGTCAATGCCATCTGTTTAGTTTCTTTATCGTATATTTGCATCATGCAATGCCATCTTGTTTAGCCAGGCATCATATATGTGAATTTTGCAATGCCACCCTGGTTAGCCAGTCATCTTATATGTGAATTATATCATGACATCATTTTTTATTACGTGTTAAATTTGTCAACAATTTTAGTACATTCAATTACTCTTCCTGTGCATCAGCCATTCGACACGGTCATGGAAAAATCTGGAGTGGAAACAAGGTCTTCAGAGCAGACGATGCTATGTGACGGCGCATGTCTTGTTGATTCTGATAGCTCCTCGGAGGAGGATTCGAGACAAATGACCAATCATATTCCCCGAGGTGCATGCTCTAACTTGGTAGGGTTATGATGCTCATATCGTGCGTATGGTATCTTGCATTGCTATGTCATTTGCTTAGTTTATACATGCTTTGTGTGAATGCCACCTGTTTAGTGTCTAATTACCATATATGTGAATTATGCAATGCCATCTTGTTGCAAGACATTATATATGTGAATTATGCAATGCTATCTTGTTGCAAGGCACTATATATGTGAATTATGCAATGCCATGCTGTTTAGCCAAGCGTCATATATGTGAATTATATCATGCCGTCCTTTTTTTGTATTTCTCATTGCTTTTGTCGACAATGTTTGTATATTCAACTGCTCTTCCTATGCATCAGCCATTTGAATTGGTGATGGAGAAATCCGGAGTGAAAACAAGGTTTTCAAAGCGGAATAATGCTACCGGTGAAGCAGATATCTTGTTGGTTACTGATAGCTCTTGAGAGGAGGATTCAGAGGCGGATGACCAGTCCTATTATCCCCACGAGGTGTATGCTCAAACTTGGCAGGGTTATATTACTCATATCATGCATATGTTGTATTGCAATGCTTAGTTTTTACATCATATACACGATATTGAATGCCATCTCCTTAGTTGACACATCATATATGCGATTGCCCTCTGCTCACTTCATTAGTATATAAATCATATATTTGAATTATATCATGCCATGATGTTTACATAGACAGCATGTATCTGAATTATCGCATGCCAACCCATTTTCTAAAGACATAATATAGTTATATCATATCATCCTGTTCACATAGCCATCATATTTTGAATTATGTCATTCTATCCATGAATTATATCATGCCATCATGTTTCCATCGACGGCATGTTTGTGATTGATGGCATGCCAACCACTTTAATAGACACATCGTATAGTTAAATCATGTCATCCTGTTTACATAGTCATCATATTTTGAAGTATGTCATTCTATCCTGTTTAGTTAGCCATCATACATGTGAAATTGTGTCATGCTATCCTGTTTAATTAGCCATCATATATGTGAAATTATGTCCTGCTATTCTGTTTTGGTTAGACAACATAATTGTGAATTATTTCATGCCATGTTTCTTCCCTACTATCCATTGCACCTGTCTATCTTACAATGTCTGTACATTCAATTACTTTTCTTGTTTATCAGCCATTTCAATTGGAGGGGTGATGGCAGATATCTGTGGGAGTAAAACACGGTCTTGAAAAAGATCGTGCTACACGTCGATGGAGATAGAACCACGGTTGTACTTGCCCAAGAACCAGCCCCACCACACATAACCCAGACTCATGCAGATTGTACCCCTACCCAGTTGGACAGAGAACCAGCTACACCCCTTCTAACCCAACCCCACCAGATAGTAACCCAGTTCCCGTTGACACATCACCGTCTCCACAGAGCACCCAAACACGAGCAGTTAGTAAGGCAACTGCAGTGCCCAAAGAACGAGGACCACCACTCCGAACCCCAAGTCAACGCTTAAAGTAGAAGAAGAATTGTTCTTAGGTCAGGTTCCGTAGCTATGGTTCATACTACTTTGCTCTTGCATCACTGTATTTACTCATACCAACTAATTTCAAATTTGAAGGATGCAACTGAAACTCCAATGGCGCAACAGGTATGTTTTGAACATGTTTCTTTAACGTGTTTGCTGTTGTAACTTGCTCTATGTTGATTTCAGTTTCAATTGAATAGACAGTTATATTCTCATGCCATGCACCTTACAAGTGTTGTTATTGCTGTGTAGTTTCCCACACTTATATTCTGTCTAAGCTGCTTTGTCTTAAATAGATATGATTCGAATTGTATCTATCTTGATTTGGCAACATAAACTAGAATGATATAGACCATACAGTGACCATACTATATAGATATATGTTTGTTTCATGATGTTATCGTGTCCACCTTACTACTGAACTGGTTTACCAAAATGAGTTTCATATGCTACATTGTAAACCTGTGATGTGTTTGTTTGTTTCTCTTTTAGAATGCGGATAAAATATTGGAGAAGAGTACCCCGTTATGCAATGGTACAAGAAGTAATGCAGATAAGGTTCAAGATAGTGAGACATCCCTGTTGATCTCCAAGAAAGCTGATAAAAACTATATTGAAGACATTGAGACAACCCCAAAGTCATGTCTCGATGTAGTGTTCGAGTTACTGGCTACTACTGCTGGCACCAGCTCTTCGAACTCGGTTCCTGAATAAGTTCGGCTTCTTGAGTCTCAACTTCAAGTTGGAAGACATCGATCAGATGTTATGTGACAGGAAGCCGAAGGACTGAGGAAGTCCCTGCAGAATTCAGATGCATACTTTCTGGTGCAACAACAAGTGCTGGAGGATTTAAGCGCCAAATAAGAGAAAGTTAATAAGCTTGCTAAGCATCTTGCCAACATTATGGGTACCCAGGATATTGTTTCTTGAGCTCTTCTGAAGTGGTTTCAGTTCTGGACTTGTTTTGCTGCGATGTTTATATGCTGCTTTCTTCCCTATATTTGCACTGGTGGCGAACTTTGATGCCTAGTGGATGTAATATGTGTAATAGCCGTGATAGCCTAGCGTAAGTTGCTTGCCTATTTATTTTTTATTGTCTTGTTTATTTGTTTTCTTGTAGTTAGTGCAGTTCTTTTTCCACGGTTTGCTAGTGGCCGCAATAGCCGATTTTTTTAAAACTAGGCCATATTAACCATGGGCTACATATTTACTATAGTTAACATGGTCCTCTTACTGGTCGTAGAAACAATGGGCCTTCTAAGGACCGTAGAAACAATGGGCCTTCTACGGGGCGTAGAAACAATGGGCCTTATACGGGTCGTAGACACAATGGGCCTTCTATGGGCCGTATCATCAATGGGCCTTCTACGGGCCATATGATCAGTTGGACAAACATGGGCCAATAACAGACCACATTATGGCCGTAAATGGGCTAGAATTGAAATCGTCCGTTCATGGGCCGACCATAACGGGCCGACCATAATGGGTCGTCATTAATCGGCCGTATTTGATGACACTATGAAAATGGCCCAACGTATTAACGGGCCGACTGTAACCACAAACTGAATTTGGCCCACAAGCAGAAAATGACAGTAACGGGCCGAAAGTAAACGAATGCTGGAAATGAGCCCAAGAATAAATGGGCCCTATGAAGGCCAAAAGATAATATGGGCTGGAAACGGCCCAACGAAATAATGGGCCGTTAATGGGTATATTGGACGGCCCAGATGACGCTACTGGGCCTAATTCAGATAGGATGTAAACGGGCCCTGGGTTAGCGGGCTGTAAATGGGCTATATGCGAACATGTCGTTAACAGGCATGCCGTGGGCTGGCCCGCCACCTTTTGACCAAGTCAAACGGCCCGGCCTTTTCACAGGAATGGGGCTCTGTTGGGTCGTGCCAGGTGTCGACGTATCATAGGCTTTTCGGTCCAATGAGTGGATGACATCTGTCCCAACGGCGAGCTGACACGTGTTCCCTCCAGCCAACGATGATTTTACACGTGGAAAATCCCCATTGGTCGGGGCTGTTAACGGGTTACCGAATCCAAAACCGGACCCGATAGCTTAACGGCGTTCCATTACGATGGATGCCACGTGTCGGCCACCCTTGACGAAAGCACTTCTGTGACGCCGATTTATCGTCATGGAAGTGGACACTTCCGTGATGATAATTTTGGTAATGTCATGGAACACTTCTACGATAGCACAGGTATGACTATCTTGATTCTTCCATAAATTTGTCATGGATGTACATGCTAGACAGAAAACGTGGCCTACTGTGACAAACATGTATCATCACGGATGTGTATTTTTTTGTAGTGACCATCACTGAAGAGAAGCACCTGGCCGCCGTGCTTCTGCTGACCACGGGCAGCGGCAGCGAGGGGGGAGAGACGGTGCTCTGGATCGGCTCGGCCAAGCTGGAAGCCTTGGGCGACACCGTTTACCCCTTCTTCCTGCACAACGTCCTTTCCGAGTTGGTTCCCCCTTTCTCCAATTTCTTCTACGCCGTCCTCCACCACTACGGGGTCCACGTCCTCCACCTTCATCCCAACTCCATCCTCCTCCTGTCGGTCTTCGCCTTTTACTGCGAGGCGTTCGTGGGGGTGATGCCCTCTGTTGCGCTGTTCTGCCACTTCTTCTACCTCTGGATCAATGGCAGCCAGTGCTCGGGGTGCGCCTGCTTCATCACGGCCAACGGCAGCAACGCAATCTCACGAACTGGGAAGAAGGTGGAGGACTTCCGGAACAAGTGGATCTTCCTTGACGCCAAGCGCACCCATGCTCGGCTGGAACTGCCGACCGTGCCGCCAACGCCCCTGGAAGGATGGGCTCACGAGAAGCTCACCAATCCCCGGGCGGAGCTGTTGCTGGAGAAGATGACGGCTGACCTGAAGGCGGACAAGCTGACGGGGGCCATGGTTGTCAAGGAGTTCCTGATGCAGTGCTTGGCTCCACTCCAGGCGCACTCGCGGCCCTTGTGGAGATTCAGCGCGGAAGACAACCTTGGGCTGCGCCCGGACAACCTGTTTGACGAGGAGCTGAGCAAGGTCGTGCGCACCTTGATCGGGAAGGACCAGGGTTGCCCTCCGGATACCCATCTCCTGTTGTACCGCCGCACCGACGGGGAGAAGATTGCCGATGCCATGCTTGTCTTCAATGAGCGTGGGCACGTGCCGCTGAAGCCTTCCCAGCCCCCGGGATCCCCGGTGACGGTGTCCTACGGCGAGTCCGGCGAGGAGAAGGCGGACTCGGAGGCAACCTAGGAAGGCATGGGGGAGACCACTCCCCCATGCCGGAGTGATCTCCTCCGCATCCTTTCCGATGACGACGATGCCAACGAGCACCCAGCCAGGGAGTCGCCGCGCTCCGCCGGGGTCACCACGAGGTCCACGGGCACCCCTCTGAAGAAGCTGAAGCTGGGGGTCCCGAAGAAGGGCAGTTCGGCGCTGCTTTACCGAGGTGACGCCTCCGCCTCGTCGCCGGCCGACGCCGCCGCAGATCCAGGCGCGCACTCGTCCGCCCCTGAGAGCGCGGCGCCCCCCGTGCCCAGTAAGCTTGGGGGCATCGCACTCCTGGGCAGGAAGAGGGACTACGTCGCCGAGGACCAGTAATTGTATTTCCTTGCCTTTGCTCTTTAATCGTGATGCAGTACTCAATATCTCAATCTTGATGCTAGGCTGATGTCGGCGGCAAAGAGGAAGAAGGAGGATGCTGGAGCCGTCGGGACCAAGCGCCCTGCCATGGTCGTAACGACTCCAGCTCAGAAGGACGAGGCTGCCTCCCGTGCTCCCGCGGCATGGTTGTCCTCCCGAGGTTCTGGGGCCCAGTCTTAGGAGAAGGCAGTCCCTATGGACGAACTAGCTCCGGAGACACTCGCCCTTAGCTCGCCTGCTGAGGACCCGAGGGCTCTGGAGCCCCGGTCCTCTCTGCTGCTGCTACCTCGCCAGTCTTGACCCTGGCACCGTCTCCTTCCCTAGTTGTCATGCCGGCAGGCCGTGATTCTTCGGCCATGCCCAATACCCTGGAGGATGCCTCGGCGGCGCTGGACCGACTCCGGACTGACGTTTAGGGCGCCGATCGGCGCGTGGTGGCGGATTGTCTGGGGCTGCTCTCGGGGTGGCTCTGGGCCGATTCATCCGTCAGGGGGGCCTGGGGTCAGGCCGACGTGGCCGCAGAGGAGGGTCGGCAGGTGGCCTGCATAGCCGCTATTGCCCGGGACACGACGTTGAAGGACGCAAGGGATGCCAAGGAGCACTATCGCGTGGCGGTGGCCGAGCTAAAAGCCCTCTGCGACAAATAGGCCACCCGCACCCGCCAACTCGAGGAGCAGGAGGGAAAGTTGAAGGAGCGGGAGGCCCCGGTCGCTAATCGTGACACCGGGCTGGAGCAGACAGCCCCGGAGCACACCACGGAGTGCGGCCGCCTAGAGAAGTTGAAGGAGGAGGTGGAGGCAAGGGAGAAACTTCTTGCCAAGGCTGAGGAAGCAGCCACCACGGGGCGTGCCGTCTTCGACTCCCTTCAGCAGAGGTCCCGCAAGGCATTGCATGATCTCTACGGGAGAGGGTAAGAGAAGCCGCTGGTGACTCCGGAGGAAGGCCCCGCCGGGCTGCTTCTCAAGCTCACCACGACGCTCGAGGGCATCGTCGTTAGGGTGGGCCCTGGTGGAAGGAGAAGCCCGCACGCTTTCGGCCTCAGCTGCAACGCGCATCTTCAGCCACCTCCATCTTCGGGACCCCATCTTCGACTTTGGTGCCCTGCTCGAGCTCGTGGATCCTAAGCACCAAGACAATGTTGCCGAGGCTGTGAAGGGTCAGGTGGGGGCCCTGTCGTGGAAGTTCCTCGCCATCGACCCGGTGACCACGGCTGGCGGCAAGGACGGCGGCGACGTCGCTGACGATGGGGCTCCCCAAGCGGGCGATGGTGGCGTCCAAGGGATAATGCAGCCCGAGGGGCGCCCCCAACTGAATAAACCAGAAAATGTCACCTGGCACCGTTGCTGAAGAGATGTTGGAGTAGTTGAAGACGCGTGCTGCAGAAGTCGCTCCTCACGAGTCATCCGGTGGCTGATTTCCTGGGGACCCCGGAGGTTCTGACTCCTCCTCCATCAGGATTGCCTGACGCCAGGCCTCCTGAGCCGCCAGGATGCTCTGCATGTGACGCTGATGCACGAGAACCCTGCTCAGCAAGCCAAAAGGCATGCGAATGTAGCTATGAGGGGGGCCCTCACACCGACCAGTGTGGGACGGCTAGAAGAACTCCTGAGATGCGGCCCTATTGAGCCCTGGGATGTTGACGCAGAAGCGCAGCTCGCTATCCTCGCCGGGCAGGGAGCCGCGCCGGGTGGTGGGCAGCGGTCGCCGCGTATAGCGCTTGCCTCTTGAAACTCCTCGGTTGCCTTGGTGATGAACTCCTGAGCACCTGGCACCCCGTGCCTTGTGCCCTCCTGGCGGAAGCGCGCGCTGAAGCACGCATCCACGTGGTGCCCGAGCGCCGCCCTCGTGGCGTTGGCTAGGGTCAAAGGGCCTCCAGAGGAGAGCCCCCGAGCCCAGCCTGAGAGGGGCGCCGGGCACGCCTTCCTATGCGAGAGAGTGAGGCACCCCGTCGGCGGCCGTAGGTCCTGAGGTGGTGCCGCTGGACACCTCGCTCTCTTGAGGCCCTTGGTGGAGCAACAACTTCTTCTTCTTGGGGACAACCTCTAGAGGGTAGACGGTGCCTTCGTCGTTGGGGTTCTCGACTACCACAGCCTATTAAGCGTGCTCGAGAGAGCACACTGCGTCTTTCTCCTTGCAGGTGACCGTGATGACGCCGCCGCTCCCTAGCATCTTGAGGACATTGTAACCATGATGAGTCACTGCCATGAACTTGGCCAGGGCCGGATACCCAAGGATGACATTGTATGGAAGGCGGCTGTGGGCGACATCGAAGTCGATGAGCTCAGTGCCGTAGTTGTCGCGCTTGCCGAAGGTGACAGGGAGGCGGATCTACCCTATCGGGGTGGTGGAGCCGTCGGTTACACCCGAGAAGGGCTTGGTGGGATGCAATTGATCATAAGGCACCTGGAGTCAGTCGAATGTCTCGATGGAAAGAACGTTGAGCCCCATGTTGCCATCAATGAGAGTTTTAGTGATGAGGACGTTGCTGATGGTTGGCGAGCAGAGCATCGCGAGAGCACCGGCAGTTGCCGCGCACTTGAGCTGGTCGAATGAGCTGAAGGTGATAGCGCACTTGGACCACCTGAGCGGACGCGTAGCCTCGAGCTTTGGGAGGGCCGCGTACACCTCACGGGCAAACTGATTGAAGATGCGATGAGAGGCAGGGGCCTGAGCGCCGCCCAGGATGCAGGCAATGGCACGAGGTTCCTGGAAGCCCCTGATACGTCCATTTTGCATCATGCTTTTATATCGATATTTATTGCATTATGGGCTACTACTTCACATTATGTCACAATACTTATGGCTATTCTCTCTTATTTTACAAGGTTTACATAAGGAGGGAGAATGCCGGCAGTTGGAATTCTGGGCTGGAAAAGGAGCAAATATTAGAGACCTATTCTGCACAACTCCAAAAGTCCTGAAACTCCATGGAATATCTTATATTAAATAATAAAAAATCCTCGCCAAAGATGAAGGCCAGGGGGCCCACACCCTGTTCCGAGGGTGGGGGGCCTGGTGGCTCTCCGATGACCATCTTCTCCTATATGAAGTCTTTCTCAAGAAAAAAAGAGGAAGCAACCTTTCGGGACGAAACTCCGCCGCCACGAGGCGGAACCTTGGCGGAACCCATCTAGGGCTCCGACAGAGCTGTTCTGTCAGGGACACTTCCCTCCGGGAGGGGGAAATCATTGACATCGTCATCACCACCGCTCCTCTCATCGGGATAGGGCAATCTCCATCAACATATTCACCAGCACCATCTCATCTCCAAACCCTAGGTCATCTCTTATATCCAATTCTTGTCTCCGAGTCCAGGATTGGTGCTAATAGGTTGCTAGTAGTGTTGATTACTCCTTGTAGTTGATGCTAGTTGGTTTATTTGGTGGAAGATCATATGTTCAGATCCTTTATGCATATTAATACCCTTCTGATTATGAACATGAATATGCTTTGTGAGTAGTTACGTTTGTTCTTGAGGACATGGGAGAAGTCTTGCTATTAGTAGTCATGTGAATTTGGTATTCGTTCGATATTTTGATGAGATGTATGTTGTCTAGCCTCTAGTGGTGTTATGTGAACGTCAACTACATAACACTTCACCATTATTTGGGCCTAGAGGAAGGCATTGGGAAGTAATAAGTAGACGATGGGTTGCTAGAGTGACAGAAGCTTAAACCCTAGTTTATGTATTGCTTCGTAAGGGGCTGATTTGGATCCATATGTTTCATGCTACGGTTAGGTTTACCTTAATACTTCTGTCGTAGTTGCGGATGCTTGCAATAGAGTTTAATCATAAGTTGTATGCTTGTTCAAGTTAGAACATCACCCAAGCACCGGTCCACCCACATATCAAATTATCAAAGTACCGAACGCGAATCATATGAACGTGATGAAAACTAGCTTGACGATATTCCCGTGTGTCCTCGGAAGCGCTTTTCCTATTATAAGAGTTTGTCCAGGCTTGTCCTTTGCTACAAAAAGGATTGGGCCACCTTGTTGCACTTTTTACTTTTGTTACTTGTTGCTCATTACAATTTATCTTATCACAAAACTATCTGTTACCCCTTATTTCAGTACTTGTAGAGAATACCTTGCTGAAAACCGCTTATCATTTCCTTTTGCTCCTCGTTGGGTTCGACACTCTTATTTATCGAAAGTACTACGATAGATCCCCTATACTTGTGGGTCATCAAGACTCTTTTCTGGCGCCGTTGCCGGGGAATGAAGCGCCTTTGGTAGGTGGAATTTGGTAAGGAAAATTTATATAGTGTGCTGAAATTTATTGTCACTTGTTACTATGGAAAGTAATCCTCTAAGGGGCTTGTTCGGGGTATCTTCACCCCGTCCAGTAGAGCAAAGAGTTGCTCCTCAACCTACTTCACCTATTGAAAATGAAACTCCTTTTGAATTTCCTTCGGGTATGATAGAAAAACTGCTAGCTAATCCTTTAACAGGAGATGGAACAAAGCATCCTGATGAGCACTTAATATATGTGGATGAAGTTTGTGGATTATTTTGGCTTGCAGGTATGCCCAATGATGTTGCTAAGAGGAAGGTATTCCCTTTATCTTTGAAGGGAGACGCATTGACATGGTATAGGCTATGTGATGATACGAGATCATGGAACTATAGAAGATTGAAATTGGAATTTCATCAAAAGTATTATCCTATGCATCTTGTTCATCGTGATCGCAATTATATATATAATTTTTGGCCTCGCGAAGGATAAAGCATCGCTCAAGCTTGGGGGAGGCTTAAATCAATGTTATATTCATGCCCCAATCATGAGCTCTCGAGAGAAATAATTATTCAAAGTTTTTATGCTCGGCTTTCTCATAATAATCAAACCATGCTCGATACTTCTTGTGCTGGCTCTTTTAACATGAAGACTTATTGGATAGAATTAAACGCAACTCTGAAGATTTGGACCTCGACGAAGGTAAGGAGTCAGGTATGACACCTAAGTTTGATTGTGTTAAATCTTTTATGGATACCGATATTTTCCGTAAGTTTAGCACTAAATATGGACTTGACTCTGAGATAGTAGCTTCTTTCTGTGAACTTTTGCTACTAATGTTGATCTCCCCAAGGAGAAGTGGTTTAAATATCATCCTCCCATAGAAGTAAAAGTAGCTGCACCTATTAAAGTTGAAGAAAAGACTGTCACTTACAATGATCCTATTGTTCCTACTTCTTATGTTAAGAATCCACCTTTCCCTGTTAGAATAAAGGATCATGCTAAAGCTTCAACTGTGGTTCATAAAAGCAATATTAGAACTTATACCCCTCCTGAGCAAGTTAAAGTAGAACCTAATATTGCTATTGTTAAAGATCTCTTGTCTGATAATATTGATGGGCATGTTATACAATTCTGCGGTGAAACTGCTAGAATTGCTAAACCTTGTGCTAAAGATAAACATAGACCTGTGGTAGGCGTGTGTGTTATTTCTGTTAAAATAGGAGATCATTGTTATCATGGCTTATGTGATATGCGTGCTAGTGCTAGTGCAATACCCATTGACTTATACAAAGAAATTATGCATGATATTGCACCTATTGAGTTAGAAGAAATTGATGTCACAATTAAGCTTGCCAATAGAGATACTATTTCACCAATTGGGATTGTTAGAGATGTTGAAGTCTTGTGTGGGAAAACTAAATATCCCGCTGATTTTTTTGTTCTTGGTTCCCCACAAGATAGCTTTTGTCCCATTATATTTGGTAGACCCTTCTTGAACACCGTTAATGCTAAGATAGACAGCGAAAAGAATGTTGTTACTATTGGCTTGGATGATATGGTTCATGAGTTTAATTTCTCTAAATTTAGTAAACAACATCGTGAGGAAGAATTGCCTAGTAAGGATGAAATTGTTGGTCTTGCTTCTATTGCCGTACCTCCTAGTGATCCTTTAGAACATTATTTGCTAGACCATGAAAATGATATGTTCATGAATGAGAGGAGGGAAATAGATGAAGTATTCTTTAAGCAGGAACCTATTCTAAAACACAATTTGCCTATTGAAATTTTAGGGGATCCTCCTCCACCCAAGGGTGATCCCGTGTTTGAGCTTAAACCGTTGCCTGATAATCTTAAATATGCTTATCTTGATGAAAAGAAGATATATCCTATTATTATTAGTGCTAACCTTTCAGAGCATGAGGAAGAAAGATTATTGAAAACTCTGAAGAAGCATCGTGCCGCTATTGGATATACTCTTGATGATCTTAAGGGCATTAGTCCCACTCTATGTCAATACAAAATAAATTTGGAAGCAGATGCCAAACCAGTTCATGATCCTCAACGACGGTTGAATCCTAAAATGAAAGAAGTGGTAAGAAAAGAAATTCTAAAGCTTCTGGAGGCAGGTATAATTTATCCCGTTGCTGATAGTCAGTGGGTAAGCCCTGTCCATTGTGTCCCTAAGAAGGGAGGTATTACTGTTGTTCCTAGTGATAAAGATGAATTGATCCCACAAAGAGTTATCACAGGTTATAGGATGGTAATTGATTTCCGCAAATTATATAAGGCTAGTAAGAAAGATCGTTAGCCCTTACCTTTTATTGATCAAATGCTAGAAAGGTTATGCAAACATACACATTATTGCTTCTTAGATGGTTATTCTGGTTTCTCTCAAATACCCGTGTCGGCTAAAGATCAATCAAAGACTACTTTTACATGCCATTTTGGTACTTTTGCTTACAGACGTATGCCTTTGGTTTATGTAATGCACCTGCTACCTTTCAAAGATGCATGATGGCTATATTCTCAGACTTTTGTGAAAAGATTTGTGAGGTTTTCATGGACGACTTTTCCGTTTATGGTTCCTCTTTTGATGATTGCTTGAGCAATCTTGATCGAGTTTTGCAGAGATGTGAAGAAACTAATCTTGTCTTGAATTGGGAAAAGTGCCACTTTATGGTTACTGAAGGTATTGTCTTGGGGCATAAAGTGTCTGAAATAGGTATTGAAGTTGCTAAAGCCAAGGTTGATGCTATTGAAAAGATGGCATGTCCTAAGGACATCAAAGGTATAAGAAGTTTCCTTGGTCACGCCGGATTTTATAGAAGGTTCATTAAGGACTTCTCAAAAATCTCTCGGCCTCTGACTAATTTAATACAAAAAGATATACCATTTGTCTTTGATGATGATTGTGTAGAAGCATTTGAAATACTTAAGAAAGCATTAGTCTCTGCACCTATTGTTTAGCCACCTGATTGGAATTTACCCTTTGAAATTATGTGTCATGTCAGTGATTATGTTATAGGTGCTGTTCTAGGGAAAAGAGTTGATAAGAAATTAAATGTTATTCATTATGCTAGTAAGACTCTAGACAATGCTCAAAGAAATTATGCTACTACTGAAAAAGAACTTTTACCAGTTGTATTTGCTTGTGATAAGTTCAGACCTTATATTGTTGATTCTAAAGTAACTATTCACACTGATCATGCTGCTATTAAGTATCTTATGGAAAAGAAAGATGCTAAACCTAGACTTATTAGATGGGTTCTCTTGCTACAAGAATTTGATTTGCATATTGTTGATAGAAAAGGAGCTGAGAACCCCGTTGCAGACAACTTGTCTAGCTTAGAAAATGTTCTTGATGACCCACTACCTATTGATGATAGCTTCCCTGATGAGCAATTAAATGTTATAAGTACTTCTCGTAGTACTCCTTGGTATGCTGATTATGCTAATTAAATTGTTGCCAAATTCATACCACCTAGTTTCACATACCAACAAAAGAAAAGGTTTTTCTATGATTTAAGACATTACTTTTGGGATGACCCACATCTTTATAAAGAAGGAGTAGATGGTATTATTAGACGTTGTGTACCTGAGCATGAACAAGAACAGATCATACGCAAGTGTCACTCCGAAGCTTATGGAGGACACCACGCGGGAGACAGAACTGCAAATAAGGTATTGCAATCCGGTTTTTATTGGCCTACTCTCTTCAAGGATGCCCGTAAGTTTGTCTTGTCATGTGATGAATGCCAAAGGATTGGTAATATTAGTAGACGTCAAGAAATGCCTATGAATTATTCACTTGTTATTGTACCATTTGATGTTTGGGGCTTTGATTATACGGGACCTTTTCTACCTCTAATGGATATACACATATTTTAGTTGCTGTTGATTATGTTACTAAGTGGGTAGAAGCTATTCCAACTAGTAGTGCTGATCATAACACTTCTATTAAAATGCTTAAGGAAGTTATTTTTCCGAGGTTTGGAGTCCCTAGATATTTAATGACTGATGGTGGTTCACACTTTATTCATGGTGCTTTTAGTAAAATGCTTGCTAAATATGATGTTAATCATAGAATTGCATCTCCTTATCACCCACAGTCTAGTGTTCAAGTAGAATTGAGTAATAGAGAGCTCAAATTAATTTTGCAAAAGACAGTTAATAGGTCTAGAAAGAATTGGTCCAAGAAACTTGATGATGCATTATGGGCCTATAGAACTGCATATAAAAATCCTATGGGTATGTCTCCGTATAAAATGGTTTATGGAAAAGCATGTCACTTACCTCTCGAACTAGAACATAAGGCATATTGGGCTATTAAAGAGCTCAACTATGATTTCAAACTTGCCGGTGAGAAGATGTTATTTGATATTAGCTCACTTGATGAATGGGGAACCCAAGCTTATGAAAATGCCAAGTTGTTTAAAGAAAAAGTTAAAAGATGGCATGACAAAAGGATACAAAAGCGTGAGTTTAACGTAGGTGATTATGTATTGCTATACAACTCTCGTTTAAGATTTTTTGCAGGAAAACTTCTCTCTAAATGGGAAGGCCCCTATGTTATCGAGGAGGTCTATCGTTCCGGTGCCATAAAAATCAACAACTTTGAAGGCACAAATCCGAAGGTGGTAAATGGTCAATGAATCAAACATTATATCTCAGGTAATCCTATAAATGTTGAAACCAATATTATGGAAACCGTAACCCCGGAGGAATACATAAGGGACACTTTCCAGACCATTTCAGACTCCGAAAAGGAATAGGTATGTGGTACGGTAAGTAAACCGACTCCAAAACAATTTTTAAGGCAATATTTCTCCGTTTTGGAATATTTAGAAAAATAGAAAAATAAGTAGCAGTCCGGGATGGACACGAGGGCCCCACGAGGGTGGTGGGCGCGCCCTACCCCCCTGGGCGCGCCCCCTACCTTGTGATCACCTCGTGTGCCTTCCGGACTCCATTTTCTTGCACGTTACGTATTTTGGTCGGTAAAAATTCATTATATAATCTCCCGAAGGTTTTGACTCATGTATCACGCAAATCTCTTTTGTTCTTGTTTCGAGCTATTTTTCTGATAGATCTAGATTATCATGACGGCCCCAAGTGCTTCCAAGGACAAGTTCTTCGAGAAGGTCATCAACCCTTACCTCGCGGAGGTGTTGCGACACCCTCAAACCATTGAGTTGCGTGGTGGGTTGCTGCACATCCGCGATGAAGAGGGACCCAAGGGGACCGGAAGCGTGGAGACGAGGCTCGAAGCAGTGTAGCAACAAGTTTTCAAATGTCAAGGGATGGTGGAACGTGGACTCAAATCCAACCACATGATGATCGCGGAGTTCACTAGCAATCATAAGCTGGATGCTGACAACATCGGGGAGGCCATCTTCAAGCTGCGTGAGAAGATCGAGCACCTCCAAGCCCAAATCTATGACCTGCAAAACCAAAACTATGAGTATGAATATAGATTCAAAAGGATGAGTTTGGCTGCAGATTTGAGGATCCCGGAGACTCGATCATCCTTCTATGATGGTGAGCCTATGCCTTGGAAGATGGAAACCAAGCCCGCATCATCGACAACACCTCCATCTTCTTCATCGACAAAGGAGACATAATCACATGGGTATGGTCACTCCCCTTGGCAACCACCAAGCTTGGGGGAGGTGCCCCGGTATCGTATCACCATCACAACTCCTATCTTTATCATTTTTCTTAGTTCGATCCTATTAGTAGTATCTTGATCTAGTAGAATAAAGTTTATGGCATGATCTAGTTTTGAGTTTTGCTTTATGATCTCTCTATGTAATCGAGTCCTTGAGCTATATAATAAAGATTAGTGTTGAGTCAAGGGTTTGATTATTTTGTCATGATCTTGAGTGAATAAAAGAAAAAAAGAAAAAGAATAAAAAGAATAAAAGAGTTCATATTGATCTTATTGAGAGTAATGACTTCACATAGGAAGAGTATGATGATTAAAAATTGTTGGGAGTTGGCAGACATAGCTTTGGTCATCATTGCAATTAATAGGAAGTAATTAGGAAAGAGAAGTTTCACATATAGATATATTATCATTGACATCTTTTATGATTGGGAGCACTCATTAAAATATGACATGCTAAAGATTTGATGTTGGACAAGGAAGACAACGTAATGAGTTATGTTTTCTTATATCCGAGATAAAGTATGTTGTCATGGATCCTCTAACATGTTGAGCTTGCCTTTCCCCCTCATGCTAGCCAAATTCTCAGCACCAAGTAGAGATACTACTTGTGCTTCCAAATACCCTTAAACTAGTTTTGCCATGAGAGTCCACCATATCTACCTATGGATTGAGTAAGATCCTTCAAGTAAGTTGTCATCGGTGCAAAGCAATAAAAATTGCTCTAAATATGTATTATTGATTGGTGTGGGAGAAATAAGCTTTATATGATCTTGTGATGTGGAAGTAATAAAAGCGACGGACTGCATAATAAAGGTTCATATCACAAGGGGCAATGTAAAGTGACGTTCTTTCGCATTAAGATTTTGTGCATCCAACCATAAAAGCGCATGGCAACCTCTGCTTCCCTCTGTGAAGGGCCTATCTTTTATTATTATCTTCTACCTTATGCAAGAGTCATGGTGATCTTCACCTTTCCCTTTTCATTTTATCCTTTGGCAAGCCCAGCATGTTGGAAAGAACCTGATATATATATCTAACAGGATGTAGGGGAGCATGAGTTATTATTGTTGACATTACCCTTGAGGTAAAAGGTTGTGGGGCAAAACCATAAGCCCCTATCTTTCTCTGTGTCCGACTAAAACTCCGTAACCACAAATATTGCGTGAGTGTTAGCAATTATGAAGGACTAGATGAAAGTTGAGTATGTGGACTTGCTTTTTAGCTCTGACATAGACTCTTTCCGATGTTATGATAAATTGCAATTGCTTCAATGACTGAGATTATAGTTTGTTGATTTTCATAAGGTTTCTGATTCATACTTTTGCATTGTGAATAGATCATCACTTGAATATAAGTAATCATATGACAAAATCTATATATGTTGCTGCTATGAGAGTTATCATGATGCCTTCATGTCCGTATTTTATTTTTATCGACGCCTCTACCTCTAAACATGGGGACATATTTATTGTTATCGGCTTTTCGCTTGAGGACAAGCGAGGTCTAAGCTTGGGGGAGTTGATACGTCCATTTTGCATCATGCTTTTATATTGATATTTATTGCATTATGGGCTGTTACTTCACATTATGTCACAATACTTATGGCTATTCTCTCTTATTTTACAAGGTTTACATAAGGAGGAGAATGCCGTCAATTTGGAATTCAATTGGAAAAGGAGCAAATATTAGAGACCTATTCTGCACAACTCCAAAAGTCCTGAAACTCCATGGAATATCTTATATTAAATAATAAAAAATCCTCGCCAAAGATGAAGGCCAGGGGGCCCACACCCTGTTCACGAGGGTGGGGGGCGCTCCCCCCCTAGGGTGCGCCCCCTACCTCGTGGGCCCCCTGGTGGCTCTCCGATGACCATCTTCTCCTATATGAAGTCTTTCGTCAAGAAAAAAAATAGGAAGCAACCTTTCGGGATGAGACTCCGCCGCCACGAGGCGGAACCTTGGCGGAACCAATCTAGGGCTCCGGCAGAGCTGTTTTTCCGGGGACACTTCCCTCTGGGAGGGGGAAATCATCGCCATCGTCATCACCACCGCTCCTCTCATCGGGAGAGGGCAATCTCCATCAACATCTTCACCAGCACCATCTCATCTCCAAATCCTAGTTCATCTCTTGTATCCAATTCTTGTCTCCAAGTCCGGGATTGGTGCTAGTAGGTTGCTAGTAGTGTTGATTACTCCTTGTAGTTGATGCTAGTAGGTTTATTTGGTGGAAGATCATATGTTCAGATCCTTTATGCATATTAATACCCCTCTGATTATGAACATGAATATGCTTTGTGAGTAGTTACGTTTGTTCCTGAGGACATGGGAGAAGTCTTGCTATTAGTAGTCATGTGAATTTGGTATTTGTTCGATATTTTGATGAGATGCATGTTGTCTAGCCTCTAGTGGTGTTATGTGAACGTCGACTACATAACACTTCACCATTATTTGGGCCTAGAGGAAGGCATTGGGAAGTAATAAGTAGACGATGGGTTGCTAGAGTGACAGAAGCTTAAACCCTAGTTTATGCGGTGCTTCGTAAGTGGCTGATTTGGATCCATATGTTTCATGCTACGGTTAGGTTTACCTTAATACTTTTGTTGTAGTCGCGGATGCTTGCAATAGAGGTTAATCATAAGTGGGATGTTTGTTCAAGTAAGAACAGCACCCAAGCACCGATCCACCCACATATCAAATTATCAAAGTACCGAACGCGAATCATATGAACGTGATGAAAACTAGCTTGACGATATTCCCGTGTGTCCTCGGGAGCGCTTTTCCTATTATAAGAGTTTGTCCAGGCTTGTCCTTTGCTACAAAAAGGATTGGGCCACCTTGCTGCACTTTATTTACTTTTGTTACTTGTTGCTCATTACAATTTATCTTATCACAAAACTATATGTTACCACGTATTTCAGTATTTGCAGAGAATACCTTTCTAAAAACCGCTTATCATTTCCTTCTGCTCCTCGTTGGGTTCGACACTTTTACTTATCGAAAGGACTACGATAGATCCCCTATACTTGTGGGTCATCAGCCCCCAGCCCCTCGTCCTGGTGGTGGTCTTCGTTCCTTCTTGGTGGTGGTGGCAGCGGAGGGAGGCCAGCGTTGCCCTGGGGACGGTCCTCATGAGGTTGGTCCCTCCAGTGGCCCTCGCGAGGCTGGCCCTGCCAGCAGTCCTCATGAGGTTGATCGCGCCAGCCTTGGCGGAGGTCGTGGCCGTCCAGAGTCCTCGACTTCGGCCTCCTCCGCGGCCGTAGACTCAATCATTGCACTCGAGGCGACGACCGAGGCGCCCGTCGCGGATGGCCCTGAGCTCCTGACACTCATTGGTGTTGTGGCTGTGCACGTTGTGGAAGACGCAGAACGGGTGGCTTCCCTTGGATGACTGTCGGGGATATACCCCGCGGTGTAAACCGGCCGGAAGTTAATCCGGCCGGACTTGGCGGTTTATCTGAAGACCCGCCCTGACCTTGGAGGTTTACAAGCAATCCGCTTGGTCGTTATGACTCACTGGTGGTCCGGCGCACTGGACAGACGGATGACAAGGCCCAAGGCCCAGAAGGCCGGTTCACGTTTAATGGTGGGCCGGTTTATGAGGAAAGCGTAAGGACTATTCTCCTACGAAGGAAGCAAGACTAGGACTCCACTTGTAACAGAGTAATCATAATCCTAATAGGATTCCACATGTAACCCGCCCCTTCAACATATATAAGGAGGGGCAGGGCTCCCCAAAGAGGGATAAGCTAGAAGCAAGAAACAATCTCTAGGGCTAGACACAAAGAGGAGAGCCGGTTTACGGCGGCTCCCTCATGATGATAATGAGACCTAGCCACAAACAGCATGTAGGGTTTTTACCGGATGATGTTTCCCGGGGCCCGAAGCTGTCAAAGCCCTTGTCTTGTGTTGCGTCTCTCGATTCCGCTCAACCCCTCTCAAGCTACCACATAGATGCGTTGGCCTCGCGACTAAGTCCTCACACTAAGGACATCTGCCGTGACAAAACCACGACAGTTGGCGCCCATCGTGGGGCCCGCGCACGGTGGTGTTGAGTTCTTGAAGGGATTTTCTCAAGGATCGAGAAGCTGGTAATTTATCAGATGAGAAAGAGTTTAAGAGAATATGGTGTTACGACGTCCAGTACAGATGCTGCCGCTGCAGTCTGGCGGTTTATCAATCTGAGATCAAAAGAAAATTAGGGTTGCAAACCGTCAAAGTACAAGTCGCCGAGGCCTACACCATCGTCTCAGACCATCATATTCCATCGCTACTGCATGGCGTAACCCCCTAGGCCTGCTGCCAATTTCTCAACGGGTCAAAGCCGAAGCCTCAGGCACGTGGATCAGCAATTGAAAGAAAAAAATAAGGGGCCATCATGACCCGGGGGGAGTCACGGATTGACCAAAACAGGCCACGACTCGGAGGAAGCAAAACCGACGCTTGTTGCAAGGAAAGTACTTAACACATGCATGAGATAGATGGAAAAATCAATTATCGAAGAACCAATCAAGTCCCGCCCGGAGGACACGGACTCTGCGATCATCCTCACTCAAGTCAGCACCTATGGCTGTACTAAATCGCCTGATGCTGGCGATTTGACCGGTCCGGATTGATCCGCCCGTTACGGTCAGCTACGAGCTCGGCCGATTCGGTCGCTCCTCCGTCTGCTGCCGCTATAAAACAAGCGCCCGCTCGTCATCCCCGCACCGGCCAGCTCCGCCTCCGCCGGCGGCCGGGTTGCCTCCGCATCGCTGGCTCGAAGCATCTCCCCATCACGGGTCTTGTGCACCGCCAACACGGCTTGGCGAACCGAACCCGGATCAATAAGGGAAGGTGAGACCGACAAGTTCTACTGATTCAACTCGTACGCGGAGATTGACCAGAAGCGACCCGCTGAGCCGCTGTTCCCGCACGTACTGTCTTCAAGTCCCGAGGAAGCCAAAGCTGCTGTTATGCGATTTTCAATTGATCTCTAGCGCTACTACTCACGGCATATTACAGGGTTTTCATTGCTGCTGCTGTGTCGCATCAAGCCATCAATCAACCGGATCAAGTATTGCAGGACAACTACTTTCTCATGTGAGGCTACTAGTAGTACTGATTCAGTTTTTCAATTGCCAAAGGGAAGACCACAACCCGATCTTTTCAACTGGGCCCGGCCCGGAAACAGCCACGACCCGGGAGCGAGTTATCCAGTAATTTTTGGAGCATACTGTGCGTACTGTACTCTCAAAAATCAAGATAAGGTCAAGCCATCACACGAAATTGACGTGGAAGTCAAATGACCAGGAGGAGGACACGGACAAGAGCCAATTGATCCAGCTATGACCTGGAAGCGGACGTCTCCGCAGACTCGGGCTGAACTATGTTGACTCGCCTCCGCCTCCGCCGCAAGCCGCTCGCTATAACGGCCGTGCCAAGCTGGCCTCGTCCTGCGCCTCGCCTGAAAGTCTTCTCACAAGCCACTACCACCGGCGTGTTACCTCACCCGCGGATGCGCCACATCGTCATGAGCCGCCACTCCGCCTCTGCCGCTTCCTGATCCGTTGACTCACTTTGATGAAAGGCTTGCTCTCCGTTTTTGCCACAAATCACATGCCCGACCGGTCGCGCTTCGCCCCTTTCTCTGAGCCGCCGGCGCGCTTTTGCTTCTTCTGAGCCTCCATCAGGCCGCTGCTTTTGCTGTTGCTGGCACCGGTCTCCGCCGTGGTTGCCTTGTCGCCTAGTATCAAGCTGCGTCAAGCCATCCTCGCCGAACGGCTGCGTTTTGAGACGTTGCTAAAATCGGGCTTCCATCATTGCCGCTTGGTCAACCAAGCGACAACAACACTGGTCAAAGTACAAATCTGTTTTCATTGGAGCATTCACGTGGAAAGGAAGTGCATGTATGCATGATTGCTTTGAAGACCACTCTGCCAATTGAACTGGAGCACGAGTCCCAGCGATCTGTGTTGGCTGTCATAAGGGGAACCGAAGAGGAGAAGCACTGGGTAAACAGCTGCGCAAAAACAATTCCAAAAGAATATACTGCACGAGGCTAACAGCGCTGTTAAAAAAAGGCTTCTGCAGCAGGCCACTATATCTCTGGTTATTTTAACTAGACGACTGCTGCGCCTGCACGTAAAAACCAGTACAACAGTGGGACAGAGGCAAGTTGGATTGATTGTTCCTGCTACTGCTTACGTCAAGAGCTATATCATGCATTTACCATGTCTTTGATCGTCAGCATCCGTATTCATCTGGCAAAAAATACCAGGTGTTATTTTTCCTATGTATTTTATCAGTACAATTTAATTCATCCAGCAACAATTGTTTTGGCCTGTAATATTTTGTACACATGACGACTATTAAAAGAAAAAGGGATGGTGTTATATTGCGGATGCACGTTCGGCTGTGCCACATGGCTCCATGGGCACGCGTGTCGCGGTCCAGTTTACATCAAAACGCGCCAGCTGACTCGCCCATCCGTGCCACCTTACAACGCCACGGGTGACTCACCTGTCCGCCCTCGCCGCCCATTCACGTGTCCGCGCCGGCTTACAAACGTTGCGGCCGACTCACCTGTCCGCACCGGTATACCACGCCGTGGCCGGTTCACCCGTGAGCGACTTCAACTCCACCTAGCGATAATCAGTTTCATGGCGGATTATTTCCGGCTTGGCACATCAGGTGATATTTATCTAAAATATATTTTATTAGTGCATATTATTTTTGTCAAAGAGCAGTTTATCTTTGCCTTGGTCTGCAATATTGTATGCAGGACAATTATTCATTATAAACGTGGTTTATACCATGGGTACGCAAACGCTACCTGGCAACGTCCTGCCCGGTGTTCGTCCGTGCCACATTACACGGTGAATGGACGCGTGCAAGACGCCGCCCTTACGACCCGGTTTACATCAGCTTGCCGGGACCGTGCCTGCGTTTGACTCGCCCGTCCGAACCGGTTTACAACACCGTGGCCGGTTCATCTGTCCAAGCCACCTCTAATACTGTGGACGTCTCTACCGTCCATTTATTGCGGCCTGGTCTACATCAACATACCAGGCCGCACCTGTCTGCATGAGCAAGTCACAGCTTGGGTAGCCCGGTTTTCTTTCAAAATGGAGGCAAATTATCATATACTATCAACCGCCGTCTACACTGGATGGCTCAATGGGCAGGCGCACAAGTCGCCGCCACTACAGTTTGGTTAACTTCAAATTGCCAGTTGGAAGGAACCATTGGCCGAGTTGCTGACACGGCTCATACGGGATCATTTATAACCCGCCGCAGTCATCACAACCTTCTGTGGATTCACATTGTGTTATCAACACCAATGATATACAAGTTATGCCGGTTTATATCACGGTCAAATATGGAGAGTTTCAAGCCAACTCCTCGAGTCACCTTGAGACTCGGGGGCTACGATGACATGACTAAGCAAATCTTGCTAGTTTCAGCAAATTTAAGAACCCCCCCCCCCAAGGACGATGGAGGGAAAGATAACCCGGTCCCAGAGGCTACTGTTATTTGAAGGCCGTCAGAAAATTTCCGGCTTAGTAAGTATATGACAGTTACAAAATCCCGGCTCAATGAAGAAGTTCCGGATCATCAGAAAGGATTCCGGTTTAGAATCCGGCTCAAGGGAAGTCAGTCTCACTGAAGCTCTCAAGTATCCGGTTTACAATCCGGTTCAAGGGAAATATATTCTCCCACAAAGCTCTCAAGCGCTCAAATCCGGTTTAAAAATGTCCGGTTCAAAAGGAATTAACTTCTATGCAAGTTCGAGTTGAAAGGCCATCAAAAATTTCCGGCTGAAAATGAAGATTCCGGTTTACAATCCGGTTCAAGGGAAATATGTCTCCCACAAAGCTTTGAAGCTCTCAATATCCGTTCAAAATCCGGTTCAAGAAGGATTTATCTCTTGTAAAAGTTAAAGGGTGCCAAAGAGGACCTGCTGCCATGATCGCGGTCCAAACATGGGTATCATGCCTTATTGGCTTATCATATTATTGATCACTTGGGGGCTTGGTCAGATCCGAACCATAGCCACGCCTCTTGATCGACCTAGTGCCACAACATCACTTGGGGGCTTGGTCGTGTCCGAACCAATGCAACACCTTTTGATAGGCGAAAGCCACCAGATCACTTGGGGACATGGTCAAGTCTGAACCAGTCCGCCTCTTGATCAGCCTAAGGCCATAGAGTCACTTGGGGCTTGGTCGAGCCCAACCATTGCCACGCCACTTGATCGGCATAATGCCACGGTTTCAGCTTGGGGACTGGCTGACTTGAACCATAGCTACACCTTATTGGGAGCTTGGTTGTGTCCGACCATGGTAACACCATCTGATCGGCTCAGTAAAGCCTCTTTTTGCAAACGGTCTTATCATTGCCTTTGCTTCCATATTTTTTCATAACTGTTATTTGATTTTTGTTGCGTTTTTAAACCGACATTGTTAATCCGTTTCAAACTGTCAATTACAAATTGGCAGAACACGGTCAAATCCTAATCCGGAGACTATCTGCCCGGTTTGATTTTATGTTACCATCTTATTATGGAGTAAAATGGTGTTCATTAACCCGGCTTGACTTTCAATTACAAATTGTCAGTACATGATCAAATCATAATCCGGAGACTATCCGCCTGGTCTGGTTTGACTACGAGTCGCCAGTGTTATATATGGTTAAACCGGTGTTTATCACAACCCGGTACAGTTTCATCATAAACTGGCACAGTATGAAAGGAGTTATCATTACTCAAGATTGGGGTTATCACCCTTACTACAAAAAGTTGGTAAACCAATGATGTGATTCAATGTCACAGGTATGATATATTTCATTGATTATTCTTAAGTGCAGCCTTGGTTATAAACCTGGGTTATATGTTGGGCATTATGACCCGTCCGACGGTAAACCGCCAGGACACTTTAAACTTGTTGTATGCAGAGACAGGTTGAATAAAGCATGATGATAAATTATCCGATGTTTATTAAACCAGCCTGGCTTTAAGACGATAAGTCGCCAGTATATGATGAGAAATTATCCGGTGTTTGTTAACCCGGCCTGGCTTTGGACTATAAGTCACCAGTACATATTTGAATTGCGCCATTGGAATCATGCGCTTATAAATAATTTGGTATATTATTCAAATAGCCAACATGGCTGGATTTATATTATGGTTATCAATAACCAATATTATTGAGGTTTTCAAAGTCGCTTTAGCGCAATGGCTATCAGATTATCAATGGATATGATTTATTCTACAATTGAAGGAATAGTCCTGAGTTGCTGCAAGCTTACAACCCGGCACTTGGGGGCTAATGCAAAGTAATTTTTTGCTCATATTATTGAAGACCCGACTCATCATATTATACTGAGTCGGCCCTTGGGGGCTACCAATTGCTCCTGTCAACAACTCAAGGTTCACAAGTTAAATCCATTATATTGAAGGGTCCACTGCTCAGCTGGTAAGCACAAGGCTCTTAACCTTATGGACGTGGATTCAAGCCCATGATGGGGGTTACATCATATGATGTTATTTTCATTGAAGTATATATCAAGTCCCAGCTCAATATTATCTTCTTGAGCGGCCCTTGGGGCTACACATCATTGCTCAAATCTACATGATTATATTTACAAAGTCCCTGCTCATTATTGCATAAATGACCCGGCCCTTGGGGGCTACACTGGTTGAAGTTTTATGAGTATAAGGCAATTTCAAGTCCCTGGTTGCTGCAAGCATGACGACCCGGCACTTGGGGGCTACATAATATGGAGTGTTCAGTTTTTATTAGTGACTGGGATGAACAACATGGATTTCTTCAAAAGTTGCAGTATTGCTATTGAAGCAAGTCTTAAACCATAACTTTGTTCTACTCAAGACTTGGCGGCTACAGGTAATATGCATATAAGGAGAAATATTTTCAAAATTCTCAGTCTTGAGCAAACCAGAGTGACCCGGTGTCTGCAACAATCATAACCCGGTGTTGGCAACAATCATAACCCGGAATTATCAGTTTTTGTAACCCGACAGTTTTGGCAATGATAAACCGGCAAGTTCTACATCTTCAAACCGGATGAATATCAGATGAGTATTTCAAGACCAAAATTTCTTAAACCGGCATTTTGGAAACCGATTCAAGTGGATTATTCTTCACAATATTTTTCTATGAGAGGCCAACATCAGCAATTTGAGTATGAAACTGGTTATTGATCCGGATTTTCTAGAAGGAGGGAATGACAAGGACTTAAGGATGATCAGGTGCCGGTCTACAAGAATTCTTAACCCGGAGCACAACCTGCCAAATTTTTTCTTGTGTTTATATTACGGATCAGTTTAACATGGATAAATCCAAATTAAACCGGGGGCTAATGTCGGGGATATACCCCGCGGTGTAAACCGGCCGGAAGTTAATCCGGCCGGACTTGGCGGTTTATCTGAAGACCCGCCCTGACCTTGGCGGTTTACAAGCAATCCGCTTGGTCGTTATGACTCACTGGTGGTCCAAATAGCAATGGATGACGGATGACAAGGCCCAAGGCCCAGAAGGCCGGTTCACGTTTAATGGTGGGCCGGTTTATGAGGAAAGCGTAAGGACTATTCTCCTACGAAGGAAGCAAGACTAGGACTCCACTTGTAATAGAGTAATCATAATCCTAATAGGATTCCACATGTAACCCGCCCCTTCAACATATATAAGGAGGGGCAGGGCTCCCCAAAGAGGGAGAAGCTAGAAGCAAGAAACAAGCTCTAGGGCTAGACACAAAGAGGAGAGCCGGTTTACGGCGACTCCCTCATGATGATAATGAGACCTAGCCACAAACAGCATGTAGGGTTTTTACCGGATGATGTTTCCCGGGGCCCGAAGCTGTCTAAACCCTTGTCTTGTGTTGCGTCTCTCGATTCCGCTCAACCCCTCTCAAGCTACCACATAGATGCGTTGGCCTCGCGACTAAGTCCTCACACTAAGGACATCTGCCGAGACAAAACCACGACAATGACCCTGGGTGGTCACAGCCACACTTCATCTCTGGTTCAGCCGCAAACACGGCCGGTGCCTTGGGCTTCACGTCCTTGCCCTTGGCCTTCTTGTCTTCTGGGTCAGCCCCCGGGAGCTCCAGGAGGGAGAGGCGACCTTGCTCGGCTCTCACACACTTGGTTGCCATGTTGAACATCTCCAGAGCCGTGCGTAGGTCCTCGTGTATGCCGAGCTCCTCCTTCATCTTGACGTCGCAGACGCCATCAGTGAATGTCGGGATGTTGGCCTCATCCCACACCTTGGGGATCTTGAGGCAAACACTGTTGAAGCACTGGATGTACTTATGCAAGGTCTCCCCTGGTTGTTGCTTCATGCGTCGCAGGTCACCCGCAACCCGCGGTCGGTCGCGGGTGCCCTGGAAGTTGGCGATGAAACGCTCTCGCATCTCGTCCCAGGAGGAGATCGATCCCACAGGCTGGTTCAGGAGCCGCGAGTGCGTACCATCCTTGAGGTCCATGGGAAACCAGTTCGCCATGACCTTCTCATCACCGTTGGCTGCCTCGATGCTCGGCTCGTAGAGCTCCAGGAACTCAATAGGGTCGGGGGTGCCGTGGTAGCGTGGAGGCAGGTCGGGCTTGAACTTCCCCAGCCAAACGACGTTGTGGAGCTCCGGAGTGAAGGCGCGGCAACCCGCTGTGGTCATGGGAGCCCGTCATGGAGGTGGAGCCTGATCCTGCGCTCGCGCACCACCGCCGCAGGCGGCGTGCGGTCTTGACGTGGCGGTGCTGGTTGTGCACGAGCATCTTCTTGCGGCCGCTGGACCTCCTGGCAGCTTTATTCTTCACGCGCGGGTGCCCTGCATGGCGGGTCGTGCCGCGGGGCCTCGCGCCTTGGCCCGAGGGCGACATCTTGACGGGGAGGTGAAGGAGGTGCTCCATGGGCTACGTCACCCGCAGCAGGCGGCGGGCGAGACAGCAAGAGAGACGGTGCAGGAGAGCCCCCGCCGGCGCTGACAAGTTCGGCGATGCGGTCCAGCCAGTCTTCGTAGAGGTCGTCGACGGGGCGATAGCACAGGAGCTCGCGCGCCATGAGCAACGCCGCCTACGCATTCACTGGCCCGCGATGAGCATGGGACGATGAACCAGCCGGAGTTAGCGACGGGGTGGCACTGCACCCATCACGCTGCATAGAGGGGTGGAGCAACGAAGCTTGCTGCTCATGCCCCGCCGGGACGGTAACGGCGTTTGCCGCTGGAGACGGGGGACAACGAGGGCAGCCATCACCCGCCGGCACTGTCTGAGCGATGTGGGCGGCAAGAGCGGCCCGGTGCTCAGCACGAGCTCGACGGGCGTCAGCCGTGAAAGCGGTGGAGCGGTGGCAGGTCGACCGGTGGAAGAGAGGCTCCGACGCACCCCTACCTGGCGCGCCAAATGTTGGATTTTGGGTTCCGCAAACCCTTGAGAGGTTTGAACTCTGGGGTGTGTGTGAAGAAATCTTCCTCCCCAGTCTGCCTACTTGCTAATCTCACTGCCTAGCTCGATGAACTGAATGGAAAAGAGACACAGGAGTTTACCCAGGTTCGGGCCACCTTGCGGTGTAAAACCCTACTCCTGCTTTGTTGTTTATTAGCCTCGAGGGATTGAGGATAAACTAGTACAGTGGCGAACAACCTCCGGAGGAGAGGTGTTCTTGGGCTCGAGTGAGCTGGTGGATGTGAGGGTGGAGTGGATCTGATCCCCCTCTATAGTTGTCGCTAAGTCCTTTTATAGTGGCCTTGGTCCTCTTCCTGAATGAAGGCAAGAAGGGATCCCACAACGGCCAAGTTCAAAGGGAGACAACTAGTACATGCTATCCTGACAAAAGTAGTCTTCGTCTGCAAAAGCCCCTTGTCATGACGCCGTGGTGGGCTCGGCGATGACCTCCGTCCTCACGTCCTGGCGGTGTTGGTCTTGTTGCGTGGGAATGGAAACCTTTGGCCGATTCCGCGAGACTCCGCGCCTGCGCTTGCCTCCTTAGAACCAAAGAGGAAACTGGTACACTACGCCCGCTGGTACCCGCCTGGCCTTGGTCATCACGGCTCATGTCATCTGGACCTCGCGAGGTGAGGCTTACATAGAAATCTCCGCTCCTATGGAGCCAGCCTAGAAAGGCCGCTCCTCGTGGAGGTCTTGGTGTCGTCCGCCTTGTGAGGCTTGGCCCCTCGTGAGGGTCTTGAGTTGTTGATGTTGAAGCAGGGCCCTACCAGGCCGTTGATGGAGCCACGCCGTGGGCCGCAGGCAGGCAAGTCTGGGTACCCCCGTTCCCAGAACACCGACATTCTTGGAGTTCTATCCAATGTAATCTTCTTTTTGCGGTTTGTTTGTTGGGATCCGATGAGTTGTGGGTTTATGACCATATTATTGATGATAAATATTTGAGTATTTTCTAAATTCTTTTATGCATGATTATTATAACTTTGTATTTCTCTCCAATCTATCCGTTTGGTTTGGCAAGTAGATTGATTTATCTTGCAATGGGAGAGGTGCTTTGTAATGCGTTCAATCTTGTTGTGCTTTATATCCCAGTGACAAAGTAGCGCACAAGACACATATTTGTATTGTTGTCATTAAGGGGGAAAATGACAAGGTTTATTCAATTTGGTTGGATTTAGTTTGTCTACATCATGTCATGTTGCTTAAGGCGTTAATATGTTTTTATTAACTTAATACCCTACATGCATGTCGGATAGCTGTCGATGGGTGGAGTAGTAGTAGTAGATGCATGCAGGATTCGGTCTACTTGTCTCAGACATGATGCCTATATACATGATCATTGCCTTTAATACCTTCATAACTATGCGCTTTTCTGTGAATTGCTAAACAGTAATTTGTTTACCCATCGTATGCTTTTTGTTCGAGAGAGAAGCCTCTAGTGAAAACTATGGCCTACTTTTATCTTATATAAAAAATCCAAAAATATCTTGCTGCAATTTATTTATCATTATTTTATTTTGCAATTCATTTTATCTATCTATCACTATAACATTTGATCCTTGCAAATAACCGATGATACGTCCATTTTTCATCATGTTTTTATATCGATATTTATTGTTTTATGGGTTGTTATTACACATTATATCACAATACTCCTTGTAGTTGATGCTAGTTGGTTTATACGGTGGAAGATTATATTTTCAGATCCTTTATGCACATTAATACCCCTCTGATTACGAACATGAATATGATTTGTGAGTAGTTACGTTTGTTCCTGAGGACATGGGAGAAGTCTTGTTATAGGAAGTCATGTGAATTTAGTATTCGTTCGATATTTTGATGAGATGTATGTTGTCTTTCAACTAGTGGTGTTATGTGAACGTCGACTACATGACACTTCACCATTGTTCGATATTGGATCATGGAACTACAACCGATTGAAATTGGAATTTCATCAGAAGTTTTATCATACATCTGGTTCATCGTGATCGTCATTATATATATAATTTTTGGCCTCGCGAAGGAGAAAGTATCGCTCAAGCTTTGGGGAGGCTTAAGTCAATGTATATTCATGCCCCAATTATGAGCTCTCAAGAGAAATTATTATTCAAAATTTTTATGCTCGGCTTTCTCTCAATAATTGCTCCATGCTTGATACTTCTTGTGTCGGATTTCGGGTTCCGGCAGACCCTTGAGGTTCGAACACTGAGGTGCGCGCGGAGATCTTTCCCCTACCAGCTCACGCGTGAATGGTTAGTGAGGGATGTAAACTACGAACGATGAACAACACAAGGGACACAAGGTTTATACTGGTTCGGGCCACCGATGTGGTGTAATACCCTACTCCAGTGTGTGGTGTGGTGGATTGCCTCAGGGGCTGATGATGAACAGTACAAAGAAAGAATAGCCTCACGAGGGGTGTTCTTGGGCTGATACGATGAACTGCTTGTGTGAGTTTCATCGCCTCTCTCTCTCTCTGCTAGGGCTCTCTCAGATGCCTCTACTCTGTTGTGGCTAGCTCTATTTATAGAGGGAGGCCTTGGACCTCTTCCCAAATAATGAGCGGGAAGGGCGCCAACAATTGGCCATTTTGAAGGGGAACATCTAGTATACTTATCCTGGCTAAAGTTGGTCTTCGGCTGCCAAAGGCTCTGACGGTGACGCCGTCCTGGGCTCCACGATGACCTCCTTCCTGCCGCTCTGCTGGTCTTGGTCTTGTTGCACAAGGCGGTAACCTTTGCTGATGCCTTGGCCTGTGCTTGCCTCCTTTGCACCAAAGGGAAACGAGGACATCAAGCAAGCCGGGCGCCCACTGGCCTCGATCGTCATGGCTTGCATCACAGGGCACCCTCGTGAGGTACCCTGCCTTGATCTCTCCGCCTCCTCGTGAGCCTGCCTGACGAGGCTGCTCCTGAGGAAGGTTCCTGTCGTCCGCCCCGCGAGGCTTGGCCCCTCGCAAGGGTCTTGAGCTTGAGCTGATGAAGCTGGGCTGCGCTGGGCCCCCACCTGAGCCACGCCGCAGGCCGCAGGCAAGCAAGTCTGGGGACCCCGTTCCCAGAACGTCGACAGTAGCCCCCGGGCCCAAGGCGCGCCCGGACTTCGCTTAGCAGAAAAGTGAAGGGGCAAGTGCGAAGTGCCGCGGGCCCCAACAGCCTGCGGCCTTGGGCGCCGCGTGGCGATTGATTGGTCGTGGGTGTCTCCGCTTCCCCATGATGCCTCATTACACGCCCGGCTAAGCGGACCCGGGGTTGCACACATCCATTCCCATTTCGCCGTCCGTGCACTCCCGGGCCTTCCTTCTTCCTCCGGCTCCAACTTCTGCCCTCAATCCAACTCGGACTCTCACCCTTCCTATCGTCATGGCGCCAACGAAGAAGGAAAAGGGGAAGAAGCCCGTGTCTTTGTCCCGTTCGCCTCCGGTGGTGGCCCCCGCCGTCGATCGATCTATCATACTCAATCCCGAGGCCTTGGGCAAGGTCCGCTCTGCTTTTGCCACCATCTTGAACGAGTGCGGCGGGACCACGGCATGGCCTGCGTCCCATGCCTCCCCCGACAGGATTGTCACGGAGGTCCGGTTCTTCGCTGATGCCACGTAGGCGGTCTCGTTCCCCCTTTTCCGCTTTCTTCAATGCGGTGCTCTCCCACTATCAGATCCACATGATGCATCTCGGGCCTGAGTCCATTACCCTCCTGGCTGTCTTCGCCTTTGTTTGTGAGGCAATGGTGGGCATCCCTCCTTCCGTTGCTCTGCTGCGTCACTTCTTCTCCTTGCGCCTGAGTGACCCTACTCAATGCTCGGGGTGTGTGAGCTTCCTTGCGGTGCCAGAGACGGATGCTTCAGGGATTGATTTCGGACTCCCTCCCCCTGAGGCCAAGTTCAGAGAGCGGTGGTTGTATGTGGATGTTGGGGTGTTCAGCCCCTTGCTCTCGCATCCTACCTCGCCTGATGTTCCCAACTCAGGCTGGGGTCACGAGACGCTCCCGGACACCCGGCTTGCATTCGTCTGGCACCGCTTTGAGAGCTTGAGGGCGCTCAACGTGACGGCGCCCAAGGTGGTGAAGGAGTTCCTCCAGTGTCGCATTGCTCCTCTCCAGCGCCACTCTCACCGGATGTGGGACTTTGCGGGGCACAAAGTCTGCATGCGGCTTCAGGAGGGGGACCTGGCGCCTGAGGTGCTGAAGACGGTGCTCAGGGTCTTGGTTGGCGATCCTTCCCTAGGCAGCCTTCGACGTGATAGCACCCTCTTGTATCTCTATTCAGGCAGGGCCAATTTCGTGAAGCAGATGCCCAGCTTCGACGAATGGGGGCTGCGCCCGGTTGGCCTCAGGGGACCTCGCGAGAACCCAGTTGCTGTGGTAGCTCTTCCGGTCGCCCAAAGTGGCTCTGTCTCAGGTGATGAAGCAGGGAGACAAGAACCAGCAGGGGTTGAAGGGGATGATGTTGAGGTGGTGACGCCGCGTGAAGCCCCGAGGGCGGCATCTCCCGGAGCTCGTTCCGGAATGGTGACAGGTGAGGAGTCGCGGCCTCCAGCTCCCGAGGTTGGGGCTCCCGAGGCCCCGGTCGTCCATCGTGAGGCGGCGCCTGGCGGCGTCCCCCAGGCTGGTCCCATCGGCGCTGATCACCTTACCGCCTCCTCCATGCCACAAACCGACCCCCGCGCCGAGCACTTAGGCCGGTTCCGCGTAGACTTTGTGGCCCTCCACAAGAGGAAGGAGGCTCGGGCGGTGACGATCGCCCTTGCCGCTTGCTGAAGTGCAGGAGGTACTTCGCCACAGACGAGTAAGTCCTCTTCTCTCTGTGCTCCTCTACTTCTCGATTCTTGCAGCTGACTGTAACCCTTCAGGGCCCTTCCTGCCGAATTCGCGGAGATGGCCAAGGAGCCATCTCCCCAAGCTCCGTCTTCGTTGCTGGTCCTTGGTGCGTCGAGTTCAGGCGGCACCCTTATCACTCAGCCGGTCGGAGAGGTGGCCCATTCAGCTGAGCGTCCCGAGCCTATGAGCCTGTTGTCTTCCCTTCACGAGCTCTCCCGGGGCACAACCATCTTGCCCCGTGCTCCTTCCTTGGTCATGGACAGTGATTGGTTGAAGTCGATCTTGAGCTCTTCTTCTGGGGACGGACCGGTGCCAGGCCCTGCTCTTGGCGAGGCCTGTCCGGCGATTGTTGGGGCGCCAGCCCCCTGCCCTCCGGGAGGAGGCACGCCGCCTCCAGGCCCTCCGCATATACCAGCAGAAGAGGGGGACACAGAAGATGTGCTCAGGCATGCTCGCGAACGCCGCACCCTTCATCAAGAACTTCTCCATGGGGCGACGGCCGTGGTGAACCGGCTCGGGGCGGAGCTCGCCTGCGAAGATGCGCGTCTTGAGGCAGAAGGTTTGTGCCTTGCTGAGGAGAGGCGCAAGCTGAAGGTAGCCGTTGCCCTCGCGCATCACCAGCGTGACCTTGACAATGCGAAGGCTGAGGCGTCGCTGGCAGCCTCGCGAGAGGCTTGCTCCCGAGTCGTCGAGGAGGCCCTGGAAGCAGATCGGCGACACAGGGACGCGGAGGAGCGTGCGTGGGAGCTCCAAGCCTGGAGCAACTCTCTGGAGCAGCAGGTGGAGTTGCGCCAGGCTGCACTTGCATCGCTGAAGGGGGCTTCCGTCGACCAGGCGGAGCTTCAGAAGCGTGAGGAAGCGCTGTTGCTGGAGGCCGCCGAGCGCAACCTCGACCTTGAGCGGTTGGAGACGAGGGAGCGCCTGGTGACTCAGGCGGAGGACGAAGTCGCCGCGCGCGAGGCTCGGGCCCAAGAAGAGGTCGATCGCCGCGTAGAGGAAGCTCACTCAGGCCTCGAGCGCCAGTATGAGTTGAGGTTGGAGTTGGTCAGGGCCGAACCTGAGGGCAGGACCGCGGCCCTTAAGGCCAGACTGGACGAAGTGACGCGGGGTGCGGACTCCTCCGCAGCTGCCCTTCGCGCAGCGCAGGTGGAGCTGACCTCCTCCCACGCCGAGCTGCTTCTTCTTCGACAGAGGGTTGATGGCGCCGAGGCCACTGCACGGCAGAATGAGGACGAGATTCATCGGCGGCGGGTTCTGGAGCACGAGCACGCCCCCATGCTCCGGACGCCCAGGGAACGGGCTAACGCGGCCCTGGGCAATATTTGTGAGGCCGCTGCCGAGGAGCCGCACGAGACCAACTATGCCGGCAACCTCCAGTATTTTGCTGATGTGGTGACGCTCCTGGAGAACCGCGCCGAGAGGTCTCATTGGCTCGTTGAGGAGAGGAGCCGAGCCTTGCTCGGGCGCGCTTTCTCCCGTGTCTTCAGTTATCTACGGGACATGGATCCCCACTTCGACTTTGATGTCGCCATCGCATCGGTGCCCATAGCCGTCCGGGGCGACCTGGCGCAGTGGGTGGATGGTCACGTGGACGACCTTGTCAGGGCCTTCACGTCTGATGATGACGGCGTGATCGTGGCCGCCGATGAAGGCGGCGTGGTGGACGGTCCTGGCGCTGCTGGCGGAGGTGTTGGTGATGGCGACGATGTCAGCTACGCCAGCGACGCCTCCGGAGGTGACCCAGAAGGCACAGCAAGCGACATGTCCGACTGATTGTTTGTCACCGTTGTTTACCCTGTACAAAAGAGGTTTGGGCTTGGCCCTAAAGACTGTGAGAGCATTTTGGGAGGGGAAGCCCCTCATGTAAATATTTGTGAGAGATGCCTTGGTAATCTTAACGCTGCGTGTGAGCTTAACGGCCGGCCCGGTGGTGGGTCGGCTGGCTCATTTACCTTTTGGCCCTGGTGAGCCCCGAGCGGGGCTGTGGGGGCCATAGCGCCATGTGTGTCGTCTGGGTGAATCCATTGATCCTGCGATTAGAACCTCCGGAGAGGGAGTGACGACAGCCGTCCGAGCTGTGGGCGCAATTGGCCCGGCCCGGCTCGCGAGGGGCTCGCGAGGGGGGGGGGGGCAGCTGATGCTAGCTTTGAACGCAAAGCCGAAACCAGAACACGAGAGATTGCTTGAATGAGACTAAACACCCCTTCCCCAAACGCACGCAAGGCTCAAACTCAAATCCAACTTAAATTCAAATCGAAGAAACTTGTCAACAAGGGAAAAGGCAAAAAAAGCAAAAGGCCGCGTCCGGCACCTAGTCTAGTCTTCGACATCTTCTCACCAACGCGGAGCTAAGTGCTGCCACTGGGCGTGGGAGAGAGCCCCAGGGGCTGCAGCGTTGGGGCCGCCTCCTGTTGCGGCGACCTGTACCTCCTGCGGCACATGGTTAGCATAAGCTTGCTCCTGACGAATTAGCGGTACCAGATAGTTGCTGCCCCCGGCGCGGTCGTCGAGGCCCTCTTGGGGTCCCTGAGAGAGCTCAGCTTGTGGTGTCTCCTCGCCCCAGCTTGGCCCAAGGAACGAGCCATGGTCATCTTCTTGTGTGCACTCTTGATCCATCATGCGGGGCACATAAGCTTCCGGGGACGCTGCCCTGTAAGTCTCGCTGTAGTGCCCCATGTGCCACGCAGTCCGGCCCGGAGCGCTGTCTTGAAAGTGGTGGCGTGGTGGTCCGCCGAGGCCCAAGGTCACGGCGTGCGCTCCTTCGCTGGCCGGAGATGGGGTCCGCGCGGCTTGCCGCCTGGTGCTGCCGGCTTGGTCGGCGTCGAGTAGGCCCTGGAGCCCGCTTGAGGTTGCATGGGCGCGCATGGGCCGGCCATACGGCACGCTCCGAGCCAGAGGTGTCAGCCGGACGCAGAAAGGAGGTGCTCCTGAGGCGGCGGCATCCAGGAGCTCGGCCACCCGCTCCAACAGCACGTCGCGGCCGCCCTCTTGAAGCCGGCACCATAACAGCTCTCGGGCCACCATGAGCGCGGCCCTGGAGTTCGCCTGCTCCCGTCAGGTGTGCGGTGCCGTGGCCGCAGCGTGACTTGAGGTTCTGGCCGCTGACCGCACCTGCCGCGGCGTGATGGCAGGCGGCGTCTGGCCGCATCGCCCGCGCCCGGCAGCGCCTTGCGGAGCGCGAGCTTCCTGAGGTGCAAGGTTGAGGTCGCCCTGGGCTGGTGGCACGGCGTGGGCGGGCCACGCTGCCCAGCGGTCGGCGTCGGCTGCCGGGTCGCTTGACATCGAAGGACGAGGCGACGAAACACGAGGTGGCGGAGGAAGGATTCCGGCGCACCCCTACCTGGCGCGCCAAATTTCGGATTTCAGGTTCCGGCAGACCCTTGAGGTTCGAACACTGAGGTGCGCGCGGAGATCTTTCCCCTACCAGCTCACGCCTGAATGGTTAGCGAGGGATCTAAACTACGAACGATGAACAACACAAGGGACACAAGGTTTATACTGGTTCGGGCCACTGATGTGGTGTAAGACCCTACTCCAGTGTGTGGTGTGGTGGATTGCCTCAGGGGCTGATGATGAACAGTACAAAAGAAGAACAGCCTCGCGAGGGGTGTTCTTGGGCTGGTGCGATGAACTGCTTGTGTGAGTTCGATCGCCTCTCTCTCTCTCTCTCTCTCTCTCTGCTAGGGCTCTCTCAGATGCCTCTACTCTGTTGTGGCTAGCTCTATTTATAGAGGGAGGCCCTGGACCTCTTCCCAAATAATGAGCGGGAATGGCGCCAACAATTGGCCATTTTGAAGGGGAACATCTAGTACACTTATCCTGGCTAAAGTTGGTCTTCGGCTGCCAAAGGCTCCGACGGTGACACCGTCCTGGGCTCCACGATGACCTCCTTCCTGCCGCTCTGCTGGTCTTGGTCTTGTTGCACCGAAGCAGTAACCTTTGCCTGATGCCTTGGCCTGTGCTTGCCTCCTTTGCACCAAAGGGGAAACGAGGACACTGCGCAAGCCGGCGCCCACCTGGCCTCGATCGTCATGGCTTGCGTCACAGGGCACCCTCGTGAGGTATCGTGCCTTGATCTCTCCGCCTCCTCGTGAGCCTGCCTGACGAGGCTGCTCCTGAGGAAGGTTCCTGTCGTCCGCCCTGCGAGGCTTGGCCCCTCGCGAGGGTCTTGAGCTTGAGCTGATGAAGCTGGGCCGCGCTGGGCCCCCACCTGAGCCACGCCACAGGCCGCAGGCAGGCAAGTCTGGGGACCCCCATTCCCAGAATACCGACATCTTGTACTGGCTCCTTTATGATGAAGACTATTGAATTCAGATGGGATTTATTGGAAAGAATTAAACACAACTCTAAAGATTGGGAACTCGACGAAGGTTAGGAGTCAGGTATAACACTTAAGTTTGATTGTGTTAAATCTTTTATGGATACCGATGCTTTTCGTGAATTTAGCACTAAATATGGACTTGACTCTGAGATAGTAGCTTCTTTCTGTGAATCATTTGCTACTGATGTTGATCTCCCTAAGGAGAAGTGGTTTCAGTATCATCCTCCCATTAAAGTAAAATTAGTTGAACCTATTAAAGTTGAAGAAAAGACTATGACTTATAATGTTGATCCCATTGTTCCTACCGCTTATATTGAGAAACCACCTTTCCCTGTTAGAATAAAGGATCATGCTAAAGCTTCAACTGTGGTTCGTAAGAGTAATGCTAGAACACCTACACCTCCTGAGAAAATTAAAGTTGGACCTAGTATTGCTATGGTTAAGGATCTCTTGGTTGATAATATTGATGGGCATGTTATTTACTTTTGTAATGAAGCTGCTAGAATTGCTAGACTTGATACTAAAAATAAACAGAGACCTGTTGTCGGCATGCCTATTGTTTTTGTTAAAATAGGAGATCATTGTTATCCTGGCTTATGTGACATGGGTGGTAGTGCGAGTGCAATACCCCATTCCTTGTACAAAGAAACTATGCATGACATTGCACCTGCTGAGATAGAAGATATTGATGTCACAATTAAGCTTGCCAATAGAGATACTATTTCACCAATAGGGATTGTTAAAGATGTTGAAGTCTTGTGCGGGAAAGTTAAATATCCTACTCATTTTCTTGTTCTTGGTTCCACCAAGATGACTTTTGTCCTATTATATTTGGTAGACCCTTCTTGAATACTCTTAATGCTAGGATAGACTGCGAAAAGGATATTGTTACTGTTGGTTTAGGGGATATGTCTTATGATTTTAATTTTGCTAAATTTTGTAGACAACCCCGTGATAAAGAATTGCCTAGTAAATATGAAATTATTGGTCTTGCTTCTATTACCGTGCCTCCTAATGATCCTTTAGAACAATATTTGTTAGACAATGAAAATGATATGTTTATGAATGAAAGAAGGGAAATAGATGAAGTATTCTTTAAACAGGGACCTATTTTGAAACACAACTTGCCTGTTGAAATTCTAGGGGATCCTCCCCACCCAACGGTGATCCCGTGTCTGAGCTTAAACCATTACCTGATACTCTTAAATATGCTTATCTTGATGAAAAGAAGATATATCCTGTTATTGTTAGTGCTAACCTTTCAGAGCATGAAGAAGAGAAATTATTGAAAACTCTGAAGAAGCATCGTGCTGCTATTGGATATACTCTTGATTATCTTAAGGGCATTAGTCCCACTCTATGCCAGCACAAAATAAAATTGGAGAAAGACGCTAAACCGGTTGTTGATCACCAATGACGGTTAAATACTAAAATGAAAGAAGTGGTAAGAAATGAAATATTAAAGCTTCTGGAGGTAGGTATAATTTATTCCGTTGCTGATAGTCAGTGGGTAAGTCATGTCCATTGTGTCCCTAAGAAGGGAGGTATTGCTGTTGTTCCTAATGATAAAGATGAATTGTTCCCACAAAGAATTTTTATATGTTAAAGAATGATAATTGACTTCCGCCTTTTGGTTTATGTAATGCACCTTCTACCTTTCAAAGATGTATGACTGCTATATTCTCTGACTTTTGTGAAAAGATTGTTGAGGTTTTCACGAATGATTTCTCCGTGTATGGAACTCCTTTTGATGATTGCTTAAGCAACCTTGATCGAGTTTTGCAGAGATGCGAAGAAACTAATCTTTTCTTGAATAGGGAGAAGTGCCACTTTATGGTTAATGAAGGTATTGTCTTGGGGCATAAAATTTCTGAAAAAGGTATTGAAGTTGATAAAGCTAAAGTTGATGATATTGAAAAGATGTCGTGTCCTAAGGACATTAAAAGTATAACAAGTTTCCTTGGTCATGCCGGTTTTTATAGGAGGTTCATTAAAAAATTCTCAAAAATTTCTAGGCCTCTAACTAATCTCTTACAAAAAGTCGTTCCTTTTGTCTTTGATGATGATTGTGTAGAAGCATTTGAAATACTTAAGAAAGCCTTGATTTCTGCACCTATTGTACAGCCACCTGATTGGAATTTACCCTTTGAAATTATGTGTGATGCTAGTGATTATGACGTAGGTGTTGTTCTAGGACAAAGAGTTGATAAGAAATTAAATGTTATCCAATATGCTAGTAAAACTCTAGACAGTGCCTAGAGAAATTATGCTACTACTGAAAAAGAATTTTTAGAAGTTGTATCTACTTGTGATAAGTTCAGACCTTATATTGTTGATTCTAAAGTAACTGTTCACATTGATCATGCTGCTATTAAATATCTTATGGAAAAGAAAGATGCTAAACCTAGACTTATTAGATGGGTTCTCTTGCTACAAGAATTTGATTTGCATATTATTGATAGAAAGGGAGCTGAGAACCCCGTTGCAGACAACTTATCTAGGTTAGAGAATGTTCTTGATGACCCACTACCAATTGATGATAGCTTTCCTGTTGAACAATTAGTTGTCATAAATGCTTCTTGTACTGCTCCCTATTATGCTGATTATGCTAATTACATTGTTGCTAAATTCATACCACCTAGTTTCACATACCAGCAAAAGAAAAAGTTTTTCTATGATTTAAGACATTACTTCTGGGATGACCCACACCTTTATAAAGAAGGAGTAGATAGTGTTATTAGACGTTGTGTACCTGAGCATGAATAGGAACAGATCCTACGCAAGTGTCACTCCGAGGCTTATGGAGGACACCACGCTGGAGATAGAACTTCACATAAGGTATTGCAATCCGGTTTTTATTGGCCTACTCTTTTTAAAGATGCCCGTAAGTTTTTCTTGTCTTGTGATGAATGTCAAAGAATCGGTAATATTAGTAGAGTCAAGAAATGCCTATGAACTATTCACTTGTTATTGAACCATTTGATGTTTGGGGCTTTGATTATATGGGACCGTTTCCTTCCTCTAAAGGGTATACACATATTTTCGTTGATGTTGATTACATTACTAAGTGGGTAGAAGCTATTCCAACTAGTAGTGTTGATCATAACACCTCTATTAAGATTCTTAAAGAAGTTATTTTTCCGAGGTTTGGAGTCCTTAGATACTTAATGACTGATGGTGGTCCACATTTTATTCATGGTGCTTTTCGTAAAATGCTTGGTAAGTATGATGTTAATCATACAATTGTATCTCCATACCACCCACAGTCTAGTGGTAAAGTAGAACTGAGTAATAGGGAGATTAAATTAATTTTGCAAAATACTATTATAGATCTAGAAAGAATTGGTCCAAGAAACTTGATAATGCATTATGGGCCTATAGAACTGCATATAAAAATCCTATGGGTATGTGTCCATATAAAATGGTTTATGGAAAAGCATGTCACTTACGTTTGACATTAGCTCACATCATGACTGGAGAACCCATGCCTATGAGAATGCCAAACTGTTTAAAGGAAAAGTTAAAATATGGCATGACAAAAGGATACAAAAGCGTGAGTTTAATGTAGCTGATTATGTTTTGTTATAAGGAAAACTCCTCTCTAAATGGGAAGGTCCTTACGTTATCGAGGAGTTCTATCGTTCTGGTGCCATAAAAATCAACAACTTCGAAGGCACAAATCCAAAGGTGGTGAACGGTCAAAGAATCAAACAATATATCTCAGGTAATCCCATAAATGTTGAAACGAATGTTACTGACACCATAACCCTGGAGGAGTACATAAGGGATACTTTCCAGAATGTTTCAGACTCCGAAAAGGAATAGGTATGTGTTACGGTAAGTAAACCGACTCCAAAACAGTTCTAATAGCAATTTTTCTCTGTTTTGGAATATTTAAGAAAATAGAAAAATAAGAAGTAGTCCGAAAGGGACACGAGGCATCCACGAGGGTGGAGGGCGCGCCCTACCCCCTGGGCGTGCCCCCCAGCCTCGTGGGCACCTCGTGTGCCCTCCGGACTCCGTTTTCTTGCATGATACTTCTTTTGGTCGGTAAAAATTCATTATATAATCTCCCGAAGGTTTTGACCACCGTATCACGACAAAGTCCTCCGTTTTTGTTTTGAGTTGTTTCTACAACAGATTTAGAGCAAGATGTCATCTCAAGACTCCGACGGAAAGAGCTATGTCTCACATCTCATTGCTGACCCAAAGACCCATGGGGACCTATCTCCTTATGGTCGAACTAAGGATGATGAGGAGGATGCTCATTTGATGAGGATTGATGATTCAAGTTCGGAGGAGGAGGATGCTCCTCTACCTCAACCTGGGGATATGCACGTGAAGTTCAAGAAGTCTAGTCTCCCTAAGAGGGCTAACCGGCCTAATAACCGATCTATTCCTTCTCGTTTTCGGTAGAAAAGCAAAGGAGATTTATGTGACAAGATCTTGAAGCTAGAGTTGGAGGTCGATGATTTAAAGGAGGAAATTGCTCTCCTCAACTACAATATGAAAAAGTGGAAGGCACAATTGTCATCACCACCACCATCTTCTTCACCACCAAAGGAGAACTGAGTATCGGGTATGAGCACTCCCCTCGGCAACTGCCAAGCTTGGGGGAGGTGCCCCGGTATCGTATCACCATCACACTTTTATCTTTACCGTTTTTCTTAGTTCGATCATTTTGGTTATATCTTGATCTAGTAGAATAAAGTTTAGTATGATCTAGCTTTGATTTTTTGTGTTCATCCATATCTATGTAATCGAGTCCTTGAGCTATATATAATAAAGATTAGTCTTGAGTCAAGGGCTTGGTTATCTCGCTATGATCTTGAGGGAATAAAAAGAAAAAAAGAATAAAAAGAAATAAAGAGATCATATTGATCTTATGGAGAGTAATGACTTCACATATAAAGAGTATGATGAATAAAAGTTGTTGGGAGTTAACAACCATAGTTTTGGTCATCGTTGCAATTAATATGAAGTAATAAATAAAGAGAGGTTTTGACATATAAATATACTATCTTGGACATATTTTATGATTGTGAGCACTCATTAAAATATGACATGCTAAAAATTTGATGTTGGACAAAGAAGACAACGTAATGGGTTATGTTTTCTTATATCCGAAATAAATTATATTGTCATGGATCATCCAACATGTTGAGCTTGCCTTTCCCCCTCATGCTAGCCAAATTCTTTGCACCAAGTAGAGATACTACTTGTGCTTCTAAATATCCTTAAACCCAGTTTTGCCATGAGAGCCCACCATATCTACCTTTGGATTGCGTAAGATCCTTCAAGTAAGTTGTCATTGTTGGAAGCAATAAAAATTGCTCTCTAAATATGTATGATCTATTAGTGTGGAGAAAATAAGATTTATACGAGCTTGTGATATGGAAGAAATAAAAGCGACGAACTGCATAATAAAGGTCCCTATCACAAGTGGCAATACAAAGTGACGTTCTTTTGCATTAAGATTTTGTGTATTCAACCATAAAAGCACATGACAACCTCTGCTTCCCTCTGCGAAGGGCCTATCTTTTATTTTTGTCTTATACCTTATACAAGAGTCATGGTGATCTTCATCTTTCCTTTTTAAACTTTATCCTTTGGCAAGCACTATGTGTTGGAAAGATCCTATATATATATATATATATATATATATATATATATATATATATATATATATATATATATATATATATATATATATATATATATATATATATATCCAATTGGATGTGGGTTTTCATAAAGCATTATTGTTGACGTTACCTTTGAGGTAAAAGGTTGGGAGGCAAAACTATAAGCCCCTATCTTTCTCTGTGTCCAATTAAAACTTCATACCCATAAGTATTGCGTGAGTGTTAGCAATTGTGAAAGACTAAATGATAGTTGAGTATGTGGACTTGCTGAAAAGCTCTTATATTGACTCTTTCCGATGTTATGATAAATTGCATTGCTTCAATGACTGAGATTATAGTTTGTTAGTTTTCAATGAAGTTTCTCATTCATACTTTACATTGTCAATAGATTGTTACTTTAGCATAAGAAATCATATGACAAATATATATATATATATATATATATATATATATATATATATATATATATATATATATGTATGTTGTTTTAAGAATGATCATGATGCCCTCATGTCCGTATTTTATTTTATCGACACCTCTATCTCTAAACATGTGGACATATTTTTCGATATCGGCTTCCGCTTGAGGACAAGGGAGTTGATACGTCCATTTTGCATCATGCTTTTATATCGATATTTATTGCATTTTGGGCTGTTATTACACATTATGTCACAATACTTATGCCTTTTCTCTCTTATTTTACAAGGTTTACGTGAAGACAGAGAATGCCGTCACCTGGAATTCTTGGCTGGAAAAGGAGCAAATATTAGAGACCTATTCTGCACAACTCCAAAAGTCCTGAAACTCCACGAAAGTCAGTTTTGGAATTTATTAAAAATATTGGCGAAGAAAGCACCAGACGGGGGCCACCCACTATCCACGAGGGTGGAGGGCGCGCCCCTGCCTCGTGGGCCACCTGGAAGCCCCCCGATGCCCATCTTCTGGTATAAGGTGTCTTTTGCCCAGGAAAAAATAAGAAGGAAGCTTTCGGGACAAAGCACCACCGTCTCGAGGCGGAACCTTGGCAGAATCAATCTAGGGCTCTGGCGGAGCTGTTTTGCCAGGGAAACATCCCCCCGGGAGGGGGAAATCGTCACCATCGTCATCACCATCGATCCTCTCATCGGGAGGGGGACAATCTCCATCAACATCTTCACCAGCACCATCTCCTCTCAAACCCTAGTTAATCTCTTGTATCTGATCTTTGTCTCAAAACATCATATTGGTACCTGTGGGTTGCTAGTAATGTTGATTACTCCTTGTAGTTGATGCTAGTTGGTTTATTCGGTGGAAGATTATATGTTCAGATCCTTTATGCACATTAGTACCCCTCTGATTATGAACATGAATATGATTTGTGAGTAGTTACGTTTGTTCCTGAGGACATGGGAGAAGTCTTGTTATAGGTAGTCATGTGAATTTGGTATTCGTTCGATATTTTGATGAGATGTATGTTGTCTTTCCTCTAGTGGTGTTATGTGAACGTCGACTACATGACACTTCACCATTGTTTGGGCCCAGGGGAAGGCATTGGGAAGTAATAAGTAGATGATGGGTTGCTAGAGTGACTGAGGGAGTCCTGGATTAGGGGGTGTCCAGACAGCCGGACTACCATCATCAGCCGGACTATCATCTGCCGGGCTATCATCATCGACCGGACTCCAAGACTATGAAGATAGAAGATTGAAGACTTCCCCCCGTGTCCGGATGGGACTTTCCTTGGCGTGGAAGGCAAGCTTGGCAATACGGATATATAGATCTCCTACCATTGTAACTGACTCTATGTAACCCTAGCCCTCTCCGGTGTCTATATAAACCGGGTGGCTTTAGTCCGTAGGACAACAATCACAACAACCCTTACAATCATACCATAGGCTAGCTTCTAGGGTTTAGCCTCCTTGATCTCGTGGTAGATCCACTCTTGTAAACATCCACAATATCAATATCAATCAAGCATGACGTAGGGTTTTACCTCCATCAAGAGGGCCCGAACCTAGGTAAACATCGTGTCCCTTGTCTCCTGTTACCATCCGCCTAGACGCACAGTTCGGGACCCCCTACCCGAGATCCGCCGGTTTTGACACCGACATTGGTGCTTTCATTGAGAGTTCCTCTGTGCTATCGCCGATAGGAAGGATGCCTTCTCCCGTCTTCAAAGACGGTATTCTCGTCAAAGGAGCCCTGGCCGCCGGCCAAACTATCCGGCTAGGTGGTTTTCTTATGACCGCCTGTCCGGCCATCGCTTCGACAATGACCTCTCAAGTCATCAAAAGCAATCTTCACGTCAGCTCTGAATTAGCGGCGGCTGGATCCAATAGAGCTCTCGTCCAGAACGAGCTCTTGGATCGCGATCGCCATACTGGAGTCGCTTCAGACTACGATCAGATTGGGCTTAAAACCGATCTAAGAGAGATTAACTCTCCCGAGGTCACCCACCACATTGCAGTGGTAGAGGAGCAATGCGGCGACGCTTCTCTGTATTGAAAACTAGTCATGTCCGGATCCCGAACCCCCATGCGGATTCCCGGAGGGACGGGCTGCGATCAAACACTGAACTTAAAGTCAGGCATCGGACCAGACTCGTTGGACAACGTCTAGAAATCCAAGCTTCCAAAATTGGAAACTTCTCGGCCTTCGAGCCTTGAGATGGGTAGGGTTCCGGACTTAGTTCCACCCACCCGCCCAGACATATGCGATCTAACTCTAATTCGGCAAGAGCCCGCCGAGACAAGACATCACTCTTGGGCCAGATTCCTCCTGGTTATGGACAAGATAAAGGACTGCCGAGAGGAAAACGCAGTCTCAGTCTTCTGCAATAATTGCACGGACAAGGGAATCCTAAAAGCCATAAGTCGCCGCGACATCACACGCTTTGCTGACTTGGAGACCATCGTACAAAAGTACTGTGCGATGGAGAGCGCTGAAAACCGAAAGTAAATTTTGGGATAATCCGTCCCGAATACATCCCTAGTCCGGAACCAAAGGGTGCATCATTATCAAGCACCGGGCTGAATACCAAAAATCAAAACCCCTAAAGTGCGGAACCGTCTTCGAGGGCTGGCTAAATGGACCTGCAAAATTCATAGCACAGGGCGCCACTCCAACTCATAGCCTTGAGCATGTTGGATACTACGGCAGGTGGCCAAAAGTGGCGAAGAGCTTCTAGCTTCGAATCCCAGCCCAACAACACCATGACAGTGTTAATAGTCTTGAGACTTTCGCATCCAATAACATGCAACGACAACTCCACAACCTTGCGAAGTCTACCAAGTAGCAACAATAAATCCATGGGCGACACGGCTATCACCTTCAATGCCAAGTGACAAACCCAAATTCGAACTGCCGGGCACCGGCCGCATTGGTCCTCACCGATAGTAGGCGGCTTTCGCCTTACAAAGGTACTCATGGATGGCGGCAGCGGACTAAACCTCATCTATGAGGAACCCTCGAAAAATGGAAATAGATTGGAACTGCATTGGCGAAGCAGCACAACCTTTAGAGGAATAATCCCAGGGAAGCATGCTGCACAGAAAAATCACGCCGGGCGTAGTGTTCGCTCGCGGATAATTACAGGTCCGAGGAGGTCACATTCAAGTGGCTCCATTCAGCAGCGGATATCATGCTTTATTAGGACGGAGGCATTCACAATTTTCAAGCTATACCCCATTATGGGTACATGAAGCTTAAAATGCCCGGTCCCAGCGGGATTATCACTCTCGCTAGTGATCCGAACATAGCACTCCTACCGAAAATAAGACAGCCGCACTAGCCCTCGAGGCACTATCCGAAGCCCTAGCGGCCGAGGAACTCACCGCGATCGCTCCACGGTGAACAGGGGCGATGTGATACTTGATAAAAGATCCAAGTCCACCTCTTTTAAACCAGCGGATGAAATAGTCAAATTCCAAGTCCACCCAACGGACCTGCAAAGGCGGCCTCCATCGGGGCACAATAAAACCACGATGTAGTTGCCGCTTTCGAGAATTTCTACAAGAAAACTGGGACATCTTGGCACGGCAACCTTCGACATGCCAGAATCCCGTCACCGGCGAGCATAGCCTAAATATCCTAAAAGGATTCAAGCCACCAAACAGGCTCTTGACGATTTTCGAACCCAAAAGACAGGCAATGGGAGAGGAGCTAGCCAAACTATTGGAAGCCGGATTCGCCGAGACATCAAACATCCGGATTGGCTAGCAAATCTGGTAATGGTACCAAGAAGGACAAATCCTGGCGCCTATGTGTCGATTTCAAAGACCTAAATAAAGCCTGCCCAAAGGACCCTTCCCCTCCCGCATCGACCAAATCATCGATGCCACTGCGAGGGATTCGTTGTGCTTCACGGGCGCATACTCCGGCTATCATCAAATCAAGATGGCGAAGCGGATCAAGCCGCAACTGCGCATTCATTATTCCATATGGACCATTACGCTTCAACACGATGCCCTTCGGACTTAAAAACGCCGGCGCAACATATCGGCGCATGATTCGACATGTCGGCTACCCAGATCGGCAAAACAGTAGAGGCATACGTGAGCGGCGTGGTCGTCAAAACTAAACACGTCGAAACTCTAGTAGACGACTTGAGGCTCACATTGGACAGCCTCAGAGCATATGACATCAAGCTGAATCCGGAAAAAATGTGTTTTGGTACAATTTGGAAAGCTCTTGGGCTTCATCGTATCCGGTAGAGGAATTGAAGCAAATCCAGCCAAGATCCGAGCTCTGTCACAGCTAGATATCCCAAAATACCTCAAGCGGATACAAAAATTGACCGGATGCGTAGCGGCTCTAAGCCGCTTTATCTCCCGTCTAGGAGAAAAGGCATTACCCCTCTATCGCCTCCTTAGGCGCACCAACACCAGTGGGCGGATGCTGCCACCGCGGACTCGAAGAAATAAAGGCTATATTGGCAACAAATCCGGTCTGGCTGCGCCCAACCTGGGCGAACCAATGTTGTTATACATCGCAGCTACGCATCAAGTCCTAAGCGCGGTACTCGTCGTCGGCGAGAAATGAAGGGCATAAATTCCCTCTTCAAAACCAGTATACTATGTATCCTTCGTGTTAACCCCTGCAAGTCCGTTACCGCACTATCGGAAGATAGCATACGCGGTGTTCATGGCATCCGGAAGCTCGACACTACTTTCAAGAGTGTTCGATAACGATGGCCTCTGAAGTACCACTTAATGACATTATAAACAACCGCGTCGACGGGCAGGATTGCAAAATGGGCAATTGAGCTCTTACCATTTGATATATCTTACAAACCTCGGCGAGCTATAAAGTCACAAGTATTGGCTGACTTTGTCGCCGAATGGACCGGCCGAACTCCCTAAAGAATCGGGCGCATACTCCAATTGGATTATGCACTTGACGGCTCCAAAATGTTAGCGGATTGGGGGCTGGCGTCGTCTTGGCGTCCCGACCGGGACACGATCCAATCGTGCCAGATAATGTACACGGACTCCAACAACGCAGCCGAATCGAGGCCCTTTTACATGGTCTCCGGATGGCAATCTCCATGGGCATTCAACGCCTAGAGGTGCGAGATTCAAACCTCGCAATATCCCAAATAAGCGGAGACTTTTCGCCAAAGATCCGAAAATGGCAGCATATCGCAACGCTGTCCTCAAAATGTCAGCCGGTTGAAGGACTTGAATTCCATCCGTCACCGGGATAATAACCAAGCGGCCGACGTCTTGCACGCATTGGCGCCAAGCGCGACCTTGTCCCTCTAACATCTTCTGGAATAGCTCTTCAAGCCATCCGTCCTATGGGAAGAGGAGTCCGGAACTAACAAACCGGAACAAGCCGCACCAACCGGCGATTCAGCCGATGATATAACACCTTCCGCCCACGACATAATGGCAGTAATTGCCCCGTGGACAGAACCATTCCTCGCCTACTTGCTTAGGCAGGAGCTTCCCGAAGACCAAAATGAGGCCCGCAGCATTGTCCGTGATCTAAAGCCTACAAGGTCTATGAGGAGAACTTTATAAGAAAAGCACAACGGAGTCCTTTAAAGGTGTATCTCCGAAGAGGAAGGGCGAAACCTCCTGGCTGAAATTCATGCGGACTAGGAGGACACCACGCTTGCTCGGGCCCTTGTAGGAAAGGCATTCCGTACAGGATTTTATTGGCCGACGGCCCGAAAGCGACGCTTCGAGACTTAGTCCAAAGATGCGTCGGTTGTCGACTCTTTGCTAATCGAGCCATATGCCACCCACCGCCCTCAAAACTATACCCATTACGGCGTTCGTCATGCCGGAGGCTTGACATGGTTGGACCACTTAAAGGGGAAGCCACAAGCAAAGGTACCTATTGGTCATGGTGGATAAATTCACCAAATGGATAGAGGCCAAGCCGGTTAAAACGGCAGAGTCCGGACCAGTGATAGACTTTATATCCGGGGTAGTACACCGTTATGGTGTCCCCACAAAGATCATCACCGATAACGGCACGAACTTCACCGCCGATGAGGTTAAATCATGGTGCACAAATATGGGCATCAAGCTCGATTACGCTTCAGTCTATCATCCTCAAACCAACGGTCAAGTGGAACGAGCAAATGGTCTAATTATGAGCGGCATCAAACCCAGACTAGTGCGGTCCCTTACGAAATCTGACACGCACTGGGTAGAGGAGCTCGACTCCGTACTCTGGGGGCTGCGGACAACGCCTAACCGTACTACCGGATTCACACCATTTTTTATGGTATACGGCGCAGAAGCAGTTTTTCCCTGCGACATCATTCATGACTCACCTCGAGTGCGCATGTACGAAGAAAGAGAAGCCAAGTTGGATCGGCAGGACAGCTTGGACACATTGGAGGAAGAGCGCGACGTCGCCAAGGCTCGTTCCGCATTCTATCAGCAGCAGGCTCGAAGATATCAAAGCAGAGAAGTACGGGCCAAGACTTACAACGTTGGCGAACTAGTTCTACGCCTGCCGGACAAGAAAAAGGACAAGCTCAAGCCCAAATGGGAAGGCCCCTTCATCATCGATCAAGTCTTGACCGGCGGAGCGTACCGTCTACGAAATGCATCGGATAACCGACTCGAGCTGAACCCATGGAACGCAGCCCGCCTCCGACGATTCTATGCCTAGCGCCGGACTAAGAGTTCGTCCCTTTCCCCCGTCCAAAATTTTTTACTTCAGCTGCCTTTTGTTTCTCTTTTTCTTCTCAACCCTATTCATCCAAGCCTTAAAAGGCCTACTTGCGCAACGTTCGCGCGCAATTGATGTGCTATCCGCACTCATTATACAGGGGGCTTCTTTACGAAGCTTAATTATACGGCTTCATGCCCGCACATGTGTCAAGCCTCCACATGTACCTTTTATTCACCATTATATGCATCGATATGACTTAAGTTTTGGCCAAGCTGGGTTGCTGGCTCTGTGCTTACCCCTCGTTCCCGATTGTTCGGCTAGGAGGTAAAGGAGCACCTCTGCGATTATTCTTGCAGGGTCAGCGGATGTGTACCTCCGGTGGGTGAAGCCGAAGCTAAGCGTTCTTAAGGGAATATTTGGTCGGTGACTTAAAAGATGATTTTTATCCACTTATTTATCTGCCCAGATGTTTTTCTTTTTTTCGCGATGCGGACATGCACTTTAGGGCATACCACCCCGATGGAAAGGAACCCTTAACGGAACTATTCTCCTGGAAGATGTTTCTTACTAACCATGTAATATAACATAACTAGTTGGGCACTTATGCGATAAAGCAGATGACCCCTCGCTGGTCTCCATGCATACCCGGTTGTTTCATAACCGGAAGGTATTCGGACACACTCGCACTATAGGGTCCCGAGGTCGAAGCGAAAAGGTCGGCAAAGACAAGCGATCTACAATCCGGCTAGAAGGCATTTCGTATGTCATTTTATAATACATTGTCAAATCGATTGATGTATTCTTCCTCAATCCCGTCTAACGGGTTGTCTAATTTACATCTGTTGGGAAAATTTCGCGCCAACTCCACTTGGCGTATACTAAACTCACAGGATCTCCTTCCCGCCGGGCCCCACAGTCCGACTTGACCATGTGGTTGGGATCCGCCTTCTTGTACCGCGTCTTCACCATGGCCCAGGCCTCCACGGCACCTTGCGGCAGGCGAAATCTTCCATACATGGGCGTTGCCGCCTCCTGCAGCTTCTCCACAAGCTCCCCAAGACCCTTGGGTATGGAGAGGCTGGCCATAACGCTGGACGACGCCACTCATAGCCTGCCGAACTCGTTCGATCGGTTGTTACAATTGGAAGTTGATCACCCGTTATTACGGGCATCTCCTCCGCAGGGAGACCTGTGAGCATACCTCTGATATATTACATCAAATTGACTTCCTCGCGAACTCTTCTTTTCAAAGGAGTTCGCTCAAGCACTACTATATATGCCGCGACGAAGCCGTTGATTCTCCTTAACAGAGCCCGACAGCTCGGCCCGAACGCCTTTCAGCTCTTCTCCAAGCTGGGCATGGGCATCTTGGAGCTTGTTCCTTTCATGCTGCACCTTATGCAGCACCCTCTCGCCAGCCTTTAGTTGGCGCAAAAGTTCTTGCCTGTCCGGATCTTGTCCGGCAGCACCTGCAATGTCATTTTTTAGACGTGCGTAACGGTCAAGCGCTACTTATCTTACTAAAAATAATGTGTTACCAGGAGAGGTCTTTGCGTTTCCTCCTGCGCCAGAAAATGCGGCCTCCAGTTGGGCCTTGCACTCTTGCAACTCCTGGGACAGTCGGGTATTCTTCTCGGTAAGATCCTGCAGTTCGTATGATCCTTAAATCAGTTAATATAACTACTTTAAGTCTCGGGGGCTACTGGCATATACAACTATTAAATTCTCTTACCCGTATGTCTTTTACATACTGCTCCGTGGCTCTGGTAAAACTATCTTGAGCAGCACGAAGGTCGCGTCCCCGTGTTAAAGGCATTCAACGCCTCGGGGAGAAGCAGCGTCACGAAATCTGTCCAGTGGCGCTTTGTGATTGAGGCACTCTCCACCTCGGACTTGGTGGCGGATAGTCTGTCGGCATCCTCATCGGAGGAACGTCCGGCTCGCGCCTTGCGCCGCCTCCCCTCGACCAAAGGCGGGAGCCCGGCTGGTAGAGGTTGGATTGACAACTTTCACGCCTACGGTCCGGCGGGCGCTTTTTCCCTATAAAAGTCATGAGCACTCGGGCGCTTCCTAGGAACATTGCTCTAAATACTGAATTGTGAGCTATACCTTTGCGGCGACGTTTGATCCACGCCGCGCTCCTCTTCCGCCCTCTTGGTCCGAGCTGGCCCTTGTTGGTCAGCCACATGAGCTCGGCTTCTCGCCCTAAGGCGCCTCCACAGTGCCGTCATATACGGTGGTCGAGAAAAAAAAGTAAGGAAGGAATAGCGGTGTCGGGGCTTGACCACAATCACACAGGAAGCGGATACGATCCGGGATAGTCAGCCGTAATGGCAACTAAAGCATTGTCCATGCTAAGCTGGTGGAACACCCCGTCGATTAGCTCCACCTTTATATCCGGATCCTCTTCGGAGGCCGGATCCCGGGATCTCCCTGGATCCTCAGGTTGTGGAGCCGGACTCAGCATTCCCTCCATAGTCCGGCGCAGTTCCTGCATCGAAAGAAGAACACAATGTAAGAAACTTAAAGTTTCGGAAGGCACGGGTCGGACACGCTGAGTGTTTGCTTACCCAAGGCCGGAGATTGTTCATGGAAAACCCATTTAACGGGTTCTTTCGAAGGAAATCCTCCTTCTCCCCCTTATACAGGCCGGACAAGATCGTCACCAGATCTTCGGCCAAATCCGGCCCTTTGCGGCCATGACGGGTGGCGTCGTCCTCCCCGTTGAAATCCCACATGGGGTGGCCCCTGTATTGTAGTGGCTGCACCCCCCGCGTAATGCATGTTGCCATGATTCCAATCATGGTCAACCCGGCATGGGCCAGTAACCTTATTCGACCCATTAAATAATGGACGCTCTTGTCTTCCTCCAGTCGGGGGCTCCGCGGACGCCAACTGAGGCGTTTCTTCAGAGGAGCATTGCTGAACTCCGGGAGGCCGATCCGAACAGGGCGGCAGCGGGCGTCTTCTATATAAAACCATTACGAAGGCCGGTCTTGGGCGCCTTCTTAGGGGTTCGGATGGGTATCCGGTCCGGCAATGCGCCATATTTGGCGCCGCCCACTTGATATATGGACCCCTCGTAAGAGCGGGTACAAGGCAAAACAACCTCTTCCACAGGTAGCGAAGTGGGGCTCGATGCCCAGGAAAAGCTGTAAGAGCTACATAACCCGCAATATGCAGGATTGAGGCGGGCGTGAGGTGATGGAGCTGGAGTCCGTAGAACTCCGAGGCCCACGGAGGAATGGATGTACAGAAATCCGAGTCCCCTTATCGGATAGGGGACAAAGCATACCCGCTCCCTTTGTTGGGATTAGGGGTAACCTCCGCTTGCTTCCCACCTTTGTAGGTGGCGAGCCCGCTCGAACCGGAACCATGAAGGCGGAGGAGATATCCCCCATTTGGAGCTTCACCAGCTCGTTGTGCAAACAGAGCATCTCCTCCAATCTCTGGCAAAGGGCTGGGGCGCGAGAAGAGGAGCCGCGTTGACGGTCCATGATGGAATGGATTCTTGGTCGAAGGCGCTCCGATGAGTATTTGCTTGAGAGGAAGATGGTGATTTGGATCTGGATTCTTGCCTCCCTTATAGGCAGATTGTTCGCACAACTAGGGGTAAAACATAAAAACACCACGGCTTTTCACATTCGCACGACGACGCGTGGAAGAAGGCCATTATTAGGCGTGGAAGCCAAGACACGCAACATTGATGAGCAAGTCGGACACTCGTTCGGCAGTACATGGAACTTAGGAGAACCCGCCTTGCAACGCCGAAGACTACAGCGTCTGGACTTATCGTCATTGAAGCCTGGTTCGGGGCTCTTGAGGAGTCTGGATTAGGGGTGTCCGGACAGCGGACTACCATCATCACCGGACTATCATCTGCGGGCTATCATCATCGACCGGACTCCAAGACTATGAAGATAGAAGATTGAAGACTTCCCCCCGCGTCCGGATGGGACTTTCCTTGGCGTGAAAGGCAAGCTTGGCGATACGGATATATAGGTCTCCTACCATTGTAACCGACTCTATGTAACCCTAGCCCTCTCTGGTGTCTATATAAACCGGATGGCTTTAGTCCGTAGGACAACAATCACAACAACCCTTACAATCATACCATAGGCTAGCTTCTAGGGTTTAGCCTCCTTGATCTCGTGGTAGATCCACTCTTGTAAACATCCACAATATCTGTATCAATCAAGCGGGGACGTGGGGTTTTACCTCCATCAAGAGGGCCCAACACAGGTAAACATCGTGTCCCTTGTCTCCTGTTACCATCCGCCTAGACGCATAGTTCGGGACCCCTACCGAGATCCGCCGGTTTGACACCGGCAGGATGAAGCTTAAACCCTAGTTGATCGTTAATTAAGTAAGGGCTGATTTGGATCCATATGTTTCATAATATGGTTAGGTTTACCTTAATTCTTACATCGTGAGTTGCGAGATGCTTGCAAGAGGGTTAATCATAAGCGGGATGCTTGTCCAAGGAAGGCAGTACCCAAGCACCGATCAATCCACATTTCAAATTATCAAAGTAACGTGACGCTTGAATCATATGAGCATGATGAAAACTAGTTTGTCGATAATTCCCATGTGTCCTCGGGAGCGCTTTCCTTTATATAAGAGTTTGTCCAGGCTAGTCCTTTGCTATAAAAAGGATTGGGCCACCTTGATGCACCTTGTTTACTTTTTTTACTTGTTACCCGTTACGAATTACCTTATCATAAAACTATCTGTTACCGATAATTTTAGTGCTTGCAGAGAATACCTTACTGAAAACTGCTTGTCATTTCCTTCTGCTCCTCGTTGGGTTCGACACTCTTACTTATCGAAAGGACTACGATAGATCCCCTATACTTGTGGGTCATCAAATGACAAGCGATTGACAACCCCCTTGATCGCGTTGGGTGCAAGTATATGCTTTTGTGTGTGTAGGTACTGTTAAGAAGGTTATGCATGGTTCTCGTACTAGATTGATAACTTTGGTTCTTAACTAAGGGAAATACTTATCTCTATTGTACTGCATCATTTATTAGTCTCCAATGTATCTATAATTTTTGATTGTTCCATGCTATTATATTATCTGTTTTGGATGTTTTATACGCATTATTATGCTATTTTATATTATTTTTGGGACTAACTTATTAACCTAGAGCCTAGTGCCAGTTTCTATTTTTTTCCTTGTTTTTGATTTTCACAGAAAAGGAATACCAAACGGCTTCCAAACGGAATAAAACTTCACGATGATTTTGCTTGGACCAGAAGACACCCAGGGGACTTGGAGTCCAAGCCAGAAGAGCCACGAGGCGGCGGCAAGGGTGGAGGGAGCGCCCTAGGGGGGGGGCCCTACCTTGTGCCCACCCTGGGGGATCCTCTAACCTAGCTCTTCGTCCTATATATTCACATATATTCCAAAACCCTCAGAGGAGTCCACGAAAATACTTTTCAGCTGCCGCAACCTCCTGTTCCCGTGAGATACCATCTTGGGGCCTTTTCTGACATCCCGCCGGAAGGGGATTCGATCACGGAGGGCATCTACATCAACTCTATTGCCCTTCCAATGAAGCGTGAGTAGTTTACCATAGACCTACGGGTCCATAGCTAGTAGCTAGATGGCTTCTTCTCTCTCTTTGATTCTCAATACCATGTTCTCCTCGATGTTCTTGGAGATCTATCTCATGTAATCTTCTTTGCGGTGTGTTTGTCAAGATCCGATGAATTGTGGATTTATGACTAGCTTATCTATTAATATTATTTGATTCTTCTCTGAATTCTTATATGCATGATTTGATATCTTTGTATTTCTCTTCGAATTATCGGTTTGGTTTGGCCAACTAGATTGGTTTTTGTTGCAATGGGAGAGGTGCTTAGCTTTGGGTTCAATCTTGCGTGATTTCACCCAGTGACAAAGTAGGGGTAGCGAGACACGTATTGAATTGTTGCCATCGAGGATAAAAAGATGGGGCTTTCGTCATATTGCTTGAGTTTATTCCTCTACATCATGTCATCTTACTTAAGGCGTTACTTTGTTCTTTATGAACTTAATACTCTAGATGCATGTTGGATAGTGGTCGATGTGTGGAGTAATAGTAGTAGATGCTGGCAGGAGTCGGTCTACTTGACACGGCCGTGATGCGTATATGCATAATCATTGCCTTGGATATCGTCATAACTTTGCGCTTTTCTATCAATTGCTCGACAGTAATTTGTTCACCCACCGTATCATTTGCCTTCAAGAGAGAAGCCTCTAGTGAAACCTATGGCCCCCGGGTCTATTTTCCATCATGTTTGTTTCCGATCTACCATTTTGCAATTTTTATTTTCAGATCTATAAACCAAAAGACCCAAAAATATTTTATATCCTATTTAGTTTTATCTATCTCTATCAGATCTCACCTTTTGCAAGTGACCGTGAAGGGATTGACAACCCTTTATCGCGTTGGGTGCAAGTGTTTGATTGTGTGTGTAGGTGCATCTATTGGGGACTTGCACGTTTCTCCTAATGGATTGATACCTTGGTTCTTAACTGAGGGAAATACTTATCTCTACTGTGCTGCATCACCCTTTCCTCTTCAAGGGAAAAACCAACACAAGCTCAAGAAGTAGCAATCATCCTCTCCTCTGTAAGGAAATCCCAACGCAGCTCACAAGTAGCACCAACAATTTCTGGCGCCGTTGCCGGGGAGACATCACCAAAACCTATCAGGTACCTTCGCATAAACTATCATGTACTTGTTTTTACTTTTATTTGTCATTTGCCTCTCATTTTCATCTCCCCCACTTCTAAAACAATTTTACAAAAAAACAAAAGAAATGTTTGCTTGCTTGCTTTGTCGCGATGTCTCAAGAAAACACCAAGTTGTGTGATTTTTTCAATACTAATAATAATGATTTTTTTAGTACTCCAATTTCTCCACCCGCCACTAGTGTAGTAGTCCTAATGAAGATGTTGCATCCCATCTTAATACTTTCGTTGAATTATGTGATATGCAAAAGAAGAAGATGTGGATAATGATACTGTCAAATTGAAATATTTCCGTTCTCACTATGAGATCGCGCTAAAACTTGGTTTTCATCCTTACCTCAAAATAATATCGATTCTTGGGAAGTTGGTGTCGGGGAAAACGACACCCATGGGATCATGGGGAATCCCTACTACGGTTGACAGGGCGCGGGGCTGTGGAAAGAGCGGGTTTAGGAGATCAACACGAGGGAATTTTATCCAGGTTTGGGCCGCAAGCAATGCGTAATACCCTACTCCTGCTGGTTTATGTTTATCTGGTGTTCTTGGACTAGCTACAAAGCTTGCGGGGTCCAAAAAGTCCGAATCCCCCCTTAGTACGCCGCAGGCCTCCTTTTATAGTCAAAGGGGTCGCCATAGTGGCACACAGGAGGTGGAAAGTATGTACTGTACACAAGTCTATCCCTGGCACCGTAGGACAAGACACATTTAATGCGCTGCCGACGTGGCCTCTCACTTTATCGGGGACGGCAAGGAAGCTCGTCCCGTCCATCGCCGCTTCGCCTCGCTCCGATGCGCGTCCAGGCTGACGAGGCGTGCAGCGCTACGCTGGCTGGCTGGCTGCTGAGTTGGTTTGGTGGAAGAGTCTTCACGAAGATCTGCATGCCACCACGCAGGTGCTTGTTGAGTTGGCCTGGAAGCTGCACATCGCCACACAGGTACCCGCCTTGTTGGCGGGCTGACGGTTGTGTTGTAACGGCGGTGGAGCCTTGGCAGGTGCGGGCCTGGCTGCGGCCCTGCAGATGTCCCCAGCAAGGGTCTTGCCGGGGTCTCGTAGGTGTCCCCGACAAGGGTCTTGCCAGGGGTCTTGTGATCGTCCTTGCCGGGGGTTTCCGTCTTCTGGTTCTCATCTAGCCTTGTATGTTCTTGGTCTTCACAAAGATCTGCATGCCACCATGCATGCGCCTCCCGAGCCTTGGTTCCAATGTCGTTGATGGTGTTGGAACTCTTAGGCTCAAGGGTGGCAGCCTCGCTGGTGTTGGGCAAGTTGCCCCGGCAAGAGGAAGGGCTCTTGCCGGGGAAAGCCCACCTTGTCCCTTTGCTCCTCGCGCCTCCGGCTTGGCGCTGCTCTGGTTATCTTGTGTCTTCGCTTCCTCTGCCCCGCAAAGCATGGCCGCAGGCATGGCTACAACTGCCCCCGCACAAGTAAAGGGGTACAGAAGGCCCCTACTTTTGTACACCGATAGGAGCCCCCGGGCCTGGGCCACACATAAGCATAGAGCATTGTTGGGCCAGGCCCAGAATGGTGCACGGGCATTTGTTGCAGAGTCTTTACTGCGGTAATTCCTTCGCCAGTTGTGCTTCCCCACGACCTGCGTTGAATACGTGACATGGGGGTCGTGCGTGGAGCGGTTGCATCACGCTTGGACTCGGGTTGTGGCCTTCAAGGCGCCCGCGCCCCATGATCACGGGGTGGAAAACAGTCGCTTCACTTGTCTTCTTGATTCTGGCTCGCTCACCACGTGTCCTCCATGCCCCAAGGAGGGTAGGTGGTGGACGCGGAGGGCACAGGCCTTAATGCCGAGGCGGGAAACTGGGTCGTCGCTGATTGGAGCAGAGGGTCGGTCCCGGTTCCCTATGCCCCTGGCGGCCGGATTGGTCAAGTGGGGCGGCCGTCCTTAGATCGGGGAGGCCGATCCCCGGCCCCGCCCTTTTATAAGAAGGGGAGGGGGATGGCATCATTCAATCCTTCAACATTCATATCCTCCATCTTGACTCCCCCTCCCTTCGCTATGGCGAGAGGGCGCGTCGGCGCTCCAATGGCAGCGACGAGGGTCTCCGCTCGATAGCGCGCCCCTCCTCCCTAGGAGCTCGTGGAGGCGAAGCCCGCAGCGAGAGGAAGAGGGAGGGGGCGAGGCCGAGGCCGCCGTGGCGCTCGGTGAGAGGAGGACGGGGCAGCGCACTGGCCGCGCCTTTGCCAGCGGCTCTTCCCCCAATGGAGGGCCATGTCGGAGACCAGCCCCGCGAATTCTTCATCAGGTTGTACAAGCCAGTGCATGGTCGCCTCTGTCTCCCCACTCCGTTCGCTCGGGAGATGGAGCTCGACCCACCATAGGCCTTGAGGATGCATATGAGGGGCTGCGGAAATGGCAGCATGCGGGTCGACGTCGACTTCCCCGCCCCTCACGTCATGTATCTCCGCCGCGGGTGGAAGACCTTCGCTCATGCCCATAGCTTGTCGAAGGGGCTCGTCCTCCACTTTGCATTAATGGAGAGCGGCCTGCTTTCCGTCAAGGTCTTTGGGCGCTCGGGAACTCGCCTAATGTGTTGCGTGGAGAGCTCCACTGACGATGAAACCTTCTCCTCGAGCGAGAATGACGAGGAGGACAGCGACAGCAAGGACGAGGGCGTCAAGCGGGAGGACGCCGACTCCGACTCCAACTGACCGCGTCCTGCCGAGGGTCTTCCTCGTCAAGCTCTCCATCTGCGCGTTCCCCGTCGCTCCCTTTTTGCCTTCACCTGCCACACCTGGGAGGAAAGGGGCAAGAACGGAGATCATGGGGCACTTATCTTTATTTTAAATTGTAGGCACTTGCCAAATCTTAATTTCTAGAAAATGTAATCTCCCGAGCCCATGCTTGTGTCCTGTAACCTCTGTTCTTGCATCAGCATGTTAATGAAAAAGTCTAGCCTTGCCGGGAACCCGTGCACGCGTTTGTTTGTGCAGAGGTGAAACGCCTCCTTAATGTAAATAAACGAGTCCTCCCGGCAAGCTGCCCTGCCGGCGCCCTTTGCGCCTGCCGGAAAATCATATCTGTCGGGTTACAGGGCCCAGCCCCCGGTCCACCTCCTTTTAGCAAGGGCTATGTCGGTGTCAAAACCGGTGGATCTCAGGTAGGGGGTCCCGAACTGTGCGTCTAAGGCGGATGGTAACAGGAGGCAGGGGACACAATTTTACCCAGGTTCGGGCCCTCTTGATGGAGGTAATACCCTACTTCCTGCTTGATTGATCTTGATGATATGAGTATTACAAGAGTTGATCTACCACGAGATCGTAGAGGCTAAACCCTAGAAGCTATCCTATGGTATGATTGTTGTTGGTCCTACGGACTAAACCCTTCGGTTTATATAGACACCGGAGGGGGCTAGGGTTACACAGAGTAACTTACAATTGGAGGAGATCTACATATCTGTATCGCCAAGCTTGCCTTCCACGCCAAGGAGAGTCCCATCCGGACACGAGACGAAGTCTTCAATCTTGTATCTCATAGTCCAAGAGTCCGGGCAAAGGATATAATCCAGCTGTCCGGATACCCCCTATTCCAGGACTCCCTCAGTAGCCCCTGAACCAGGCTTCAATGACGATGAGTCCGGCGCGCAGATTGTCTTCGGCATTGCAAGGCGGGTTCCTCCTCCGAATACTCCATAGAAGATTTTGAACACAAGGATAGTATCCTCCTCCGCAAAACAAATTCCACATATAATCGTAGAGAGAATAATATTTCCACAAATCTAATCTGCTGACGCATCTCGTAGCATGACATCACACCGCGGCCCGGTCATTATTCGAACCATTTTTCTCAACCAGCCTTGGCGCATATCGTGAGGCGGTTTCCTTGGCACGTCTTGGCGAAGCAGAGATCGTGTCCCCTTATCACAGGATTCTCATCAATACGGACATGGGTAACCCAGCCGCGCCATCAATTACGGCGTTTGGGGAGTAGGAGGTTTTACCAGGCAAGTGGGGAGGCGCATCGCCTCTTCCGTCCTTATAAGGGGACAAGGATTTATTCTTCTAACCCCACGCCTTCCTCCCAGCTCATTCCCCTCCGCTCAAGCTCCAACGCTCAAGCGTTCCTCTTCTCTGCCCACAAGAGGTCCTCCGAAAATGTCCGGATCCGGAGCGGGAGGCAAATGGGTGGCCTCTACCGTCCAAGAGAAGGATATTAAAAAGCTTCGGAAGACCGGGTACCTGACCAAGAAAATCAGCCACCGTCTTCCGACGGCGGGACAAATCGTCCCTACTACGGAACCCCAAGAAAGGATTGTATTCCTCCCTCATTTCATCCGCAGACTGGGGTTTCCCCTCCACCCGTTTGTTCGCGACATCATGTATTATTATGGGATCGATCTTCACGATCTGTCCCCTAATTCTTTCCTCAACATCTCGACATTCATTGTCGTGTGCGAGGCTTTTCTCCGCATCTCGCCACACTTCGGCCTATGGCTGAAGATTTTTAACGTGAAGCCCAAGGTAGTGGGAGGTGAACACGCCGAGTGTGGGGGCGCTATGGTGAGCAAGATGCCCAATGTCATATGGCCAACAGGCACCTTCAATGATTCTGTCAAGTAGTGGCAACAGCAGTGGTTTTATATCACTGAGCCGCGCAGCACGGAATCGGCCGCTACTCCCGAATTTCGATCTGGTCCCCCCTTGCGGCTTACATCCTGGGTCAAAAAGGGCTTGAACTGGTCCTCGCCCGACGAACTGTCGGTGCTCCAGACACGTGTCAAAGGTATGGGAGACAAGAACATTGAACTTGTCAATGTGGTCCAGGTGATGCTAGTCCGCCGGATCTTGCCTTGCCAACACCGGTCTTGCAATCTATGGGAATTCGATCCGGCCAGGCACCAGACCTTACGAGAGCTCTTCGGCTCATCACACAAGGACATCTGGAAGGTGCTTTTCAAGTCCAGCAAATCATGGCCGGACTCCACGAGGACCGCGGGTACCAAGCTGTCCCGTCCATAAGTTGGTAAGCCATCATACCTTTACCCGCGTAACCCAAAGGAAGCGCTTAATGTGTTTTGTACAATCTCCAGGGCTGGACGAAGAAGGCGGAGCGGATCCATTGTCCGGCCCCGCTGCCCGAAGAACCGGCCATCCCACTTCAGACGAAGATGCTGGTCCCGGCGCCTTACAAGGTGCCGAAGAAGGCGACCGAGAAGGAGGCCAAAAAGACCCGGGGCGGCCTTCGTCGTCGCGGCACTTTGGACACAATATCCGAAGGTCCCGATGCCCACTCCGCCTCCGAAGAGGACAAGGAGGAGGAGGAAGATGAATCCCCTGCAGGGGAAGAAATAAAAGGACGGCCTCCGCATACTTGGAGGCCGAGCTGCCCAAAAGGGGAAAGGTTCCCCTTCTGGAGGAGTGCACTGCTGCCGCCGACAGCGGTATGGCATGGGATCCCGGGGTCCAGCCCCTGGAGAACTCGTAAGTATATAGAATCCGAGTACGTTTTAGGCGTCCGGACTCATAGTGGCTTAGTATTTGAACTTACGCCATATTTTTTGAAGTCCGGCGAAGTCCTGTACCGAGTGATCCTCGTCAGAGGACCTGCTGAGCTCAAATGCTATGGAGAGCGGGATGCCCCCAAAGGCCCCTTCCTCCGAACCGGCGCATAACACCGAGGCCCCGTCCCTAAAGGACCCCGGCCCAGGAGGAAAGGAAAAAGCTGTGAAGACGGTGCCTGGAGGTCAAGCCTCAGGGGTCGGACACGCAAGGGAAAAGATTCCCATGGGGGCTGATGGCGGGGGCGATCTTGAGTTCGGCTCTCAGCCAGATGCTTTGTTGGTGGCATTAAAAGACGCCTCCATCGTTGATGAACACCGTGCCCTTATGGGTGCGGTTATTGAGAAGATTCAGTCAACTGAGAGTGGGCTGAACGAAGCCTGTATCAGCCTTATAAGAGGTTTTGAGGTATGTTTTATGGGTTGTCGAAGAGTGTCATAGTATAGATAGTAGCCCCTGATACACTGTTCAGTGAAAGAAAGAGCCGGATAGAGGATCGAATTTATGATCGCAGGAAGACTCAGTGAATGACATCAATTTATCTTCTGTTATAAGCAGGCGTCTGTAGCGGCTGCTACTTCTCATACCGCGGAGATCTCTGGGCTGAATCAAAGTCTGGAGCGGGCCACAGAAGAACTTGGCCAATTGAAAACGCAGTTGAGGGATAAGCAAGGTATGCTCCAGTCATGTTATTGCGAATGAATTTTTAGTATGAACTGAGCTTTATGACTTGCGCTAGGGATCGTGACCGAAGTCGAAGACCTTAAGAAGGTTGTGGCCGAGGCCGAGAAAAAGGCAGCCACTGAGCAGGCTCTTCATGAGAAACACGAGGCCAGGGTCATTAAGGCTGAGCAAGAACTGCAAGAGGCCATGACGAAGTGCGAGACCTTGGAGCAGAGTTTAAACGAGAAGGAATCCGAACTTACCAAGGCTCGTCAGGCCCTAAGCGAGGCCCGGGAGGAAACCCATGGCGTCCGGCAGGAGATCCAAGAGGCGCGGAAGATCGCGGCGGGTAAGGATTTTTCTCTGTAAAACAAGTATTTGCGGAGAGAATTATCTTTCTAGTTTTAAGCTTGGAATTCTCAAGGTATTTGCGGAGCTGCCCCGCAGCATATCAGATGCTGCTTATTTCTATTGAGCCGAAGAAAGGAACACTGCGGATAAGCTCTTCTAGTCGCAGTATTTGGCACCGAATTATCCGGTGCCTTTTGCCGATCAACTGAAACAGCTGATCGAATTACAGAAGGCGGCGGAGCTAGCCATGAAGGATTTGATTATGTGGCTACGGCCTGCCGAGCCAATTCCGAACAGCTACTTTGGGCTCGTGAAGCGGCTTGTAAATGCCTACCCTCGACTTGACGTCATCAAGCGATTGGTCTGTATTGAGGGTGCGAGAATGGCCTTCGCCCGCGCAAAAGTGCATTGGGGGAAGATGGATGCTGAAAAGCTGATGACCGAAGGACGCCCGGAGGAAGGAGCACCATAAGCCGAATTATATTATGAAGGAGTCCTGAAAGGATCCTATCTTGCGGCAGAGAAATGTGCCAAGGATATTATATTTCCATGAATGTCAATCATGTTATCCTTTGTAAAGTTGGAACGTGGTCATTTATTTATTGCCTGTTGTATATTTCCATGAACCACTCCGACCGAAGCAGCGTTCGGGCCGGAAATGGGAGCACCCGAGTTTTTAAAGAAGAGTGGCGAGGTTTTCTAATGCACATGTCATAGGTTACAAACACGAATGGGAAAGAGGTAAACTTTATCTATTTGGTTTGCCGGGGATCGCCGTGCCGGGCGGTCTTCTCAACTTCTTGCCATGGCTGGAAAGAAAAGAAGGCAAGAGCATGAAACCTCGGTGGTCCATTAACATTCATTGGAATCAAAAAGCAGTACAGTACCCTGGACAAGCATGCATATACGTATACACATAAACATGGAAATCGACGAGGAAACTATACATACTAAAGATTCCTTTCCTGATTGCGCCGAAGTCTGCGCTGGCTCTCTGTACATAGGGTTACATGCCTTGCCGGCAAAGGCTAGTACAAAATAAATTCGCTGGGGCTCCGGCAACGCGCTTTGGGGTAAAACTTGCGAAGATGTTCGATATTCCAGGAATTGCTCACGGAATGCCATCTTCGTTCTCTAAACGACTGTGCGGGCACGGTGACTCGTATTACCCGATAAGGGCCTTCCCTTAATCAACTTGTTTGAATTCTTGGCGGATTGAATCCGCCGAAGAACAAACCGCCTTCCTCAAGGCTTTGGGTGTGAGCCTTGCGGCTATGATAAGCGGCGCAAGGCTTCTTTGGTAGCGGCTCGCCTGACAGCCGAGCGATCTTCCTCAAGGGCGTCGCATCCTCTTGGCGCAACTGCTCTTGCTCAACTCATCATAAGCGAGCACTCGAGGTGACCCGTATATGAGTTTCGTGGGGAGAGCTGCTTCTGCCCCATATACCAGGGCAAAGGTGTCTAGCCAGTGGCTCGATTTGGCGTTGTTCTGATCGACCAAAGAACCTTTGGCAACACATCAATCTAGCGCCTTCCGCACTCGTGCAGCTTGTCAAAAGTTCTGGTCTTGAGGCCCTGCAGCACTTCTGCATTCGCCCTCTCAGCCTGGCCGTTACTTCTAGGATGAGCAACAAAAGCAAAACAGACCTTGCTGCCGAGGTCTTGAATGTACTGCATGAAGGTGCGGCTTGTGAACTGTGTGCCGTTGTCGGTGATGACCGTATTGGGCACAACCAAACGGCAGACTAGCCCCTTGAAGAACTTGACGACTGACTGTGCTGTCACCTTTCTCACCGGCTCCACTTCCGGCCACATTGTGAACTTGTCGATTGCGACGTACAAGTACTCAAAGCCCCCGACAGCACAGGGAAAAGGGCCCAGTATATCAAGCCCCCAGACCAAAAATGGCCAGGAAAGAGGGATGGTCTGAAGAGCTTGAGCCGATTGATGAAGCTTCTTTGAGTGGAACTGGCACGATTCACACTTGGTTACTAGTGCAGTCGCATCCTGAAGAGCGGTGGGCCAGAAGAAACCTTGTCGGAATGCTTTGCCGGCAAGGGCTCTCGACCCTATGTGGGAGGCACACATGCCTCCATGTATCTCTGCCAACAGCCTCAGTCCGTCTTCCCGAGGAATGCACTTCAACTTCCTGACGTTCGGTCTCCTTTTGTATAGGGCATCATCCACAAACTGGTACATGCTAGACCGACGAGCTACTTTCTCTGCTTCTTCCTGCTCCTCGGGGAGCTCTCCTGTTTGGAGGAAACGGACGGTGGGTTGCACCCATGCCTGAGCCTGGGGCTCGACGGCAAGGACCAAAGGCACATCTTCGGCCGTAAGGGCAGCTGCCTCTACGGCCAGGGCTTGAGGCCCTGTCGGGGGTTGTTGCTCTCCAGCAAGCTTGGGGCACCCGGCAACGTCCTTGCCGGCGGCTCCTAGGAGCTCAGCAGGAAAGTACTTGCCGGGGCCCGCCTTCCTTCGTTTGCTCTGTCCTGTTGATGATTCAATGGATGGCTGAGTTAATTGATGCACAAAGGTACCTGAGGGAGTCCTGGATTAGGGGGTGTCCGGATAGCCGGACTATCATCATCAGCCGAACTATCATCTGCCGGACTATCATCATCTACCGGACTCCAAGACTATGAAGATACAAGATTGAAGACTTCCCCCCGTGTCCGGATGGGACTTTCCTTCGCGTGGAAGGCAAGCTTGGCGATCTGGATATGTAGATCTCCTACCATTGTAACCGACTCTATGTAACCCTAGCCCTCTCCGGTGTCTATATAAACCGGATGGCTTTAGTCCGTCGACAACAATCACAACAACCCTTACAATCATACCATAGGCTAGCTTCTAGGGTTTAGCCTCCTTGATCTCGTGGTAGATCCACTCTTGTAAACATCCACAATATCAATATCAATCAAGCGGGGCGTAGGGTTTTACCTCCATCAAGAGGGCCCGAACACAGGTAAACATCGTGTCCCTTGTCTCCTGTTACCATCCGCCTAGGCGCACGATTCGGGACCCCCTACCGAGATCCGCGGTTTGACACCGACATTGGTGCTTTCATTGAGAGTTCCTCTGTGTCGTCATCGATAGGCGATGGCCTCTTCAATCAACAACAACGTAGTCTGGGTGAGACCTTTCTCCCGGACAGATCTTCGTATTCGGCGGCCGCGCTGCGGGCCAACTTCGCAGCCATCTGGAGCGAATCGAGCTTCGCCCCTGGCCGTCGTCAGGTTTGGAAGCTTAAACTTCACGGCCGATATCCGCGGGGACTTGATCCTCGATGGATCTGAGCCACAGCCGAGCGTGCCGTGCTGTCTCGATGGGCATGACCTAACTCTGCCGCCGGACAGCACCTTGGAGGCCGCACCCGGATCCGCTCCGACTCATAGTCCCGAGTCGATCGCTCGAATCGAGGACGGATGGCTGGACACCGCCTCGGGAGCCGCAATTTCTATGGTGATGGAGCCGAACACTTACCTTGTCCCACATAAAGCCCATGACTCCGAGGTGCCGGACTCCTGCCGGACTCCGAACCTCCTACGCCCCTGCCAGTCGAATCCGATTGGGCGCCGATCATGGAATTCACCGCTGCGGACATCTTTCCTTTTCGCCCTTGGCGGTATCATAAATTCATTGAAGCATCTCTCGCTATCCGGAGAGCCTGGCTGAACTACGGCCGGGGCGGTTGGGACAGCGGATGACGAAGAAATTCAGATCCACCACCACCCACCGTAGCCACCGTTGGCGATTTAACCGACATACTCGACTCGACTCCGAAGACATCGGCGGTATGGGCGGCGATGCGGAGACTCCAAGAACCGGTGCCTACGAGACCTTTGGAAGACCACCTCGTCATCGACGTATACATGGTGGACACCCGAAGAAGCGATAACGAGGAACAACGGGGCGGCGAGAGGATAATCTCGCCGATAAAGAACCAAAATGGCGGCATAAGCGCCCCTAAGTCCCGCCTCGATCAAAGCAGCCTTCCTAACGACCCAGCAATAGAGCGAGGCAAGCCGGCGGACGACGAACAGGGCAGGCGGATAATCAACTCGTTCCCGAGCAATCAACAGTCCGGCCACAACACGAGCATAAGAACATCGCAAAAAACTAATCGCCCTTTGCAAGAAGTTTGAAGAAAGCGAAGCGAAGCTCAAAACAGCGAAGACACGCTTCGAGAATGAAGTGGAGCAAATATTCAAGACCCAGAACAAATATGGCAATGGCCATCAAACCAAGAAACTACCCGGCGCAAGTTGCTGCGAGAATTTGGCGAGGAAGCCATCGAGCCTTCACAATCAAAAAATAAAGAGGCGCTGGCGGATAGGCGGCCGGATGATGAGGCCAAAGCGACAAACGAGGCTGCACACAAGCGAATTATATTCTGGTAAAGCGACGGCCCAACTAGGTCCATCTACGGGCCAAAAAGAGGACCCGAAGTAACACACCACGACAAGTGTTAGAAGACAGCGGCACACCCAAATCTGAGCGCGCACACCCGCTATGTTTCACCGATGAGGTGCTAGATCATGAATTTCAGCAGGGTTTAAACCCATAAACATAGAGGCATCTGACGGCTGTGAGACCCGGAGTATGGATAGAAGACTACATACTACACATACACATGGCTAGAGGAGATGATCTCCACGCCATAAAATACCTACCCCTCAAGCTCAAAGGGCCAGCTCGGCATTGGCTCAAAACCCTCCCAGAAAATACTGTTGGAAGTTGGGAAGAGCTTGAGGACGCGTTCAGAGCAAATTTTCTAGGGACTTATGTCCGCCCTTCGGATGCAGACGATTTGAGTCATATAACCCAATAGCCCGGAGAATCAGCGCGCAAATTCTGGAACAGGTTCCTTACCAAAAAGAACCAAATACTCGACTGCCCGGAGAAGCACTAGCAACTTTTAAACACAACGTCCGAGACGAATGGCTTGCCACACCTCGGCCAAGAGAAGCCAAGAACAATGGCCGCGCTAACAAGCCTCATGGCGCGCTTTGCGCGAGGAGAAGACAAGCGGCTAGCAAGATGCAGCACCAGCGACCAGTACATCGAGATCAGAGATGGAAGCGGAAAGTCACGGCGCAGGAAATATCGGCGCGGAATAAAGAAAAAAAAGCCCGCAGAACGCAGCGGTGAACGCCAGATTCAAAAGCTTCATGACGAACAATACAACACGGCCCCTCAAGGAGAACAGAGACAAGCTATGAAATTTAAACAAAATTTTAGATCGGATATCAAATCCACAATACCTCCGGAAGGCACGCAAACCATACCAACGAAATTGTTGGGTTTTAAACAGTCCGGCAGACTCAACGCCGGACACAAGGCCTCGATCATGGCGAGGGCGATGACAAACCCCACCGGCGAGCACGGAAGTCAAAAGACTTTCCCACAATAAGTCAAAACAGTAAACTCGCTTCATGCGATAGTACGAAAAGCCAACACGACACTCGCTAAGACAAGTGTCGCATGATCCACTCCAGTGGACCGAGATTGGATGTAAAAACCAATCACTTTCGACCATCTGGATTAGTCCAGAAGTATCCGGAACGCAGGATAGACTGCCCTAATATCGGATCCCATAATAGACGGACTGCAATTAACGCAGGTGTTGATGGACGGTGGCAGTGACTTAAACCTGCTATATCCGGACACAATCCGCAACTGGGGATATACCCTATTACAGTTCGGCTAGCTGCACTTCCTTCAAAGGAGTGGCGCCAGGCCCTTAAGCCAGCTATCAAGCACCACTGGACGGGAAGCTCTCGTCCGCTTCAATGCAATACCACATTACGCGTCTCTTAGGCTTAAAATGCCCAGACCACGTGGCATCATTTCATTAAAAGGTCGCTGGAGACCCGGACACGGCTGGGCGAGTCGGAATAAATAAACTAGGGCTACCTAGCCGCACATCCCTTCACAGGGTTTGCACATATAAGCCATAATGAGCTAGCATAGGCTCAGCTTTCTTAATCCTATTTTCAAATTTTATGCACTTTCTTGCGATTTCTTTTCCAACCAAGTTCTTCTCTTTTTACGGATGAACAGCGTGCACCCCGTCCGAGATCGGCTGCGCGGAGACCTGGTAGCAGGCGTGCGATGAGGGACCCGTTGCAAGGACTCTTTTCGGACTAAGACCCTCGTAAACCTTTCTTCTGTCTCTTGTTGCTATAATCCCTGGTTTATCATTATAACCAGAGTGGAGGCTGGCGTTTTGGCATCGGCCGCCCGAAGAATCTGCCGTACACGGACACAAGGGGCTTAGGGCTTTATTTTGCCCGCTATTATAAAGACCGAACACCTTCGGGAGTGTTCGGCGTCTCGAGTTAGGCCTTATATGCATCAGCTCGAATCATGTCTTTGGTCAAATGTTGGGTTTGCCCGGCTCCGTGTTTTGCTGCCTTCGTTCCGTATCATCGGCTAACGGCTCTAGGAGAACTCTGCGATTGTGCCCCGGTTAATTTGGCGAGCACCTAAGTAGAAAGCGGCTTTTGTCATGATACAAACAAGAGACGGTCAACCACTCGATCGACTATGGGAATGTTTAGGATTCCTCCGCTTTGTGAAGGGCCGTTTCGGCCAGTACACTCTGGCGCCCGAATTGAAGAGCACGGTGCCCCCGGGGGCTATGTCGTAGCCCCACCCTCGAACTCCATGGCTAAGTGAAAGTGATAAAGCATTATAGTCCGGTTGCCTCGTTTGCTCGCTACCACCTCCTTTACAGGACCGAGGCGTCGGATTAAGTGTGAAAACACGCTATTTTTGCGAACACCCCGCACCTTGTGCGTGGGGGCTGAAACCGACGACGCCATCTTTCAGGTTATACACACGTATACATGAGCGGCCGCATAGGAGATATTCTATTACTTGAGCGCACAAGTATAAAAGGCGCTTACATCATAAATATCATTTTACAAGCGTTCATTTGAGCGTAACATTTTTGAAACCTGCGACTCTATTACCACGAGCACCACGCAACACTTCGCCAAAATAGTGCTCGGTGGGTAACCGGTTATCATCCGAACCGAAGTCGCAACAGCGGTGGCATCCATCTCTGTCAATGTGTCTTCACTGCGGCGCGCCATCCGCTCACCCTCTATGCAGGCCGACCGCTTCATCGCCTTGATATGCGGCACCGCCCCAAGAAATTGCTGCAACAAGCCAAAGTAACTCTTGGCTTGGGCCTATCCGACGATATGGGTCACTATATCCGTCATAGCAAGCCGGACAACCTATTTAGCTCAGCCCACTCGGCCAAGCGGTCGGTCAGCGGCGATGAACGCTCCGGACTATGGAATTGAGACCAAAACAGCTCTTCCATCTTATGATCCTTCTGACTCCAAAAATGCACAATGGCATCCGCCGCACTCGCTGCTAAGTCCATATAAGGGTCCTCAGAACCCCACAGTTGGCCCAGCTGAGCATACTTTGGATCCGTAAACCTTGGCGCAGCGCGAAAGGGCTTACCGGCTACAATATCTCCGGCGTGGCGCAGCTCCTCCTTTATAGCCCGCATTGCGGGCGGGCATCCTTAACCGGCGGTGGCCTTCTCCGGTCTTCTTGCCCGCTAAGCGCTCCTTCACAAAAGCCTCATTGCGATCGGTAGCATCTTTTAACTTCACAGCCATTTCGGCTATCTCTTCCCTGCTCGGCGATGTGTGGCCCTTCGGCCGCCAACTCCTCGGCCGCCTTGAGGCTGCCGCATTACTCCTTCGGCCTGCTCCTTGGCTTGAGCAAGTTCGGCCGAAGACTCTCCGCACAGCGGCACTATCTGCATTTCACGCACATATTGTAAGGAGTTGGCTTGGCTCCCTTACCACGTGACCGCACAATAACACTTTCCTTGCGACTCATCAAGTCGCCTGTTGATCAGCGCGATGTCTTCATCGCCACATCGAGTTGCCGCTTTAATTCATCAACTCCATCAGTCCGGCTGGCCCCCGGACGACCCGCCACCTGCATCGGCACGGCGGAATTTAAACCTGCGATTTTGATCCTCGACGCGCTGTCGATATCGACAACCCACCGAGTCTCGGGGCTACTATCTATCTGAGCGCATTTTATATGCAAAACTGTTAAAAGGTGTGTCATTTTCGTACCTCGAACCCCACCATAAACTCGGCGGCATCATGCAACCCGCCTTGGTGACGCAATCCTTCAATCACCATGCTCATCAATGCGTGCTGATCTTACGAGATAACGCCTTCTCAAGCAGATCCTTCACCAGTACACCGTTGGCGCCGAACTATCCGGCTTTGCCACACCGGGAGCTCCCTCCGTGGCGACACTTCAGGCTCGTCCGCCCTATCCGGCAGCGCCCGGACGGGCGTCTCGCTCTCCATCATCTCGGAAGAAGGTCCCTCAAGACGAGCTCATTTGCGAAGGGCGGAGATCCGAACTACAAAGGTAAACACTTTAGTTATCCTCGAAGCACAAATCGGGATGTCCCTTATTATAAAACTCCTTTCTTTCTACTTACGGCTCATTGGAGGCTGACTCATTAAGGGAGATTGTGCGGCGGGGCCTCCCCGGACGCAGGACCCTCTGCAAAGATTTCTTCCCCGTTTAGGGCTTTTCCCCCCGGGTCCTCGGAGGCAGTCCTCTTCTCCCCTTGGAGGGAGGGATTTTCTATCCCCCCCTCTTTCAAGAGCCTCCTTAGGCGCGGCAGTAGCTTCCTTGCTTTCCCCTTCGCCTTCCTCTGAAGGCGCAACCTCCAGCATCCGGACCAGCACGGGATCCGGCGCGGTCTCGGGGAGGGGGGCCGGACACCATATCAATTTTGCTTCCGCTATCCACTCCTATGTAGAAGGAGATCGGTCATAAGGCGGATCATCGAAAGGCGAACAAACGGTATGTCGGACTTGGAACTACTTACTTGAGTATCCGGCGATTGCAGCTTAGTCCAGCATCCTCGGTCAATTCGGACGCACCTCTTGCGATCCGAAGAATAAGTTATACATCTCGGGGTGTCATACCCATGAAGTGTTGAAGAATCCGTGGGCCCTCGGATTGAACTCCCATAGCGGAGAGGCGGCGTTTGCGAGGCGAGAGCGCCTAATTAGCATATCTGCATCACCACCACCATATCGATCTCCCTCGTTAGGAGATCTCGGATCCGACCTTGCAGTAGGGGCACGTCCTTTGACGGCCCCAGTTGAGCCTTGGTTGACCCGACATCAATCGTCGTGGAGGTCCCGGCGGAATAGGGCGGCGGCTTTGTCTGCGGCCCCTCGGGCGGTAACCTAGAACCACTCTTGCTGCCACAGGCGAGCTCCTCTTGGAAGGAGCCAGCGGGCCACGGGCACCGGCCCTCCTACTTATGGCCGCCCGCCACACTCCGCAGCGCCCCGATCATCTTGGGCGCCACATTGAAGGTCTTGACCACGAGACCAAGTGAGGGTGACGCGGAGGAAGGCTTCGCAGATGACAATGAATGCGGAGATATGAAGGATGGACTCGGAGCCAAATCGTGGAATTCCAACCCATAATAAAACATGAGCCCTCTCACAAAAGGATCCATCGGAAGCCTAAACCCGGCGGAGGTGGGATACAAAAGCGACATACTCGCGGGCTCGGGGTGGGGATGGCCTGCCCTTGGCAGGCAGCCTGTCTGAAATCTCAAAAGACAGTACTTGGCATCCCGCAGCTTTAGCACGTCCTCCTCCGTGGCGGAGGAGGGCATCCACCGACCACGGAGGTCGGAACCGGACATCGTTGAAGGTCCAAGCGCTCGAATCTGGAGCCCTAGGTGCTGGAACTTGGGCGGGAAAGGATTCGATGGAGGATTGAAGAAAAGCGAGCCTTGGTCCCGTTATAAGAGGAGAATACCAAGAGCCGACTCGTGACCGTTTGGGACTCGCCTTTGATGGAGGCGTGGCGGCGGGAGCGGTTGGGTTACCCGCCCGTATTGATGAGAATCCGGATTAAGGGGAAACACGATCTCTGCTTGACAAGATGTGCCAAGAAACCGCTTCGCTAAATCGCTAAGGTGGTAAAGTAAAAAACAATTGAGTAATGGCTTGGTAGTGGTGTGACGTCATGCCACAAAAACGGCAGATTGAACTTGTGTATATGTTATTATTCTCTCTACGGTGGAATGTGGAATTTATTTTGCGAGCGGACACTATCTGGTGTTCACAATCTTCTATCATTTGGAGGAGGAACCCGCCTTGCAATGCCAAGCAATATCTGCGCGGACTTATCGTCATTGAAGCCTGGTTCAGGGAGCTCTTGAGGAGTCTGGATTAGGGGTGTCCGGATAGCGGACTATCATCATCGGCCGAACTATCATCTGCGGACTATCATCATCGACCGGACTCCAAGACTATGAAGATACAAGATTGAAGACTTCCCCGTGTCCGGATGGGACTTCCCTTAGCGTGGAAGGCAAGCTTGGCGATACGGATATGTAGATCTCCTACCATTGTAACCGACTCTATGTAACCCTAGCCCTCTCCGGTGTCTATATAAACCGGATGGCTTTAGTCCGTCGACAACAATCACAACAACCCTTACAATCATACCATAGGCTAGCTTCTAGGGTTTAGCCTCCTTGATCTCGTGGTAGATCCACTCTTGTAAACATCCTCAATATCAATATCAATCAAGCGGGGCGTGGGTTTTACCTCCATCAAGAGGGCCCGAACCTGGGTAAACATCGTGTCCCTTGTCTCCTGTTACCATCCGCCTAGACGCACAGTTCGGGACCCCCTACCCGAGATCCGCCAGTTTTGACACCGACAGTACCTAGTTCCACAGGCAACTTGAGGGCAGCGCGTTTTGATAGGTCGTTAGCAATTCCGTTCTCCGTCAAAGCGCTCTTCCAACTTCCTCACTTCATCCACATAGGGATCCATCAACGGGCTCTGGTAATCCTTGTTGACTTGCTTAACGACGAACTTCGAATCACCTCTGATGATGAGCTTCCTGATTCTGAGGTCTGTCGCGATCCTGAGACCGGCAATCAATCCCTCGTACTCTGCCGTGTTGTTCGTTCATTTTTCCCGGGGAAAGCGCATCTGAATTACGTAATTGAGGTGCTCTCCAATGGACGTGACGAGTAGCACGCCAGCACCAGCACCTTGTAGCGAGAAAGCACCATCAAAGTACATAACCCAATCGCGGCAGGTCTCCTTGCCGGGAAGGGTGGTCTCTTGAATCTCTTCGTCGAGCGTTGCGGTCCATTCCGCTATGAATTCTGCCAAGGCTCGGCTCTTGATCGTTGAAGTAATTTCAAACTTGAGGCCAAAGCTCGACAGCTCCAATGCCCACTCCACAATCCTCCCCGTCGCGTCCTGGTTGTGCAAAATCCGATGCAAAGGGAGGCGGGTGACAACGCTGATCTCATGCGCTTGGAAATAGTGACGCAGCTTCCTTGAGGCCATAAGGAGGCCGAAAAGTAGCTTTTGCATACCAGAATATCTTGATCTAGCCCATTGCAGGAGGGAAATGACAAAATAAACCAGGTGTTGCACCACCTTCTTCTTCTGTTCCACTTCGCCTATCTGCGCAGTGTCAGGACCCCGATTCCAAGTCACATCGATCCAGCCGGTAACACCTCATATCACTTTGCGGCCTCACGCACGGTATTCCCACGGGTGTCGCCTTACCTTGGCCCGGGACCGTTTGCGCCTTTTGGCTCACGTATATGACAGTGTCGCTAGCATCCATATGACAGAGAACCCGGGCCGACATGACTAGTCGTGAACCCAAAGTGGCACTAACTTATAGGGACAGGCATACATGAATCAACATCGAGCATGTCGGTCAGCAGCGTGTGAATCCGGGCTGTAGCACTGGCTAACAGGACTCAGGAACCGGGCTTTAGCAGGCTAGGCAGGACTCGGATGTCACCATGTGACATTTCCCGAAGGACGGAACACGAGAACAAGTGAAACACATGCCGCCCGATCAAGTGTTTGGAGCGATAGTCTTTGGGCTAGCAGGACTCCGGTGAACCGGGCTGTAGCGGACTACTATGGCTCATGGAAACACAAGACTACATTTCCCCATAGGAGAGGCTACCAAGGATAAACAACTAGGTTGTCGGATCCCACACATACCAAGCATTTCAATCATACACACAATATGCTCGATATGTGTAAATACAACATGGCATCACAACATAACTCTCGACTCAAGTATTTATTCATTAGGCTCCGAGGAGCGAGATATTATAAACATGGGTCTCATGACCCAACATTGAAACATACAAATCAAAGCACATGCGGAAGCTTAACATGTCCGAGTACGACATCTACTAATGAAAAAGGCTTAGAAGCGACTATCTACCGATCTGCCGAGGCACAAGATCGTAGCTGAGGTAACAAGCTAAGCGTCAAAGTCCACACGGAACTACTAGCGAGACTGACGTCTCTCTGCAAAACATAAAATAAGCAAACGTGAGTACAAATGTACCCAGCAAGACTTACATCAGAACTAACTACATATGCATCAGTATCAACAAAGGGGGTGGTGGAGTTTAACTACAGCAAGCCATCTTTGACTCGGTGGCTATCCTAAACTACGACTGCAAGTAACTCTTTTGAGGTGGCGCACACGAGTCCACATATTCACCATAACAATACACCACTATGGATCCGCTCCCGTCTCCCTACGAGAAGGACATCCATAGCACTCACGCTTATCTTGCGCATTTTAGAGTATCCACTTTTCACTTGTCTATGAACTGTTATAGGCAACCCAGAAGTCCATTACCGCGGACACGGCTATTCGAATAGATGATGTTAACCCTGCAGGGGTGTACTTCTTCATACATGTTTCCACCACTTAGCGTCTGCACACGACATGTGATCGGCAGACTTCAAGCGAAAGCCGACGTGGGTGTAGACCACGACCTACCTAAACACTCAAGTCTCTAGTCCAGGTTTATCGCCTATTCAGGTTCCATCCGGAGAGTCCGCCAAGTTTCCACATACGGCCCCGAGCGATGTGTGCAGGGTTCCCGAGACACCAAACGGGCGCCAGACACGTGCCACGTGCCTACCGCATCACAGCCCACCCCTCGGGTTAGCGCTGCAAGACGGCCTCCAAATACTACAAACACGAAACTACTTGCAACTCCCGGACAGAGGACAAGGGTGATTAAGAAGTCGGCGGGGTCATATTTGGGGCCCAATGCATGGTAGTAGCTGTTTCATGGATCACAAACACAGAACTCAGTTCACGAGGGCGGCTTCAATGAGACAACCCACCATGTACTCCTACATGGTCTCTCACCGATACCTTTACCAAATCGTGTTCACACACTTAGCTCTCAACAAGAGGACATGTTCACACACCTCCGGTTCATCCCGATGAATCGGACTGACACAACTCTAAGCAATAGCAGGCATGACAAACAAGCATGAATGAGTAGGCACATCAGGGCTCAAACAACTCCTACTCATGCTAGTGGGTTTCATCTATTCTTGTGGCAATGACAGGTTATCACGAAGGTAAGGGTTCAACTACCGCAGCAAGTAACAGTTGAATCGATGTTGTCCTAATGCGAGAAAAGCGAGCAGGAGCGAGAGAGTGGGTTTATATCGGAATGAACAAGGGGTTTTGCTTATCCGCACTTCGAAGATAGCATTGAGTCTTCATCGGTGTCAACGATCACAACGTCGGTACAACGTCTCACCGAGGGAACAACACCGCAAATATAGAAGAAACACGATGAATGCAATGCACAATATGATGCATGCTATGACATGGCAATATGAATGTGTTTTGGGCTAATGCAAGCTAGAACAGTTTGAGAAGAGTCCATTTGAACCAAAGATTCAAATGCAAACCCATTTTAAAAGGTCATATTAGTGCATTAACTCGTTTCACCTAAACAGCAAGGTTAAAGTGTTCTAACATGCATGAAACCAGTACAGATGGAAAGATTGGATTTTTCTGATCAATTTTCATATATAACTTATTTCATTCTGAGTTACGGTTGAATTTATATAAATTTTTGAAGTTAGCACTATTTTCTAGAATTTCCTAAATAAGAATAAATCCAAAAAAGGATTTACCGCGTCAGCCTGGCGTCAGTGTGACGTCAGCAGGACAAGGGCGCCAGCCCAGGTCAAACCTGACGGCTGGGACCCACATGTGGGTGTAACAACTAACTAACAGCGTTAGTTAGTGTTAGGTTAGCACTAACCTAGGTTAATTAGGGCCTGGGCCCACATGTCAGTGGCTCATCTAATTAACTAAGTTAATTTAACACTAATTAAACCTAATACTAAAATAAGCAGGGGCCTGGGGAGGTCAAACCCCTGGTCAACGGTCAAACCTACCGGCGGCTCGACGCCGGCGAGGCCCGAGACGGCGGCGCGGCTCGAAAAACGCCCACAGGGCACGGACGAGGCCGTTCTTGGGCTCGTTGAAGAGCCCTTGCAGGCGCGCGTCGAGTGGTAGTGGAGGCCGGGCCTATGGTGGCCGGAGCCGACGACGACGAGCTCCAAGGCGGTGGCCGGAGTTCGGGCTACGACGGGTTCGGCGCTACGGTGCATGGGAGGAGGGCTGGTGGGCGCTACGGGCTCCTGGGAGTGCACTGAGTGCAGTAACGTGCTCGGTTTGGACGGAGGCGAACCAAAACAACGACGGCGACAAGTCCGGCGCCGGTGAGGTCTCGGTCTCCACGGAAACGAGGGCTACGATGAGCTAATGGACATGGGAGTAGGGGTGATCGGTAGAGGAGCTCACGGCGAGTGCAGAGGTGGCCTTGGCGTGCTCGGGAAAGCACCGGAGCGAGCGGGGCGGCGAGAGGGATCTCCGGCGGCCAGCGACGAAGATGATGAAGATGGCGTCGATGCAGGGCCTCCAGCGAGGCGTGGCTGGACGGGGAGGACGAGGGAGGCGTGGCGATGCTCGTGGACACGTCGGGGAGGCGAGGGGAGCACGGAGGCTACGTCTACGGCGTACGGCGGCGGCGAGCTCCGCTCGAGCAGAGAGGGAGAGAGAGCAGAGGAGGGGGAAGAGGTCAAGAGAGAGTGAGAGAGTTCCAGGGGGTGCATGTCGGCGTCTAGGGCGTCCAGAAGCTCAGCGGCAAGCAGGAGGTGGCGGAGCGTGTGCTCGCGTGCAGCGGCCACGCGCGCGCTGTCGTCCTGGCGGGAGGTCGGTGATGACTGGTAGAGACCAGTGGGCTGGGCCTCTGCTGGGCCATGGTGGGGCGCCAGGTAAGTTAGGTAGGTTCCTTTCTCTCTCTTTTATTATTTTAATTGTTTTTCTAATTTTCTGTAACTGTGTGGCTTTATTAAAAATACTTAGGCATCTTTAAAAATCCTGAAAATAATTAGGGGCTCTATTTAGATTATTTCCAACAGCCAACACTTATTTTCAGAATTATTTGGGCATTTAGAATATCTTATAGCATTTATATGCCCAAATGCAAATAGTAATGATTTGATCCAATGACCTTATGTGTCCTAGAAAATTGTGCACCATTTTTGTCAGAGGTTCTAGACCAAGGCAAAGATGATGAACATTTTAGAAGGGCATTTCAGGTTCATTGAAAAAGGTTTTAGTAAACCCTAATTGGTTTAAGGGGGATGCTGGGGGTTCTGTCATCCCCATTTCATATTTAAGACAAATTTAAACATGATGCATGGAAGCTAATGCAAAGACAAGCAAGGCCTGAACTGGGGCTGTGACAACTCACCCCCACTAAACAAGAATCTCGTCCCGAGATTCAAACATAGGGTAAGATGAAGGGGGAACGCAACTAACGCAATCTTCACGATCCAGGTTGCATCTCACAAGAACGTTGATTCGATCACCATCTTTGTCACGACGTCTTGCTCTGAGAACTCCAGCTATCATGACAATGAGAGGAGAAGGAGACTCTAGAAGGATCGATCTTCTCAAGGATCGAACAACTCAGGATTAACTCACGGAATGAGATATAGCAACATCTCTCGAGCTGAGACATGAAACATAAATCCAGAGGGATGGGGTGTAATAGATGACGAAGATTCACTACGTAGACACAATTCCACACTTAAGAAGGTGGCGAACGGTTGTCCACGTAGCAAGGAGTTGAGTTGCCATGATACCATAACGAGACATCTTAAGGAAGGTGACCCGCAGAAATATTCCCTTAAGTGGCAAAAAGAATTACTTTTGATATAGAGATCATTGAGACTCTTTATACCAGCCTAAAGCAATCACAATCGATCATTTGAAGGAGTTCGAAAGAATGACATACTCGGACTAGAATGGATGATGTGGACTACCTTGTTGAAGACAACACAATGGATGATTTTGCTTATCATCGAAAATGGATGGGACCCATGGTAGGACCACTTTTGAAGATGATCCTAAACAACAATTACTGAGAAGGCAGCCCATGGGAATTGGCACAATGGCGGTGCAAGCTGGGAACAACATGCAAATGTTGGAAATGTTCCAACCATCATATCTTCCTGAGATTCAGATCTGGTTGGAAATAGGATATTTCATACAGCATGTCTGGAAAAGAAAGTTTGCAACACAAACCGACGAGGTAGAGTTGCGATATTCTCGGGGAATGAACTAGGATAGCAAGCTCCAAAACATGAGCTGGTTCTGCTACAACATGTGAACACGTTGTCCGAGACAAGCATGACCAAATAGTAGTCTTATAATAAAACACTACCGAGTTCAGGTGGGGAACCATCATCGAGGATATCGAAGTCCTTGTATAAGTCTTGCTCTTAAGAAGGAACTTCTTTTCCTTGAACAAATCAATCAGTGGCTTGGTGTGCTAGGAAATACATATGGGCTGAAGGTTGCAAGTCTTCAAACCATAGAATACTTCGCACATATGCACAACTAACTTGGGATGGTTCCGAAGGAAGCAAAAACAAGCTTTGTTGAATTCACAACGGCATCTTTCATCAAATGCACGTGAATTAGAGGAAGTCACTCCTTTCATCCAAACGTATACCTCATGAGCGGAACATGAAGGCAATGCTTACAAACTTTCCAATACTAGTGTAATGTTCAACATGAATCATGGGGGAGACAAAATGCTGTTGATGGGCTCAACAACAACTCATTGGAATTCCATATCACTGGACTTCCACCATCATGTGAACACGGTGATAGCATTGGTCAGACCAAAGGATGTAATGGTTGCTCGAGGGATCAACCACGAGTAAGACAACCGTACGAGCATCGTTGGTTCTGATTTGACTTGACGATAGCCCAAACTCAAGTCAAAGTTTTGACAAGGCAATAGATCCAACAACTGATCACGAGGACCAGTCGATGGAGATATCATCTTTCTTCAACACACACACACAAAAAGATATCCCTTAACATGAACTAAGTCAGACAAGCTTTTATCTTCCAACTCTCCAAGTTGTTGTCTAGCTCAACCAACTAGCTCAGGGATATCCAACACAGATTCTTAGAGAAGGGGTGATTTATAAGAAAACCAACTTAATCACGAACTCAACATAGCGGTCAGGTGACAACCAGGTAATACTTCCGAGAAGATCTTCGGAAAATCACGAACCACCGATATGTCACTAAGCTCGAGAACAATCTTGCTTTTCAGGGCAAGACAATATGATCAAAAGAGCGAGGGATTGACACAATCCTAATTCATTGATCGGAGAGTGCACCAGAAATAAGGACTAGGTAGCACAATAAACCTTAGGGTGTTGATTCAATAGTCAACATGCTAAGGATAAGATTATGGTCCATTAACTACCAAGCAACGGAGTTGCTAGGAGTATTGATTTCACACATCACATTCCATTTGTCGGTATTCCGGTTGCAACAACTCAGGGACCGAGGAATGAAAAATGATGGCGAGAGTATCACTGTATCAAGGATTCATAAGAGGCTGTGCAATTCTCATGACATTCTTGACATAAAGATGGTAACACTCCAGGTGGAACAGAATCAAAAGCTAGGTTGGCATTTTGATCTGCGGAATACAACTACTTTGACCCAATCCTAGATACGGATGAGGTACTGGAGCTTGTTCCTCCTAGTCATTCCGGAATAGAATGGCTTGACAAACCACAAGAATAATGGGCATTGACAACGAATGCTACTCTTGAGTATCAAATGATAGACGGGGGTCAGAATACAACTAAAGAGAACAACTTAGGAGACATATAACTTTCTGAGTTGTAGATTCATGGGTTAGTATGTCAAACGAGTTCAACATATTCCTTCCGGATAGCCCGTGCAGAATGATAGAACTGGTAGAGTCACAACATGAATGGAATACTCCTCAAGAGCACCCTGGTTGTGTTCTTTTGGTTCAAAGGAACTTCTGCCATAAGCAGTTCATGGTATTTGGAAGGAGGAAATACCACGGACCTCGAGGACTCTCGCAAAGGTTACTAATATCCTAAAGGTACGAGCAACACTATCAAGACGAGGTAAGTAGAGTGAATCTCGGGTTCAAAGACCCAGGAGTAGAATACCTACTACTAAATGGCATCACGGGATGCTTTCGAGAATGGTGGCCAGAATCATCACACCGGGAACACAAAACATGGCTAGATTACTAGGTGACTCCCTAAAACACCTAGGATAATAATAATAGCTCCAACATATATGCCGAGGCAACAAAGTACCTCAACTCACCGATTAGTGTGCTTATTCTGACCAAAAAGGACATCGGGAACGGAAAGAAAGGATTTGCAAATTCATCAGACTATTTAGAGACTTGGGATGACTCGGACAGCATAACGGCTGTAAATGCTCAGAAAAAGATTTGAGACATTCACAAGGATTTGCATAGTCACTTAACAACATCATATCAAGGTTCTGGTTCAACTGGTAACATACTAAAAGTAGTAGAAACTGAACTGAGGCTGATAACCAACAATCCTATAAGTTACTACGGATTAGTAACACGTGAACCTTATAGAGAGAAGAGAGCCTAGTCCTTAAACCCCGTAGAAAAGAAGAGGATGACTCAGATCAGAAGGGCATAAGGTAAAGGAGTAAAAAGAGCCTTACGTTCCCTTCCACAATCAATTCCCTTATACAACTAAAGCATTTCTAGACTCAACTTCGACCAGTTTGGCTTGGTAAACCTACAGGCAGTCAGGCTTTGATACCAAAGCTGTCAGGACCCCGATTCCAAGTCACATCGATCCAGCCGGTAACACCTCATATCACTTTGCGGCCTCATGCACGGTATTCCCACGGGTGTCGCCTTTCCATGGCCCGGGACCGTTTGCACCTTTTGGCTCACGTATATGACAGTGTCGCTAGCATCCATATGACAGAGAACCCGGGCCGACATGACTAGTCGTGAACCCAAAGTGGCACTAACTTATAGGGACATGCATACATGAATCAACATCGAGCATGTCGGTCAGCAGCGTGTGAATCCGGGCTGTAGCACTGGGCTAACAAGACTCCGGGAACCCGGCTGTAGCAGGCTAGGCAGGACTCGGATGTCACCAAGACATTTCCCGAAGGACGAACACAGAACGAAGTGAAACACATGCCGCCACCAAGTGTTCCGGAGCAGTAGTCTTTGGGCTAGCAGGACTCCGTGAACCGGCTGTAGCGGACTACTATGGCTCATGGAAACGCAAGACTACATTTCCCCATAGGAGAGGCTACCAAGGATAAACAACTAGGTTGTCGGATCCCACACATACCAAGCATTTCAATCATACACACAATATGCTCGATATGTGTAAATACAACATGGCATCACAACATAACTCTACGACTCAAGTATTTATTCATTAGGCTCCGAGGAGCGAGATATTACAAACATGGGTCTCATGACCCAACATTCAGAGCATACAAATCAAAGCACATGCGGAAGCTTAACATGTCTGAGTATAGACATCTACTAATGAAAAAGGCTTAGAAGCCTGACTATCTACCAGATCCTGCCGAGGGCGCAAGATCGTAGCTGAGGTAACAAGCAAAATGTCGAAGTCCACATGGAACTACTAGCGAGACTGACGTCTCTCTGCAAAACATAAAATAAGCAAACGTGAGTACAAATGTACCCAGCAAGACTTACATCAGAACTAACTACATATGCATCAGTATCAACAAAGGGGGTGGTGGAGTTTAACTACAGCAAGCCATCTTTGACTCGGTGGCTATCCTAAACTACGACTGCAAGTAACTCTTTTGAGGTGGCGCACACGAGTCCACATATTCACCATAACAATACACCACTATGGATCCGCTCCCGTCTCCCTACGAGAAGGACATCCATAGCACTCACGCTTATCTTGCGCATTTTAAAGTATCCACTTTCACTTGTCTATGAACTGTTATAGGCAACCCAGAAGTCCATTACCGCGGACACGGCTATTCGAATAGATGATGTTAACCCTGCAGGGATGTACTTCTTCATACATGTTTCCACCACTTAGCATCTGCACACGACATGTGCTCGGCAGACTTCAAGCGAAAGCCGACGTGGGTGTAGACCACGACCTACCTAAACACTCAAGTCTCTAGTCCAGGTTTATCGCCTATTCAGGTTCCATCCGCAGGGAGTCCGACCGAAGTTTCCACATACGGCCCCGAACGATGTGTGCAGGGTTCCCGAGACACCAAACAGGCGCCCGCACACGTGCCACGTGCATCTTGCATCACAGCCCACCCCTCGGGTCAGCGCCGCACGGCCTCCAAAGATACTACAAACACGAAACTACTTGCAACTCCCGGACAGAGGACAAGGGTGATTAAGAAGTCGAGCGGGGTCATATTTCAGGGCCCAATGCATGGTAGTAGCTGTTTCATGGATCACAAACACAGAACTCAGTTCCTGAGGACGGCTTCAATGAGACAACCCACCATGTACTCCTACATGGCCTCTCACCGATACCTTTACCAAATCGAGTTCACACACTTAGCTCTCAACAGTAGGACATGTTCACACACCTCCGATTCATCCCCGATGAATCAGACCTGACACAACTCTAAGCAATAGCAGGCACGACAAACAAGCATGAATGAGTAGGCACATCAGGGCTCAAACAACTCCTACTCATGCTAATGGGTTTCATCTATTTACTGTGGCAATGACAGGTTATGCAGAGGATAAGGGGTTCAACTACCGCAGCAAGTAACAGTTGAATCGATGTTGTCCTAATGCAGTAAAAGAGAGCAGGAGCGAGAGAGTGGGTTTGTATCGGAATGAACAAGGGGGTTTTGCTTGCTTGGCACTTCTGAAGATAGCATTGAGTCTTCATCAGTGTCAACGATCACAACGTCGGTACAACGTCTACCGAGGGGGAACAACACCAGCAAACAAAGAAGAAACTCGATCAATGCAATGCACAATATGATGCATGCTATGACATGGCAATATGAATGTGTCCATTTGAACCAAAGATTCAAATGCAAACCCATTTTAAAAGGTCATATTAGTGCATTAACTTGTTTCACCTAAACAGCAAGGTTAAAGTGTTCTAACATGCATGAAACCAGTACAGATGGAAAGATTGGATTTTTCTGATCAATTTTCATATATAACTTATTTCATTCTGAGTTACGGTTGAATTTATATAAATTTTTGAAGTTAGCACTATTTTCTAGAATTTCCTAAATACGAATAAATCCAGAAAAGGATTTACTGCGTCAGCCTGGCGTCAGTGTGACGTCAGCAGGTCAAAGGCGCCAGCCCAGGTCAAACCTAACGGCTGGGACCCACATGTCGGTGTAACAACTAACTAACAACGTTAGTTAGTGTTAGGTTAGCACTAACCTAGGTTAATTAGGGCCTGGGCCCACATGTCAGTGGCTCATCTAATTAACTAAGTTAATTTAACACTAATTAAACCTAATACTAAAATAAGCAGGGGCCTGGGGAGGTCAAACCCCTGGTCGGCGGTCAAACCTACCGGCGGCTCGACGCCGGCGAGGCCCGAGACGGCGGCGCGGCTCGGAAAACGCCCACAGCGCACGGACGAGGCCGTTCTTGGGCTCGTTGAAGAGCCCTTGCAGGCGCGCGTCGAGTGGTGGTGGAGGCCGGGCCTATGGTGGCCGGAGCCGACAACGGCGAGCTCCAAGGTGGCGGCCGGAGTTCGGGCTACGACGGGTTCGGCGCTACGGTGCTTGGGAGGAGGGCTGGTGGGCGCTACGGGCTCCTGGGAGTGCACTGAGTGCAATGACTTGCTCGGTTTGGACGGAGGCGAACCAAAACGACGATGGTGACAAGTCCGGCGCCGGTGAGGTCTCGGTCTCCACGGAAACGAGGGCTACGATGAGCTAATGGACATGGGAGTAGGGGGGATCGGTAGAGCAGCTCACGGCGAGTGCAGAGGTGGCCTTGGCGTGCTCGGGAAAGCACCGGAGCGAGCGGGGTGGCGAGAGGGATCTCCGGCGGCCAGCAACGAAGATGATGAAGATGGCGTCGATGCAGGGCCTCCGGCGAGGCGTGGTTGGACGGGGAGGACGAGGGAGGCGTGGCGATGCTCGTGGACACGTCGGGGAGGTGAGGGGAGCACGGAGGCTGCGTCTACGGCGTACGGCGACGGCGAGCTCCGCTCGGGCAGAGAGGGAGAGAGAGCAGAGGAGGGGAAGAGTTCAAGAGAGAGTGAGAGAGTTCCAGGGGGTGGGTGTCGGCGTCCAGGGCGTCCATAAGCTCAGCGGCAAGCAAGAGGTGGCGGAGCGTGTGCTCACGCGCGGCGGCCGCGCGCGCGCTGTCCTCCTGGCGGGAGGTCGATGATGACTGGCAGAGACCAGTGGGATGGGCCTCTGCTGGGCCGTGGTAGGGCGCCAGGTAAGTTAGGTAGGTTCCTTTCTCTCTCTTTTATTATTTTAATTGTTTTTCTAATTTTCTGTAACTGTGTGGCTTTATTAAAAATACTTAGGCATCTTTAAAAATCCTGAAAATAATCAGGGGCTCTGTTTAGATTATTTCCAACAGCCCACACTTATTTTCAGAATTATTTGGGCATTTAGAATATCTTATAGCATTTGTATGCCCAAATGCAAATAGTAATGATTTGATCCAATGACCTTATGTGTCCTAGAAAATTGTGCACCATTTTTGTCAGAGGTTCTAGACCAAGGCAAAGATAATGAACATTTTAGAAGGGCATTTCAGGTTCATTGAAAAAGGTTTTAGTAAACCCTAATTGGTTTAAGGGGGGTGATGGGGGTTCTGTCATCCCCATTTCATATTTAAGAGAAATTTAAACATGATGCATGGAAGCTAATGCAAAGACAAGCAAGGCCTGAACTGGGGCTGTGACACGCAGACTCTGCCTTGTCGGGGCCGGGCCTTGCCGGGGAGGACTCCGGCCCTCCATTCGACGACTCCGCTGCTACTGCTGCTTCTTCCTCAAGTTCCCTCTACGCCACCAGCGCAGCACTAACCACATGATTCATTGCTGCTAAGTATAGCAGCAACGGCTCTTGGGGTTTAGGCGCGACTAGTATTGGCGTGGAGGAGAGGTTGCCTCTGCTTCCGGAGTCCACTTTACTGGATCCGCCTTTTTGAGAACTTTGAAAAAGGGGAGGGCGCACTCAGCAGATTTGGAGATGAACCTACTCAGGGCAGCAACGCAGCCGGCGAGCATACGAACGTCTTTGACCCGTTTTGGCGCCTCAATCTGCTCAATTGCCTTGATCTTGTCGGGATTTGCTTCGATTCCGCGTTGAGACACAAAGAACCCAAGAAGTTTGCTGGAGGGGACACCGAACACGCACTTCTCTGGGTTGAGCTTAAGGTTGATCTTGTGCAGGTTTGCAAATGTCTCTTCTAGATCTTGCACGAGCGTGGCCCGGTCCTTGATTTTGACCACTATGTCATCCATATAAGCTTCCATATTTCTATGTAGATGGGGCTCAAAACCAATTTGGATCGCTCGGGCAAACGTCGAACAACGCTCTTCACCCCGAAAGGCATTCATACAAAACAGTATGTACCACATGGGGTGATGAACGCGGTCTTTTCTTCGTCTTCCTTCACCATGAAGATCTGGTGGTATCCTGAATAGGCGTTGAGGAATGACAGCAGGTCACACCTGGCAGGGGAGTCCACAATCTGGTCGATGCGTGGCAGAGGGAAAGGATCCTTTGGACAGGCTTTATTGATATCTGTGTAGTCAATACACAGCCTTCATTTCCCATTTGCCTTACGCACCACCACTGGATTGGCCAACCACGTGGGGTGGAGCACTCCTCTAACCAGGTCTGCCGCCTCCAACCTCCTGATCTCCTCGATGATGAACTCTTGTCGCTCCAAAGCTTGCTTCCTGACCTTCTGCTTGACGGGCCATGCATGAGGACAGACAACAAGATGGTGCTCAATCTCCTCCCTGGGAACGCCGGGGATGTCGGATGCTTGCCATGCAAACACATCGACATTCGCCCGCGGGAAGGCACGAGCGCGCTTTCCTATTTGCTGTCGAGGGTGGAGCTTATAGTGAAAGCCCCGCCCGTGCCGTCCTCCTTGACGGACACCTTCTTGGTTTCCGGTGGTGCAGCCTTGGATTTCTTGCTCTTGCCGGTGGAGCTCTCTGGCATGACTTCAACGGGAGCGCTCGACGTAGTGGATCTGGCGGCAGTGCTCCAAGGACTCCAGATATGGCTTGAAAAACCGGACACATGCTTCAAAGGTGTAGTGCGCCACCGATCTGGGGATGGAGCTTGCCGCCGACTCGAAAAAAAAAGCTTCCTGATGTGCCTTTTGGGAAGACGGGAGAAGCAGGACAGCAACCGGTAGGCGTAGACGAAGGCGGCGCTCCCTCCCGTTCCCTACCCGACCGCTCCTCTAGATTGTTGGCTCTAGATTGGGGTTCGAACTCTAGAGACAATAATCAAATTCGGATTTCTAAACTGGGTAAAGGGGGAGGGTTAGGATTTACCTGGTTGATGTGGACCAATATGGTCTCCTTCACCATGGCGGGCGCCACCGAGGGCTGTGAAAGTAGAGACGCAAATGGAGAGAAGGGGATCCAGCCGGAGGGCCGCTCGTGAGATTAGCCGTCGTCACCGTCCTCCCCGTCTTCTCTGGTCCGCCGTTGCCATTGTTCTCTCTCTCTCTCTCTCTCTCTCTCTCTCTCTCTCTCTCTCTCTCTCTCTCTCTCTCTCTCTCTCTCTCTCTCTCTCTCTCTCTCTCTCTAGCGAGAACGACAGCGATGGCGCACTCTGTCCCAAGCAAGGTCGGGAGGGGTCGGGGGTGGAGGCGGGTTGGGTGCGGGAAGGGGGGAGGGTTGCGGGTAGGGCTACCAGGACGTGGACAGAAATCATGATCGTTCGTTTTGCATCAGATGTTAATGGATGTCAGTGAATGAGACGCTTCCAATTCGGTCCACGGAGCAGCGCCCTAGGACAGTCGGCCCATGATCAGCCCAGGCGGGAGAAAACAGTTCTCTCGATGGCCAAGAACGACTGCGACACGTGATCTGACGGCTGGATATTGTTCAAACGCCAAATCTGACGTCCAAAATAGCTGATGGCCTGAGAGAGTTCGGTTTAGGTGCAGTTTTACTGTCCTTAATATGTGTCTCGAACCCCAACTTGAAGGCATAGTCATTGTAGAATTTCTGGGCATCCTCAATTGTGTCAAACACCATTTCAACATAGGGCGGTAGTGGTCGTGATGAAACATCTCCATCATCTGAATCATCTTGCATCACATCATCAGCATGCAGCAAACCCTCTGAATCTTCACCACCACCAACAGAAGCCTTCGACATAGCTCTGTTCTCGTTCACTCCCAGCTTCCTGCAACAAGCCACATGTCTTTTTTAGAGAGATAATCATAGAGGTGTTGTGCGAAAATCATTCCCCTCTCTAGCAGGAATCAACAGTTCTTATATTATTTTCAGAAATTCAGGTAAACAGAGACATCAGTTCGGTCAACAGTTTATGTCATGTTTCAGGTGTCATTCTAACAGGCAACTTTTTTCTGCCTGAAATCAGCTGCATTAGTCAAATATTGCACCCACTGTGGTTTTTATCACACATGCACACACAAATCAAATGAATATCAGAGGTATTGTCACATGGGCCATTTAGTTCCTTTTTTTTCATCAAATATGTTGATCAACATCAAGCAACAAACATGGGACAATGCAACTAAAAAATAGCGGCCATGTTTTAGAGACACACGGAGCAGACTGGAAGGGGGGATGTGACATTGTTTCCTTGTTCTACCACACACACAAACAACAACAACAACAAAATTCTAGCTTTGTTTCTGTACATAGGGTTTCAGGTTTTCAGAGACACAAACAACAACAAAAAAATTCTACCTCTGTTTCTGTACATAGGGTTTCAGGTTTTCAGAGACATGTACTCACCCAGCTCCCTTGATGCGATCTGGTCGAAGGAGCTTCAGGAAACACCATTGGAGGGTTTGTTAACCAGGATGAAGCTCCAGCTTGCGGCGGAAGCCCCCTGGCGGCGGTCAGAGCCGAGAACAACTGTTGCTGCTGTTCTTGAAACAAGGCTCGTCAATGAGGTCGATTTGCGTCGAATCCACCATATGTCGCGCGATATGGTGTGCCATGGACACAGAGGCGATGGATTTACTTGTCCCGCATGCCAGCGACGGCAGATTTTGAGATATTTTACGGTACATCCACGATATATTAGCCGTCCATTTAAGCGGACGAATGCTCCAGATTTACCAATACTACAGCGCAGTTTGGGTAGTATATCAAGACGGTAGGGGTATTTTGGGTAATAATCAGTTAAAACTCAGCCAGGCAAGGAGGCGCCGAAGTCACGGGCGGACCCAGCAATTCAACACAGCCGCGCCATGCCGCTCGGCGGCCGTCTACTCATGCACCGGAGCTGCCTTTCTCCATCACACGGAGCCCCACACCATATAGGCCACGGCCGGGCCACTTTGCCGGGATTGATTCCTTCCTCCTCGTGACACCACCGACGCTACTGCCGCCAACGGCCTGACGTCGTCCTCGAGACCCCGTCCCTCATGATTCAGCAGGTAGCTCAGTCCCTCCCTTTATCTCTCCTCTAGTAACTGTGGCCTGTGTGCTTTGCTGATTCGCTTGTGAGTACTAGATGGATCATGGGTGTCTGTGCTGCTTAGTACTGGATGCGTGTCTGCTGGTGGTGCTGGATTAGTAGTGTGTGCGTGTGTGTGTGTGTGATGGATTATTCTGGCTGCTGGGTAGAGAATTTTACCAATCACTACATACATGCATGAGCCTTCAGCGACATAAGCTTGCCGGTCCAACACGAGCCCTCTTGGACGACACCGCCATGGAGACGAGGGGCGTGCTCGGAGGATGGCAGGCAGCGTCAAGATGATCGAGGCCCGAGGGCGGGGGCCTGCAAGTGGTGTTAGGATGAGGAGGTTAGGGGTGGCCGGCGGCCGGCAGCGGCCTGCAGGCTGGGCCGGCTGCGATTATTGGCGACGTCGGGATGTTCGAGGTTGGGGACGACCGCGTGTACGCAGATTAATCATTACAATTAAAGGTTGGATTAAAGGACAGATTTACCCCTAATTAGAAATTAGCAACACCGTTGGATCTGTTTAATACTACCCGTTATATTGGGTAGTATGATGTACCGTAAAATATCTCCAGATTTTGCGGTGCTAGGGCGGGCGTCGCGCCGAGTGCAGCTCTGTTGGGAACGGGTGGCCAGAAGGTTTTGTTTCTGAAACGGAGACGTTGTTTCAGGAAGTAATGAGGGGTCAGGGGGGCTCGGTTAGTTACATCTGACTGCTGTTAGCGCTCGCATCCAACGAAGCTCGATGCGGCCGGTGATTCCAATACATCCGCCAGCCGACGCGTAGCCGGGCACATAAGTAAAAGGAAAACATGGAGTAATTTCTACACATCTTCAGCGACCAAGTAAAGCTAGCAATGTACAAGATGTCCGTTAAAGCCTCATCACTAAATCGATCGATCGATTTACCCATACATGTAAAGCAACGGAAAGAAATCCACCACACTAAGTCTCCTCCTCCGACACGGCCACACGTACCCACCCCGCAGGTACCTCGCACCCCGCCTACCGCTATAGCACCGATGACCGATCCTTCGGTACGCGACCACGTGAAGCCCATGCAAGAACGGGTCGATGACTGACTCACCTCCACGTATAAAGGCTAGCTCGTGACCTCGATGTGCATCGTTGCCGAAACTAGTAAACAACACGCACGTCTCTCCGCCCACCATGCATGCACACTGCACATATAGCACGTACGACCTGCTGCCTTTTTCGGTTTCCATCGGAGGCACTGCGTGCATCCGTCAACCGAGCTGTAGCTGCTGATTAGATACCCATCAGCCGACGAGATCGACCGGGGTGCGTGGCTGAGATAGACGGGGGTGGCCAAGGGGTCGACGCCTTCTGGTCGCCGCAACCATAAAATTAACCATTTCATCGTTAAGGAGACCCACAAAACAAAGTCACCCAGCTACTCCCTTCATTCAGAATTACTTGTTTAAGAAATAAATGTATATAGATATGTTTTAGTTGTAGATACATCCACTTTTGTGACAAGTAATTCTGAATGGAGGGAGTATTTGCAAAGAAAAGGATGGATTACGGAGTAAGGTATCTGGTAACAATTATTTGACTGGCCCGGCCATGATGTGCATGCATGTGGCTGCCAAGTCGAAGTGCTGGCCGGGACAGGGGCCAAGCATCGCCTAATGGCTGACATGGATCGATCATGCCTTGTGGAGACGGCGACGGTGCAGCAGAGAAAAGGCCGATCCATTTCGCCAGATTATCCGGCACGAGGAGACTGATGGTACGTGCATGGGATGGGCGGAACGTCGAGTCGTCGACTGATCTGCACTCTGCGGACGGCCATCAAGAGGAAGTTGGCGCGGACGTGAGCTGTGATAAGGAGTCGGCCGGGGTCGTCGCCTTTGCATCCGACGATCCTGCTGGCAAGCTGCTGCGCCTTTGTACCGGCCCGATCGCTTTTCTGATCCGCTCGCCTTTGGACATGCCCATGTTGGATTGTCGCTCTTTCATTTCTCTCGTTAACACACACCGAAAAAACCTTGTAGGAGTATTTGTTTTCTCGGGGACACTAACCTTGCTTTTATCTTCTTCTTTCTTGCAGGTGAAACTTTGCTTTTATCTTCACTGGCTAAATGACCATGCGTTGCCATGAAATAATAAAATATATTAATTCCTCGATCGTCAGAGGAGTATTGTATAATAGTTTGGGACTAACGAGAAAAATCAGCTTCACTAGACGGCTACAGAACAAAAAATGTAAACAAAATTTATAGAAATATGGCATTCTTATAGTTAACCAAGCAATGATGTAATTAAATTAGCTTTCAGATTCGCGATATATAGATAAAGTAGCTAAGTCAATTAAAAAGATATGTCGGATCTCCTTGTTACTAAAATTAATCAGCTTTGTTCTCGACCTTGTTGTGGGAATTTTGGTTGTACCAAAGCCGCTGCTGTAGCCAGTCGTGTTCGTGTGTGATGAACGGTTCCTGGTCCTTCTAAAGGCTCCTCTTTTATTGACGTTGCCATGTCGTTCGTAGTAGGTGTATATGCCAGCGAGATCGAACTTTACGAGAGATAATGGATCATGTGCTTCAAGGATACACAGATCAAAGGAGCAACGGTGCCCTGCTGGTCCAGGGTTGTTGCGTGTTCTCTTCAATCTCGTCCCAGATTATGTAAATGCTAAACCTGAGGATCAGCACATGTTGCTAGGTGAAGCACATGTTGCTAGGTGGGCGTATTATGCAGACCTAAAAGTCAGGGGGGTCTGGGTATCCAAGACCTTGAGATTAAAAACATAGCTCTTCTCAGTAAGTGGGTTTATAAATTACTCACTGAGAATGGAGTATGGCAGGAAATCATTCGCAACAAGTATATGGGATTCAATGCCATTTCTCAAATTCATTGGAAACCTGAGGATTCACATTTTTGGAGTGGTGTCATGAAGGCCAAGGAATTCTTCTTCCAATTTGGGACCTTCTCGGTTAGGGATGGTTCTCAGATTCGTTTCTGGGAGGATACCTGGTTAGGGAACAACTCACTAATGGTGCAATATCCAAGCTTGTACCGGATTGTTAGACATAAATTCGTCACGATCAAACAAGTCCTCGGACAAGAAAACCCTGATATTTCTTTTCGTAGGGATCTTTTCGGCACTCGTCTGGCAGCATGGAATGAATTACGCACTCGCCGGGAGAACATTCAATTGTTAGATGAGCCGGACACTTTGCGATGGAACTTGCATCAGAATGGCAAATTCTCGGTCAAATCCATGTATGATGCAATGGTTCATTGTGATGTTTCAGTTGATAATAGAAAATTGTGGAAGCTAAAAATTCATCTAAGAGTGAGGATTTTCCTCTGATTTCTAAACAAAGGAGTCATCCTAACCAGAGATAACCTGGCACGGCGAAACTGGCATGAGTCCAAGACATGTGTCTTTTGCCAACATGACGAGACTATTAAACACTTGTTTTTCGAGTGTAAGTTTGCCCGGACAGTTTGGGCCATGGTCAAAGTAGCTTCAAATTTATACCCACCACGTAGTGCACGGAATATGTTCGGCAACTGGTTGTGGGGTATTGATAAACAATTTTCTGCACATATTCTTGTGGGAGCGGCGGCCTTATGCTGGGCAATGTGGCTTACCAGGAATGATGTGGTTTTTAACAATAAATGTGTCTCATCTCCTATGCAGGTTATCCATGTTTGTATACGATGGCTCCGTACATGGTCTATCCTGCAGAACCCGGAGGACAGGGACCTTTTTATGATGGCGTCTACACGGCTGGAGCGTACGGCCAGGGAGGTTTTCTACCCACATGGATGGCGGTGTGATTTACGGATAGGGTCTACCGCTTCCTAGACTGGACTTTATTGCTTGGCTTTGTATCGAATTATTTCAATTTAGAGTGCTCTGAACTTTTTGGTTGTGTGCATCTAGCTATGCAGAGGCCGGGCTTTCTTTCAATACGATTGTATCATCTCGATATATCTATTCAATGAAAAGTCCTTTATCGAAAAAAAAGCACATGTTGCTGTCAGTGTATTGGATTTCTTGGTGGCTTCGGACCTAATTATTACTTCTATTCATTTCATTTTTAGAGTGAATTTTACTAGTTTCACAGCCTAATTCCTAAATAGCTACAACCCGCTACCTATTTTTTCTCAACATTCAACCATGCTACATAATCAAGTCATGCATGCAAGATATTTTTTTTCCTGCATTACTCTATGCATGCAATATTGCCACATCATCAATTCATGCATGTTCATCAGTTTTTTTTTTTGCATTAGGGTTCATCGTGAAAACTGAGACTCACCGATCAGGACACTCACAAAAAATAAAAAAGAGTAAAATATGGGTGAGCGACAATTCCATCTTGAAGGCGTATTTTTGCATCAGTGCACCCTTTCATTGCTAGCATCTCGCATGTTGGTGTTGTGGATGGGTTTGGAGAGGCTGATGTGGGGCATTCCAATGTGAATGGCCTTGGGTTTTTATTTTCTTTTATGAAAACTGATTTGTTCGGCATTAGTGTTTGGACTTTTTTGACATAGTTCTTTAATAATTAATAATTATATGATTGTGTGCATCAACCGATGCAGAGGCCGAGGCTTGATACTTTTTTCTTTTTGAGTTGTTAGCAAAATGCGGAGAGCTCACCGCCACATAGCAGCCGATGCAAAGAAAAATTACTCAAGAGAGATACCATAAGAAAATCTTTGACTTGCAAAGCAAGAAGAAATTCAGCGCCTTGTGCATATGGAAAAACATATAATTATTCGGTACCACGAGTGACACTGGCCCACCACTAGATCCACTGTTGGTTATCCCTTTTCAAAGGACGGCCAGCCACGATTGGGGCTTTAGGAGTGTTACGCCTGCATTTCTAACTGATCCCCTGAAAGTTAAGGGAGTATATACTTTAATGGAGTATATATATAGGCCGGACCTAGCCGACTCTTTAAAATAAGTGGAGTAAAAATAATTTTGTATAAGTTTAATCAAATTTTATCCGAAAGATGATGCATTTAAAATAAGTTCAACATAGAAAGTCCTCGCAACCGAACATTAAACATACATTTAATGTAAACCTAAACTATACTAAAAATTTAACTAAACTTCGGCCGAAGTGGAGGCCGAGCCAGTCCTTCCTGTGAGGCCACCCTCGGTGCGAGCTGGGTCCGGGCCGGTGTCATCGTCCTCGTCGTTCGGGAAGACTCTCCGCCATTCCTCGGCGTCAATCTTCTCATCGCCGCCCTCCTCGCCTTCCTCGTTGCTGCCCTCGTCGTCGGAGATGACGATAACTTTGCCGTCATTTACGGCGAATATCGCCCACCTCGAGGCGCTCCGTCGCCTCACGGTCCTCCCGTGCCATCCAAGTGCTCGCCACCTCGGGCTCCGGCGGGACGAGGTGGACTGGAGCCGTCCCAAAGGGGAAGTTGAGCCTCGCCCCGTGGCCGTGGAACCGGACCTGCCACCGATGGTACTCCATGGCCGTGAGCTCGGCCGTGTGGAACGACCCGACCCACATCCGCTAGTGTGTCTCGTGGTCGGTGATTTCTGCCACCCACGTCCCCCACGATCGCTGCAGGACACCGAGGTAGGTCCTCCTTGGTGGTCGCGGCGGAGGGAGCTCCAAGAAGTCCTCGAATCGGAGGAGGGGCGCGGCGGCGGCTCGAGGAAGCGGCTACGGACGACAACCTGCGGGTTTGGCGGCGCGGATCCGTGCTGCGGATCGGTGAAGGGGACCGACGGACATCGGCAGGAGAGGGGGCGGGGGATCGGGGCGGGGACGCGTCGGCGGCGGGGCGAGGGGGAGAGCAGGAGGAGGAGAGGAAGAGAGAGGGGGAGGTTTTTACTCTGCCGCCGTGAGCCGGAGTAAATATAAGGAGATGAATAGGGATGGAGTAAAAAATTTACTCCACTGACCGTTATAAGGGATCGGCTAGGTGTGACTTAGAGGAGAAAAATCTTAAATTTACTCCCTTACGGCTGGATAAGGAATCGGTTAGAAATGCCCTTACAAAAGCAGTTTTCCCTCAGAAAACAAAAAACTTACAAGTGCACCAACATGTTGGATAACCATGGTGGCATGCATGCAGCAGTGCTAGAAAATTAAAAGGTACGGATGTCAAGGTTTCTAAAGTTCAACTCTATGTATATCCGAAACGGTCGAGCCTGGGGGGCCGAATGTTTTTCAGCCTTTGGCATAAGGGTCATACTAATCACTAGTTAGTTGCTGTATCAAGAGAATCCAAATGGAGTATTCAGAAAGGAGGTTCATCGATCCGATCCTGTCATATGGTACGTGCATGGACCACAAATCCAATGGCCAATCCTTACCCACACGCAGGATGACCATGCATGCATGCACTAGCAGTAGCAGCTAGTCACCCACCCAGCCTCCCAAACGTTCAAATTGCTGCTTATCATCAAGCCCACGGGTTCAATCGTAAAGGCATCTCCAGCCGTTGGCCCTTTAGGAGGGGCAAAAAATCGCCCTAAGGTGACACCGGCGCTTAAACCTGACCGGGTCGTGATGCCTCAACCGCAAGGCGTCACTGGTTAGTAAAAAAAAGGCAAACACGGCGCAAAAACGACTCAAATTTAACACAAACGTCGGCGAGTTCATTCAAACTTAAACATATTTTACAAAAAATAAAAATAAAAACTACCGCGGGCTACCTCCGCCGTCCTCGCCGCCCGCCTGGCCGCCCGCTCACGCGGTTTTACATGTCGAGGAGGCGGTAGAACCGTGTGTAGTCACCGCCGTCGTCATCATCGCCGCCGCCGCCGCCGCTTCGCCTCGCCTCCGCCGTCCTCGCTGCATCCTCCCCGGTTGGCGCGGCGGGTTGGACGGTCCGGGCGGCGTCGTCGTCGTCATTGCCGAGGACCACGACGCCGTGCTCGCCCTCGCGCCACGCTATGGGCGGTTATCTCTCGAGGCCGCGCTGCCGACCATCTCGCCGCGGAGGTAGTCGCCCCGCGCCCACCGCCGCCGCCGCGCGATCCTCCACGCCGGGCACCCGCATGTCCGGCGGGACCGTACTCGGCCTCGTAAAGAGGCGAGCCTCGTCTTCATGGAGGTGGCGGCGGCCGGTTGCCGTTCGCCGCCGCGCCGCCGCTGGAAGCGTTTCGCCATGGGTGGAATCGAGACGGCGAAGAGAGGAGAGGAGAGGAGAAACGACGATGGCGGGAGAGCGTGATGAGTCGCCGAAAGCGGCGGGCGCGTCATATATAGCCGAGGCACGCGTGCCACCGTGTGTACGCGTGGCGGCGAGCGAGGGACGCGTCGTCCGGTCTTCATCGCGCCGCCGTGAGCACCAATGACAGCTGACCGCGCGCGCAGCGCGCGGCAGCTTTGGCATTGATTCGCCGCGGGAAACGAGGCGATGGGGACGACGAAGGGCCGAGAAGAGAGCCGTGTCGCTGACGCGGCGAGCCCGCTTCGTTTTCGCGCCAAAACAGTTCGCCTGGCGCCCGGCGCTCCCAACAGCGCTGGTTCGGTTGGGTCCGCCGGCGCTGTTTTCGCCTAAGCCGTAAAATCGGGCTCTGACGCTGGCCGCTGCCGTTTTTCCGCGCCGCGCCAAAAAAAGCCTGGGGAGGCCTTCCTGGGGCGCGGCTGGAGATGCCTAAGGCCAGTCGGCCAACGCGCATAAGCCAAACTACGCGTGCACTAAACCAAGGTAAATTTCCAGCATAGCGCGAACACTCTGGCATGGAGTCGGCTGGATACCCTTCGATTTGCTTCAAAAGAAGAACAAGAAATATGTTAAGAAAAGTATAGAAAGGTGATCTTGAGTGCTGATTTAGTTGCACCGTTCCTCCGTTCGTGCACGCACGATCGCACGACGCGGCGCCTCAACGGACCACGTACCGACGTACGCGCGGGAAATTTCATCGCATGTAGTGGATCGAACTGTAGACGACATGCACGCGATCTTGCAGATATTAAAATGTTTGGATTCAGGCACATCCTCTTTCAGGCAAAGCTAATTAACAGTGTGCATTGCTGATGTAGAATCGAAACGCGGCCGGGTGACACCGGCAGGGGGCAAAGACTTTGGCCGCCGAATTGGCGTCAGCGCTAGATAGCTTTTGCGAAAATGAGCGAGACTGCACTACCACCGTTCGTCGCTCTTTTTCTCGACGGATATGGAAAATAAAGTGATCGATCAATAGATAGATGTCTATCCAAAGCATTTTCTAGATGATGATGATGATGATGATGGTTAGTAGGTGTAAGCATGCATGCATTTTATTTTAGGTGTAAGCATGCATGCATATATACAAGCTTGGCATCATCTGCCATATATATAAGCCCATATCTACGCGGATGACGCCGCTGGGAGGTCCACTTTGATTGGGAAATGTAATTTGTCGATCTCCATGTCGAGAGATTTCACCATCATTTGGTGATGATAAGCTGACTCGGATGGCACGCACGTACATCCCCATTTGACCGATGCAGGTTAAAAGATCAAATCTGCTAATGGTCGTGTGTGCTAATTTGATCTGCCGACAAGGATGGCTGATTTGCTCCAAAAGGGGGCTCGAGATACTTAGGGGATAAGTTTTGCGTACCCAGAACTCTCCTGATCGATGTAACCGTGGGTGGCTGGGTGCTCTCGCTGGGTGATCTGCCTTTTTTCTACATGGTACATCCTAATTATGGTTTTTTTCTTTCTGTCTTGTTCTACATGACATGATCAACACCAGATATGCATTGGGAAGAAAGACTTGCACCTCCCCAGCTACAAGTGTGTTTTGCGTACATGACACTTTTCAGATTTTTACCACGGTTTGAGATTTTCTTTTCAGATATTTAGAAATGGCAACCAAAGATCCAACACTGGCTGAAGCACAATGTAGTAATACTAAAAGCAGATTGTAGACAAACTGCTAATCATTATCTACATAAACAAAATTGCTAATTGGCTAGCCCCCTTGCAGATAGAAAAGGTACTCCAGATAGCATATTCCATGACCTTTTATGATTAACTAAGTATATCCGATCCTCCAGCTGCTGCCCAGTGCAAATGTGCATGGCCATTAGTTTATGTGTCCAGATTTATTATTTCTAAAAGGTAATGAGTTAATAATCTCTTGATGCCACAACTGAAAGCTGCCTTTGCAACTGATCATGCATTCCGCAGTTTAGATTTAGATTCGTCGATCCGTCATGTCTAGTGAGATGTTTTACTATCGAAGCAGGGCGCCATGGAGAGGCATAATTAAGCCCTATGTTCTTTCCATAATAAATAGGTCACAAAAGCGAATGTTTGCCAACTGCACGAGGTGCCCACGATGGTAGGGCATGCAGAGGTACGTATATTGTGGCTAGGTTCACAGAGCGAATATGCATTGCATCTCTTAGCGCTTAAGCCAGACAGCTCGAGAATGATCAGATAGATCCAACAACAAAAGCACCATTTAGAGACTATTATAAGTGTCAAAACAACGTCCCCTAAAAAAAGTGTCAAAACAACGATGGAGGAGGTTACTATATTCTCCTTATTTTTAGGAAATGGCAGCGTGCTGCCTATTCTTTTTTTTTTTTTTTTTTTTGCAAAATTACTGCCTATTCATTAAGAGGATAGAAACATACAAAGAAGCGGTGGGATTGTTGAAATATGATCAATTTAACAATACGTTTAATCTAAAATGACAATATATAAAAGATGATGAACATAATTGACATGATTATTTGAGTAAACATGTGATATGTAAGATAAAAGCAGCATGTCCATGTCGATTGCATGTAGCATTAATCCAGATATAATCCCTAACAAAAGAGATAAAACACATACTGTGGGGGGGGGGGGGTGGAATATGATGCATTCGCAGTAGCATGGGAACCATGCCGTCGAAGAGGTCAACGGCGCCAAGAATTATTCGTCATTGGGGAAGAAGTCTTGTGCAGCCACGTTAGAGAAGAAGCCAACACTCGCGTGGTACGTCTCAAATGTTTCTATAATTTTTGTTATATTCATACTATATCTATATCCTTTATACATACTTTTGGCACACATTTTATAGTATTATTTTTGGACTAAGAGCAACTCTAATAGAGTCGATGTAAGTGTGTGGTCGGCATAATAACTACCAATATGGCAATTTTGGCCGACAAGGATGCTCTAGCAAAGTCATCATCCCGCACGCGAGCGGCATAATTATGGATGCCCTTTTATATCGGGCCCGAGAGCCTCCATATTTGGCGGCTGTTGGGATACTTGGAGAACACTCTATCCCAGAAATGGTTTGGCATGGGTGATATGCTCCCCTTCTGCTACTGTAACGACCTACCTTTTCAGGTTACAGTCTCCATGTTTTTCTATGATAATCCCACAATCAAATCGCCATCATACACGGTACGAATGTAATATCATACACAAATGCATTATTTCATTACATCGCATGATCCAGAAAAGCAAATAGTCTTACAAACCACATTAGCCATCGGCTAGCAAAATAGATAGTCTGACATAAGCAAACAAAGTTCTCTAATGGAGGAAACGAAAGAAAATCCTAAGATAGTCAATCTTGCTAAGGCTCCTTCAACACCACGGGGGAGCATGTCGAGTGGAGGTACCGGACCACAAGTACAATCACTTCTCATAATAGTCACCTGCAACATGATACGTTGCAGCCACTTGAGTCAATACATGGAATGTATTGGCAAGATTCCATAGGTGTTATAATAGTTGTATCTCACCTACATGCATCTTTCGGGTAAGTGGAGTTCAAGGCCTTTTGCAGAAAGCCCTAGGTTTTATCCTAACTTTGTATATAGATAGTATACTTTATACATAAACACTGGTAACTCCAGCTATCTGTAAGCAATACTTGGGCCAACGGCATACTGCTATAGCCCTAGACCAACTCCACCGGTTAACCAAGGACGAACCGCCATACAGGCACCTTGTGGTGGTCGTATTCCCATTGTTCAATCCCATCAAGTTTTAAGTTAAGAAGGTGATGAAATCAAGCTAACGTTCTTGGCAAAGTTGCTCGTAAGTTGTCCATAACAGGGGACACGTCTAATCATGATCAGTTTTTATACTCTGCATAGGTTTGTGTACTTTACCTGTGAGACCTAGTCATACTCTTATGCTACTAAACTTTACTTGTGAAGTAGTCTGGTAGAACAAGATGGGACTTTTGGGAAATGGTAGCCCGTGCCCACACACAGACCCATACAACCCAACCACACCTACATCTGCGAGCCTGCCAGGTGAGGTTCCCGCAATTTACTTGGTCAAGATAGAGTCCATATTGACTCACGGTTACACATGAAAGCTACTCAACATTGAACTCGTACAATCCCTTTGAGTCTGGGCGGTCACCTGAAAGCACAAGTGCTCCCTGGATGATTTTGGTAATTAATGTTAAAATATCTCTTGTTGGACTAATATTTTCATCTAGTATATTTCAGATGAGTTCAACACTGGAGTGGCATGGACAAGATGATGTGGAACCCCTTCAAGAAACTAAGGACAAGGATTGGTAAAAGCTCAAGACTCTTCATTTTCATTTTAGCGATCCAAGATCACATTGAGTCCATAGGAAAAGACAATACTATTAAAAGGGGATGAGGTGTTGTTTAGTGGCTTGCTTGCTCAAAGTGCTTAGTGATATGCTCCAAACCCTCAACCACTTTCTCATTTCCACATGTGTCCCAAACCAAAATTCAAACTCGGCCCTACCGATTTGATCTATCCGGCGCCACCGAGTTCACTTGACATAGCCACTGCCAGAAACCCAAATTAGTTCGGTCTCACCGATGGGGTCTCGGTCTCACCGAGATGGGCTTGCAAACTCTCTGCTGCCTGTTGCAATCATATCGGTCTCCCTGAGATATGCAATCGGTCCCACCGAGTTTGCTTGACCAACTCTCTGTTTTGCTTATTACCAAAATCGGCCTCACCGAGTTTGTGTAATCGGTCAAACCGAGTTGAGGTTTAACCCTAACGCTAGCACATCGGTCCCACCGAGTTGATCATATCGGCCCCACTGTAAACTCTAACGTTCACATTTTGAACCAAGTCGTTCTGACCGAGTTTCTCGATTCGGTCCCACCGAGTTTGGTGAATTGTGTGTAACAGCTAGATTTTGTGTGGAGGCTATATATACCCCTCCACCCATCCTCCATTCATGGAGAAAGCCATCAGAATGTGCATACACTTCCAGCATTCATTTTCTGAGGGAGAACCACCTACTCATGCGTTGAGACCAAGATATTCTAATCTAACCACAAGAATCTTGATCTCTAGCCTTCCCCAAGTTGCTTTCCACTCAAATCATCTTTTCAACAAATCCAAAACTGTGATAGAGAGTTGAGTGTTGGGGAGACTATCAATTGAAGCACAAGAGCAAGGAATTCATCATCAACACACCATCTGTTACCTTTTGGAGAGTGGTGTCTCCTAGATTGGTTAGGTGTCACTTGGAAGCCTCCGTCAAGATTGTGGAGTTGAACCAAGGAGTTTGTTAGGGCAAGGAGATCGCCTACTTCGTAAAGATCTACCCAAGTGAGGCAAGTCCTTCGTGGGCGATGGCTATGGTGGGATAGACAAGGTTGCTTCTTCGTGGACCCTTCGTGGGTGGAGCACTCCGTGGACTCGCGCAACCGTTATCCTTCGTGGGTTGAAGTCTCCATCAATATGGATGTACGATAGCACCACCTATCGGGACCACGCCAAAAATCTATGTGTCTCCAATTGCGTTTGCACACTCCAATCCCATCCCTTTACTTTCTTGCAACTTGCATGCTTTACTTTCCGTTGCTCATATACTCTTGCCATGCTTGCTTGAAATGTATTGTGAATGTTTAAACTTGTGCTAATACCCCACCTTAACTTGAAGAACTTAAAAACTGCTACCTTTCTTTGTTGAGGGTCTAATCACCCCCCTCTAGACACTTCTTCTCGATCCTTTCAATTGGTATCAGAGCTTTGGTCTCCATTGCTTTGGTTTAATCACCATTGGAGAAAGATGGATGAGTCTACGTTGGGGAGTCTTAGACGTAGAGTGCCTATACTTGATGGAGAGTTCTTTCATGAGTGGAAAAATGAGATGCTTGAGATTTTCAATGAATATCACTTGAACAAGTACATTACTAGCCCTTGTGTGCCCCTTGTTTATCCTTTGCATCCTACCCTTGATGAGTCTATTGACATGATTCGCAACCTTAGAACTGTCAATCTTATTACTAGAGGTTTGCCTAGTAACTTGTTTGGTTGCTTGCCTAATCTTGATTGTGCCTACACTATATGGAGATTTCTTGAGGAGCGATCTCCAAACTATTCCTTGAAAAACTTAGATGAGATTATTCATAAGTCTATTGCTTTGAGTAAGATGAATTCCAATGATCCTAAGTTTGGTGATTGTCTATTTGAGCTTAGTAACCTCATGCGTGCCAAAGGAGATGTTGGAATCATTAGCAATATCATCTCTGAAGCCATTAGAATTCATAAAGATGAACATTGTCAAGATCATATATCTAATGAATCACTCTCTCTAGGAATTGATCGATCACAAGACGATGTTGAACATGGATACTATGATGAGGATGATGATAGTGACTTTGATCTCGATGAGTCTATGATACACTTTGGTCTTATGGCTAATCTTCACGGCTACATGGCTGGAGGAAAGGATTGGGTTCTTGATAGTGGATGTACCGATCACATGACCGAAGACAAGGATATGTTTCGTGAGCTTGCTGAAAACAACGACCCTCGAAAGTATGTCACCTTTGGTGATAACTCAAAGGGTAAGGTGGTTGGCCTTGGTAAGGTGGCCATCTCACATGATAGGTCCATACAAAATGTTATGCTCATTGAATCTCTTGGCTATAATTTACTTTCCATATCTAGACTTGCTGACTTTGGTTTCAATGTCCTATTTACTGAAGTAGATTGCCAAGTGTTTCGTAGAGATAATCATAAAATGGTCTTTACCGGTATACGTAGAGGTGATCTATATATTGTTGATTTCACTAAAAAGGCTCAACCTAGAACTTGCTTAATTGCTAAATCTTCTAAAGGCTGGTTGTGGCATAGAAGATTAGGTCATGTGGGCATGCGAAATCTTGATAACCTTATTAAAGGTGATCATATCCTTGGAGTGAAAGATTTTATATTTGACAAGGATAGATTGTGCAGTGCTTGTCAAGCAGGAAAACAGGTTGGAGGAAGCCACCCTTTGAATAACATCATGACCACGAAAAGACCGCTCGAGCTACTTCTTATGGATCTGTTTGGTCCCAACGCCTATAAAATTCTCAGTGGAAACTCATTTGGTCTAGTCATAGTCGATGATTTTCCAAGATTTACGTGGGTGTTCTTTCTTGATGATAAATTGCAGGTCCAAAAGATCTTCAAAAACTTCGCTAGGAAGGCCCAAAATCAATTGAAGTGAAGATCAAGAAGGTTCGCAGCGATAACAGAATGGAGTTCAAGAACGCAAATGTGGATACCTTTCTTGACGAAGAAGGGATTTCACACGAGTTCTCGGCTACGTACATGCCTCAATAAAATGGAGTTGTTGAGAGGAAGACCGGACTCTTATTGAGATGGCGAGAACAATGCTTGTTGAGTACAAGACGTCAAAACACTTTTGGGCGGAAGCGGTTGAGACAGCTTGTCATGCAACAAATCGCTTATATCTTCACAAGCTACTCGGCAAGATGGCATACGAGCTTCTCACCGGTAAAAACCCCAAGTTGGATACTTTCGAGTATTCGGCTCAAAGTTCTATATTCTTGATAAGCATCGTCGTTCTAAATTTGCTCCTAAATCTCATGAGGGTTTCCTACTCGGTTATGGCTCAAACTCTCACACTTACCGTGTCTACAACAATTTCACCCGAAAGGTTGAAGAGACGGTAGATGTGAAGTTTGATGAATCTAATGGCTCAAAAGTAGAGCAATTGCCAATTGATGTAGGAGACCAAGACCCTTCGGAAGTAATCCAAGACTTGTCTATTGGCAAGATACGCCCAACAGAGGTGAAGGAGAGTACCTCGTCCGTCCAAGTGGAAGCTTCTACCTCATGACAAGGTGAACCAAGAGTTGACACGGAGGCATCCACAAGTGGGACACGTCAAGAATAAGAAAACAAGGAAGTACACCAAGATGAACCTCATCAACCTCCTTCTCCACCTCGACAAGAGAACAACAACGTCAACAATGAAGAAGGCCAAGAGGAAGAACAAGATGATGAAGAAGATGTTCCACCCCGACCCAAACAAAGCTCTCACGAGTTAGAGCAAGAGTTTCACGAGACCATCCCGTCCAACAAATCTTCAATGATATCCAAACCGGGAGAATCACTCGCTCTAAAACTCGTTTGGCTAATTTTTTTGAACATTATTCATTCATCTCTAGCATTGAACCTATGAAGGTTGAAGAAGCATTGGAAGATCTGGATTGGATAAATGCCATGCACGAAGAGCTACACAACTTTGAGAGGAACCAAGTGTGGACATTGGTTGAGAAGCCCGACAACAACCACAACATCGTTGGTACCAAATGGGTGTTTCGCAACAAGCAAGATGGAGATGGACAAGTCGTTCGCAACAAAGCACGTCTCGTCGCCCAAGGCCAAACTCAAGTCAAAGGTATGGACTATGGTGAGACATATGCCCCCGTTGCTAGACTTGAGTCCATATGCATCTTACTTGCCTATGCTAATCACCATGATATTACCTTGTACCAAATGGACATTAAAAGTTCTTTTCTAAATGGTGAAATTGAGGAGGAAGTTTATGTTAAACAACCTCCCGGCTTTGTTAATCCTAAGAAACCCGACCATGTTTACAAACTTCACAAAGCTCTTTATGGTCTTAAACAAGCTCCTAGAGCGTGGTATAAATGCATGACCAAGTTCCTTATTGAAAAAGGCTTTGAGATTGGAAAAATTGATTCTGCTCTTTTTACTAAAAGGGTTAATGGTGAATTATTTGTGTGCCAAATTTATGTTGATGATATCATATTTGGTTCGACTAACCCTCATTTTAGTGAAAAGTTTGGAAATCTAATGTCGGAGAAGCTTGAGATGTCTATGATGAGTGAACTCAAGTTCTTTCTTGGTTTGCAAATCAAGCAAACTAAGGAGGGTACCTTTGTTTCTCAAACAAAGTATACCAAGGTCTTATTCAAGAATTTCAACATGCAAGAATGCAAAGGTATGAATACACCCATGCCTACTAGTGGACATCTTGACTTGACTAAGGATGGTGAACCGGTTGACCAAAAGGTTTACCGCTCTATGATTGGTTCATTGTTATATCTATGTGCCTCCCGTCCCGAATTATGCTAAGTGTGTGCATGTGTGCACGATATCAAGCGGCCCCTAAAGAATGTCATCTTAAGGCTGTGAAAAGGATAGTGAGATACTTAATTCATACACCAAATTTTGGCATTTGGTATCCTAAGAGGTCTTATTTTGATCTTGTTGGCTACTCCGACTCGGATTATGCCGGTGACAAGGTTGATAGAAAGTCCACTTCGGGTACTTGCCAATTTCTTGGTAGATCTCTTGTGTCTTGGTCCTCCAAGAAACAAAACTCGGTATCCTTATCCACCGCCGAAGCGGAATACATTGCCGCCGGTTCATGTTGTGCTCAATTACTTTGGATGACCCAAACTCTTAAAGATTATGGCATCTATGTGAAACATGTTCCATTGCTTTGTGACAATGAAAGTGCTATTAAGATTGCTCACAATCATGTGCAGCATTCTCTAACTAAGCACTTTGAAGTTCGTCATTATTTCATTCGAGATCATGTTGCTAAAGGAGATATTGATCTTAAGCATGTTCGTACCGATAAGCAATTGGCGGATATATTCACCAAACCGCTTGATGAGAAATTATTTTGCCGTTTGAGAGGTGAATTGAACATCATTGGTGCCTCAAACTTGGAGTAGAAACTCCATTTGGATACATGCAAGGCATGAGCCTTTGACTAATCCTTGATATTTCTCTTATGATGATAATCATATGTCTTGGATATATACTTGCACCCTTGCATGCTATCTAACCCTTGTAGGTACTTGGATGGATCTAAATCTATGAGATTGCAGATCACTCACATCTTGAGCAATCTCTACATCACCAAGTCTCTACAATATGGTGGTTGAAGACAAGGAAGCATGAAACCTTTCGACATATCCTTTGAAAAATTCTATATATCAAATTTCATTTGGTATCAAATCTCATGATTGTCATTTTGGATACACAAGTTCTCTTCCTTGCAATACTAACCCATGTAGGTAGATGAAGTCAAACTACAAGCGGTGCTCCCAACTCTTGATGTGCTGCATCAACCTTGAGCAACCAACACAAGTTCAACTATATGATCAAGATCAACACCATCACCCAAGGTATGTTATTCCATCTTAGAGAAGCTTTACCCCAAGTCATGGGTCAAAGCAGCTCAACAAGATGTGAATACATCAAAATGCTTAAACAAAAAATGGTAACCCCGTTTTGAGCTTAAACGATGAGTATGACCTACGATCAAGTGTTCTCACTTGACTCCTCAGTCAATATACTCTAACATAGGTGACTTTGTCGCCGACCAATTCTAGATGAAGTTCTCTAGTGTTTTTCTGAGTTCTTGCATGTTTGTTTCCCCTTTCAAAAAAAAAATCATCTAGATTTCTTTTCTTTTCTCTGTTATGTTCTGCATTCCCTGCATCCAATTCATTGCAAACCTTTCAGTTAATTCCTTGCAAATCTTTGTGAGATCTTATTTTTCTAAGTGAGCTGAGATGACAATTGTTTCTCTGTGTTGAACTCGGACCCACCGGTTTGTTTCTTTCGGCCAAACCGAGTCACCTCGGTGCCACCTCAGAAAACAATTCAGTGTTACCGATTTCAATGCTGAGGAGACACTTTGCCATTTGCATCCTGCATATTTTTTCCAGCTCCACTCAATGATTCTTGTCCTCTACCTGCATCACATTCTATATGCTGCTTCGTCATGTGACTCAAGGAACAAACCTATTCGACTCACACTCCAGAAGATCCCTTCTTGGAAATTGATGTCAAAGGGGGAGAGATAGATCACATCAAAGCTTAATCACATCAAAGGGAGAGATACACCCTATGGGAATGAAAGATTTCTTAGTCTTCCCAGATGCTTGGTATTCAAAGAGGAGAGAAATCACATGTCTTTAAGAGGGAAAAAGACATGCTAATATGTGTTATGATTGTTTTGCTCTAATTTTCTTGTTTCGCTCTCTGATTTTCTTTTCCCTACCTTCTCCCATTATCCCATATAAGATTCAGGGGGAAAAAGACATCTAAGGGAAGGAAATCGTTGAATTCATTGCATATCTTTACCCTTTGGGGACATGTCTATATCCAATAGAGCACCTAGTACTCACTCACTACATGTCATCCCAATCTTGGTACTCTTGTGGCTTGTTGTCTGCTTTGTTTAGTAGATGTTTCTGTGTTATCTAACCTTGTTTACTCAGGTTCATCTCTTCCAAAGCCATCTCAAGACCACAAGTTATTATATGCATCACACTCATGTACATGATGATCTCTTGCTGATGTACATATTGTTTGTAAGAGGAACTCATGAACATGAAGGTATATTTCCTGTATCTATATCATTTGCTCTGATGCATATAACGAAGATACATGTAACTCATTGCCTGCTCTGTCATGCTTATGCATGCACATGCTCTTGTATTCCATATTTACATGATTGCATACATGCAGGGGGAGCCTATGAATGTTACATGTCTTTCCAAAGCTTTACCTACTATTCCTTATATCTTCACCTAAAGCTTTGATGTATGTTGTCATCGATTACCAAAAAGGGGGAGACTGAAAGCACAAGTGCTCCCTGGGTGACTTTGGTAATTAATGTCAACATATCTCTTGTTGGACTAATATTTTCATCTAGTATATTTCAGATGAGTTCAATAGTGGAGTGGCATGGACAAGAGGATGTGGAACCCCTTCAAGAAACTAAGGACAAGGATTGGCAAAAGCTCAAGACTCTTCATTTTCATTTTAGTGATCCAAGATCACATTGAGTCCATAGGAAAAGCCAATACTATTAAAAGGGGATGAGGTATTGCTTAATGGCTTGCTTGCTCAAAGTGATTAGTGATATGCTCCAAAGCCCTCAACCACTTTCTCGTTTCCACATGTGTCCCAAACCAAAAGTCAAACTCAGCCCTACTGATTTGATCTATCCGGCGCCACTGAGTTCACTTGACATAGCCATTGCCAGAAACCCTAATCAGTTCGGTCTCATCAATGGGATCTCGGTCTCACCGAGATGGGCTTGAAAACTCTTTGTTGCCTGTTGCAATCATTTTGGTCTCACCGAGATATGCAACCGGTCCCATCGAGTTCGCTTGACCAACACTCTGTTTTTCTTATTACCAAAATCGGTCTCACCGAGTTTGTGTAATCGGTCAAACCGAGTTGAGGTTTTACCCTAACCCTAGCACATCGGTCCCACCGAGTTGATCATATTGGTCCCATCAAAAACTCTAACGTTCACATTTTTAACCAAGTCGATATGGCCGAGTTTCTTGATTCGGTCCCACCGAGTTTGGTGAATTGTGTGTAATGGCTAGATTTTGTGTGGAGGCTATATATACCCCTCCACCCATCCTCCATTCATGGAGAAAGCCATCAGAACGTGCCTACACTTCCAGCATACATTTTCTGAGAGAGAACCACCTACTCATGTGTTGAGACCAAGATATTCCAATCCAACCACAAGAATCTTGATCTCTAGCCTTCCCCAAGTTGCTTTCCACTCAAATCATCTTTCAACCAAATCCAAATCTGTGATAGAGAGTTGAGTGTTGGGGAGACTATAATTTGAAGCACAAGGGCAAGGAGTTCATCATCAACACACCATCTATTACCTTTTGGAGAGTGGTGTCTCCTAGATTGGTTAGGTGTCACTTGGGAGCCTCTGTCAAGACTGTGGAGTTGAACCAAGGAGTTTGTAAGGGCAAGGAGATCGCCTACTTCGTGAAGATATACCCAAGTGAGGCAAGTCCTTCGTGGGCGATGGCCATGGTGGGATAGACAAGGTTGCTTCTTTGTGGACACTTCGTGGGTGGAGCCCTCCGTGGACTCGTGCAACCGTTACCCTTCGTGGGTTGAAGTCTCCATCAACATGGATGTACGATAGCACCACCTATCGGAACCACGCCAAAAATCTCCATGTCTCCAATTGCATTTGCACACCCCCAATCCCATCCCTTCACTTTCTTGCAACTTGCATGCTTTACTTTGCGCTGCTCATATACTCTTGCCATGCTTGCTTGAAATGTATTGTGAATGTTTAAACTTGTGCTAATACTCCACCTTAACTTGAAGAACTTAAAAACTCTTACCTTTCTTTGTTTAGGGTCTAATCACCCCCCTCTAGACACCTCTTCTCGATCCTTTCATCACCCACAAGTGAACTCCTTCTCTGGTAAACCGTAAAAATGGGCCCGCGGGAGCCACTGAACCATGAAATACTGAAGTATCGCCCAGATGGTTCATTAATTAAGTAGTCAACCATATTGTTGTAACCTGTCATTGAATGTTGGATCCCAACCTTGTTATAATTTAGCAACTAAGCATCACTACATGATGGTTACAAGGAACAAGGTAATGGACTTAATTTCTTGCCACTAGGTGTCACGCAATATTATAGCATAAGGCTAAACTCACACTCCTATCATGGCATACTACTATGTACAGTAAAATATTGGGTATTAATGATCAAAGTCAAACTTCACTTGGTTGTTGTTCTTGTCACTGGTACACTCCTCACAGTCACAAGGGTTGCGCTCCTCGAAATCTAACATTGAAATAAATATGTAACATACATAAGTCAATATTCAGGCAAACATTGATGGAAATATGCCCTAGAGGCAATAATAAAATGGTTATTATTATATTTCCTAAATCATGATAAAGGTTTATTATTCATACTAGCATTGTATTGATCAGAAACTTAAATACATGTGTGAATACATAAAGAAATACCGTGTCCCTAGTAAGCCTCTACTAGACTAGCTCGTTGAGCAAAGATGGTTAAGGTTTCCTAACCATAGACATGTGTTGTCATTTGATAACGGGATCACATCATTAGAAGAATGATGTGATGGACAAGACCCATCCGTTAGCTTAGCATATTGATCGTTCAGTTTTATTACTATTGCTTTCTTCATGTCAAATATATATTCCTTCGACTATGAGATTATGCAACTCCCGGATACCGGAGGAATGACTTGTGTGCTATCAAAGGACACAATGTAACTGGGTGATCATAAATATGCTCTACAGATATCTTCGAAGGTGTTTGTTGAGTTGGCATAGATCGAGATTAGGATTTGTCACTCCGAGTATCGGAGAGGTATCTCTGGGCCCTCTCGGTAATACACATCATAAGCTTGCAAGGAAACGACTAAGGAGTTGGTCACGAGGTGATGTATTACGGAACGAGTAAAGAGACTTGACGGTAACAAGATTGAACTAGGTATGAAGATACCGACGATCGAATCTCGGGCAAATAACATACCGGTGGACAAAGGGAATTGCGTATGTTGTCATAACGGTTCGACCGATAAAGATCTTCGTAGAATATGTAGGAGCCAATATGGGCATCCAGGTTCCGCTGTTGGTTATTGACCGGAGAGGTGTCTCGATCATGTCTACATAGTTCTCGAACCCGTAGGGTCCGCACGCTTAACGTTCGATGACGATATAGTATTATATGAATTATGTGATTTGGTGACCGAATGTTGTTCAGAGTCCCGAATGAGATCACGGACATGAGAAGGAGTCTCGAAATGTTCAAGAGGTAAAGATTGATATATAGGACGATGGTATTCAGACATCGGAAGTGTTTTGGGGGGTACCAAGTACTTATTGGGTCACCGGAAAGGGTTCCGGGCACCCTGATACGTCTCCAACGTATCTATAATTTTTGATTGTTCCATGCTATATTATCTTATGTTTTGGATGTTTAATGGGCTTTATTATACACTTTTATATTATTTTTGGGACTAACCTATTAACGGGAGGCCTAGCCCAAATTGTTGTTTTTTTCCTATTTCAGTGTTTCGAAGGAAAATAATATCAACCGGAGTCCAAACGGAATGAAACCTTCGGGAACGTGATTTTCGGAACAAACGTGATCCCAAGGACTTGGAGTCTACGTAAAGCAATCAACAAGGAAGGCACGAGGCAGGGGGCGCACCCTCCACCCTCGTGGGCCCCTCGTTGCTCCACTGACGTACTTCTTCCTCCTATATATACCCATATACCCTGGAAACATCATATCCGGAGCCAAAACCCTATTTCCACCAACTCAACCTTCTGTACCCGTGAGATCCCATCTTGGGGCCTTTTCCGGCGCTCCGCCGAAGGGGGCATTGATCATGGAGGGCTTCTACATCAACACCATAGCCTCTCCGATGATGTGTGAGTAGTTTACCTCAGACCTTCGGGTCCATAGTTATTAGCTAGATGGCTTCTTCTCTCTCTTTGGATCTCAATACAAAGTTCTCCTCGATCTTCTTGGAGATCTATTCGATGTAATCTTCTTTTGCGGTGTGTTTGTCGAGATCCGATGAATTGTGGGTTTATGATCAAGATTATATATGAACAATATTTGAATCTCCTCTGAATTCTTTTATGCATGATTGGTTATCTTTGCAAGTCTCTTCGAATTATCAGTTTGGTTTGGCCTACTAGATTGATCTTTCTTGCAATGGGAGAGGTGCTTAGCTTTGGGTTCAATCTTGCGGTGTCCTTTCCCAGTGACAGCAAGGGCAGCAAGGCATGTATTGTATTGTTGCCATCGAGGATAAAAATATGGGGTTTATATCATATTGCATGATTTTATCCCTCTACATCATGTCATCTTACTTAAAGCATTACTATGTTCTTATGAATTTAATACTCTAGATGCATGCTGGATAGCGGTCGATGTGTGGAGTAATAGTAGTAGATGCAGAATAGTTTCGGTCTACTTGTCACGGACGTGATGCCTATATACATGATCATACCTAGATATTCTCATAACTATGCTCAATTCTATCAATTGCTCGACAGTAATTCGTTTACCCACCGTAATACTTATGCTCTTGAGAGAAGCCACTAGTGAAATCTATGGGCCCCGGGTCTATTTTTTATCATATTAATCTCCCGACAACAAGCTACTTCTGGCGCCGTTTATTTTACTTTGCATCTTTATTTACTCTCTATTATAAAAATACCAAAAATATTATCTTATCATATCTATCAGATCTCACTCTCGTAAGTGACCGTGAAGGGATTGACAACCCCTTTATCGCGTGTTGTTTGCTTATTTTGATGAATCTATGGCTAGTAAAAGAGTTTATAAACCATAGATAAGTTGGAATACAGTAGGTTTAACACCAATATAAATAAATAATGAGTTCAATACAGTACCTTGAAGTGGTGTTTTGTTTTCTTTCGCTAACAGAGCTCACGAGATTTTCTGTTGAGTTTTGCGTTGTGAAGTTTTCAAGTTTTGGGTAAAGATTTGATGGATTATGGAACAAGGAGTGGCAAGAGCCTAAGCTTGGGGATGCCCATGGCACCCCAAGGTAATCTAAGGACACCAAAAAGCCAAAGCTTGGGGATGCCCCGGAAGGCATCCCCTCTTTCGTCTTCGTCTATCGGTAACTTTACTTGGGGCTATATTTTTATTCACCACATGATATGTGTTCTGCTTGGAGCGTCTTCTACGATTTGAGTCTTTGCTTTTTAGTTTACCACAATCATCCTTGCTGTACACACCTTTTGAGATAGACACACATGATTCGAAATTTATTATAATACTCTATGTGCTTCACTTATATCTTTTGAGCTATATAGTTTTTGCTCTAGTGCTTCACTTATATCTTTTAGAGCATGGTGGTGGATTTGTTTTATAGAAACTTTTGTTCTCTCATGCTTCACTTATATTATTTTGAGAGTCCTACAAAACAGCATGGTAATTTGCTTTAATCATAAAAATTAGTCCTAATATGATAGGCATCCAAGATTAGTAAAAATTCTTATGAGTGTGTTGCATACTATGAGAAGTTTGATGCTTGATAATTGTTTTGAGATATGAAGATGGCGATATTAGAGTCATGCTAGTTGAGTGGTTATGAATTTGAGAAATACTTGTGTTAAAGTTTGTGATTCCCGTAGCATGCACGTATGGTGAACCGTTATGTGATGAAGTCGGAGCATGATTTATTTATTGATGTCTTCCTTATGAGTGGCGGTCGGGGACGAGCGATGGTCTTTTCCTACCAATCTATCCCCCTAGGAGCATGCGCGTAATACTTTGCTTTGATAACTTTTAGATTTTTGCAACAAGTATATGAGTTCTTTATGACTAATGTTGAGTCCATGGATTATACGCACTCTCATCCTTCCACCATTGCTAGCCTCTCTAATACCGCGCACTTTTCGTCGGTATCATATGCCCACCATATACCTTCCTCAAAACAGCCACCATACCTACTTACCATGGCATTTCCATAGCCATTCTGAGATATATTTCCATGCAACTTACCACCGTTTCATTTACTATGACACGCTTCATCATTGTCATAATTGCTTTGCGTGATTATGTAGTTAACATCGTATTTGTGGCAAAGCAACCGTTCATGATTCTTTCATACATGTCACTCTTGATTCATTGCATATCCAGGTACACCGCCGGAGGCATTCACATAGATTCATATTTTGTTCTAAGTATTGAGTTGTAATTCTTGAGTTGTAAGTAAATAAAAGTGTGATGATCATTATTATTAGAGCATTGTCCCAAGTGAGGAAAGGATGATGGAGACTATGATTTCCCCACAAGTCAGGATGAGACTCCGGACAAAAAATAAAAAAGGAAGGCCATATAAAAAATGAGAGAAAAAGAGAGAAGGGAAATACTATTATCCTTTTTCCACACTTGTGCTTCAAAGTAGCACCATGATCTTCATGATAGAGAGTCTCCTATGATATCACTTTCATATACTAGTGGGAATCTTTTATTATAGAACTTGGCTTGTATATTCCAATGATGGGCTTCCTCAAAATGCCCTAGGTCTTCATGAGCAAGCGAGTTGGATGCACACCCACTTAGTTTCTTTTGTTGAGATTTCTTATACTTATATCTCTAGTGCATCTGTTGCATGGGAATCCCTACTCACTTGCATTGATATCTATTAATGGGCATCTCCATAGCCCGTTGATATGCCTAGTTGATGTGAGACTATCTTCTCCTTTTTTTTATCTTCTCCACAACCACCATTCTATTCCACATATAGTGCTATGTCCATGGCTCACGCTCATGTATTGTGTGAAGATTGAAAAAGTTTGAGAACACCAAAAGTATGAAACAATTGCTTGGCTTGTCATCGGGGTTGTGCATGACTTAAATATTTTGTGTGATGAAGATAGAGCATAGCTAGATGATCTCCAACGTATCTATAATTTTTTTTATTGTTCCATGCTATATTATATTCTGTTTTGGACATTATTGGGCTTTATTATACACTTTTAAAATATTTTTGGGACTAACCTATTAACCGGAGGCCCAGCCCAGAATTGTTGTTTTTTTGCCAATTTCAGAGTTTCACAGAAAAAGAATTTCAAACGGAGTCCAAACGGAATGAAACCTTCGGGAACGTGATTTTTGGAACAAACGTGATCCAGAGAAGAAAGTAACCAGGAAGGCACAAGGTAGGGGGGCGCGCCTACCCCCCCCCCGCGCCCTCCACCCTCATGGGGCCCACGTTGCTCCACCGACGTACTTCTTCCTCCTATATATACCCACGTACCCCCAAACTACCAGATACGGAGCCAAAAACCTAATTCCACCGCCGCAACCTTCTGTACCCATGAGATCCCATCTTGGGGCCTTTTCTGGAGCTCCGCCGGAGGGGGCATCGATCACGCAGGGCTTCTACATCAACACCATAGCCTCTCCGATGATGTGTGAGTAGTTTACCTCAGACCTTCGGGTCCATAGTTATTAGCTAGATGGCTTCTTCTCTCTTTTTGGATCTCAATACAATGTTCTCCCCCTCTCTTGTGGAGATCTATTCGATGTAATCTTCTTTTGCGATGTTTTTGTTGAGACCGATGAATTGTGGGTTTATGATCAAGTTTATCTATGAACAATATTTGAATCTTCTCTGAATTCGTTTATGTATGATTGGTTATCTTTGCAAGTCTCTTCGAATTATCAGTTTGGTTTGGCCTACTAGATTGATCTTTCTTGCAATGGGAGAAGTGCTTAGCTTTGGGTTCAATCTTGCGTGTCCTTTCCCAAAGGATGTGCAGGGGCAGCAAGGCACGTATTGTATTGTTGCAATCGAGGATAACAAGATGGGGTTTGTATCATATTGCATGAGTTTATCCCTCTACATCATGTCATCTTACTTAAAGCGTTACTCTGTTCTTTTGAACTTAATACTCTAGATGCATGCTGGATAGCGGTCGATGCGTGGAGTAATAGTAGTAGATGCAGGCAGGAGTCGGTCTACTTGTCGTGGACGTGATGCCTATATACATGATCATACCTAGATATTCTCATAACTATGCTCAATTCTGTCAATTGCTCAACAGTAATTTGTTTACCCTCCGTAATGCTTATGCTCTCGAGAGAAGCCACTAGTGAGACCTATGGCCCCCGGGTCTATTTTCCATCATATTAATCTTCCAACACTTAGTTATTTTTATTGAATTTTATTTTAATTTGCATCTTTATCATAAAAATACCAAAAATATTATCTTATCATATATATCAGATCTCACTCTCATAAGTGACCGTGAAGGGATTGACAACCCCTTTATCGTGTTGGTTGCGAGGTTCTTATTTGTTTGTGTAGGTGTGTGGGACTCGAGCGTGGTCTCCTACTGGATTGATACCTTGGTTCTCAAAAATTGAGGGAAATACTTACGCTACTTTACTGCATCACCCTTTCCTCTTCAAGGGGAAACCAATGCAGTGCTCAAGAGGTAGCACACCCCTGGCAAAAGATATGGGCCTTATGGGCCAAGAGGGGAACCAACCACAAGGGGATGGTGCGCCCCCCATATGGGCCGGCCTAAGGAGGAGAAGGAAAGGGGAGAAGGGAAAGGAAAGTGTGGATTAGGATTCCCACTTCCTTCCCTGCCCCCCCCCCCCCTCTTTCCTTCCCCCTCCGACAAACATGGCAGGGGGGCGCGGCCAAGGGTAGGAGCCCAAGCAGGATTCAGACCTACTTGGGGCACCCCATGGCCTCTCCCCTCTCCCTCCCACCTATATATATGTGGAGGGGGCGCCTAGCACACCCCAGACAATTGTCTAGCCGTGTGCGGCGCCCCCCTCCACTGTTTACACCCCCGGTCTTATTTTCATAGTGCTTAGGCGAAGCCCAGTGGAGATCACTTCACCATCACCGTCACCATGTCGTCGTCCTGACGGAACTCGTCTACTACCTCGACGTCTTGCTGGATCAAGAATTCGAGGGACGTCACCGAGCTGAACGTGTGTAGAACGCGGAGGTGTCGTGCGTTTGGTACTTGATCGGTTGAAGCGCGAAGAAGTTCGACTACATCAACCACGTTGTGAAGCTCTTCCGCTTACAGTCTACGAGGGTACGTAGACACACTCTCCCTCTCGTTGCTATGCATCTCCATGGATAGATCATTGTGTGTGCGTAGAATTTTTTTTGTTTTCCATGCAACGATTCCGAATAGTGGCATCATGAGCCAGGTCTATGCGTAGACGATATGCACGAGTAGAACACAAAGAGTTGTGGGCGGTGATAGTCATACCACTTACCACCAACGTCTTATTTTGATTCGGTGGTATTGTGGGATGAAGCGGCCCGAACCAACCTTACATGTCCACGCACATGAGACCGGTTCCACCGACTAACATGCAACTAGTTTTTCATAAAGGTGGCTGGCGGGTGTCTGTTTCTCCTACTTTAGTTGAATCGAATTTGGCTACGGCCTGTCCTTGAAGAAGGTTAAAATAGCAAAATTGACGAATCACCGTTGTGGTTTTTAGCGTAGGTAAGAACGGTTCTAGCTAGAAGCCAGTAGCAGCCACGTAAAACTTGCAACAACAAAGTAGAGGACGTCTAACTTGTTTTTGCAGGGTATGTTGTGATGCGATATGGTCAAGACATGATGTGATATACATTATTGTATGAGATGATCATGTTTTGTAAGTTATCGGCAACCGGCAGGAGCCTTAGGGTTGTCTCTTTATTGTATGAAGTGCAAGCGTCATGTAATTGCTTTACTTTATCACTATGCATTAGCGATAGTTGTAGAAGCAATAGTTGTTGTGACGACCTGGACGCAATGACGCTACGATGGAGATCAAGGTGTCAAGCCGGTAACGATGGAGATCATGACGTTGCTTTGGAGATGGGGATCAAAAGCACAAGATGATGATGGCCATATCATGTCACATATTTTGATTGCATGTGATGTTTATCTTTTATGCATCTTATTTTGCTTAGAGCGACGGTAGCATTATAAGATGATCCCTTCACTAAATTTCAAGGTAAAAGTGTTCTCTCTGAGTATGCACCGTTGCTACAGTTCGTCATTTCGAGACACCACGTGATGATTGGGTGTGATAGACTCTACGTTCACATACAACGGGTGTAAGACAGTTTTACACATGCAGAATACTTGGGTTAAACTTAACGAGCCTAGCATGTACAAACATGGCCTCAAAACACCGGAGACCGAAAGGTCGAACATGAATCATATAGTATATATGACCAACATAGATATGTTCACCATTGATGACTACCCCATCTTGATACGTCTCCGTCGTATCTATAATTTTTGATTGTTCCATGCCAATATTCTTCAACTTTTATATACTTTTGGCAACTTTTTATACTATTTTGTGGGACTAACATATTGATCCAGTGCCCAGTGCCAGTTCCTGTTTGTTGCATGTTTTATGTTTCGCAGAAACCCAATATCAAACGGAGTCCAAACGGGATAAAAACGGACGGAGAATTATTTTGGAATATTTGTGATTTTTGGGAGGAAGAATCAACGCGAAACGGTGCCCGAGGTGGCTACGAGAGTGGCCCACGCCACCACTCCAAGGGGTGCGCCCCCTATCTCGTGGGCCACCCGTAAGGCGGTTGATGCCCTTCTTTGGCCGCAAGAAAGCTAATTTTTGGAAAACAATCTGGGCGAAGGTTTCAATCCAATCGGAGTTACGGATCTCCAGATATAAAGGAAACGGTGCAAGGGCGGAATTCCAGAACGCAGAAATAGAGAGATAGATCCAATCTCGGAGGGGCTCTCGCCCCTCCCACGCCATGGGAGCCAAGGACCAGAGGGGAAACCCTTCTCCCATCTAGGGAGGAGGTCAAGGAACAAGAAGAAGAAGGGGGGCTCTCTCCCCCTTGCTTCCGGTGGCGCCGGAACGCTGCCGGGGGGCCATCATCATCACCGCGATCTTCACCAACACCTCCATCATCTTCACCAACATCTCCATCACCTTCCCCCATCTATATCCAGCGGTCCACTCTCCCGCAACCCACTATACCCTCTACTTGAACATGGTGCTTTATGCTTCATATTATTTTCAAATGATGTGTTGCCATCCTATGATGTTTGAGTAGATTTTCGTTGTCCTATCGGTGATTGATGAATTGCTATGATTGGTTTGAGTTGCATGTTTTATTATTGGTGCTGTCCTATTGTGCCCTCCGTGTCGCGCAAGCGTGAGGGATTCCCGTTGTAGGGTGTTGCAATGCGTTCATAATTTGCTTATAGTGGTTTGCGTGAGTGACTGAAACACAAACCCGAGTAAGTAGGTTGTTTGCGTATGGTATAAAGGGGGCTTGATACTTTAATGATATGGTTGGGTTTTACCTTAATGAATCTTTAGTAGTTGCGGATGCTTGCTAGAGTTCCAATCATAAGTGCATATGATCCAAGTAGAGAAAGTATGTTAGCTTATGCCTCTCCCTCAAATAGAATTGCAATAGTGATTACCGGTCTAGTAACATAGTCAATTGCTTAGGGACAATTCCACAACTCCTACCACCACTTTTCCGCACTCGCTATATTTACTTTATTGCATCTTTATCTAGACAGCCCCTACTTTATATTTACGTATTCTTTATTATCTTGCAAACCTATCCTATCACACCTACAAAGTACCTCTAGTTTCATACTTGTTCTAGGTAAAGCGAATGTCAAGCATGCGTAGAGTCGTATCAATGGCCGATAGGACTTGAGAGAGTATTTGTTCTACATTTAGCTCCTAGTTGGGTTCGACACTCTTACTTATCAAAAGAGGCTACAACTATCCCGTATACTTGCGGGTCATCACATCTCACGTGATGAACGGACATGGGTTAGTTGATTTGGATCACGTATCACTTAGATGACTTGAGGGATGTCTATTTAAGTGGGAGTTCTTTAGTAATTTGATTAATTGAACTTAGTTTATCATGAACTTAGTCTTAATAGTTTCTGCATATCTATGTTGTAGATCAATAGCTCGCGATATAGCTCCCATATATTTTTGATATGTTCCAAGAGAAAACTAAGTTGAAAGATAATATTAGCAATAATGCGGACTGGGTCCGTGATCTGAGGATTAACCTCATTGCTGCACAGAAGAATTATATCCTTGATGCACCACTAGGTGACAAACCTGTTGCAGGAGCAGATGCAGACATTATGAACGTTTTGCAAGCTCGGTATGATGACTACTTGATAGTTTATGCGGCATACTTTACAGCCTAGAACCGGGACTTCAAAAATGTTTTGAACGCCAAGCATATGAGATGTTCCAAGAGCTGAAAATTGGTACTTCAGATTCATGCCCGTGTCGAGAGGCATGAGACCTCTGACAAGTACTTTTCCAACAAGATGGAGGAGAATAGCTTAGCCAGTGAGCATGTACTCTGAATGTCTAGGTACTACAATCGCTTGAATCAAGTGGGAGTTAATCTTCCAGATAAGATAGTGACTGACAGAGTTCTCTAGTCACTATCACCAAGCTACTAGAACTTCGTGATGAACTATAATAAGCAAGGGGTCACAAAAATGATTCCCGAGCTCTTCGCGATGCTGAAATCGACGAAGGTAGAAATCAAGAAAGAGCATCAAGTCTTGATGGTTAACAAGACCACTAGTTTCAGGAAAAAGGGCGAGGGAAAGAAAGGGAACTTCAAGAAGAATGGAAAGCAAGTTGCCACCACGTGAAGAAGCCCAAAGCTGGACCCAAGCCTGAAACTGAGTGCTTCTACTACAAAGGGAAAGGTCACTCGAAGCGAAACTTCCCCAAATACTTGGCGGATAAGAAGGATGACAAAGTGAACAAAGATATATTTGATATACATATTATTGATGTGTACTTTACTAGTGTTTGTAGCAACCCCTGAGTATTTGATACCGGTTCAGTTGCTAAGATTAGTAACTCGAAACGAGAGTTGCAGAATGAACAAAGACTAGTTAAGGACGAGGTGACGATGTGTGTTGGAGGTAATTCCAAGGTTAATACGATCACCATCGCACACTCCCTCTACCTTCGGGATTAGTGTTGGACCTAAATAAATCTCATTTGGTGTTTGCGTTGAGCATGAATATGATTAGATCATGTTTATTGCAATACAATTATTCATTTAAATCAGAGAATAATTGTTGTTATGTTTACATGAATAAAACCTTCTATGGTCATACACCCGATGTAAATGGTTTATTGAATCTTGATCATAGTGATACACCATAATATTGATGCCAAAAGATGCAAAGTTGATAATGATAGTGCAACATACTTTTGGCACTGCCGTTTTGGTCATATTGATGTAAAGCGCATGAAGAAACTCCATGCGGATGGACATTTGGAATCACTTGATTATGAATCATTTGATGCTTGCGAACCATGCCTCATGGGCAATATGACTAAAACTCCATTCTACGGAACAATGGAGTGAGCTAATGACTTATTGAAAATAATACATACCGATGTATGCGGTCCGATGAGTGTTGAGGCACACGGCGGGTATCATTATTTTCTAACCTTCACACATGATTTGAGTACGTATGGGTATATCTACTTGATGAAACACAAGTCTGAAACATTTGAAAAGTTCAAAGAATTTCAGAGTGAAGTGGAGAATCATCATAACAAGAAAATAAAGTTTCTACAATCTGATCACGGAGGTGAATATTTGAGTTACGAGTTTGGCCTTCATTTAAAACAATGTGGAATTGTTTCAGAACTCACGCCACCTGGAACACCACAGCGTAATGGTGTGTCCGAATGTCGTAACCGTACTTTATAGGATATGGTGCGTTCTATGATGTCTCTTACTAATTTACCACTATGTTTTGGGGTTGTGCATTAGAGACAGCCGCATTCACGTTAAATAGGGCACCATCTAAATCCGTCGAGACGACACCGTATGAACTATGAATTGGTAAGAAACCTAAGCTATCGTTTCTTAAAAGTTTGGGGATGCGACGCTTATGTCAAAAGGCTTCAGCCTGATAAGCTCCAACCCAAAGCGGAGAAGTGTGTCTTCATAGGATACCCTAAGGAAACAATTGGGTACACCATCTACCACAGATCAGAAGGCAAGATCTTTGTTGCCAAGAATGGAACCTTTATAGAGAAGGAGTTTCTCTCGAAAAAAGTGAGTGGGAGGAAAGTAGAACTTGATGAGGTAATTGTACCTTCTCTCAAATTGGAAAGTAACTCATCACAGAAAATTGTTCCCGTGATACCTTCACCAACTAGAGAGGAAGCTAATGATGATGATCATGCAACTTCAGATCAAGTTACTACCAAACCTCGTAGGTCAAACCGAGCACGATCCGCACCAGAGTGGTACAGTAATCCTATTCTGGAAGTCATGTTACTAGACCAAGGCGAACCTACGAACTATTAAGAAGCTATGATGAGCCTAGATTCCGATGAATGGCTTGAGGCCATGAAACCTGAGATATGATCCATGTAAGAGACCAAAGTGTGGATTTTGGTGGACCTGCCTGATGATCGACAAGCCATTGAAAATGAATGGATCTTCAACAAGAAGACAGACATTGATGGTAATGTCACCATCTACAAAGCTCGACTTGTTGTGAAAGGTTTTCGACAAGTTCAAGAAGTTGACTACAATGAGACCTTCTCACTCGCAGCGATGCTTAAGTCAGTCCGAATCATGTTAACAATTGCCACATTTTATAATTATGAAATCTGGAAAATGGATGTCAACTGCATTCCCTAATGGATTTCTTAAAGAAGAGTTGTATATGATGGAACCAGAAGGTTTTGTCGATCCTAAAGGTGTTAACAAAGTGTGGAAGCTCCAGCGATCCATCTATGGACTGGTGCGAGCATATCGGAGTTGGAATATACGCTTTGATGAGGTGATCAAAGCATATGGTTTTATACAGACTTATGGTGAAGCCTGTATTTAAAAGAAAGTGAGTGGGAGCTCTGTGGCATTTCTAATATTATATGTGGATGACATATTGCTGATTGGAAATGATATTGAATTTATGGATAGCTTAAAAGGATACTTGAATTTTTTTAATGAAAGACCTCGGTGAAGCTGCTTACATATTAGGCATCAAGATCTATAAAGATAGATCAAGATGCTTGATAAGATTTTTCAATGAGTACATACCTTGACAAGATTTTGAAGGAGTTCAAAATGGATCAGTCAAAGAAGGAGTTCTTGCCTGTATTCTAAGGTGTGAAGTTGAGTAAGACTCAAAGCCCGACCACGGCATAAGATAGAGAGAGAATGAAAGTCATTCCCTATGCCTCAGCCATAGATTCTATAAATTATGTCATGCTGTGTACCAGACCTATTGTGTACCTTGCCATGAGTTTGGCAAGGGGGTACAATAGTGATCCAGGAGTAGATCACTGGACAACGGTCAAAATTATCCTTAGAGGACTAAGGAAATATTTCTCGGTTATGGAGGTGATAAAGAGTTTGTCGTAAAGGGCTACGTCGATAAAAGCTTTGACACCGATTCAGATGACTATGAGTCTCAATCTAGATACATATTGAAAGTAGGAGCAATTAGCTAAAGTAACTCCATGTTGAGCATTGTATAATAGAAATTTGCAAACTACATACGGATCTAAATATGACAGACCCGTTGACTAAACTTCTCTCACAAGCAAAACATGATCACACCTTAGTACTCTTTGGGTGTTAATCACATGGCGATGTGAACTGGATTATTGACTCTAGTAAACTCTTTGGGTATTGGTCACATGGCGATGTGAACTATGGGTGTTAATCACATGGTGATGTGAACTAGATTATTGACTCTAGTGCAAGTGGGAGATTGATGGAAATATACCCTAGAGGCAATAATAAAATGGTTATTATTATATTTCCTAAATCATGATAAAGGGTTATTATTCATGCTAGCATTGTATTGATCGGAAACTTAAATTCATGTGTGAATACATAAACAAATATCGTGTCCCTAGTAAGCCTCTACTAGACTAGCACGTTGATCAAAGATGGTTAAGGTTTCCTAACCATAGACATGTGTTGTCATTTGATAACGAGATCACATCATTAGGAGAATGATGTGATGGACAAGACCCATCTATTACCTTAGCATATTGATCGTTCAGTTTTATTGCTATTGCTTTCTTCATGTCAAATACATATTCCTTGGACTATGAGATTATGCAACCCCCGGATACCAGAGGAATGCCTTGTGTGCTATCAAATGTCACAACGTAACTGGGTGATCATAAAGATGCTCTACAGGTATCTCCGAAGGTGTTTGTTGAGTTGGCATAGATCGACATTAGGATTTGTCACTCCAAGTATCGGAGAGGTGTCTCTGGGCCCTCTCGGTAATACACATCATAAGCTTTCAAGCAAACGGTTAAGGAGTTGGTCACGAGGTGATGTATTACGGAACGAGTAAAGAGACTTGACGGTAACGAGATTGAACTAGGTATGAAGATACCGACGATCGAATCTCGGGCAAGTAACATACTGATGGACAAAGGGAATTATGTATGTTGTCATAACGGTTCGACCGATAAAGATCTTCGTAGAATATGTAGGAGCCAATATGGGCATCCACGTTCCGTTGTTGGTTATTGACCGGAGAGGTGTCTCGGTCATGTCTACATAGTTCTCGAACGCGTAGGGTCCGCATGCTTAATGTTCGATGACGATATAATATTATATGAGTTATGTGATTTGGTGACCGAATGTTGTTCGGAGTCCCAGATGAGATCACGGACATGACAAGGAGTCTCGAAATGGTCGGGAGGTAAAGATTGACATATAGGATGATGGTATTCGGACACAGAAAGTGTTTCGGGGGGTACCGGGTACTTATCGAGTCACCGGAAGGGGTTCCGGGCACCCCCGGCAAAAGATATGGGCCTTATGGGCCAAGAGGGGAAATGTACCACCCACAAGGGGCTGGTGCACCCCCATATGGGTTGGCCTAAGGAGGAGAAGGAAAGGGGAGAAGGGAAAGGAAAGTGTGGATTAGGATTCCCACTTCCTTCCCTCTCCCCCACTCTTTGCTTCCCCCTCCAACAAACATGGCAGGGGGGCACGGCCAAGGGCAGGAGCCCAAGTAGGATTCGGACCTATTTTAGGCACCCCTTGGCCTCTCCCCTCTCCCTCCCACCTATATATATGAGGAGAGGGCGCCTAGCACACCCCAAACAATTGCCTAGCCGTGTGCGGCGCCCCCCTCCACCATTTACACCCCCGGTCATATTTTCGTAGTGCTTAGGCGAAGCCCTGCAGAGAGCACTTCACCATCACCATCACCACGCCGTCGTGCTGACGGAACTCATCTACTACCTCGGCGTCTTGCTGGATCAAGAAGGAGAGGGACGTCACCGAGCTGAACTTGTGCAGAACGCGGAGGTGACGTGCGTTTGGTACTTGATCGGTTGAAGCGCGAAGAAGTTTGACTACATCAACTGCGTTGTGAAACGCTTCCGCTTACGGTCTACGGGGGTACGTAGACACACTCTCCCTCTCATTGCTATGCATTTCCATGGATAGATCGTTGCTTGTGCGTAGAAGTTTTTTTGTTTTTCATGCAACGATTTCCAACAAAAGGTACTTGCCTAAATGGCAAATAAGAAGCAAACACACACACCCAAGTCCATTTGGTTGAAGTGAATTTCAAAATGATTTGACTTGGTTGATTTGATTTTTGAAATTAAATTTCAAGGTTTGCAATTTTTGACTCACTTGTTTTTAATCCAATTTGGTTTGATTGAGTTTGAGTTCATATTTGAATTTGAAATAGGTTGCTCAAGTGGGTTTATGTTGAATTTGATTTGAATCCGAATGATTTGGGTTGACTCAACATTTGGAAATTTTATTTGCTTTGATTTAAGTTTCATTTAAAATGAAAATGAAACTTAAATTGGTTTGGATTTAGGTTAGACTTAAATTTAAGTTTCAATTATATTTGAAAGTTCAATTCAAGTTCCAAATGGTTCCACAACGGTTAGTGTTTGGCTCATTAGTTGTTTGATTTTGTTTCAGTTAATTTGGATTAAGACATTAGGTTATGTGTCTTATTAGGGTTTGAATCTGAATTGAAATTTGGATTTAATTTCTTAATATTTTATTTCTTTAAAAAATATTATTGTTTCTGAAATATGAAACAAAGCGTAAAATATTTATTTTTGTTTTATAAATTATTCCAACTACATTTAAATTTGGCTACTATTAACTATCTCGAAAAAATAAAAAAATTATTTACATTTGATATATGGTGGGTTTAGTTGAAAATACATTTCACTAGAATTATTCTGCAAAAAGAATCATTTAATTTGCACTTATAAATTTCAAGTTAAACTATATTCAAGTTTAAATTGATTATGTTTGAATATGGGTCTTTCTCCCTCGCCTTTTCATCCAGTCAAGAGTCCCAATGAGATTGACAACAGAAAACTCATGTCTCTTGTGTTTTAGAGTAGAATTCCCCAATGAAGGACGATGCTTGGAAATGATGCCTCCAGCAATAAACTTGTCATGTAAACCAAAATATAAATGCTTGAGCTCCTTTGCTGGTGGTTGTATCTAATGAGCCGACTCGACTACGGAGTGGTCATCATTTATCCTATACTCATGGTATTGTTCGATGAAATACTACAACCACTTCCTGTGTTTGAGACCCAAACTTGGCCCCGAGCGCGTCCCACATATCCTTTCAATCATAATGGACATGAAGGGATCCATAATCTTGTCACCAAGAACAATGAGAACAACATGGCTGAAGAGTGTGTTAGTAGCCTGGAAAGGTTGCTGTAGTATAGGAGTAAGCAGTCCCTCTAGCTTGCCTAGAAGCACTGGGCAAGAAAACACTTCATGTTGGTTACTCAAAGAACTTCCCTCGCACGCCATCTCCTGTAATTACTCTCTAACACATGAGGTTTGAGGGTCACAACAAAATTAATTAGAGAAAATTGCCTACTGTCAGGTTTTTGCTTGTTAAAAATACGAGTAGTTTACCAATAAGTTAACCCAACATAACAGTAGACAAAAGAAGATGAATATAATAGACATAATTATTTGACTAGAGGAAATACTAATCAAAGTAAAGATGTGATCGGATATGTAAGATGAAAGTAACATGTCCATGTCGATTGCAAGTAGCATTAACACAGATATAATCCCTAACAAAAGAGATAAAAGCACATACGGTGCAACGAAAGAAGATATGTTCATAGTAGCATGGGGATCCATGTGTCCGAGAGGTCATCGATGTTGAGGAAGAAGTCATGCGCAACCATGTTGGAGAGAAAGCCAGCACTGATGCGAGAGCGCTCTCCAAAACCCGATCGCTCCTCTCCCGTACGCGATCACAAGAGATGGGGTTCTATAGGCTTGTTGCCCCACTTAATTAGCGGTGCACGCCGGGAAGCATTAAGCGACAAAGCTCTAGAACCAGGAGGCAGATACATATTGATTCGAAGTGACACTTCATCTATGGGACAAGAGCACCTCTTATAGATGACTGGAAACTGATCCACTAGGGAGAGAAACACGATGCGCATGCGAGGCGGGGCGAGGGGGGCGGACGAGGAGAAGCGTGTGTGTGTTATCCTCTCAAGCTCTTACTGATGTGTGATACACCCAATCTTATATATTGATCAACAATTCCACTAATGGAGTGGGACAAACTTTCCACACTCTCCTTGTCATGCATGAATGAACCATGTGGATCTTTAGAATTTATCCTAAGAATTCTTGTAAATCAATAAATGGGCTAGGTCCAATAATTTAGACGGTAATATGTACAAGGACTAGTGTGAAAACACTGTAGGAATTAAGGTCTATTGTTCTAGCAAGTTGTTCTAAAAGTTTGAACCGATGGAGAGAGGCGGAGAATATATTTAAGCGCACATGCCAGCGTAAACTCATTACGATATATATCCTCTTTCGCTACATTCTGAGTCAAGAAAACACTTTTAACGGAGGAAATGGAGATAAGCTAGTGTGCAGACACTCCATGACTCCAACATATTCTAACAACCCGATACGGATTCTTTTCAGGATTATTATTATTATTATTATTATTATTATTATTATTATTATTATTATTATTATTATTATTATTATTATTATTATTTATTTGATTGCTCTATTTGTTTTGCATTGCATCATGTCATCATGCCATTAAATTTTGCAACCCAAATGAAAACTCTAATAAATAAACTGCATAGATCTTTCATCTATTTAAATTGAGGAAATTCACATGGTGGTTCTCTTTATAACACTTCATCATATCCTCCCAATATTACTAGGGAGCTGAAACAATATTCCATTAATTTGGAATCACCCATGTAAATCCCATGCCTTTTCTACTTCAAGTTTTGCCTCCAAACGTTCCTCAAGATTCCCATTTATCAAGGCTCCGCCGAAATTCTCATAATTTGGACCCTTCAAAACCTAGTCCTAGTACCTTTAAAAAAAGTAGTCCTAGTTCAAACTCATTTGAATTAAGAAAAGCGTTTTTTCTCAGAGGAAATGGAGATAAGCTAGTAATTTGCTAGGGTGCATACGCTCCAATATACTTCCTCTGTCTCAAAATATAAGACCTTTTTGGTCTAGATTTAAAAAAGGAAATCTTGATCAAAAACATCTTTTGAAACAGAGGGAATACATAACAATGTCAAGCCAACCATTAGATTACACGCGCGCACTTGTCCTCGTAGTCATATGATCTGGATAACACCACCAACTCAAGAAAAAGCAAGGTTTACACGCACGACAACCCTGGAAAACCGACCAAACCGATAAGCAAGTCGTATAAATTACAACATCCCAAGACAAAATCAATTTCCCCACCCAAATGCAATTCCAAAGACAAACCAATACCGCTAGTACGTAGCAAGGGTAAAGTGCAAGCCTTCACTCCTTTTCCACGAGTTGTCCGTGGCAGAGTTGACAAAAATATTCCGATGCATGCACGAAGGATTAGTAGTGGCCACAGATTAGCGCAGATCGATAAAGATCGTAAATATCAATTACAAGATAATCCTGGCTTACATTAGGCGTACACTTTTCTGACTCTAGCTAGTCCAACCCCGACGGCTAAAAGGTGCAGAGTATTATCCACTAGGCATTTCCTTGGTGTTTCCTATATGGTCTAGAAAGGAGGGCTAATGCCGGTATAGCCCAGTCAAAATTCGCTTCTGGATTGAACGCTCGTGGTAATTGAAGATTAAGAAGCATGTTGACTGAAAAAGTGAACCTTTGGCATGCGTCTTCCACTGCCATTAGCCACATAAAAACTTGATGATGCTTCTTGAGTTTTTTTTCAAAAAGAAGGATGATCTTCGACCTCTGCACCGACTGATGCACACAACCACCTTAACTAAATTATTCAACTGAGTTTAACAAAAATGAATACATAGTTTCAACCCAAAGTCATCTTCCTGGCTACCTATGTCGCTGCACCTAATAGCTTGATTATGTGTCCTGACCGCACCAACGCACACCATCTTACCCGTTGGCCTCATCAAGCCGCCCTACAGCGAACCGAGAACACCAACCGGTCTAGCAGACCCTAAGCGCATCGCATGCACACGCTCCAGAATCTGTCACCGTCGTCTTCCACCACCCCAACTTCAGAAGAGATCCATGCATTGACCTTGGCAAGCCCAACTGCCGTCGACGCCGCCAGGATGCCAGACAGCGCCACCACTCTGCACGTGTCCATCAACACACGTTTATCGTTGAGACCCCGATGCACCACGCCACCAAGACCCGCCGTCGCCGACACAGTAGATGCCACAACGAACCACCTCCTGATCCAGATCAATGCTAGGGCCAACCTAACGGTGTCCACCGCTCAACTATCTCCCAAGGTGGCGCCTTCAAGAAAGGAAGGACGCCGACAGCGCCGTCACCGCCCACAGCAGTTAGAGCTTTCGCCCGGGTGACGAATGAAGAGGGAAGCGGATCGGACGAACTTCTCCATGAAGAAAAAACAGCGCTCTCGAGCGTCGCGGCCGACTAGTGCCGGTTAGGAATTTCTCCTTGTCTGAATCCCCACCTTCAGCCCCATCCGCATCGAGGAATGGCAAGTCTTGCGACCCATATCCCTACGGTTGAGCACACTGAGCGGGAAGGAGTGAAGAGGTCCGATCTAAATCAGGCACCGCTGCGCAAGCATGACCGTCGAGCAGCCGCTGATCTACCGTATAGCCGTAGAGCCAGGTGGATCCGCCGGACGGAACGAGCACCCCGGGTTTCGATGTCGCCCGAAAAGTATATACTGTGCCGGCCAGGGCCACACGCCACACCGAAAAGAGCTCGCCCTGCAGGTGCCGTCCGCAGGAGCAGGCTTCGCCGTTGGCCTCATCCGGCAGCGGCCAGGGCCGGATGAAGGAGTGAAGGGACGAGCCACGCGAGCGTCTTTCAGGACGCGATCTCGATGATCCCTGAGTTGCCACGAAAATAATATTAAAAGAAATGTGTATCTATAGGTTTAAAACAATTAGAATTCATGGAGATTATTGTAAGAGTTTTCTCAGTATATATTTTGAAAACAATAAAGTTTATAAAGTAGTATGTGACAAAATGGTGTATAAAAAGATAAAAAAAATGAATTAAACTTAATGCAACGCCGTCTTCAACAAAATGTTAGAATTTGCCGTGAATTAAACTTGTGAGTGACATACATGACTTGATTCCTTCGGGACAAAAACATGCATAACTTGATAAGGTGACATTCTTTGTACAAACGTTTTTCTTTAGAAAAAGAGGATGCCCCCCGGCCTCTGCATCTGGACGATGCATACGGCAACGTTATTAATTATTCTCACAAAATCTTACAAAGTCATACAACAATAAAACTAAAGCCGTCATTTAAGCAACAAACTGTCGCTATACCTATCCAGTTGATGAAGGGGCGCAGATAGCCTGGGCCTAATACCAAACAGACATCACAGTCAAGCCTAACATTTAAGACCTGAGACCCCAACCTAGCCACTTGCCGGGTCTGGGGCACACACTGATCCGGCGTGCTCTCAGAGGCCGCCGCCGCTAACTGCCACCGCTCCATCTTGAGACTGTCTTGATGCATCAACCTTGCTCGGTCCAGCTATCGTCGAAGCCACCACGGCGCCTAACGGCACCTCCTCCTGCGCGCAAACAGCTGAACACGTCGCGGTCGCCATCGATACACCTCGGCGCCATGCTGCCAAGTATCACCAGCCGACACGCTTGAAGCCCTTGGAGGATCTGTCGTGCGTGCGTAGCACCCGCCGACCGTGCATGACCAAACGTAGCACATGTCGGTCGGGCATGACTTGACATCTCCACCGAAGCTCCGTGCAAGACGGCCGCTCCACCTCCTGCCTCGACTTCCAGCGCTGCTCCACAAAACGATGCTCCCAAGAGAGAAACGACACCGCAGTGCCGCCATCGTCCGGTCTGGAACACCAGATCCTAGGGTTTTCTCCGGAGCAATACGAGTGGGTCGACGGTAGTCACATGACGATGCCTTCATCAAGGTAACGACGTGGAACGCCGCCATCGCCCGCCTTATGCTCGGTTTTCACCGGCAACTACGTCTCCCCGACTCGCAGCTGGTGCCAGATGACGGATCCCGAGATCCGAACACTCAGCCTCAGGCCGACCACCTCTGACGGAAGAGATGACCACCACCGCCGGCTGCACCGGTCAGAACAGATCTGATCGGAGGTGCCGCCGACGAGACCATCAGGCCCTCCATGCCGTCGTCGCCGATCTGAAGGCAGCATGCACGCCACCGCAGCCAAGCCGGCCGCCGCCGCCCGAAGGGCCATCCGCAGCGCCCGCTGATGAAGTCATGTACCTGGGGTAGGGTCATAGACCTGCCCAAAGGTACCCTCCACAAGGACACTCACAAGATAAGCGGCCTTCCAGTCAACCTGGTAGGTTTCCACTCGACAGATTCAAAGACACTCGACCATGAAGACCCACTCGACCACCGGGAGTCCAAGAGCCACTCGGTGCCCAAACGGTCTATAGTTAAATAGTCTTTATGATCATAATGACACTTTATGTAATGCGTTACCGAACGCCTAGCCTTAACGCACCTTAAACCCTCTCTTTCGTGGGCTGGCTGGGGTCCCGGCGCACTCTATATAAGCCACCCCCTCCACGGTAGAAGGGTTCGCACCCAGAACACATACGCATATAATCCAATCGACCGCCTCGGGCTCCGAGACGTAGGGCTATTACTTCATCCGAGAAGGGCATGAACTCGTAAATCCCTTGCGTATACAACTACTCCATAGCTAGGATCTTGCCTCTCCATACCTACCCCCATTCTACTGTCAGACTTAGAACCACGGCAGTTGGCGCCCACCTTGGGGCTGGTGTTCTAGCGATTTGTTGGAGAAGTTGGGATTCTTTCGATCTCCTACATCATGGTTTCAGGTGGAGTTCTGGTTGACGGCCACGAGATCCGTCTCGGTGCGCTCACGTTCGTCGCCGACGACTCCGCTTGGCTTCAGGAGGCTCCACTCGACGTGGACGCGCTCCCCGTCCGCGGGGCGACGCATTTTCGCGTGTGTGTCCGCGGCGTCCTCCTGCGGCAACCATCGACCCAGTATGGGTCGGCTCCTGTGCCGTCTTCGCTCCCAGTCTCCCACCGGCGCAAGCGTTCCGGTCGGTCAAGGCTTCAGCGGTGGGTGAGGCATGCGGTGGCCCGCCAGTCGGCCACCCCCCAAGTCGCGGCGATCGAGCCCGACGAATCTCTCTACGGCATATTCGACCTGTCGACTGGCTCTGCAGAGACTGCGTCCGAATGCGATAGCAGTGACCCGGCGGTAGAGGTTCTGATGGTCGATGGACCACGCAGTCCCCCCGGATTCACCCGCACCAACGGAGGTGACGGTGGAGGCGATCCGAGCAAGCCCACGAAGAGTACCTGCCGAGCCCCTCACTTCGCTCCAGAGGGATGAGCTTCGCCGTCGAACATGGATGCACTTCACACTCCTATCATTGGAGAAACCCCGAGGCTCGTGCCTTGGAGGATGCGCGCTAACAGCCAACTGGCTGAGCGCTTTCGACCGAGAACCTTCAGCGAGTACTCGACGATGCTTGCGACCAAGGGTTCCGAATCCAGTCGACGTCAGCTCTTTCAACCGCCAACTCAGGTATATCGAACTCCGATTCAGAATTTAGCAGCTGCCGCCCGTATAGCAGAGTCAATTCAGCCTTCCCAGTCGGAGGCGGGTAGAGGTTTGCTGCAAATCAGAGATCTGCTCCGGGCGGCAGGAGATCAAAACTCAGTTGTATCACAGTCGCGGAACAGGATTCACAGCCGATCCGTCGCTGCGAATTCAGTCCAGTCGGCCCATAGTCCGAGATCGCCCCCGATGCGTGAGGAACGTGGGGGGCGGCGTGATGATCAGTAAAAGGGCCGCGAGCAGTATGAGCCTGATTCGATCGCAACGATCGACGTCCAGTGCCCACTCCTCCCCCAAGGGGTGGATCATACGCTCCTCGGCAGCAGGACGACAGACGCCAGCACAGTGTTGGGCGAAGAGTTCTAGTCGACCCCAGGGAACCAGGCTTTGATGCGAGATCTATTATCGTTTAAGGTTTGGTCGACAGGAACAGAGCTCATCGAGACGGCCATGATAGAGATGTTCCCTCCAGCAGCAGAGTTCATGTCTCGGGACCAGAGTGTTTCAGCAGAGCCATCGAGCGCGGTGATTCCTCCCAACTTCAGGTTGGCGATCGAGTCGATAAGTTCATCGGTGAATCCAAGCCCGACACTTGGCTTGAAGATTACCGAGTGGCTGTTCAGATCGGCGGTGGCAACGATGAGGTAGCCATGAAGCATTTGCCTCTTATGTTGGAGGGTTCAGCCAGTATGTGGTTGAATCAGTTAGCACCAGCAGATTTACACTTGGGAAGATCTTGCCCGAGTGTTTGTCGGACATTTGAAGGAACTTGCAAACCACCAGCAGGATTGACGGAGTTGCGATGTGTGTGCAAAAGTCGAGTGAAACTTTGAGAGATTATATCCAGAGGTGGATCACTTTGCACCACACATCGAGAATGTATCGATCACCAGCGATCTGTGCCTTCAAAGAAGGTGTCAAGAATGAGAGTTGAGTTTGAAATTTGGTCGAACCGGAGATATGACCACGAGTCGGATGATGGAGATTGCCACCAAGTATGCAAATGGTGAAGAAGAGGATCGGCTCGAGTGGTAAATACAAATCGGCCGCCAATGAGGCGGCGGAGGAAATTCGGTCGGAAGGTAGCACAAAGCCGAGCCAGCCGCTCCGAAGAGGCCTTGGCTGTGACCCGTGGAAGTTCAAGGGGAAACCCAAGGGTCCTTGGAACCCCAAGAAGGTGAAAGACCAGGATGGAAACGACGTGTTGGATTTGCCATGTCATATTCATACAAAGAAAGATGAAGAGGGTAAACTCATTTACCCGAAACATACCATTCGACAGTGTCGGCTCTTGATTCAGCAGTTCCAAGGGAAACAGCTCAAGGATAAGGATAAGAAAACAGAAAAAGTTGAGGACAAAGATGACAGTCAATTCCACCCTGATGATTTTTGCTGACGTCGAAAGCAAAAGTCGATTGAAGGTTATCAATCGGGAAGTGAACTTGGTTGCTCCGGCGACTCCCAATTATCTGAAATGGTCCCAGACCGCCATCACATTCGACCAGTCTGATCACCCGACGCACATTGCCACCCCTGGGAGGCAAGCATTGGTGGTCGACCCGGTTGTTGAGGGCACTCGACTGACCAAAGTCCTAATGGATGGTGGTAGTGGCTTGAACATATTGTACGTGGAGACGTTGAAAGGAATGGGCATTCCGATGTCCAGACTTAGTACCAGTAACATGAGCTTCCACGGAGTCATTCCTGGAAAGAAGGCTGAGTCACTCGGCCAAATTGCTCTTGATGTAGTTTTTGGTGATTCGAAGCATTTCTGGAAAGAAAAGTTGACCTTTGAGGTCGTGGATTTCCAAAGCGCTTATCACGCTATTCTGGGAAGGCCAGCTTATGCACGTTTCATGGCCCGACCATGTTACGTGTATCTTAAACCAAGATGCTGGTCCCAAGGCGTGATCACTGTTACGGGCAATCGGAAGAAGGCGGAAGAGTGCTTCCAAAAGGCTCTAAGATCGCCGATGCTCGGTTGGCGATGGTAGAGCTACAAGAGTATCGAAAACTGCAGATCCGAGTGATTTGTTGCGAGCTAAGAAGCCTGCTACGGAGTCAGCATTTCAGTCGACTCGTGAGACGAAACAGGTTCACATTCACCCGGCTGATCCCAATGCTGCTCCGACCAACATCTCAACAACACTCGACTCAAAATAGGAAGAAGCGCTCATCCGGTTCCTCCGTGAGAACTGGGACATCTTTGCATGGAAGCTCACGACATGCCGGGTGTTCCTGTGGAGCTGGCTGAGCATCGCCACGAGTCGACCCAAAATTCAAACCGTTAAAGAATATCTTGACAGTCCGCCGTCCGTAAGAGAAAGGCCATTGGCAAGGAGGTGGCTCGGCTCTTAGCGGCAGAGTTCATCCGAGAGATCTACCACTCGAGTGGCTCGCCAATGTCGCCATGGTCCCCAAGAAGGACAAGTCGCTGCGCATGTGCATCGATTTCAAGCATATCAATTGGGCCTGCCCGAAAGATCATTTCCTCTTCCTCGCATTGACCAAATAGTCGACTCAATGCGGGATGTGAGAGGTTGTCTTTTTAGACGCCTATTCCGGTACCATCAGATCCGTCTCAGATGGACCCGATGAGATTAAAACAGCGCTCATCACTCCATTCGGTGCTTATGTTATGTCACCATGCCATTCGGTCTCAAGAATGCGGAGCCACATTCATGAGGATGATTCGAAGTGTTTGCTCACTCAAATCAGTCGAAATGTGGAAGCGTACATGGATGATATAGTGGTCAAGTCACGAAAGGGTTCCGACCTGTTGACTGACCTTGCTGAAACATTTGCCAATCTCAGGAGGTATGATATCAAGCTTAACCCATCAAAGTGTACATTTGGAGTTCCTGGTGGAAAGTTTCTCGGTTTTCTCGTTTCTGAGTGAGGAATCGATGCTAACCCCGAAAAGGTTGGCACCATACTCCGAATGAAGCGCCCTGTGCGTGTGCACGATGTCCAGAAACTTACTGGATGCTTGGCCGCTTTAAGTCGATTCATCTCTCGCCTCGGTGAAAAGGCATTGCCTCTTTACCAACTGATGAAGAAGTCAGACAAGTTCGAGTGGACTCTAGAAGCTGATGCAGCGTTCGCAGAGCTCAAAGCTCTGCTCTCCACCCAGCCGGTGCTTGCTGCCCCAATCAGCAAAGAGCCTTTGCTGCTTTACATTGCAGCCACTAGACAAGTCGTCAGTACCGTACTTACGGTCGAGCGGGAAGAAGAAGGAAAAGCCTTCAAAGTTCAACGCCCAGTTTATTATCTTTCTGAAGTGCTGACCCCATCAAAGCAAAGATACCCTCACTATAAGAAGCTTGTTTATGGGATCTATATGACCACAAATAAGGTTGCTCATTATTTCTCCGATCATTCCATTACAGTCGTCAGCGACGCCCCATTGTCAGAAATTCTTCATAACTGAGATGCAACTGGTCGAGTGGCAAAATGGGCGATTGAACTCCTTCCCCTTGATATCAAATTCGAGGCAAAGAAAGCCATCAAGTCCCAAGCAATAGCAGACTTCCTCGCCGAGTGGACCGAACAACAGCTTCTGACTCAAGTTCACTCGGAGCACTAGACTATGTTTTTCGACGGTTCCAAGATGCTGAACGGTTCTGGTGCAGGGGTTGTATTGGTTTCCCCGGAGATAGGCTCAAATATGTTCTCGAGTTCACTTTGATTCTTCCAACAACGAAGCGAATATGAAGCACTCTGTATGGGTTGCGCATGGCCATTTCACTCGGCGTCCGTCGCCTTATGGTCTACGGCGACTCGGATCTGGTTGTTAATCAAGTGATGAAGGAGTGGGATGTCAGAAGCCCAGCTATGACAGGTTATTGTAATGTAGTGAGAAAGTGGAGAAGAAATTGAGGGTTAGAGCTTCATCATATACCCCGATCGAAAAATCAAGCTGCGGATGATTTGGCGAAGGTAGGATCCAAGAGGAAGCCATTCCTAGTAATGTATTTTTGGAGCACATTCATGCACCATCAGTGCAGGAGGATCCTTTCACGGAAGAAGCCCCGCAGCAAAAGAGTGCCAATGATCCGATGAAGTTGAGGTCCCAGCCGTGGTCGACCTAATTATGGAAGTTGTGGTCATCACTCCCGATCGACGGTGCCGTACATCGCATATATCCTAAGGAAAGAGCTCCCAGAGAATGAAGAAGAGGCTCGACGGATCGTCCGACGATCCAAGGCCTTTACATGATCAAGGGACAGTTGTTCGAGAAAGCGTGGTCGAGTCGGCGAAAGTGTATCATGCCGTAAGAAGGTCGATAATTCTTGAGGATATCCACTCAGGGACCTATGGCCATCATGCGTCCTCTCGGACCATTGTGGCTAAAGCATACCGAGCGGGATTTTACTGGCCGAAAGCAAATGAAATGGAAAAAGAAATAGTTGACAAGTGTGAAGGATGTCAGTTCTATTCCAACATATCGCACAAGCCCGCCTCAGCCTTGAAGACCATTCCACTCGTCTGGCCCTTCACTGTTTGGGGATTGGACATGATTGGACCGTTGAGAACTGGCAGAAGCGGCTTCACTCATTTGCTAGTAGTAGTCGACAAGTTCACCAAGTGGATCGAAGACAAGCCCATCAAGAACCTCGATGCATGCAATCGCTATCGGTTTCATCGAGAGTTGATATTCAGATATGGAGTTCCGCATAGCATCATCACCGACAAATGGGTCAAACTTGATAATGACAAGTTCAAAGCCTTCGCGCTCTCAAGGAACGCTGGTCGACTATGCTTCATGGCTCATCCCGGTCGAATGGACAAGCAGAACGTGCAAACGGCCTCATTCTCAAAGGGCTGAAACCACGGCTGATGCGTGATCTCAAACACGCAGCAGGAGCTTGAGTCGACGAACTTCCATAAGTTCTCTGGGGATTGAGGACCACTCCTAATCGGTCGACTGGGAGAACTCCATTCTTCCTGGTCTATGGAGCTGAAGCAGTTCTGCCGAGTGACCTGCTTCACAATGCGCCTCGAGTCGAACTATACTCTGAAGAAGAAGCAGAACAAGCCCGACAAGATGCAGTCGACCTCTTGGAAGAGGAGAGAGAAATGGCCCTGGTCCGCTCGACTATCTATCAGCAAGACTTGCGTCGATTCCATGCCAGAAATGTGAAGAGTCGAGCCTTCCAAGAGGGAGATTTGGTCCTCCGAGTGGATCAACAGAAACCACACAAGCTCGCTCCCACTTGGGAAGGTCCTTCATCGTCACAAGAGTTCTCCACAACGGAGCGTATCATCTCTACAACGTTGATCGCCAGATCGACGAGCCTCGAGCTTGAATGCGGAGCTGCTCCGCCTTTTACACTTAATACTCACTCGGTTGAGATGTAATAGAAGTACTTTTGTAGTTTGTTTATCTAAGACAAGAATGTTATAATTTTCCCAAAGGATTGTTATTACTTTTTGTTGAAATTTCCCCGATGGGTGGCTTAGCTGCGAATCCGGTTCGCCTAAGTTTGTAAAAAACCCTTTCCGAGTGGCGAGCCGGTCTCTCACTCGGGGCTTAGCTGCGAATCCGCTTCGCCTAAGTATTCAAAATCCTACCGAGTGGTGAGCCAGTCTCCCACTCGGGGGCTTAGCTGCAGTCCAAGTACTCGCCTAAGTATTCAAAATCCTACCGAGTAGTGAGCCGGCCTCCCACTCGGAGGCTTAGCTGCAGTCCAAGTACTCGCCTAAGTATTCAAAATCCTACCGAGTGGTGAGCCGGCCTCCCACTCGGAGGCTTAGCTGCAGTCCAAGTACTCGCCTAAGTATTCAAAATCCTACCGAGTGATGAGCCGGCCTCCCACTCGGAGGCTTAGCTGTAGTCCAAGTACTCGCCTAAGTATTCAAAATCCTACCGAGTGGCGAGCCAGCCTCCCACTCGGAGGCTTAGCTGCAGTCCAAGTACTCGCCTAAGTATTCAAATCCTACCGAGTGGCGAGCCAGCCTCCCACTCGGAGGCTTAGCTGCAGTCCAAGTACTCGCTTAAGTATTCAAATCCTACCGAGTGGTGAGCCAGCCTCCCACTCGGGGGCTTGCAACAGCCCAAGGATTCGCCTTAACATCCAAAATAATGAAAATCGCAAGGACGACGAGGTGCAGGTCGACTGTTACCTTCTCCTTCGAAGCTACGCCATAAAAATTCTACCGAGTGGAGAGCAAACCTCCCACTCGGGGACTTAGCTGCAGCCAAGTGCTCGCCTAAGTAATAGAAATCCTACCGAGTGGAGAGCAAACCTCCCACTCGGGGGCTTAGCTGCGGCCCAGCGCTCGCCTAAGTAATAGAAATCCTACCGAGTGGAGAGCAAACCTCCCACTCGGAGGCTTAGTTGCAGCCCAGTGCTCGCCTAAGTAATAAAATCCTACCGAGTGGAGAGAAAACCTCCCACTCGGAGGCTTAGCTGCAGCCCAGTGCTCGCCTAAGTAATAGATATCCTACCGAGTGGAGAGCAAACCTCCCACTCGGAGGCTTAGCTGCAGCCCAGTGCTCGCCTAAGTAATAAAAATCCTACCGAGTGGAGAGCAAACCTCCCACTCGGAGGCTTAGCTGCAGCCCAGTGCTCGCCTAAGTAATAAAAACCCTACCGAGTGGAGATCAAACCTCCCACTCGGGAGCTTAGTTGCGGTCCAGTGCTCGCCTAAGTAAGGAATTCATCCCAATCCGCAAGGACGACGAGGTGCAGGTCGACTGCTACCTCCTCCTTCGGAGCTTCGCCACAAGTACAATGTGCGGTTCATCCCAATCCGCAACGACGACGAGGTCAGTCACAGTCTGTGTTCCATCTCTACCTGCAGGATAGATGAAGCACAAGTTGACTGGAGTTTCAATGGAATATCTTCCGAACGAGGAACAAAGTTCTCCCGAAGGCAAACAAAGCATGTTAAAGGATAAATCAAAGTTAGGATAAACGTCCTACGGATCCAAAGGTGCTCAGGCGTTAAACCTGTTAAAGTTTATCGGTTACAAAAACCACTCGGCATTCCGAGGCAAATTTAAGGTGGGACTTAGAAGTTTTTTACTCCTCCGGCGGAGGACTGGAAGGTGCAACAAACTGGTCGAGGTCGATTCCGTTGGCAATACGGGTAGCAACAGCGATGAAAGTCTCCATGAAAGATCTGAAGTCGTGCTTCCTGGTGTTGGCAACCTTGAGAGACACCAGCTTGTCCTCTTGCGCTTCTTTGCAATGGACACGAACCAGAGATAGAGCAACATCAGCACCACACCTGGCAGAAGACTTTTTCCATTCTTGCACTCGACTTGGAATCTCATTCAGTCGAGTCATCAGGGATTCAAGGTCATTCTGAAGCGTCTGATCTGGCCAGAGAGTCGATTCGAGCAAGATAATCCACCACGCTAGCAACACGAGACTCCAGTTGGAGCACATTCATAGCAGCTTCGTCCTTCACAGGAGAGTTGATGGGATCCAAACTGGTTTCCACTCGACTGGTTTCTTCTTCGAAGTTTTGACAGAATTCTGAAAACACAGCTCAGACTCAAAATAACGATCATGTGATGAGCCGGTGATAGCAAGACAGTCGGGTAAAAGAGATTACCTTCAAGCATGAGAAACAGCTTCTTGGCGAGCCCTCCAAGATAAATCTCCGGGTCATTTCGCTTCCCCGCCAGTTGGCCAGCCTTGTCAGACAGAGCAATCTTGTCGTTCTTCAGTCGACTAACTTCCTTGTTAGCCGCGTCAAGAGCGGCTTTCAGCTTGGCATTTTCATCTTCAAGTTTGTCGACTGAGGCAAGCTTCTCTTCAGCGAGCTTTGTTTTCTCCAAAGCCGCCTTCGTACTCTCTGCAAGGTCAAGGTCCTTCTTCTTCAAAGTCTCTTCCAGGTTTATCGCAAAGCAACAATGAAAACAGAGTTGAGAATGAACAGAAAAACAAAGGCAGTCGTCAAAAGTTCTCACCAGCCATACCTTTTGCTTCATCCTTTGCCTTCTGCAAATTCTCCTGAGCAAGCTTCAAATCGAGGTTGAGCTGGATCTGTTTGTCCTCTAACTCAAAGATAGCGAGCCACAAGCTCGCAAGATTTCTACAAAGAGTCAACCAACGAAAGACATCAAAGACAGATCACTTCCGAGTGATTAAGGAAAAATAGTAGCATTTCTAAGACTATAGTCGAATCAAAACATTCGACAGTAGTCTCGGGGACTACACCCAGCGGGTGCACTCAGCGTGCTTCTCACTGGTTTTACCAATTTGGTTCACCAATCGACCAAAAGAGGCAAAAAGGTTATGTGTCAGCGGTCAGCCGCGAAAAAAAACAACAACACACAGTTCTTTGGACTATAGTCGACTGCACGCAGTCGACCATAGTCTCGGGGACTACACCCAGTGGGTGCACTCAGCGTGCCCTCACCGGTTTTACGGTTCCATTCGACTTGGTCCGTCCAGGTCGAGTGAAGAAGTTCACAGATAAAGATTATAGCCGATCGCACGCAATGACCATAGTCTCGGGACTACACCGGTGGGTGCACTCAGCGTGCCCCACAAAAATTAATCGACACACCCACCCAAAGGGTGTACAGATAAGGAAATCTCCGAAGGAGGCAGTTTCAGGTAGCATATCCTAACAAAGCAAGCAACGATCGACTTACTTGGACATTGCTCTGGAGAGTTGAACTAGCATCATAGGCCGCCTGGCTAGCCTCTCGGACCGCTTTCACTTGCTCCATCATGATCCCTGCCTGGCGTATGGCCTCCTTAGCAGCACTCACTTGGTCTTCCGGGACGTGGTGTATAGCAAAGAGAGATGGTGGATCAGCAATCGACGAAGTGGGTCGGGCACTTGTCAGTGATACAATGAAAGACACGAAGCCCGAGGGGTTGCCTCCCTCGAAACCAGCGCCTCGAGAATCGCCACGATCGAGCAGCCTTGCCAGCAGGCACTCTCTTGTTCTTCCTCTTCCTCAATGGCACTTCCTCGTCATCGTCGGGGAGATCAATGACGTAAGGAGGAACTACAAGAAAGATTCAAAAGTAAACATAGAAGTTCAATCGACTAAAAGCTCCAGTCGACTAAAAGCGAAACCTCGTAGATCATACCAAGGTTGGAGGTGGCAGCATCCTCCATTTCCGATCTTCGTGCTTGGCTGAAGTCTCGAGGTAGCGGCACAGAGATTTCAAGAATCGGCTGATCACCATCAAGTCGACCAAAAGTTCACTCATGTTGAATAAGGAAATACAAGGATATGTTGGTTACCCGGAGATGGTGGGGATGACCATCCGCATCTTGGGCGAGCCTTCGCCGGCTTTGACGACGTTGTTCGAGGTTGCTTCGCGGTTTCTCGACCGGCGCAGGAAAGTTGTCCTAGGTCGCTTGTCGACCGCCCAAAGCACAACAGCTTTACTCTACGCCCGGCCGCCGGGTCATCGTCAACTTGACCTTCCCTCGGCGAGGAGGATCAACGCCTTCCTCCTCTTCCTCCTCCTCCTCCTCTCCATCGAGCTGTCATCCCCTCATCCTCCTCGCCGTTGACTCCCATTCCTCCCGACTTTCACCTCCATTTCCTTCTTCTTCTTCGACTGTTTCCTGCGCCCGTTGGGCATCGAGTACATCTCGGTGGTGACCTAGAAGACAACAAAACAAGGCGAAAGTCATCGATTTAATTGGCATCTAAATGTAATGAATGCAGCGAATCACAATCGAAGATAAGTGGGTGTACCTTGTCTACTTCGTAAGTCCGGTCGAGTGGTGGAATCCTCCTAGCTCGCGAGGGTTATCTTTGTTTCTGTGATGGCAGTCATCCACTTCTCTAGCGTGGCGCCATCGACCTCCTCCGGATGGACCCGAGTGGTATCATCCGCACTGCAGTACATCCACATCGATGACCTCGGTATTGGAGTGGCTGAATACGCCGTCGGAGGAAAACCTCCAGAGATCCATGCCGTCACCCCGTCGCGAATGAGCTGGACTACGCGCCCATCAGCAATTTTACTTGGGCCTTCTCCTCTGGTAACACCTTCAGGGAAGATGGCTTGTTCACTCGACTCATGGAGAAAGGAGGGAGCCAGTCGACCGCCTGACGTCGGCTGGTCTTGGCGAGAGAACCAGGTCGATCGCCACCCTCTAACCGAGTCGTGGAGAGTCATAGCCGAAAGGCGCTCTTCCCCTCATCTGACCCCGAGTCCCCACACATCTGGATTACTTGGGTTCTCTCGTCATTCGGTTCGCTTTTCTTCACCGTCTGAGAGCGACAGTGAATATGTGCTTGAAGAGACCCCAGTCGGTCGACAACCCAAGAAGTTTTCGCACAACGAAATGAAAGCAGCAAGGTATACAATGGAGTTGGGAGGAAATGATGGAGTTGCGCCCAAAAAGTTCAAAACCCCGGAAAAAGGATTCGTGGCGAGAAAATCCCGATCTACGTGGGTGGCCAGGAGAACGACTCACCCTCTTCAGGCTGCGGTTGCCACTCCGTTCCCGGAAGCCTCGCCGACCCATGGGGGATCAGTCCTTCATTGGCCAGATCGGTGAGGTCCTTCTCGGTGATGGTCGAGCGGATCCAATCTCCTTGGACCCAGCCTTGCGGCAGTTTGGACCGCGAAGAGGATCCGCCCCGACTGGGCGCTCTCCCCTTAGCCTTCGCCGCCGCCTTCTTCACCCGTTCCAGGGCTGCGGTCTTCTCCTTCACCATGGTCGCCGGCGAAGCAAGTACTGAGCTGCGGCGCTGGACAGGCTAAGAGCGCAGCGAGAAGGTTTGGAGGCGGAGGGAGGAGAAGATTGAGGTCGCACTGTTCAAAATACCCTGTCCGACGCTTTATATGGGGCCGCTTCCGAGTGGCTGACCGGTAGGCCCAGGCAATCCCGTCAAATCCCGCAACAGGCGCGCACGCGATACGTGGCGAAAAAGGCGGCGCGAAGATCGAGGCGTCATCGTCTTATCCCATCCGAAAGCGCGTAGTTTTCTCTTCGCGCTTCCCAAAATTCAGATCTCGAAATCCGCTAACCGCGAGCAACCCTTCGAGATAGCAGATTTCCTCCGATCCGTCGCCGAAATCCTCAAGTTCACAGAGTTCACTCGACAAAACGTGAAGAATGGATCAAGGCGACTGAAAGAGAAGTTGATGCCATCACTAAAAGGTCGTTGATCCAGAGTAAGACACACTCGCAACACGAAGAACAGGTCGGAAAGATTATCAACTCCTTCCTCACTCAAACCTCGATCCATTCGGGGGCTAATGATGAAGTCATGTATCTGGGGTAGGGTCATAGACCTGCCCAAAGGTACCCTCCACAAGGACACTCGCAAGAGAAGCGGTCTTCCAGTCAACCTGGTAGGTTTCCACTCGACAGATTCAAAGACACTCGACCATGAAGACCCACTCGACCACCAGGAGTCCAAGAGCCACTCGGTGCCCAAACGGTCTATAGTAAAATAGTCTCTATGATCATAATGGCACTTTATGTAAGGCGTTACCAGTAACGCCTAGCCTTAACGCACCTTAAACCCTTTGCTACCTGGGCTGTCTGGGGTCCTGGCGCACTCTATATAAGCCACCCCCCTCCACAGGTAGAAGGGTTCGCACCCCTGTAACACATACCCATATAATCCAGTCGACCGCCTCCGGGCTCCGAGACGTAGGGCTATTACTTCCTCCGAGAAGGGCTGAACTCAGAAATCCCTTGCGTATACAACTACTCCATAGCTAGGATCTTGTCTCTCCATACCTACCCCCCATTCTACTGTCAGACTTAGAACCACGACACCCGCAGCCCTGGCTTCCGCCGCGCCAAGCTGTCGCCGTCCGAGGACGGGCCGGCCTCCCGCCGCCTGTAGCCATCCGCCGCGCCGCGGATCCTAGATCGGTCGCGCCACCACACGCCTTGGGTCCGCCCCACCCCAGAGACGCGCGAGAGATCCCCGCCATCATTGCCGGCCCCGTGCTTAGCCCGGCGGCGTCTTCCGGCGGCGGCGGAGGGAAAGGAGGAGGGAGTTTGCGGTGGCGGCGGCTAGGTTTCTGGCCGCCCGAGTCGCCCTAGGGGGAGGACGACGCGGGGGCCTGGCACGATAACATTGTTTGACAGATATATTAATGCATAATGATAAAACTTATGTGAACATAAATAACTTGTTAATACTACATAAGTTTGATTGAACGGTCATGAAAATTCTTAGTGGTTAGAGCTAGCTATTTAGATATTGAAACATAGAAAATGTAGGAAGCCCGCCTTCAGTCAGGACCCGCATGCACGAAGAGAATGTATACTCGTTAACATTCCACTTCGAGTGGAGGGATCTTGTCGGTTGAGGTGGCTGAAACGCCAGGTATGTGACTACGTGGCATGCATGCATGAACCTGCCGAGTGCCGACAGCATGTATGGTCGTGTGATACGCTCATCATATCACATGTATGGTGTTCTGCTGGAGGCTAAATTCACTATTCTGACCATTTTGTCAAACTTTAGTATGATTTGACCTCATTCGGAAAAAAATTCGGATCTAATTCTTTTTCTACTGTCATCATCCGCGGCGGTAGGTTTTCACTGCCTACTGCCAAAGTCAATGGCAGTAGGCTCTGGTCAACATCCTAACGGCGCCGGCTGACTGTGCTAAGGCTACCGCCATAGCAGGCGGCGGTAGCTCGTTGTGTGCTACCGCAAGTGACAGTGACGATAGGCTTCCAGCGATTGCAAGTGCGTATGTGTAAATGTGTCGTTGCATGCATGTATGTTCATACGGAGACCATTCTCACTCACACCATTTGTTATTGATGTGAATGCATGTTCATATGCACGCTCGTAAGTAGCCCCAGTACGAAGCACTAATGCTTGCATAGACTACGTATTTGAATACGTACACCTACTGGTCGCACATGCATACGCATCCGAATACCCGTGTTGCTATGGAGCAAAAAAAAGATAAGTACTAGAGATCGATGCAAAAAAAAGATAAGTACTAGAGATAGATTTGAGTTTAAACTTTAAACTAAGCATACTTGTCATATATTAGCTTGTATGTTCTTATTTCATAAATCATCGTTTATCTCAAAAATAATTAATAATTTCACTATCTGGGTTATCACAAGAATAGTCATTTGGATAATCTAATTTGAGATAAATGAGGATAATTTATTTTGAGATACAAGTTAATTTAATTTGAGATTTATGATGATTTTGTTGCACACATTACTTTTGACCATCGCTGTACTAATCACTTATCTACTTAGCTTTCATGCATAAAGTATAGAAGAATATTCCTATCCTAATCATTTTTTCGATTTTCTATGTAAGAGAAATACTATGTGAAGAAGGCTATCAAGTTGTTGGATGAGTTTCTTTGAACTATTCCTATTTCTACAAACTCACTTAATTTATTTTGGATCTTTGATGAGCTTTAAATGCAAGTTAGAGCATCTACAGCCGGGCGCCTCGAACCCAATGGTTCGACGGGCGTCTCCTTCGACGAAGCGATTGCGCTGCGTGTCGGCGCTCCGGTGCACCGGATAGGCTCCTAGCCCGGCCATTTAAGGCGGACGTCGGCACCAAAACCCTACCCATCCACATTTGCTCCCCTCTTGCCCGCCGCTGCTACTTTTCAATCTTCGTCCACCTCCACATTTCACTCGCTGACCGCTCGCCGACAGCCACCACAATCAAGTAGTCATGCCACCACGCCGACGGGTCAGGAGCTGCCCTTATCTAATGCCAGAGCATTGGCCGCGGCTCCTTGAGCGGATTCGGATAAGGTGTGAAGCCCAAATTGCCGCAGGCCTACCTCTGGACGCGGTGGATCCAGAGGAGGATGAGGAGGAGGACACTGCCTGCGGACGCGCACGGTCGCATCCGCGAGCGTTTGTGAGGCCAGATTTGATGTTCGCAGTTGTAGATGCTCTTATATATAAACATTTATATTTTAACCATGGAAGTATATGCAATACTACATGCATGCACTAGTTGATTTATTGATTAGCTTCCATGCATGTACATGCATGTTAAAGGTGTTTATTTTTTTTCTCAAATTTGAGTTGCTTAACACATGTGTCAAAGGTGTTTATTAGTAAACGTTTTTGCGGAATTAAAGCATCTACAACCGGACCCCTCAAACCCGTCTCAAATCCCTGGGTAGGCCGCCCGGTCGCTGCTCGGTCACGATTTTTTGACCCAGATGGGCCTCTCAAATGACCCTCAAACTCCGGGCTAACCGGCACCCAGTATATCCAGCCCAAATATGGGGCAGATATTGGGGCACCCGAACACGCCCGCCACGTCAGCCTGATGAACATGCCCCACACAGAAGCGCTCGAAAACTCGGCGGTCCGACGGATGCCGCATCCGTCGCTGCGGTGTAAACTTCGTGTGGCGCCGCTCCGGCTCGCCACCCAAGACGAAATCCGGCTATTTAAGCCGGCCGGCATCCCGCAACCCTAACTCATCCCCCTCCCCCCTCTCCGCGCCGCCAGTCCGAGTCCATCCACCTCCTCCTCTCCCGCTCCGGCACTCCGCCATGGTCCGGAGCAAGATCACCGACCATGCCATGCTGACGCCGGAGCGCCGCTACGAGATCCAGCAGCAGATCCGGGCGAGGAAAGCTGCGCACCGCCTGCATCGTTGTCGGACGCTCGGGCGCATCCGCGGACGTTTGAAGAGGCGGATTTGCCATATGTGGCTGTAGATGCTCTTACATACAAGTACTTGCAATTTTTGAAGGCCAAGTCTATAACAAGTACAAATACATAACTGAATACCCGCACCGGCTGGCCACACACGCATACGTTCCGAATGCCCGTGTATAGAGGAGACAAAAATATACAATGTAACTAGTTAATTAATCTGTTGTTACAGTACGTATGTGAATATGCGAGTATTTCGAGTACGTATGCATGTCTGGCCGGCCGGTGTACGTATTTAGATAGGTAGCCTGCGCATGCATCAGTGCTTACATACTGAGGCTACATGCGTGCATACGAGCATACATTCATATCAACAGCAAGCGTGATGGAGTGCTCTGTATCAGCATGCATGCATGCATGCAACGACACACACACTTGCGATCGATGGAAGCTTACCGCCACCGTCACCGGCAGCAGGCTACAACGAGTTACCGCCACTCGCTACGGGGTAGGCTTCGCGCAGTCAGCAGATGCCGTTTGAACGTTGACCTTGATGGTAGGCAGTGAAAACCAACCGTCACGGACGATGACGGTAGTAAAAAAGATCAGATCTAAGAAATTTTTTAAAAATAAGGTTAAATGTGCTAAAGTTTGATAAAAGAGTCAAAACAGTGAATTTGGCCTCTGCTGGACGTTGACGAGGTTGGGCCATCACCGATCGATCGAGCTAGCTGTGAGCCCACCTGCCGTTGCTGACGGCGTAGGAAGGACAAAATAGGGCGTGGCTGTAAAGGCCGAAAAGGATAACGCAACATGCATGCAACGATCATCACCGGCAAACAGCGAGCTAGCGATCATATCGATCATCACCGGCGCAGATGCGCGGCACATTGCGCGCCGTCAATATACAATCCGGGCAAAGCAGGCTAAGAAACCGAGCTGCAAGGTGGTTATAGCTTGGCCTCGGCACTTTCTTGTCGATGTGCTGCTCCTGCCGCTGCTAGAAAGCTGCTTTCCTAGTCGGCGCAACTTTCACGTACGGTTGGATTTAGAGAATTAGAGTATGAGTACCTAGCCCGACAAGAATGTTTCTAGAGGCTAGATCGACAAGAACTTACTTAAAACCGATAGTCGTCACCCAAATAAAGCTAAAGAAAAAATAAGGTGTACTCCTTCCGTCCGCGAATCTACCTTTCGTTTTAAGTTAAAGTTCTAAAATTTTGATCAATTACATAAAAAAGAGTAGTATCATATACGACATCAAATTGGTATATTATGAAAGTACATTTCAAAACGAATCTAGTGGTACTAATTTAGTGCCATAAATGTTGTCATTTTTTTCTATAAAGTTAATCAAAACTTAAAAAAAAACTTTGACTTAGGACAAAACTAAAAATATACTTATTCACGGACGGAGTGGGTTTTTGTTTTTTTTAACAAAAATCATCTCTTTATTCGCTCGCTATCAAAGTTGCATCGTTTACAAGCATGGAAATCACTGCATACGGTGTTGAATCCATACAAACAGAAGGAGGGGGAAATCTAGCTATTCTAGGCAGTTTATGAGCTACTTGGTTACTTTTCCTATTACAATGATCAAATGTTACATGATTAAAATCAAGAGACATAAAAAAACAGTCATCAAAATTGCACTCGCCACTGATGACGAACTGGAGGGAGTTTGTTTCTGTATTTGTGCTAATTTGAAATAGGCAATTTAACGACACAAACAGTTTTTTCCTTTTGAAGGAAATAGCAGGCCAGGCTGGACCTCGGTTTGGAGCAAAGGAAAAGGAGAAAATATATACACTTGGTCCCTCAAGTTGCCACACAATCAAGAGATATTGCACACATATTTTAATCTCTATCTTCCGAAACCGGATGCAAGCGGTTTCCACGCATATTTGATGCATATTTGACCCCATATTGACAAGTGGTGTGGTATTTGACGTTGTATTAGAGCAACTCTAGCAAACCCCGCAAAAGTCACAAACCCGTAAAATTCCGGCGAGTATACGGGCTCAGCCTAATTTTTTGGCCAGAACAGAGCCTGTCGTGGAATTGTCACGGCAGATGTCCTCGTGCAAGGACTTAGTCGTAGAGCCATCGCAACTAGAAAGCTTAAAGGGGTTAATCGGGACAAAGGACACGAGAGGTTTTATACTAGTTCGGCCCCTTGCGGAGAAGGAAAGCCTACGTCTAGTTGGGTTAGTATTGCTAGATGTTTCGATGACCAGGGAGCGGAATACGCATGCCCGGCTCTCGATGGGTTGTTTCTTGCCCAAAGCCGCCAGCAGGTCGTCCCCTTATATACACGGGTTGACGCCCTGCGGCTTACAGAGTCCCGGCCGGCTTATAGACAGTATCCGGTTCGGTGACTAGTTAAATCTAACTTATGATACAAGTCATGCCATTGTGGCGGTTTACTACAACGGGCCTTAAGTCACCTGTGGGCCTTAGGCCCTTTTATTGAATCGCCATCTTCATGCTTGGTCGTGGGCTTCTTTCTGGTGAATCCTCTTTGCGTAACCCGGCCCCTCCTGGACGGCTTACACAAATAGTTATATCCCTAACATTAGGCCCCAGATTGATTTGAACCTGTTCATGTCAATCTTAAAATACCTTAAGAAATAAATCTTTAGTCTTCTGACTGTGTAAAGAGCTTTCTTTAACCCGCCATGACGCCATCTTTTGAATCCGTGTTAACCCGGTGTGACGTCATCCTTTCTTAAATTCCTTTTCTATTCCACCGTATCTTTCAACGGATCTCTGCTTTTATTGACTGCTCCGAAAATCGAGGCGTCGGGGCCGCTGGATAATAACTCTTATCTCCTCGTTTCCCGCACCGTCTCAGTTATCTTCTCCTTATAAATAGGTGCGACCTAGGTCTCCCATTCTCCTCCTTCCAGTCATCTTCTTCCTCTTGCCTCCTCTCGAGTTCCGCCGCCGCCGCTGTCGAACTCCTGTCTTCTCCGTCTCGTCCGCTGATCAACCTGGTTGGATCAGAGAAACGCGATTTAACCTCCGCAGCTCATCCAGATCCGTAAGTTCCTTCCTTCCTTGCTTAGGTACGCATTAAAGCTTCTTCGAGTTCGCCGAGTTCATCGCCATTAGAGCCAAACCCTTGTCGCTTTCCTCTTCGACGCCTCTTCCGATCGAGAATGATATAAAATGGCATGTAGTTGTTTTCGCACTTGTTTTGGATAAAAGCAGATCCCTTTCTCGTATAAAAGCCTCACTCGAGCCTATGAACACATCTGCGCCAGTTTTAGGTCTAGAAAATTTTCTTATCGTAAGACCTTTGATCTCAAATTTTAGCGTAAGATTATGAAACCTGTTTTATCAACCGAAAAACTGCTTCTGTTAAACGCCCATAACTGTCCAGGTATCCGGCTTAAATGAATAACACTGATCTGTGAACCTTGCCTACTTCTCATATCTTTAAGAATTTTGAACTGCTCTTGATGCTTGTAGCGGCTTAAATATTGTTGCACAGTTATCCTTATATCATTAGGCCCCTTCGTAAGCCGCTACCTTCAGTAATTTGGATATTTTCTCCCGGGTTAAAATTTGAACCGGAACTTCTTATTTTGTAATAGGTCAACTGTTGTCATGGCACCTAAGGCGACCAAAGCTCCTCAGAAACCTGCAATCGGGTCCCATCCACAAATACTAAGAGTAAACCGGGCTGAGTTTGTGAAATCGGCCATCTGCCAAAAAAGGAGGTCATGTCTTATCGTGTTCCTGACCCATCTGAAGAAAAGCCTCAACCCAAAGAAGGGGAGGTGATAGTTTTCACGGATCACATGAGTCGGGGATTTGCCCCTCCCGGCTCAAAGTTCTTCACAGAAGTTTTGAATTTCTTTGACCTTAGACCCCAAGACATTGGACCCAATTCCGTGTCAAATCTTTGCAGTTTCCAAGTCTTCTGCGAGGTGTACCTGGGAGAGGAGCCAAGTCTGCTTTTGTTCAAAGAACTTTTTTACTTGAACCGACAGAATGAACGTGCCAACGGGCCTACTCTTGAGCTTGGCGGTATCTCGATCCAGCGACGGAGAGACTGCCTTTTTCCTTATGCTGAGCTGCCGAGTCACCCAAAAGATTGAAACCAGACATGGTTCTACTGTCAGGACACTTCTCCGGCTGATGAGAAGCCTCTGCCCGGCTTTCACGCTCTGCACCTTGAGTCCAACCATCCGCTGGCGGATAAACTGACCACTGTTGAACGTCTGCCTCTTAATCCCACCATCAAGAAGATTAAAACTCTTTTGAGAAATGGTTTAAATGGCATCGATCTGGTCCGAGTCTGGGTCACTTGGCGAATACTCCCATTAAGCCGCCGCTCCGGCTTAATGTGTACTTATACAGGCGAAAAGGACGACCCAATGCGTCATAGTCCTGACGACTTACCAGATGATGTGGTTGATGCTACAACCCAGTCACTGTTGAAGGAGGGCACTGTTATTAGCAATGCCTTCGGTTTACTTCCCTTCTGCAAAAAGAACCCGGCCCCTGCAGTAAGTTACCAATCTTAATAAATATTCTTTAACATGTTTACCTCCTTTGTACTTATAATTTTTTATCTTTTTCCACGGGCCGGTGATAATTTCTGGAAGGTCAAATATGACCACGAGGCTGCCAAACAAGCCAGGGCAGCCAAGAAGACCGAAAGGAAAGCCGCCAAGACGGGAACTTCAAAGAAGAAGAAACCCAGCGCCTCCGATTTGTTCAAATTGGATGACTCTTCTTCAGATGAGGAAGAGGTAATCCCTTATTCTCTTAACTCCTTTGTTATTATTTTATTGACATTTCCGCCTTTCAGGAGGATACAGGGAACAGCCAAGCTCCTGGCGAAGAGGTAACTATAATCTCCTCCGACTCAAAGCCTTTGCCAAAGCACAAAATCCGACGGGTGACCCGGAAAGTAAGATTTTCACATCCTCTAGCTTATCAAGATCCTCAATTTCTTTTGAAGCAACAACAGCTTGAAAGCCGGAGGCAGACCCGGACCAGCAAGGATGCAGAACTCTCTTCCGGCTTACCCGGCGTAAGCAGGAAGCGTCGGACTGAGGTCATCTCCGATTTACGTTATGATTATACTTTGGCGGGTTTAATTCATCAACCTCTCAATTCATCTGACTCCAATTATCAGGATACGTCTCCTTCCTCCGGCGAGTCTATGCAATCCAATATGCCGGCCTTCAAGACTGCCCCTGGGTAATATACCTTTGTTATCCTTATGCTTTGCCTTACTCATATTTTGTACTCACCCTTCTGTTTTGTCCACAGCGTGCAGGTGAAGCCCAGTAAGAGGGCAAAAAAGAATAAGCCATCCGAAGACCCGGTAGCAACTGAGCCGGAACTCGGAACAGCTGCCCCCAACGCTTCTACTCATCAACCGCCGCCTGAACCGGCATATGAAATTCGAGCGCCATCTTCTGACCCGCCTGCCGAAGATACTTTCAACAGCTCCGATAATCCGGAAATTCCTAGCCCGGTCAAGACGACTGACCCAGAGGTTGAAATTTTGAAAAGCCAGTTTGTTGAACCGGGGCGGCCTACTGTCCTTGCCAGATGTACTGCCAAGGAAGAACTTGTCGAACGCCGGAAGACCAAACAGGACATCGCTGATTATGCTCACTTAAGCATTGGTGATATAGTCTCAGGCTATCTGAATCAAGTGCATAACAGCCGCGACCTGGAAATTGACATGGTGAAACAAATACAGCACAAATCTGAGGTATAACTCGTCTATTCTCCTGAATCTTACTTACTGTACCTGAAGGAAATATGCCCTAGAGGCAATAATAAAGTTATTATTTATTTCCTTATTTCATGATAAATATTTATTATTCATGCTAGAATTGTATTAACCGGAAACATAATACATGTGTGAATACATAGACAAACATAGTGTCACTAGTATGCCTCTACTTGACTAGCTCGTTGAATCAAAGATGGTTAAAGTTTCCTAGCCATAGACATGAGTTGTCATTTGATTAACGGGATCACATCATTAGGAGAATGATGTGATTGACATGACCCATTCCGTTAGCCTAGCACATGATCGTTTAGTATGTTGCTATTGCTTTCTTCATGACTTATACATGTTCCCGTAACTATGAGATTATGCAACTCCGTTTACGGAGGAACACTTTGGTGCTACCAAACGTCACAACGTAACGGGTGATTATAAAGGAGTACTACAGGTGTCTCCAAAGGTACATGTTGGGTTGGCGATTTCGAGATTAGGTTTTGTCACTCCGATTGTCGGAGAGGTATCTCTGGGCCTTCTCGGTAATACACATCACCTAAGCCTTGCAAGCATTGTAACTAATGAGTTAGTTATGAGATGATGTATTACGGAACGAGTAAAGAGACTTGCCGGTAACGAGATTGAACTAGGTATTGGATACCGACGATCGAATCTCGGGCAAGTAACATACCGATGACAAAGGGAACAAAGTATGTTGTTATGCGGTTTGACCGATAAAGATCTTCAGAGAATATGTAGGAGCCAATATGGGCATCCAGGTTCCGCTATTGGTTATTGACCAAGAATAGTTCTAGGTCATGTCTACATAGTTCTCGAACCCGTAGGGTCCGCACGCTAAGGTTTCGATGATGCTTATATTATGAGTTTATGAGTTTTGATGTACCGAAAGAGTTCGAGTCCCAGATGAGATCGGGGACATGACGAGGAGTCTCAAATGGTCGAGACGTAAAGATCGATATATTGGACGACTATATTCGAGTTCGGAAAGGTTCCAATGATTCGGTATTTTTCGAGTACCGGAGAGTTACGGAATTCGCCGGGAGAAGTATTGGGCCTTATTGGGCCCTGCGGGAAAGAGAGAGGGCTGCCTAGGGCAGGCCGTGCGCCCAAGGCCTAGTCCGAATTGGACTAGGGAGGGGCCGCACCTTCTTCTTCTCTTCCCTTCCTTCTCTCCTACTCCTACTAGGAAAGGAGGAGTCCTACTCCGGTGGGAGTAGGACTCCCCCTGTGCGCCTCCTCCTGGCCGCCACCTCCTCCCTTGCTCCTTTATATACGGGGCAGGGGGCACCCCATGAGACACAAGTTGATCTATGGATCGCCCTTAGCCGCAGTCGGTGCCCCTCCACCATATTCCACTTCGGTCATATCGTCATGGAGCTTAGGCGAAGCCCTGCGCCGTGAAGTCATATCGTCGCGAGCTTAGGCGGCCCTGCGTCGGTGGAGCATCATCATCGCTCCCACGCCGTCGTCTTGACGGAACTCATCCCGACACTTTGCTGGATCGGAGTCCGGGATCGCCATCGAGCTGAACGTGTGCAGAACTCGGAGGTGCCGTACGTTCGGTGCTTGGATCGGTCGGATCGTGAAGACGTACGACTACATCAACCACGTTGTTATAACGCTTCCGCTTTCGGTCTACGAGGGTACGTGGGCGGACACTCTCCCCTCTCGTTGCTATGCCATCACCATGGTCTTGCGTGATCGTAGGAAAATTTTTGAAATTACTACGCTCCCCAACAAAGGCATCCGAGCCTGGTTTTATGCGTTGATGTCATATGCACGAGTAGAACACAAGTGAGTTGTGGGCGATACAAGTCATACTACCTACCAGCATGTCATACTTTGGTTCAGCGGTATTGTGAGATGAAGCGGCCCGGACCGACATTACGCGACGTTACGCGAGACTGGTTTCACCGCCCGAGCACTCGTTGCTTAAAGGTGACCGCGGTGTCTGCTCTCTCACTTTAGTTGAACCGAGTGTGGCTACGCCCGGTCCTTGAGAAGGTTAAACGAGTCTATTTGACGAAGTATCGCTGTGGTTTTGATGCGAGGTAAGAACGGTTCTTGCTCAGCCCGTAGCAGCCACGTAAAACTTGCAACAACAAAGTAGAAGACGCCTAACTTGTTTTTGCAGGGCATGTTGTGATGTGATATGGTCAAGACGTGATGCTATATTTTATTGTATGAGATGATCATGTTTTGTAACCGAAGTTATCGGCAATCGGCAGGAGCCATATGGTTGTCGCTTATTGTATGAAATGCAACGCCATGTAATTGCTTTACTTTATCACTAAGGAGTAGCGATAGTCGAGAAGCAATAGTTGGCGAGACGACAACGATGCTACGATGGAGATCAAGGTGTCGCGCCGGTGACGATGGTGATCATGACGGTGCTTGGCGATGGAGATCACAAGCACAAGATGATGATGACCATATCATATCACTTATATTGATTGCATGTGATGTTTATCCTTTATGCATCTTACCTTGCTTTGATTGACGGTAGCATTATAAGATGATCTCTCACTAAAATTATCAAGAAGTGTTCTCCCGAGTATGCACCGCTATGAAAGTTCTTCGTCTTTGAGACACCACGTGATGATCGGGTGTGATAGGCTCTACGCTCAAATACAACGGGTGCAAAACAGTTGCGCACGCGAATACTCAAGTTAAACTTGACGAGCCTAGCATATAACAGATATGGCCTCGAACACGGAGACCGAAGGTCGAGCGTGAATCATATAGTAGATATGATCAACATAGTGATGTTCACCATTGAAACTACTCCATCTCACGTGATGATCGGACATGGTTTAGTTGATTTGGATCACGTGATCACTTAGATGACTAGAGAGATGTCTGTCTAAGTGGGAGTTCTTAAGTAATATGATTAATTGAACTTTAGTTTATCATGAACTTAGTCCTGGTAGTATTTTGCAAATTATGATGTAGATCAATAAGCTCGCGTTGTTGCTTCCCTATGTTTTTTATATGTGTTCCTAGAGAAAATTGTATTGAAAAATGTTAGTAGCAATATTGCGGATTGGATCCGTGATCTGAGGTTTATCCTCATTGCTGCACAGAAGAATTATGTCCTTGATGCACCGCTAGGTGACAGACCTATTGCAGGAGCAGATGCAGACGTTATGAACGTTTGGCTAGCTCAATATGATGACTACTTGATAGTTTAGTGCACCATGCTTAAACGGCTTAGAATCGGGACTTCAAAGACGTTTTGAACGTCATGGACCATATGAGATGTTCCAGGAATTGAAGTTAATATTTCAAGCAAATACCCGAGTTGAGAGATATGAAGTCTCCAACAAGTTCTATAGCTAAAAGATGGAGGAGAATCGCTCAACTAGTGAGCATGTGCTCAGATTGTCTGGGTACTTCAATCGCTTGAATCAAGTGGGAGTTAATCTTCCAGATAAGATAGTGATTGACAGAATTCTCTAGTCACCATCACTAAGTTACTAGAACTTCGTGATGAACTATAGTATGCAAGGGATGACGAAAATAATTCCCAAGCTCTTCGCGATGCTAAAATCGGCGAAGGTAGAAATCAAGAAAAAACATCAAGTGTTGATGGTTGACAATACCACTAGTCTCAAGGAAAAGGGCAAAGGAAGAAGGGAACTTCAAGAAGAACGGCAAGCAAGTTGTTGCTCGAGTGAAGAAGCCCAAGTCTGGACCTAAGCCCGAGACTAAGTGCTTTTGCTGCAATGGAACTGGTCACTTTGGAAGCGGAACTACCCCAGTATTTGGCGGATAAGAAGGATGGCAAAGTGAACAAAGGTATATTTGATATACATATTATTGATGTGTATTTTACTAGTGTTCGTAGTAACCCCTCGGTATTTGATACTGGTTCGGTTGCTAAGAGTAGTAACTCAAACGGAGTTGCGAATGAACAGAAACTAGTTGAAGGGAAGTGACGATGAGTGTTGGAAGTAGTTCCAGATTGATATGATCATCATCGCACACTCCCTATACTTTCGGATTAGTGTTAAACCTAAATAAATGTTATTTGGTGTTTATGCGTTGAGCATGAATATGATTTGATCATGTTTATTGTAAAACGTTATTCATTTAAAGTCAAAGAATAATTGTTGTTCTGTTTACATGAATAAAACCTTCAATGGTCATACACCCAATGAAAATAGTTTTCAAAACGGTTATTCATTTAAAGTCAAAGAATAATTGTTGTTCTGCTTAAATGAATAAAACCTTCATGGTCATACACCCAATGAAAATAGTTTATTGGATCTCGATCGTAGTGATACGCATATTCATAATATTGATGCCAAAAGATGCAAAGTTAATAATGATAGTGCAACTTATTTGTGGCACGCCGCTTGGGTCATATCGGTATAAAGCGCATGAAGAAACTCCATAAGGATGGATTTTGGAATCACTTGGTTATGAATCATTTGATGCTTGCGAACCGTGCCTTTTGGGCAAGATGACTAAAACTCCGCTCTCCGAACAATGGAACAAGCTACTGACTTGTTGGAAATAACACATATATACCGATGTATGCGATCCAATGAGTGTTGATGCTCGTGGCAAGTATCGTTATTTTTCGACCTTCACAAGATGATTTGAGTAGATATGGGTATATCTACTTGATGAAACATAAGTCTGAAATAGTTGAAAGGTTCAAAGAATTTCAGAGTGAAGTGGAAAATCATCGCAACAAGAAAATAAAGTTTCGCGATCTGATCGTGGAGATGAATATTTGAGTTACGAGTTTGGTCTTCAATGAAAACAATGTGGAATAGTTTCACAGCTCACGCCACCGAACACCACAACGTTATGGTGTGTCCGAACGTCAGAACCAGACTTTATTTTGATATGGTGCGATCTATGATGTATCTTACCGATTTACCACTATCGCTTTGGGGTTATGCATTAGAGACAGCTGCATTCACGCTTAATAGGGCACCATCTAAATCCGCTGAGGCGACACCGTATGAACTATGGTTTAACAAGAAACCTAAGCTGTCGTTTCTTAAAGTTTGGAGTTGTGATGCTTATGTGAAAAAGTTTTTACCGATAAGCTCGAACCCAAATCGGAGAAGTGCGTCTTCATAGAATACCCAAAGGTAACTATTGGGTACACCTTCTATCACAGATCCGAAAGCAAGATATTTGTTGTTAAGATGGATCCTTTCTAGAGAAGAAGTTTCTCTCGAAAGAAGTGAGGGACGAAAGTAGAACTTGATGAGGTAATTGTACCTTCTCCCTTATTGGAAAGTAGTTCATCACAGAATCAGTTCCAAAGATTCCTACACCAATTAGTGAGGAAGTTAATGATGATGATCATGAAACTTCAGATCAAGTTGTTACCAAACCTCGTAGGTCTTCCAGAGTAAGATCCGCACCAGAGTGGTACGGTAATCCTATTCTAGAAGTCATGTTACTAGACCATGATGAACCTACGAACTATGAGGAAGCGATGATGAGCCCAGATTCCGTGAAATGGCTTGAGGCCATGAAATCTGAGATGGGATCCATATATGAGAACAAAGTGTGGACTTTGATGGAGTTGCCCGATGATCGGCAAGCCATATTATATAAATGGATCTTCAAGAGGAAGACAGATGCTGATAGTAGTATTACTATCTACAAAGCTAGACTTGTCGAAAAAAAGGTTTTAGACAAAGTTCAAGGTGTTGACTACAATGAGATTTTCTCAACTGTAGCGATGCTTAAGTCTGTCTGAATCATGTTAGCAATTGCCACATTTTATGAAATCTGGCAAATGGATGTCAAAACTACATTCTTTAATGCATTTATTAAAGAAGAGTTGTATATGATGCAACCGAAGGTTTTATCAATCCTAAAGGAGCTAACAAAATGTGCAAGCTTCAGCGATCCATCTATGGACTGGTGCAAGCATCTCGAGTTGAATAAACGCTTTGATAGTGTGATCAAAGCATATGGTTTTATATGAGACTTTTGGAGAAGCTGTGATTTGCAAGAAAGTGAGTGGGAGCACTACAACCTTTCTCGATAAGTATATGTGAATGACATATTGTTGATCGGAAATAATGTAGAATTATTCGAAAAGCATAAAGGAGTGTTTGAAAGGAGTTTTTCAAAGAAAGACCTCGGTGAAGCTGCTTACATATTGAGCATCAAGATCTATAGAGATAGATCAAGACGCTTGATAATTTTTCAATGAATACATACCTTGACAAGATTTTGAAGTAGTTCAAAATGGAACAGTCAAAGAAAGAGTTCTTGCCTGTGTTACAAGGTGTGAGATTGAGTAAGACTCAAAACCCGACCACGGCAGAAGATAGAAAGAGAATGAAAGTCATTCCTATGCATCGCCATAGGTTCTATAAAGTATGTCATGTTGTGTACCAGATCTATTGCATACCCTACTACTAAAGCTTGGCGAGGAGTGCAATAGTGATCTAGGAGTAGATCAATGGACAGCGGTCAAAATTATCCTTAGTAGAATAAGGATATGTTTCTCGATTATGGAAGTGAAAAAAAAAGGTTCGTCGTAAAGGGTTACGTCGATGCACTAATCTAGATGACTCTGAGTCTCAATCTGGATACATATTGAAAGTGGGAGCAATTAGCTAGAGTAGCTCCGTGCAAGAGCATTGTAGACATAGAAATTTGTAAATACTTACGGCTCTGAATGTAATGAGACCCGCTGACTAAAATTATCTCACAAGCAAAACACGATCACACCTTAGTACTCTTTGGGTGTTAATCACATAGCGATGTGAACTAGATTACTGACTCTAGTAAACCCTTTGGGTGTTGGTCACATGTCGATGTGAACTATGGGTGTTAACCACATATAGATGTGAACTATTGATGTTAAATCACATGGCGATGTGAACTAGATTATTGACTCTAGTGCAAGTGGGAGATGAAGGAAATATGCCCTAGAGGCAATAATAAAGTTATTATTTATTTCCTTATTTCATGATAAATATTTATTATTCATGCTAGAATTGTATTAACCGGAAACATAATACATGTGTGAATACATAGACAAACATAGTGTCACTAGTATGCCTCTACTTGACTAGCTCGTTGAATCAAAGATGGTTAAAGTTTCCTAGCCATAGACATGAGTTGTCATTTGATTAACGGGATCACATCATTAGGAGAATGATGTGATTGACATGACCCATTCCGTTAGCCTAGCACATGATCGTTTAGTATGTTGCTATTGCTTTCTTCATGACTTATACATGTTCCTGTAACTATGAGATTATGCAACTCCGCTTACGGAGGAACACTTTGGTTGCTACCAAACGTCACAACGAATCGGGTGATTATAAAGGAGTACTACAGGTGTCTCCAAAGGTACATGTTGGGTTGGCGATTTGAGATTAGGTTTTGTCACTCCGATTGTCGGAGAGGTATCTCTGGGCCTTCTCGGTAATACTCATCACCTAAGCCTTGCAAGCATTGTAACTAATGAGTTAGTTATGAGATGATGTATTACGGAACGAGTAAAGAGACTTGCCGTAACGAGATTGAACTAGGTATTGATAACGACGATCGAATCTCGGCAAGTAACATACCGATGACAAAGGAACAAAGTATGTTGTTATGCGGTTTGACCGATAAAGATCTTCAGAGAATATGTAGGAGCCAATATGGGCATCCAGGTTCCGCTATTGGTTATTGACCAAGAATAGTTCTAGGTCATGTCTACATAGTTCTCGAACCCGTAGGGTCCGCACGCTTAAGGTTTCATGATGCTTATATTATGAGTTTATGAGTTTTGATGTACCGAAGGAGTTCGGAGTCCCGGATGAGATCGTGGACATGACGAGGAGTCTCGAAATGGTCGAGACGTAAAGATCGATATATTGACGACTATATTCGAGTTCGGAAAGGTTCCAATGATTCGGTATTTTTCGAGTACCGAGAGTTACGGGAATTCGCCGGGAGAAGTATTGGGCCTTATTGGGCCTCGGGAAAGAGAGAGGGCTGCCTAGGGCAGGCCGCGCCCAAGGCCTAGTCCGAATTGGACTAGGGAGGGGCCGCACCCTTCTTCTCTTCCCTTCCTTCTCTCCTACTCCTACTAGGAAAGGAGGAGTCCTACTCCCTGTGGAGTAGGACTCCCCTTGCGCGCCCCTCCTAGGCCGCCACCTCCTCCCTTGCTCCTTTATATACGGGGCAGGGGGCACCCCATGAGACACAAGTTGATCTATGGATCGCTCCTTAGCCGTGTCGGTGCCCCCTCCACCATATTCCACTTCGGTCATATCGTCATGAGCTTAGGCGAAGCCTCGCGCCGGTGAAGTCATATCGTCGCGGAGCTTAGGCGAAGCCCTGCGCCGGTGGAGCATCATCATCGCCACCACGCCGTCGTCGTCTTGACGGAACTCATCCCCGACACTTTGCTGGATCGGAGTCCGGGATCGCCATCGAGCTGAACGTGTGCGAACTCGGAGGTGCCGTGACGCTCGGTGCTTGGATCGGTCGGATCGTGAAGACGTACGACTACATCAACCGCGTTGTTATAACGCTTCCGCTTTCGGTCTACGAGGGTACGTGGACGGACACTCTCCCCTCTCGTTGCTATGCCATCACCATGGTCTTGCGTGATCGTAGGAAAATTTTTGAAATTACTACGTTCCCCAACAGTACCAACCCCCAAGTCTACTGCTTATGAATAAATATGTTGTAGACTCAGATACATGCTTACTGTTAGTTCGTCCGGTTGAAAAGAAAATATATTTTAACCCGGTCATAATATGATAACTTAGAACGTGCGATACACATTAGCCCCCAAGTGTCAAGTATCTTTACTTGTAAAGTTCTTGAGACTTTAATATACATAATCCAGCATTATAAATTAAAATTTTCTTCAGCACACATTAGCCCCCAATTGTCAAGTGTCTTTTCTTGAAAAGTGCTTGGGACTTAATGATATCTTACCATAACCTTAATTATAACCTGACATCAACGCAGGCCTCCACCAGTCAATTTGAGTCAGAGATTGCTGACCTGAAGACTCGTCTGGCGGCCCAAGAACTTGAAATTCAAAAGGCCAACTCCAAATTTGCATTCAGTGTCTCTGAACAAGAGAATTTGAAGAAGAATTTTGATGCGAAGAAGAAAATCTGGGCAGATGAAAAGGCCTCACTTGTGACCCGGGCCGAGACAGCAGAAGCAACTCTTGCCGAATCAACTGTCGAGCTGTCCGGCTTAAAGCGCCAGATGTCTCAAATGGTCTCAACAATCTTCGGTAAGTTACTATGTATAATCGTGAATAGCACCATGGTTCCTTTGATGACTATTTCAATTATTATCTTCGGCTTACCTTATATGTATAAACGCAGGCCCTGTGAGCACTAACCTCAAGCGAATATGCTGATTGCTTAAGGCGGTGTACACTCGTGGAACAGCTATACACGGGTCACAACGTGCTTTTGCCGTTGTGGCTTTATCAAATGATACTCCTTATCTCCTGCAGGATGTGCTCAAACGGCTTGCCGTGTTACCCCAACGGATTCAGGAGCTAAGGCGGGCATCTGCTAGAACCGGGGCCATAGCCGCCTTAAGCCGGGCCAAGGCATTGCTTCCAGAGTTAGACCTGGCAGACGTTGCTCTTGGATATCCCAGCTTGAAGGAGGATGGCTCTGTATTCGATGAATCAGACTTCACCACCTGTGTGAGAGTCGTACGTCCTGTGGCCACCATCCTTGGCAATGATATTGATCTTACCAAGTATCAGCCGGGTTACGACAACGAGAACCGGAGGATTCCAACTCCTCATTATGATGACGTCAGCCTGATTCCTCCAACTCGTAAGCATACCTTTGCTCCTGAAGTTGACCCAGCCGGTTTAATAGATGATGAAGCTGAATTTGAAGCCTTAAGTGGCATTGACTGGACCTCGTCAACCTTCCAGGACAAAGCAGCAGACGGAGAGGCGGAGAAGGATAACCCGGAATCTTCAAGCCCACCAAAGGAGTAACTCGCCTGGTGCTATGCTTTTGAAAAAAATGATGCTTCCTTATTCAGACTCAGGGAGCCTTGTAATAGGGTAGAAAAACCTCTTAACTCTGTCATTCCTTCGCGCATGTTTGTGGTGCTTTAACATTGTCATAAGCCGCTATCGTTATATACTTCCGGCTTATGTTAATTGTTCCTTGACGTCCAAAACTTTCTTGCTTTATCCTGTGTATAAAACAAAAAACAGAATTCCTTTGGCGTCTTATCACATCCGGGGTCATATAGAATAGTGATAACCCGGAGTATGAACCAAAACATCATAAAAACAGCCGGTTTATGATTATGACCATAATAACATACCTGCTATCTTATTTGAAACATACATTACCGGCTTATGTGATCCCAAAAAGCAGAGGGTTAAAATTAACTTCTGAAAGTTGGCACATATAATGTTAGTGGCCCTTAATATTATTTACCCTTACAGAGTAAAATAAATAGTAAACTTAATTTTCAAAGGCCTCTGATTCGAATACGATCAGTAGAACCGTTCCAAAGGGGTTAAGCTAAGATTCGGATACGATCATATAGCCCCCAATGGCTTTGGCGATGCCGATCAAGTGGGTATCGACAGCTATGTTCTCTTTGGTTCGAATACGACCTATGTTTGAACAGGAAGCCCCAAGTGACCATTAGAGTTGTTTAATGACGCTGATTCGAATACGATCCACGTCAGACCCAAAGGGGTTAAGCTATGATTCAAATATGATCAAGAAGCCCCCAAGTGGGTTTGGCAGTACGTAGATCAATTGGGTGTCGACAGCTATGTTCTCTTTGGTTCGAATACGACCTATGTTTGAACAGGAAGCCCCCAAGTGACCATGGCTAGATTCAGATATGATCATAAGCCGGACCAAAGGGAAAGCCGGATTCAGATATGATCCGCTCCCTATTGGTTGTTTCCACCACCTGGTAAAGAAGATATATATTTTTAAGGGTGGAAAGATAAGAGGTCCTGCTTTATTGCTTTATATAATATATACATTGCTAAAAAAGGAAAAACATATGTATTCTGAGAGCCGGTGGCTCAAGTATAGTAGGGCCGAAGATGAGCTATGTTCCACGGCCGGCGGGTCTCTTCCTCCGACTTACGTCGTTCAGGTTTTTACTGACCACAAAAGGTCCTTCCCAAGGAGGGGATAGTTTGTGCATATCAGACTGATCCTGGATGAGCCGGAGCACTAAATCGCCTTCTTGAAAAGTTCTGCTTCTTACCCGGCGGCTGTGATAACTGCGCAGGTCTTGCTGGTAAATCGCTGAACGGGCTATTGCCAAGTCTCGCTCCTCATCCAACAAGTCAAGTGCATCCTGGAGCTTTTTCATTATCAGCCTCAACGTAAGCCGCCACTCGGGGTGAATCATGCCGGATGTCACTTGGTAGAACCGCCTCTGCTCCGTACACCATGAAGAAAGGTGTATAACCTGTAGATCTGTTAGGCGTTGTGTTGATGCTCCATAGCATAGAGGGTAACTCCTCCACCCAACAACCCGGAGTTCGCTGCAAGGGAACTAAGAGCCGGGGTATGATACCTTTCAAGATCTCTTGATTAGCTCTTTCTGCTTGACCATTAGGTTGAGGGTGAGCAACAACCAAACGCCGAGCCGGATGTGCTCGCTGATGTAACTCTTCCATGGCACCTTTGGAGAGATTAGTACCATTATCGCTTATAATGCTGTGTGGAAAGCCAAAACAAAAGATCACCTTTTTCGTGAACTGAACCGTCGTGGCTGCATCACACTTCTTGACCGCTCGCTTCAACCCACTTGGTGAATTTATCCACTCGCCACCAACAGTGTGCCTTCTTATCCTTAGACCTTTTGAAAGGTCCAACCATGTCAAGCCCCCAGACCGCAAACGGCCAAGTAATTGGAATCATCCTCAATTCTTGAGCCGGCACATGAGCTCGTCGTGAGAATTTTTGACATCCGTCACATTTGCTGACCAGATCCTCCGCATCAGCATGAGCCGTCAGCCAATAGAAACCATGACGAAAAGCCTTGGCCACCAGAGATTTTGAGCCAGCATGATGACCACAATCTCCTTCATGAATCTCACGAAGTATCTCCTGACCCTCCGCAGGCGATACGCAATGTTGAAACGCCCCAGTGACGCTGCGGTGATGCAACTCGCCATGAACAATTGTCATGGATTTGGACCGCCTGATGATTTGTCTTGCCAAGGTCTCGTCCTCAGGCAACTCTCCCGGGGTCATATAGGCCAAATATGGGACTGTCCAATATGGGATGGCGTGGAGAGCTGCCACCAGCTATGCCTCCGGGTCTGGCACTGCTAGCTCTTCCTCTGTAGGCACTCTGACAGAAGGGTTATGCAAAACGTCAAGAAAGGTGTTAGGCGGCACCGGCTTACGCTGAGACCCCAGCCGGCTTAAAGCATCAGCTGCCTCATTCTTCCTTCGATCAATGTGCTCTACTTGATAACCTTTGAAGTGTCCGGCCATCGCATCAACTTCACGATGATAAGCCACCATAAGGGGATCCTTGGAGTCCCACGTGCCTGACACCTGTTGAGCGACGAGGTTTGAATCGCCCAAGCACCTTACCCGGCTCAAATTCATCTCTTTGGCCATCCGGAGACCATGGAGTAAAGCCTCGTATTCAGCTGCATTGTTAGTACAGGGAAACATAAGCCGGAGCACATAGCAAAATTTGTCACCTCGGGGGCGACTCCAGCCCCCGAGCCTTCCAACTGCCTGGACCCATCGAAGTGAATAGTCCAATACGTGTTATCTGGTTTCTCCTCGGGTGCCTGCAACTCCGTCCAATCATTGATAAAGTCCACTGAGGCTTGAGACTTGATAGTTGTACGTGGCATATACTTCAAACCGTGAGGCCCAAGCTCAATGGCCCACTTGGTGACTCGTCATGTGGCTTCCCTGTTCTGGATGATGTCCCCCAAGGGGGCAGAACTTACCACAGTTATAGGGTGACCTTGGAAGTACTGCTTTAGCTTCCGGCTTACCATGAACACCCCATAAACAAGTTTCTTCCAATGTAGATATCTTTGCTTGGACTCTATGAGCACCTCACTGATGTAATAGACCGGCCGTTGAACCGGATGCTCCTTGCCAGCCTCCTTACGCTCCACCAGGATGGCAACACTAACAACTCGTGAGTTAGCAGCAACATACAACAGCAACGGCTCTTTATCAATGGGAGCCGCAAGAACCGGCGGCTCAGACAATTGTCTCTTTAAATCTTCAAAGGCAGCATCAGCAGCCTCACTCCAGACAAAAGTGTCTGTTTTCTTCATCATCTGATATAGTGGTAGAGCCTTCTCACCTAACCGGCTTATGAATCGGCTTAAAGCAGCGACGCGACCCGCCAGTCGCTGAACATCATTGATGCACGCCGGTTTAGCCAGAGAGGTAATCGCCTTGATCTTCTCCGGGTTAGCTTCAATGCCCCTGTTTGAGACCAGGAACCCCAAAAGTTTGCCTGCCGGTACACCAAATACACATTTGTCCGGGTTAAGCATCATCTTATAGACCCGGAGATTATCAAAGGTTTCCTTTAAATCAGATATCAAGGTTTCCTTCTCTCTGGACTTCACCACAATGTCATCTACATAAGCATGAACATTGCGCCCAATCTGATTGTGGAGACAATTCTGTACACACCGCTGATAAGTCGCCTGAGCACTCTTGAGCCCAAATGGCATAGATACATAGCAGAAGGCTCCAAATGGAGTAATAAAAGCCGTCTTCTCCTGGTCCTTAACTGCCATTTTGATCTGATGATAACCGGAGTAAGCATCCAAAAAACTCAAACACTTGCAACCCGCTGTAGCATCAATGATTTGATCAATACGGGGTAGAGCAAAGGGATCAGCCGGACAAGCTTTATTTAAGTCCGTGTAATCTACACACATCCGCCAGGTGCCGTTCTTTTGAGCAAAAGCATCAGGTTAGCTAACCACTCCGGGTGAAAAACTTCCACGATGAACCCAGCCGCTAAGATCCGAGCGACCTCTTCCCCGATAGCTTTCCGTCTATTCTCATTGAACTGTCGGAGAAATTGCCTGACCGGCTTATACTTCGGATCAATCTTAAGAGTGTGCTCAGCGAGTTCTCTCGGGACACCCGGCATGTCAGAAGGTTTCCATGCAAAGATGTCCCGGTTCTCACGGATAAACTCGATGAGCGCGCCTTCCTATTTGGGATCCAAATTGGTACTGATGCTGAACTGCTTGGAAGAGTCGCCTGGAGTGAAATCGACCAGTTTTGTCTCGGCGGCCGACTTAAATTTCAACCCCGAGTCTTGCTCTGTGGTTGGCTTCTTTAAAGAGGTCATATCCGTCGGGTCACCATTATTTTGATAAAACATCAGCTCCTCTTCGGCACAAACAGATTCAACATAAGCCGCATCGCCTTCTTCGCATTCCAAGGCTACCTTTCGACTCCCATGCACAGTGATGGTGCCCTTGTAACCAGGCATCTTGAGTTGTAGATAAACATAACACGGTCGTGCCATGAACTTGGCATAAGCCGGTCATCCAAACAGAGCGTGATAAAGGGCTCCTGATTTTGACTACCTCAAACGTTAGTTTCTCAGCCCTGGAATCATATTCATCTCCAAAGGCTACTTCCAGCTCGATCTTACCAACTGGAAATGCCGATTTACCAGGTACCACCCCATGAAAGAAAGTGTTGGACGTCCTCAAGTCCTTATCAGTCAACCCCATGCGGCGAAAGGTCTCATAATAGAGAATATTGATGTTGCTTCCTCCGTCCATGAGTACCTTAGTGAATTTATATCCACCAACCAGAGGGGCCACCACCAAGGTTAACCGACCGGGTTATCAACCGGAGGGGTGATCTTCCTGCTCCATATGATGGACTGCTCGACCACCTCAAGTAACGGGAACCGCCGCTCAACAGAATTCACAGCCCTCTTATGAACCTTCGGTCACGTTTGCTCAAGTTAGTGGTGAACACATGGTATTGCCCACCATTCACCTGCTTTGGATGGCTCTAATAACTTTGATCTGCTGTTGTTGCTGTCCCCTTGACCAGGTTGTTTGCTGATTATAGCCACCTTGACCTCCCCGAAGCCGAACTTGAACCGCTACCGGGCCATGAAAGCCACCGGCCCCTGAGCCGCCGTCTGATCCGTGATTGCCATCGAACATGTTGGAATTCTTGAAAGCCTTCATGATCGCGCAGTCTTTCCTCCCGAGTACCGTGTCTCGGGAAAGGCTCATTCAGAAGCTGCTCAAGAGATGGGCCTGAGCCGCCAGATCGAGGGGGCGGTCTCCCCTTACGTTTCTCGTTGTTACCTTGTGCATTAGCATTGGCCAAAAACTCCGGGTTACCCTCCGCCTTACGCTTGTTGCCTCCTTGACTTACCGGGTTATGCTGCTGACCCTTTCCATTGCCGTTCTTCTTTCCCTTCCCTGTCTTTTCTTCATCATACGCGGGATCCTTGGTACTATCAGAATCGGCGTATTTGACTAAGGTGCCATCAGCGTACCCATATCATTGCAATCACGCTTAAGGCGCCCCAGCTTCTGCCTCAGCGGCTCAAAGCGACAATTCTGATGGAGCATAAGTACCGCAGAGCCGGCATCCATCTTATCAGATGAGTGTATTATTTCCTTGACCCGGCGCACCCAATGAGTTGTGGATTCACCCTCCTCCTGCTTACAATTGGTCAAGTCTACAATTGACATAGATTGCTTGCAAGTGTCCTTGAAGTTCTGGATAAACCGGGCCTTTAGCTCTGCCCATGAACTGATGGAATTGGGAGGCAAACCTTTTAACCAAGACCGGGCTGTTCCATCTAACATCATGGTGAAATACTTAGCCATTGCTGCGTCGCTGACCTCCAATAGCTCCATGCCCATCTCGTAACTTTCGATCCATGCCCCAGGCTGTAAGTCGGCCGTGTAATTCGGCACCTTTTGAGGTCCCTTGAAATCCTTGGGCAGACGTACATCCCGCAGAGCCGGCACCAAACAAGGGACACCACCGGTTCTAGTGGCCACTCCTGCTCCAACAGAAGTCGTCGGATACTCTGGGAGACCTTCATATGCCGCCTGCTGAGCCGCTAACTGAGCCTCCCGTTCGTCCTCCTGACGTATTCGGTCCTGCACCGGGTTATAGCCACCGGGCTGGTTACGACGCTGGGCGTTTCTTGATTAAGCTTCTGAATCCATGTGCCTGCTGTAACTCGGGCTCCGGTTTTGACGAGGTGCTAGCCAAGGCGAAGGAGTTGAATGAATCTTGTCACTGCTGTAAGAATAGGTCTCCTGCTGCGCCAAGGCCGTCTGAATAAGATCTCTGACCCTCCGGGTTTCCACCGTCGTCGGGTCATCACCGTCCACTAGAAGAGCCGCCAGACGCGCTGATGCTGCTATCAAGTTCTCCATGGGGTTGGAGAAGTGACCCAGTGGTATTGGTATGTATCGGGGCGGGGCCATACTCCCGTGAGGTGGTGCCATCTCTCGGGGCTGAACCGGTCCTCCAGCTCCGGGTGTCATAAACTGATTGGCTTCGGGCGGGTTGCTAGGACCAGCTCCAGGTGTCGTGAAAAGATTTCGAGGATCGTAAACCGGAGGCAGACGGGACTGGGTTTTCTGATGTCTCCTTCTCATGACCTCATTGGATGCGTTCAGACTCATATTAAGCTGGAAAGCCTCTGACTGGAGTCGCTACGCCCGTGCATCCAAAGCCGCCCGCTCCGTAGCTAACTTTGGTGTCCTCACCGCCAAGGCCTCCTTGGCGTGGCTATCTCCTCACGCACCTTTGCCACCTCCGCGTTATGCTCATCTTGATTTGCAGGAATAACCGTGGTGGTTAGCGGGGCCGCCAACTTATCCATGAGATCCATCAAGACTGAGCCGGCGGCGCGACAGGCCTCCCCGCCCGCCGCCTCGACCCGGACGTTATTGCTGTTGCAGCCGCCGAGTTTTGACCGGTTGAGTACCAACCATGAAGACTCCTGCCCAGCTCGGCGGCTCATAGAAACTGTAATGCTAGAGTCGCTGTAACAGCCCCAAGTATGCCCTCTTGGACCTGATACAAAGAATTTGTTGAACCGGCGGACGAATCATCATCCGATTGGACGGCCGTCTCTCTGCCATCTTTAGATCCTTCAGGAAGTTCTTCTCCGTGGACACAGCCCACGAAGGCACGCATCATGACGGGTTGAACTCGGGCGGGTCTCGCATGCTGAGCCATCTCGACGAGGTCGGTGCAGTTGTCCGGCTCAGGGCCCGGCTCACCAATCCGGCCGATGAAGACGTGGATTCCGCCAAAGGGGACCCGCTACCAGTACTCAATTGAGTCGGCCTCGGGGCCCCACCTTCGTTGTCGATGTAGATCTTGTCGCGATGACTCTTGGTCATCCGCCCATCTGCGTATCCCTTGAGCCCGTCGGGCTACCCTTCAAGAACTCAACCATCGTGCGCTGGCCCCACGGTGGGCGCCAACTGTCGTGGAATTATCACGGCAGATGTCCTCGTGCAAGGACTTAGTCGTGGAGCCATCGCAACTAGGAAGCTTAAAGGGGTTAATCGGGACAAAGGACACGAGAGGTTTTATACTAGTTCGGCCCCTTGCGGAGAAGGAAAGCCTACGTCTAGTTGGGTTGGTATTGCTTGATGTTTCGATGACTAGGGAGCGGAATACGCTATGCCCAGCTCTCGATGGGTTGTTTCTTTCCCTAAGCCGACAGCAGGTCGTCCCCTTATATACACGGGTTGACGCCCTGCGGCTTACAGAGTCCCGGCCGGCTTATAGACAGTATCCGGCTCGGTGACTAGTTAAATCTACCTTATGATACAAGTCATGCCATTGTGGCGGTTTACTACAACGGGTCTTAAGTCACCTGTGGGCCTTAGGCCCTTTATTGAACCGCCATCTTCATGCTTGGTCTTGGGCTTCTTTTCTGGTGAATCCTCTTTGCGTAACACAGCCCCTCCTGGGCGGATTACACAAATAGTTATATCCCCAACAGAGCCCGTATATCTACGGGTTCGCGGTGCATTTGCGGGTCGAAACCCTATCCCCTCTCGGTGTCAAAACCGGCGGATCTCGGGTAGGGGGTCCCGAACTGCGCGTCTAAGGTTGATGGTAACAGGAGACGCGGGACACGATGTTTACCCAGGTTCGGGCCCTCTCTATGGAGGTAATACCCTACTTCCTGCTTGATTGATCTTAATGAATATGAGTATTACAAGAGTAGATCTACCACGAGATCGTAATGGCTAAAACCCTAAAAGTCTAGCCTGTATGGCTAAGATTATGATCGCCTCTACAGACTAAGCCCTCCGGTTTATATAGACACCGGAGGGGACTAGGGTTGTACAAAGTCGGTTACAGAGAAAGGAATCTTCATATCAGGGCGCCAAGCTTGCCTTCCACGCCAAGGAGAGTCCCATCCGGACACGGGAGAGAGTCTTCGGTCTTGTATCTTCACAGCCCATCAGTCCGGCCCATGTACCATAGTCCGGACGCACGGGGACCCCTTAATCCAGGACTCCCTCAGTAGCCCCTGAACCAGGCTTCAATTACGAGGTGTCTGGCGCGCAGATTGTCTTTGGCATTGCAAGGCGGGTTCCTTCTCCGAATACTCCAACACAGTCATCGAACACAACAAACGTGTCTGGCTCTGCAAAACACGTACCACACACCACCGCAGAGAGTATAATATTTCACGAGTCCAATCCGCTGACAACTTGTCGTAGCGTGATATCATGTCCCCGCCTGGTTATTATTTCGAGCCGTTTTCGGCATGCCGCTTCACATTTCAAGATGTTGTTTTTATTGGCACGTCTTGTCGCAGCAGAGATCGTGTCCCCTCATTATGGGATTCTCATCAATACGGGCGTGGGTAATCCAACCATGCCGTCTGCATAGCCCTTGGGAACAGGCAAGTTTTAAGGTGAGTGGGGAGGCGCTTGATATTCACTGCCTTTATAAGGAGATAAGGATTCATTTCTTTCACCCACGCCTTCTCTCTCTCTCTCTCTCACTCTCTCTGCCCTCCCATTCTCGAGCTCTAGCGCCCAAGTCCTCATCCTTTCCGCCTCAAGAAAGCGCTCAACCATGTCCGGATCTGGACCGCAAGGCAAGTGGATGGCCTCCTCCGTCAAGGAGAAGGACATCACCAAGCTTCGGGAGGCCGGGTACCTGGCCAAAGAAATCGCCCACCGGCTTCCGGCCAAGGGGCAGATCGTCGCTACCACGAAGCCCAATGAGAGGGTGGTGTTCATCATCCACTTTATCCGCGGGCTAGGATTTCCTCTCCACCCTTTCGTCCACGGACTCATGTTCTATTACGGGCTAGATTTCCATGATCTAGCCCCAAACTCTTTCCTTAACATCTCGGCATTTATTGTCGTGCGCAAGGCCTTCCTCCGCATTCCACCCCACTTCGGACTGTGACTTAAGATCTTCAACGTGAAGCCGAAGGTGGTGGATGGCCAACACGCAGAGTGCGGAGGTGCCATGGTGAGAAAGATGCCCAACGCCACATGGCCCAAAGGTACCTTTGTGGAGACCGTCAAAGGGTGGCAGCAACTCTAGTTCTATGTCATAGAGCCCCGCGACGCCACCTGGGCCGCGGCTCCCAAATTCAAGTCCGGAACCCCAATGCGGCTCACCTCCTGGCTAGAGAAGGGCCTGAATTGGTCTTCGTCGGACGAGCTGACAGCGCTACAAACACGCATCCAGAGCATGGTGGACAAGAACATCAAGCTCGTCAATGTGATCCAGGTGATGCTAGTTTGCCGGATCCTTCCATGCCAGCGCCGGACTTGCCATTTATGGGAGTTCAATCCGGCCGAACACCAGACCTTGCAACGGTTCTTCAGAACTACGCACGAAGACATCTGGAAGGTCCTCTTTAAGTGCAACGAGACGCGGCCAGAGACGACCAAGGACCGTGGGCATGCCCTGGCCCATCCTGCCAGTGCGGTAAGTCTTTCGCATTTCAAGGTGTATCCTTTACTTGCTTATTCAGGGAAGATACCTAAACCTCACTATTTATTTTTTCAAGGCTGGACAAAGAAGGCGGAACGGATTCGGTGTCCGGCTCCGCTGCCTGAGGAACCAGCCATCCCGCTTTTGACGAAGATGCTAGTCCCTGCGCCTTACCAGGCGCCGGAGAAGAAGGCCAAGGGGGCCAGAAGTGGCCTCCGCCGCAAGGGCGCTTCGGACGTGACGTCCGAAGACACCATGACTCACTCCTCCGTCGCCGAAGACGACGAGGAGGAGGAGGAAGAAAGAAACTCCCCACACCCCCCCCCTTGAGGGGGAAGGAAGAAGAGGGCGGCCTCCACAAATCTAGAGGCAGAGGCGTCCAAGAAAGGGAAGCTCTCTCGCACGGATAACTCCGCGCGGGACATCGATAGCAGCCCAGAGCCGCACCCCCGAGATAAGCCCTGGGCCGAATCGTGAGTACTCAAAGACCCTGACACATTCATGTATTCAGCCTCTCTAGTTCATAGTTTTAACGTGTTGAATCATGCACTTACAGTCCGGCCCGTTCCGACCTCGAGCGATCTTCATCTTCGGGGAATTCGCTGGACCTGAAGGTGATGGACAGCGGGTCCCTTCCGGCGGCCTCCTCTTCCAGGGTCATGGATGACACCGAGGTGTTGTCCCGAAGGATCCTAGGCCAGGGGGAGACGCGGGAGGCCGTCAGGGCGGCGCCAGAGGGTGAAGCCTCGGCCGCCAAACACATGGGGGAGCAAATCCCCATGGAGACTGGCGATGGGGGCCATATTCAGTTCGGACCCCAGCCGAATACGGTCCCGAAGGCCTATGCGGCTCCGGAACCCGACAAGCAGCCTCCTTTGAAAGGAGGAGGTGCGCCTATTCCGCCGGTGACCTCTGTCCGGCCAGAGGCGCCGGAAACTCTAACGGAAGCACTGCGAAGTGCTTCCATTGTTGAGGAACACCATACCCTTGTGGGTACGGTGGTTGAGAGGATTCAGTCCGCGAAGAGCGGACTGACCGAAGCCTGCACAAGCCTTCTAATAGGCTTTGAGGTAAGCAGTGCAATTATGTAAAAAAGAATGTCACAGTATAGACAGTAGCCCCTGGGACACTGTCCAGTGTTCGAAAAGAAAAGCCGGACAGAGGATCAAGTAACTTTCATAGGAAACTAACTAAATATGTCTTATGTGAATAAGCAGGCGTCATTGCTGGCCGCAACCTCTCATGCTGCTGAGGTCTCCGGACTGAAGCAGAGTCTGGAGCGGGTCGAGGAAGAGCTCGGCCGTGTAAAAAGGCAACTGGAGGACAAGCAAGGTATGTGATGACCTTGTGTGTATCCGGAAAGGATGAATGACTTATGCTGACCATAGTGCCATGATATTTGTAGGAGCGGCGACTGAGGTGGAAACCCCCAAGAAAGCGCTGGCTGAGGCCAAAAAGAAAGCGGCAAAGGAGCAAGCCACCCATGAAAAACACGAGGCCAGGGTTGGTGAGGTCCAGCAGGAGCTCCAGGACACCGTCAAGAAATGCGAGTCCTTGGAGTGCAACATTGTTGATCAAGAGACTGAACTCGCCAAGGCTCGCCAGAGCGCACAAGAAGCCCGGGTTGAAGCCCAGGGCACCCTCCAGGAAATCGAGGAGGCCAAGAGAATCGCAGCGGGTAAGGCTTTTATTATGCAAAGCAAGTGTGTGAAGAAGAGGTATCTCTTACTAACCCGGATTTGGAGTTCTCCAGGGGCGTTTGTGGATCTGCCGCGCAGTGTTTCTGACGCTGCAGAATTCTTCCGAGCCGAAGAGATGAGCTCAACGGAGAAGTTGTTCTGGTCGCAATACCTTGCGCCAGAACATCTGGTGCCCTTTAGCGATAAGCTAAAACAGCTAGTCGAACTGCATAGGGTGGCCAAACTGGCCATGAAGGACTTAATAATCCGGCTGTGGCCTGCCGAAGCCATACCCAGCAGCTACTTCGGGCTTGTGAAGCGGCTGGTCAATGCCTGCCCCGGCTTGACGCCATCAAGCGGTCGGTCTGTATCGAAGGTGCGCGGATGGCCTTCGCCCGTGTCAAGGTGCAGTGGGCAAAGATGAATGCCGTCAAGCTCGCGACCGAGGGACGCCCGAGGGAAAGGAGCACCGCACGCCCGAGCGATAATTTAGCGATGTCCTGGAGGGATCCCGCATTGTAGCGGAGCTGTGTGCGAAAGATGTAATCTTTGAATCAATACATTCATGTTATCTCGCCCTGTATTATGAAACAAAGTCGATATGTAATATAATGCTTGTTATTTATTATTATTTGGAATTTTACCTCCTGTGCGGCCATTTTCATGAAATCTGAGAGTTGGCCAGTTGTCGGCTTCAGCCCCCATGTAGGTAGTACGGGGGTGTTCGGGATGGAATCTAAACACTCTTGATCCAATTGTTTCGTCCTTGAAGGAGGTGTTTAGCGCAACGAACCAGGCAATCAGACTATGTGGCTTTATCCCCCTCACTTAACCATAGGAGTTTGACAATAAAAATTTAGGCGCAGCCCCTAGTATCTGAACTAGGGTGTTGTAAACACCTGATCGGGTAAGGACCGATTCGTCGCATAATGCGGAAAAAATCACAAAAGATTTGTAACCTCCGAAGAGCTAACCGGCTCACGCCACATCGTGACAGTCAGTTTTCGGCTTTCTCTACTGAGGTGCTCATCCGGATAAACCAGGACACAATTGCAGTAGTTCTCCCTTTACTACCCTAGCCGATATAGCGGAACGTAAGGTAGTAAGCACAGGAGCCGGGCAACCCAACTATTGACCAAAGACATGATTCGGAGCCAATGCATATAATGCTAAATTCGGAGCGCCGAACTATACTGTAAAAAGTGTTCGGACTTTGTTGCCGTATTATGGGGCGTGATGAAGCCCCTGGCGGATAAAAGCGTACCAAATTGTACGGGTGCGATTTGATAAGAATATCAAAAAAATTGAAGTAGTAAGCTAGTGCCGTAGAAGTTGGGCCACAAACTGTTTCCATTATAGTTTGATTAATACGTTAATGCGTATTTGTACAAGTAGTGCAATAAGCAACAGGGCTATTTAACATGCCACGACCAAGGGAGAGCTGCGTGTGGGTCCTGAAAACAAGTAGAGTGATCATCAAAGAGACCACCTAGAAATTCCCTTATACGTCAATGCTTCTTGCCGTGTTGGTGTATCTATCCTTCGAAAGGACCGATGATCAGGCCGTCAGGAATGGCCTGTGGGAAGGAAACCTGAAAAGGATGTAAAAGAAGAAGTGAAAGTATGTATGTCCAGGGGAGGTCGAGCCGTATTATGGACCACAATCTAGCTATGCCTCCGTCTATGCCCGTGGTATTTTGAGTGTGTAGTTATGTACGCGCGGTACGAACACCGCCGTTTGGTCGGGACTAGGACGGAGGCCAAATTGCTAGTCGAGCTCTTGACGAGCTGGGCTATTGATGTCTACTACACAACCTTCTTCTTGTAGATGTTGTTGGGCCTGCAAGTGCACAGGTTTGTAGGACAGTAGCAAATTTCCCTCAAGTGGATGACCTAAGGTTTATCAATCCGTGGGAGACGTAGGATGAAGATGGTCTCTCTCAAACAACCCTGCAACCAAATAGCAAAAAGTCTCTTGTGTCCCCAACACATCCAATACAATGGTAAATTGTATAGGTGCACTAGTTCGGCGAAGAGATGGTGATACAAGTGCAATATGGATGGTAGACAAAGGTATTTGTAATCTGAAATAATAAAAACAGCAAGGTAACTAATGATAAAAGTGAGTGTAATCGGTATTGCAATGATAGGAAACAAGGCATAGGGTTCATACTTTCACTAGTGCAAGTTCTCTCAACAATAATAACATAGATAGATCATATAACAAGCCCTCGACATGCAACAAAGAGTCACTCCAAAGCCACCAATAGCGGAGAACAAACGTAGAGATTATGGTAGGGTACGAAACCACCTCAAAGTTATTCTTTTGGATCGATCTATTAAAGAGTTCGTACTAGAATAACACCTTAAGACACAAATCAACCAAAACCCTAATGTCACCTAGATACTCCATTGTCACCTCAAGTATCCGTGGGCACGATTATAAGATATGCATCACACAATCTCAGATTCATCCAACCTACACAAAGTACTTCAAAGAGTGCCCCCAAAGTTTCTACCAGAGAGTCAAGAAAACGTGTGCCAACCCCTATGCATAGGTTCGTGGCCGGAACCCGCAAGTTGGTCACCAAAACATACATCAAGTGGCACATGATATCCCATTGTCACCGCAGATAAACACGGCAAGACATACATCAAGTGTTCTCAAATAAAGACTCAATCCGATAAGATAACTTTAAGAGGGAAACTCAATTCATCATAAGAGAGTAGAGGGGGAGAAACATCATAAGATCCAACTACAATAGCAAAGCTCGCGATACATCAAGATCGTGCCATAGAGGGAACACGAGAGAGAACACGAGAGAGAGAGAGAGAGAGAGAGAGAGAGAGAGAGAGAGAGAGAGAGAGAGATCAAACACATAGCTACTGGTACATACCCTCACCCCGAGGGTGAACTACTCCTCCTCGTCATGGATAGCGCCGGATGATGAAGCTGGCCACCGTGATGGTTCCCCCTCAGGTGCCTAACAGACTCTCGAGGTTTTTGGTGGCTACAGAGGCTTGCGGCGGGGGGACTCCCGATCTATCTTGATATTCGATGTTTTTAGGGCGTGAGGCTTATATAGGCGAAAGAAGTCGGTCGGGAGGTGCTCGAGGGCCCACGAGACAGGGGCGCCCTATAGGGGGCCTCCTATCTCGTGGAGTCCTCGGGATCTTCTCGACGTGAACTCCAAGTCTCCGTGATCATATTCTTCCCAAAAATAATGCTGCCAAGGTTTCATTCCGCTTTGGACTCCTTTGATATTCCTTTTCTTTGAAATATCAAACAGTAATAAAACAGCAATATGGGTTGGGCCTCCGGTTAATAGGTTAGTCCCAAAAGTAATATAAAAGTGTATAATAAAGCCCGTAATCATTCAAAACAGATAATAAAATAGCATGAATGCTTCATAAATTATAGATACGTTGGAGACGTATCAGCATCCCCAAGCTTAATTCCTACTCGTCCTCGAGTAGGTAAATGATAAAAGAAAGAATTTATGAAGTGTGAATGCTATAAGGTGCACAAGTTTAATCAATGATAATTCAATCACCTTTTCTAGCATGATAATATGTCATAACAGTAGTTCATCTCATAAAACTTCTCACGATAAAGTAACAAGCAATTCACATGTCAAAGCATAGACCATAAACTTTCTTGAAAACTAGCAAACTTCATTCTTAGTCATCAAACAATTGCAATTCATCTTATTTTCAGGAAGGGTCTATGTCAGAGCTTTAATTTAGCAAACTTCACATACTCAACTATCATATAGTCTTCTACAATTGCTAACACTCACGCAATACTTGTGGTTATGAAGTTTTAATCAGACACAGAGAAAGATAGGGGCTTATAATGTTGCCTCCACACATATTCACCTTTGGGTGATGTCAACAATAATAGTTCATGCTAACTTACATCCAATTGGATATATATATATATATCAGGATCACCCCAACACGAAGTGCTTGCCAAAGGATAAAATGAAAAAGGGAAAGGTGAAGATCACCTTGACTCTTGCATAAAGTAAAAGACATAAAGTAAAAGATAGGCCATTCGCAGAGGGAAGCAGAGGTTGTCATGCGCTTTTAGGGTTGGATACACAAAATCTTAATGCGAAAGAACGTTACTTTATATTGCCCCTTGTATATGGACCTTTATTATGCAGTCCGTCGCTTTTATTGCTTCCATAACAAGATCGTACAAAGCTTATTTTCTCCACACTAATAAGTCATGCATATTTAGAGAGCAATTTTTATTGCTTGCACCGATGACAACTTACTTGAAGGATCTTACTCAATCCATAGGTAGGTATGGTGGACTCTCATGGCAAAACTGGGTTTAAGGATATTTGGAGGCACAAGTAGTATCTCTACTTGGTGCAAGGAATTTTGGCAGAACGAGGGGGAAAGGCAAGCTCAACATGTTTGAATGATCCATGACAATATACTTTAATTGAGATGTCGGAAAACATAACCCATTATGTTGTCTTCCTTGTCCAACATCAACTCTTTAGCATGTCATACTTAATGAGTGCTCCCAATTATAAAAGATGTCTAGGATAGTGTATTTATATGTGAAATCCCTCTTCCTTCAATATTCTTTCATGAATTGTTCAAATGACCAATACAATGCTTGCTAACCTTCAATAAATTTACAACCTCTACTTATTAGATGTGAAGTCATTACTCCCCATGGGATAAACAAATGAAACATATATAATTTCAGATTTATGACAATCAACTCATTCAACAATTTACTCATAGGATATAAGTGAAGTACACGAGTAAATGAAAAACTACTCCAAAAAGATATAAGTGAAGATCAATGAGTAGCTAAATAATTATGTAACTATATGAAGACTCTATCTCATTTAAGAATTTCAGATCTTGGTATTGTATTCAAACAGCAAGCAAAACAAAATAAAATGACATTGCAAGGATAGCACAACTCATGTGAAGAAGCAAAAACTTTAGGCTCAACCGATACTAACCAATAGTTGTTGAAGAAGAAAGGTGGGATGCCTACGGGGCATCCCCAAGCTTAGATGCTTGATACTTGTTGAAATATTATCTTGGGGTGCCTTGGGAATCCCCAAGCTTAGTCTCTTGCCACTCCTTATTCCATAGTCCATCGAATCTTTACCCAAAACTTGAAAACTTCACAACACAAAACTTAACAGAAAACTCGTGAGCTCCGTTAGCGAAAGAAAACAAAATGCCACTTCAAGGTACTGTAATGAACTCATTATTTATTTATATTGGTGTAATATCTACTGTATTCCAATTTCTCTATGGTTCATACCCTCCGATACTACTCATAGATTCATCAAAATAAGCAAACAACACACGGAAAACAGAATCTGTCAAAAACAGAATAGTCTGTAGTAATCGGTAACTAACGCAAATTTCTGGAACTCAAAAATTCTACCAAAATAGGAAGTCCTAGGAATTTTGTCTATTGATCTACAGCAAAAAGAATCAATGCAAAAGCACTTTTCTGTGATTTACTAAAAAAAATCTCGTGCGCGCAAAGTTTCTGTTTTTCAGCAGAATCAAATTAACTATCACCATAGGTTATCCTATAGGTCTTACTTGGCACTTTATTGAAAAAAACTATAAAACATGATTACGACAGTAGCATAATCATGTGGACACACAAAAACAGTAAGGGTAAATTTTGGGTTGTCTCCCAACAAGCGCTTTTCTTTAATTACTTTCTAGCTAGCCATGATGATTTCAATGATGCTCACATAAAAGATAAGAATTGAAACATAAAGAGAGCATCATGAAGAATATGTCTATCACATTTAAGCCTAAACCACTTCCTATGCATAGGTACTTTGTGATCAAACAACTTATGGGAACAATGATCAACTAGCATAGGAAGGTAAAACAAGCATAAGTTCAAAAATTGAAGCACATAGAGAGGAAACTTGACATTATTGCAACTCCTACAAGCATATGTTCCTCCCTCATGATAATTTTCAGTAGCATAATGAATGAATTAAACAATATAACCAGCACCTAAAGCATTCTTTTCATGATCTACTAGCATAGAAAATTTACTACTCTCCACATAAGCAAAATTCTTCTCATTCGGAATAGTGGGAGTATCATAAGAGACTTGAACACTAAAAATTGTTTCCACATTAAAAGAGTAATGTTAAGAAAAAGGGTAATCATAATCATGACAATATTTGTACATATAATCATCACTACTTTTTATAGCATAAGTTTCATCACAATAATCATCATAAGTAGCAACTTCGTTCTCATCATAATCGATTGAAACCTCTCCCAAGATAGTGGAATCACTAAATAAAGTTGACACTCTTCCAAATCCACTTTCATATTAATCACAATAAAATTCAACATCCTCCAAAATAGTGGTATCACTACTTCCTAAAGTTGACACTCTTCCGAACCCACTTTCATCAATATAATCATCATAGGTAGGAGGCATGCTATCATCATAACAACTTTTCATATCAAAACTTGGGGTGCTAAAAATATCATCTTCATTAAACATAGCATCCCCAAGCTTGGGACAAACATTAATTTCAGCAAATATATTCTCAAATATTTCATCCTCATCAAACATAGCTTCCCCAAGCTTGGGCTCTTTCATATCATAAGCATAATCACTCTCATCATTAAAAATATTGATAGCACCAATAGTATAGCAATTATCATCATCACAATGAGTAGTAGGGGCAACATCATTTGGAAGGGATACTTTTTACCTATGTTGCCCCTTATTTTCCTTTTCTTCTTCACATTATGTGTGAGTTCAACCTTCCTCTTTGAGCTCCTTATTGACGAGATTGGTTGAATAGAAAGCTCCTCCTCGTTACCTAATTCATCATAAGAAATAATAGGAGGATATTGGGAAGTCTCTTCCCTTTAATTATGATTCTCATCATCTTCTATTTTCTTTCTTTTCTTTAGGTAATTGGCAATATAAGGATTTTCAATGCAATTCTCCGCACAAAACATATAAATCTTTTCAAAATCAATATCAAGAAAATGCTTAAGATTAAATTCTGGAATAGGCTTAGTTAAACGTTTCAACTCTTCACAACCCAAAAGCAATCTAAGTTCATTGTAATGAGAAAGGGAGATCAAATCATCACAATTTTTGGACACGATCCGATCATGAAACAATTTGCATTGGAGATGTAAATGATCTTGTTTATTGCAAGATTCACAACAGGAAAGATATCTCAAATTCTCCGCACTCTTATCTAGCCTTTCTTGCAACTTCTTAGTATCTATATACTTATGCATCTTGCAATATATATCTTCTTTATTTGGTATGTTCATGCAAACATGCACTCCACAAAAGTTGACATGCTTATGAGAGATATTTTCATCATGACTAGAGCAATCATCATTAGTACTATGGATATTCAAGGAGTTTATACTAACAACATTGCAATCATGCTCATCATTCAAAGATTTAGTACCAAGCATTCTAAAGCATTCTTCTTCTAGCACTTGAGCACAATTTTCCTTTCTATCAAACTCACGAAAGATATTAAAAAGACGAAGCGTATGAGACAAACTTAACTCCAATTTTTTTGTAGTTTTATTTTATAAACTAAACTAGTGATAAAACAAGAAACAAAAAGATTCGATTGCAAGATCTAAAGATATACCTTCAAGCACTCACCTCCCCGGAAACGGCGCCAGAAAAGAGTTGGATGTCTACTACACAACCTTCTTCTTGTAGACGTGGTTGGGCCTGCAAGTGCACAGGTTTGTAGGACAGTAGCAAATTTCCCTCAAGTGGATGACCTAAGGTTTATCAATCCGTGGGAGGCATAGGATGAAGATGGTCTCTCTCAAACAACCCTGCAACCAAATAACAAAAAGTCTCTTGTGTCCCCAACACACCCAATACAATGGTAAATTGTATAGGTGCACTAGTTCGGCGAAGAGATGGTGATACAAGTGCAATATGGATGGTAGACAAAGGTATTTGTAATCTGAAATAATAAAAACAGCAAGGTAACTAATGATAAAAGTGAGCGTAAAGGGTATTGCAATGATAGGAAACAAGGCATAGGGTTCATACTTTCACTAGTGCAAGTTCTCTCAACAATAATAACATAGATAGATCATATAACAAGTCCTCGACATGCAACAAAGAGTCACTCCAAAGCCACCAATAGCGGAGAACAAACGTAGAGATTATGGTAGGGTACGAAACCACCTCAAAGTTATTCTTTTGGATCGATCTATTAAAGAGTTCGTACTAGAATAACACCTTAAGACACAAATCAACCAAAACCCTAATGTCACCTAGATACTCCATTGTCACCTCAAGTATCCGTGGGCACGATTATAAGATAACTTCAAGAGGGAAACTCAATTCATCACAAGAGAGTAGAGGGGGAGAAACATCATAAGATCCAACTACAATAGCAAAGCTCGCGATACATCAGGATCGTGCCATAGAGGGAACACGAGAGAACACGAGAGAGAGAGAGAGAGAGAGAGAGAGAGAGAGAGAGAGATCAAACACATATCTACTGGTACATACCCTCAGCCCCGAGGGTGAACTACTCCTCCTCGTCATGGATAGCACCGGATGATGAAGATGGCCACGGTGATGGGTTCCCCCCCGTGGTGTCAAACGGACTCGAGAGGTTTTGGTAGCTCTGAGAGGCTTGCGGCGGCGGAACTCCCGATCTATCTTGATATTCGATGTTTTTAGGGTACGTAGGCTTATATAGGCGAAAGAAGTCGGTCGGGAGGTGCTCGAGGGGCCCACGAGACAGGGGGGCGCGCCCTATAGGGGGGCGTGCCCTCCTATCTCGTGGAGTCCCCAGGGATCTTCTGACGTGAACTCCAAGTCTCCAGGATCAAATTCTTCCCAAAAATAACGCTGCCGAAGGTTTCATTCCGTTTGGACTCCGTTTGATATTCCTTTTCTTCGAAATACTGAAACAGGCAATAAAACAACAATATGGGTTGGGCCTCCGGTTAATAGGTTAGTCCCAAAAGTAATATAAAAGTGTATAATAAAGCCCGTAATCATTCAAAACAGATAATAAAATAGCATGAATGCTTCATAAATTATATATACGTTGGAGACGTATCAGCTGTCCTGCTGCAGAGTAGTCCGGACTCGTTTGATAGTGTCCGGGAGCTTGGCCGCCGAATTAAGATTCTGTTTGAAAAGGCCGCTCTGTGCCTCTCGCGCTAGGGCCGCGGTTTGCTCCTCGGTACGGAGGGAGCGTTTCGTGTTTCCATTAACTGTCACACCGCGTGGTCCGGGCATCTTGAGCTTCAGATAAGCATAGTGTGGCACCGCATTGAATCAAGCAAATGTGGTTCGTCCGAGCAGTGCGTGATAGCCGTTGCGGAAGGGGACGATATCGAAGATCAATTCTTCGCTTCGGAAGTTGTCCGGGGATCCAAACACAACCTCAAGTGTGATTGAGCCCGTACAGCGGACCTCTACACCTGGTATGACTCCTTTAAAGGTAGTTTTTGTGGGCTTGATCCTTGAGGGATCGATGCCCATTTTGCGCACTGTCCTGATAGAGCAGGTTCAGGCTGGTGCCGCCGTCCATGAGGACTCGAGTGAGATGGAATCCATCAATGACTGGGTTGAGGACCAGTGTGGCTGAACCTCCATGACGGATACTGGTCGGATGGTCCCTGCGATCGAAGGTGATCGGATAGGATGACCTTGGATTGAATTTTGGGGCGACTGGCTCTATCACATAGACGTCCCTGAGCGCGCGTTTGCGCTCCCTCTTGGGGATATGGGTAGCGTATATCATGTTCACCGTTTTAACCTGGGGGGGGGGGGGGACTTCTTCTGTCCCCCTGTGTTCGGCGGATGGGGCTCTTCGTCGTCATTCTCACTTTGCGACCCCTTCTCCTTGTTTCCGGCATTTAACTTGCCGGCCTATTTAAAAACCCAACAGTCTCTGTTGGTATGATTGGCTGGTTTATGAAAGGTGTCGTGGATCTGACATGGATGATCGAGTATGCGCTCCAAGCTGGAAGAGCCCGGATTGCTCTTTTTGTATGGCTTCTTCTGCTGACCAGACTTGGAGCCACTGAATCCGGCGTTAACTGTTGTGTCATTGATATTGTCACCGTTGTTTCGACGCTTGTGTATGTTGCATCGGGTCTTGCCGTTGCTATTTCTGGCTTCCGAAGTGCCAGGGTCACTTGAATTGTTACTGCTACGGGCTAGCCAACTATCTTCGCCCGCGCAAAAGAGGGTCAAAAGCGCCATGAGGGCTGCCATAGACTTTGGCTTTTCTTGGCCAAGGAGTCGGGCGAGCCATTCATCGCGGATGCTATGTTTAAAGGCCACTAGGGCTTCGGCATCCGGGCAGTCGACGATCTGGTTCTTTTTAGTTAGGAACCTAGTCCAGAATTTCCTGGTTGACTCTCCGGGCGGTTGGACTATGTGGCTTAAGTCATCAGCATCCGGAGGTTGAACATATGTACCTTGGAAGTTATCCAGGAAAGCTTCTTCCAAGTCTTCCCAGCTGCCAATGGAGTTTTCGGGCAGACTGTTCAACCAGTGCCGAGCTGGTCCTTTGAGTTTTAGTAGGAGGTATTTGATGGCATGCAGATCATCACCGCGGGCCATATGAATATGGAGAAGAAAATCATCGATCCACACCGCGGGATCTGTTGTCCCATCATATGATTCGATGTTGACGGGCTTAAACCCTTCTGGGAATTCGTCCTCCATTGCTTCGTCTGTAAAGCAAAGGGGGTGTGCGGCGCCTCTATATTGGGCCACATCGCGGCGTAGCTCAGATGGAGTCCGTATGCGGTTCTTGGCCCGGGCGTGATTATGATTGTTGCGTCCGGCTAAGTAGCCGTTGTCGCATGTCGGGGCGCGCCCCGCGATCCATAGATCGATCTGTTCTGACCTGCTCTATTGTCCAAGTCCTAACGTAGGTCATATGTATATCCCCGAGCTGTTGTATGTCTACCTTTACGGCGAGGTGGTATGGGCTGGTGTTCAGCTTGAGTTGCCGCTTTGTCCCGGCCACGTGGTGGTCGGTCAGCCGCATTACACGCTGATGGAACGGGCTCAAGGGCCTCGTCGTCGAATTGAGGTAGTAGTCTGCGCTTCGGGTAACTTTTGGTTGGGCGCTCGAGGCCGTATTCCTCGGCTGCCAGGCCATTAGTCCACCTGTCATTGAGCAGATCCTGATCGGCTTGAAGCTGTTGTTGCCGCTTTTTCAGGCTCCTTGCAGTGGCGATTAGCCGGCGCTTAAAGCGCTCCTACTTGAGAGGTTCCTCGGGTACGATGAAGTCTTCGTCACCGAGGCTCACCTCATCCTCGGAGGGTGGTAGATAATTGTTGTCCTTTGAGTCTTCGTTTATGGCCTATTCATCAGGGCTAACTTGCCCATCTTCCCGATTGTCATGTTCGGCAGTTTGCTCGTCGGGGTCTTCTCTGTCTTCGGCACCGTCTGGAGTGTTATCGTCTCCTCTACCGGTGTTGTTGTATTTTCTGCGGCGTGATTTAGAGCGGCGCCGCTGACGTCGGTGCTTTGGTTGTATCTCAGGAGGTTCATCCTCTACTGGATCTTCCTTGTCATCGCCGCTATTCTCTTTGGGTGTATCCACCATGTATACGTCGTATGGGGAGGTGGCCGTCCAACGTCCGGTAAACGGAGGGTTTTCGGCCTGCTCCTCTCCAGCATCATCGTCCATACCGTTGATGTCTTCGGAGCTGTAATCAAGCATGTCGGTTAAGTCTTCAACAGTGGCTATTAAGTGGGAGGTGGGTGGGAAGCAAAATTCCCCGTCATCAGCCCCCATCTCAAACCTGATATAATTCGGCTGTGAGTTCCCTGCTAAGGAGAGGGTTTTTAATGAGTTTAGCACTTCGCCTAAAGGTGAGTGCCGCAAGATGTTCGCGGCGCTGAATTCGACGATCGATGTCCGATCAAGCTCGATGCACGTGGTTCGAAACCTATAGCCGGACACGAGTCCGAGGTTCCGGTGGTGTAGATTCCACCCGAGGTTGGGTCTGTGTGCGGCTCCAACGCCGCTGAGTCTGCGGCTTCCGTGGCGGGATTGAGCTTCCCGTCCTCGGATGGCGCGATATGCTCCGGATCTAGGGCCAGAGCAGTTACAGGCGCTATCTTCTGGGTGTGGTCCGATGACAGATTTAAGTCATGTTCATTGTGGTGGCACGGAGCGGGTGCCGTGGGCTCGAATCCATGGAAGATCAAGTCTCCGCGGATATCAGCGACGTAGTTCAAGCTTCCAAATCTGACCTGATGGCCAGGGGCGTAGCTGTCGGTCTGCTCTAGATGGCCAAGCGAGTTGGCCCGTAGTGCGAAGCCGCCGAATACGAAGATATGTCCGGGGAGGAAGACTTCCCCCTAGATAGCATCGTTGTAGATTATTGACGGGGCCATCGAACCTCTTGAAGACGATGCAGCGGAACTCTATATGAAAGCACCAATGTCGGTGTCAAAACCGGCAGATCTCGGGTAGGGGGTGCCGAACTGCACGTCTAAGGTTGATGGTAACAGGAGAACGAGGACACGATGCTTACCCAGGTTCGGGCCCTCTCTATGGAGGTAATACCCTACTTCCTGCTTGATTGATCTTGATGAATATGAGTATTACAAGAGTAGATCTACCACGAGATCGTAATGGCTAATACCCTAAAAGTCTAGCCTGTATGACTAAGATTATGATCGCCTCTACGGACTAAGCCCTCTGGTTTAGATAGACACCGGAGGGGACTAGGGTTGTACAAAGTCGGTTACAGAGAAAGGAATCTTCATATCAGGGCACCAAGCTTGCCTTCCACGCCAAGGAGAGTCCCATCCGGACACGGGAGAGAGTCGTCGGTCTTATATCTTCACAGCCCATCAGTCCGGCCCATGTACCATATTTCGGACGCCCAAGGACCCCTTAATCCAGGACTCCCTCACCCCCTGATACGTCTCCAACGTATCTATTATTTTTTATTGTTCCATGTTATATTATATTCTGATTTGGACATTAATGGGCTTTGTTATACACTTTTATATTATTTTTGGGACTAACCTATTAACCGGAGGCCCAGCCCAGAATTGTTGTTTTTTGCCTATTTCAGAGTTTCACAGAAAAAGAATATCAAACGGAGTCCAAACGGCATAAAACCTTCGGGAACGTGATTTTTGCAATGAACGTGATCCAGAGGACTTGGACCCTACGTCAAGACATCAACCAGAAAGGCACGAGGTAGGGGGGCGCGCCTACCCCCCTAGGCGCGCCCTCCACCCTCATGGGGCCCACGTTGCTCCACCGACGTACTTCTTCCTCCTATATATACCTACGCACCCCCAAACTACCGAGATCTGAGCCAAAACCTAATTCCACCGCCGCAACCTTCATGCCGTGAGATCCCATCTTGGGGCCTTTTCCGAGCTCCACCAAGGGGCATCGATCGAGAGGGCTTCTACATCAACACCATAGCCTCTCCGATGATGTGTGAGTAGTTTATCTCAGACCTTCGGGTCCATAGTTATTAGCTAGATGGCTTCTTCTCTCTTTTTGGATCTCAATACAATGTTCTCCCCCTCTCTTGTGGAGATCTATTCGATGTAATCTTCTTTTGCGATGTGTTTGTTGAGACCGATGAATTGTGGGTTTATGATCAAGTTTATCTATGAACAATATTTGAATCTTCTCTGAATTCTTTTATGTATGATTGGTTATCTTTGCAAGTCTCTTCGAATTATCAGTTTGGTTTGGCCTACTAGATTGATCTTTCTTGCAATGGGAGAAGTGCTTAGCTTTGGGTTCAATCTTGTGGTGTCCTTTCCCAAAGGATGAGGGGCAGCAAGGCACATATTGTATTGTTGCCATCGAGGATAAAAAGATGGGGTTTATATCATATTGCATGAGTTTATCCCTCTACATCATGTCATCTTACTTAAAGCGTTACTCTGTTCTTTTGAACTTAAGACTCTATATGGATGCTGGATAGCGGTCGATGTGTGGAGTAATAGTAGTAGATGCATGCAGGAGTCGGTCTACTTGTCGCGGACGTGATGCCTATATACATGATCATACCTAGATATTCTCATAACTATGCTCAATTCTGTCAATTGCTCAACAGTAATTTGTTTACCCATCGTAATACTTATGCTCTCGAGAGAAGCCACTAGTGAAACCTATGGCCCCCGGGTCTATTTTCCATCATATTAGTCTTCCAACACTTAGCTATTTTCTTTGTCTTTTATTTTACTTTGCATCTTTATCATAAAAATACCAAAAATATTATCTTATCATATCTATCAGATCTCACTTTCGTAAGTGACCGTGAAGGGATTGACAACCCCTTTATTGCGTTGGTTGCGAGGATTTTATTTGTTTGTGTAGGTGCGAGGGACTCGTGCGTGGCCTCCTACTGGATTGATACCTTGGTTCTCAAAAACTGAGGGAAATACTTACGCTGCTTTACTGCATCACCCTTTCCTCTTCAAGGGAAAACCAACGCAATGCTCAAGAGGTAGCAAGAAGGATTTCTGGCGCCGTTGCCGGGGAGGCTCACGCAAGGTCAAGTCATGATTTGGACTCCCGACAACGAGCCATTTCTGGTGCCGTTGCCGGGGAGTCTACGCAAAAGTCAACATACCAAGTACCCATCACAAACTCTTATCCCCCGCATTAAATTATTTGCCATTTGCCTCTCGTTTTCCTCTCCCTCACTTCACCCTTGCCGTTTTATTCGCCTTCTTCCCGTATGCCTTTTTGTTTGTGTTTCCACATGCCTTTTATTTGCTTGCATCTTTGCTTGCTAAGAATCTATTGATATGGATCCACTCAAAGTGTTCTACTTGGATCATCTTCGATCCTTATGCGCTCGTGCTAAAACCCCAACTAGCCTAGTTGATGGGAAATCTTTAGATGAGCATGCTCATTTTGTGCGTCACCGTTTGCCTGAAAAAGGGAAACTCTTATGGAATCAAATAAACAAATTGATGCGTTATGCTTGGAATCTTTATGAAATTTGTGATATTACTTGTTGCTCTAAGAACCCTAAAAACACCTTCCCTACCTATGTGAGTTTAATGAAAATAAAATCGTATCTTCTTATGCAAAGGGTGTTTATAGCTACTATGATATTGAACAAATTGAAGAATTTGTTGCTTTTAAGGGTTCTTATGAAGTTGCTTCTTTAATTGAAAAGTATGATACTACTCTTTACGAATCTGAAAATCTTGACATACTTGAATATTGCTATAAAAACTATGCTCATAATGTCCATGTCAAAGAATTTATTGAAAGAATGACCGTTGCTTCTAAAGAAAATAATGATATGCACGAATCTATAGATAATTATGATTCCGATGATTTGATTGAAATATCCCTTGATGAACATGATGCTTGCTATCCTTGTGGCCATGATGCCAATATTTATGAAGATGAATTTGCTATAGTTCCTTATGTTAAACATGAGATCGTTGCTATTGCACCCATACTTGGTAGTTCCTTCGATGAAAAGCATGATTGCAATAATTTTACTATAAATTTTCTTAAGGTAAATTGTGCTAATAATATGCAAAACCCTATGCTTGGGGATGCTAAGATTGCTATGTCTACTACTTATTGCAATGATCATGATTGGGGTCATTCTTCTTATGATCTTGAAAATTTATTTAAGCCCCATGATGAACATGAGATTGATAATAGTGTTTACAATATTATTGAAAGTGGGTTTGGAAGAATGTCAACTTTAGATCCCATATATTTGGATTTTGATCAATCTTATGAAGTTTTTGATAAAAGTGGGTTCGGAGAGGTCGTGACTTTAGCTAATGTTAATCCCACTATTTTGGAAGAGTGTCAACTTTGCATACATGTGGATCGTGTTAAGCATATGTTTTGTGATAGCTATATTGTTGAATTTGCTTATGATCCTACATGTAATTATTATGAGACAGGAAAATATGGTTGTAGAAATTTTCATGTTGCTAAATTACCTCTCGTCATGTTGAGATTGCTATTGTTTCTTTCCACCTCCTTGCATATGCTAGTTTTTGCTTGTCTTGATAATTTGTTTGCCTATAAGATTACTATGCATAGGAAATATGTTAGACTTAGATGTGTTTTGTCACGTGTTTTATGATGCTCTCTTTATGCTTCAATTCTTGTCCTTCATGTGAGCATCATTAAAATTATCAATACCTAGCTAGGGGTGCTAAACGATAGCGCTAGTTGGGAGTCAACCCAATTTTATTTTTAGTTTTTTGCTTCTTAATTCTGTTTAGGAATAAATATTTGATATAGACTCTGGTTAGATTTATATTTATGTTTTAATTAGTGTTTGTGCCAAGTTTAACCTATAGGATCTTCTTGGATGATACTTATTTGATCTTGCTGAAAATTACAGAAACTTTCTGTTCACGAAAATAATTTTTATGAATCACAAGAACATGATAAAATATTGATTACAATTCCTTATGATTAATAAACAAATTGTCTAGGATTTCCTATTTTGGCTAAATTTTTTGAGTTCCAAAAGTTTGCGTTAGTTACAGATTACTACAGACTGTTCTGTTTTTGACAGATTCTGTTTTTCGTGTGTTGTTTGCTTATTTTAATGAATCTATGGCCAGTAAAATAGTTTATAAACCATAGATAAGTTGTAATACAGTAGGTTTAACACCAACATAAATAAAGAATGAGTTCATTACAGTACCTTGAAGTGGTGTTTTGTTTTCTTTCGCTAACGGAGCTCACGAGATTTTCTGCTGAGTTCTGTGTTGTGAAGTTTTCAAGTTTTGGGTAAAAGATTTGATGGATTATGGAACAAGGAGTGGAAAGAGCCTAAGCTTGGGGATGCCCATGGCACCCCAAGATAATCTATGGACACCTAAAAGCCAAATCTTGGGGATGCCCCCGGAAGGCATCCCCTCTTTCGTCTACTTCCATCGGTTACTTTACTTGGAGCTATATTTTTATTCACCACATGATATGTGTTTTGCTTGGAGCGTCTTGTATTATTTGAGTCTTTATTTGTTTGTTTGCCACAATCATCCTTGCTGTACACACCTTTTGAGAGAGACACACATGATTCGGAAATTGTTAGAATACTCTATGTGCTTCACTTATATCTTTTGAGTTATATAGTTTTTGCTCTAGTGCTTCACTTATATCTTTTAGAGCACGGTGGAGGATTTCTTTTATAGAAACTATTGTTCTCTCATGCTTCACTTAGATTATTTTGAGAGTCCTACAAAACAGCGTGGTAATTTTCTTTAATTATGATAGGCATTCAAGATTAATAAAAAAATTCTTATGAGTGTGTTGAATACTATGAGAAGTTAGATGCTTGATAATTGTTTTGAGATATGGACATCATGATATTAGAGTCATGCTAGTTGAGTAGTTGTGAATTTGACAAATACTTGTGTTAAAGTTTGTGATTCCCGTAGCATGCACATATGGTCAACCGTTATGTGATGAAGTCGGAGCATGATTTATTTATTGATTGTGTTGCTTATGAGTGGCGGTCGGGGACGAGCGATGGTCTTTTCCTACCAATCTATCCCCCTAGGAGCATGCGTGTAATACTTTGCTTTGATAACTTGTAGATTTTTGCAACAAGTATATGAGTTCTTTATGACTAATGTTGAGTCCATGGATTATACGCACTTTTCTTCCTTCCACCATTGCTAGCCTCTCTAATACCGCGCAGTTTTCGCCGGTATCATACACCCACCATATACCTTCCAAAAAACAGCCACCATACCTACCTATCATGGCATTTCCATAGCCATTTCGAGATATATTGCCATGCAACTTACCACCGTTCAGTTTATTATGACACGCTCCATCATTGTCATATTGCTTTGCATGATCATGTAGTTGACATTGTATTTGTGGCAAAGCCACCGTTCATAATTCTTTCATACATGTCACTTTTGATTCATTGCATATCCCGGTACACCGCCGGAGGCATTCACATAGAGTCATATTTTGTTCTAAGTATTGAGTTGTAAGTAAATAAAAGTGTGATGATCATCATTTTTTAGAGCATTGTCCCAAGTGAGGAAAGGATGATGGAGACTATGATTCCCCCACAAGTCGGGATGGGACTCCGGACTAAATAAAAAAAGGCCATAAAAAAGAGAAAAGGCCCAACAAAATTAGAGAAAAAGAGAGAAGGGACTATGTTACTATCCATTTACCATACTTGTGCTTCAAAGTAGCACCATGATCTTCATGATAGAGAGTCTCCTATGATATCACTTTCATATACTAGTAGGAAATTTTCATTATAGAACTTGGCTTGTATATTCCAATGATGGGCTTCCTCAAAATGCCCTAGATCTTCGCGAGCAAGCGAGTTGGATGCACACCCACTTAGTTCCTTTTGTTGAGCTTTCATATACTTATAGCTCTAGTGCATCCGTTGCATGGCAATCCCTACTCACTCACATTGATATCTATTAATGGGAATCTCCATAGACCGTTGATACGCCTAGTTGATGTGAGACTATCTTCTCCTTTTTTTTGTCTTCTCCACAACCACCATTCTATTCCACATATAGTGCTATGTCCATGACTCACGCTCATATATTGCGTGAAGATTAAAAAAGTTTGAGAACATCAAAAGTATTAAACAATTGCTTGGCTTGTCATCGGGGTTGTGCATGATTTAAATACTTTGTGTGGTGAAGATAGAGCATAGCCAGACTATATGATTTTGTAGGGATAACTTTCTTTGGCCATGTTATTTTGAGAAGACATAATTGCTTAGTTAGTATGCTTGAAGTATTATTATTTTTATATCAATATTAAACTTTTGTCTTGAATCTTTCGGATCTGAATATTCATACCACAATTAAGAGAATTACATTGAAATTATGCCAAGTAGCATTCCACATCAAAAATTCTATTTTTATCATTTACCTACTCGAGGACGAGCAGGAATTAAGCTTGGGGATGCTTGATACGTCTCCAACGTATCTATAATTTTTTATTGTTCCATGCTATATTATATTCTGTTTTGGACATTAATGGGCTTTATTATACACTTTTATATTATTTTTGGGACTAACCTATTAACCGGAGGCCCAGCCCAGAATTGCTGTTTTTTGCATATTTCAGAGTTTCGCAGAAAAAGAATATCAAACAGAGTCCATACGCAATAAAACCTTCGGGAACGTGATTTTCGGAATGAACGTGATCCAGAGGACTTGGACCCTACGTCAAGACATCAACCAGGAAGGCACGAGGTAGGGGGCGCGCCTTGAAGGAAATATGCCCTAGAGGCAATAATAAAGTTATTATTTATTTCCTTATTTCATGATAAATGTTTATTATTGATGCTAGAATTGTATTAACCAGAAACATAATACTTGTGTGAATACATAGACAAACAGTGTCACTAGTATGCCCCTACTTTACTAGCTCGTTGATCAAGGATGGTTATGTTTCCTAGCCATAGACATGAGTTGTCATTTGATTAACGGGATCACATCATTAGGAGAATGATGTGATTGACTTGACCCATTCCGTTAGCTTAGCACTTGATCGTTCAGTATGTTGTTATTGCTTTCTTCATGACTTATACATGTTCCTATGACTATGAGATTATGCAACTCCGTTTACCGGAGGAACACTTTGTGTGCTACCAAACGTCACAACATAACTGGGTGATTATAAAGGTGCTCTACAGGTGTCTTCGAAGGTACTTGTTGGGTTGGCGTATTTCGAGATTAGGATTTGTCACTCTGATTGTCGAAGAGGTATCTTTGGGCCCACTCGGTAATGCACATCACTTAACCTTGCAAGCATTGCAACTAATGAATTAGTTGCGGGATGATGTACTACGGAACGAGTAAAGAGACTTGCCGGTAACGAGATTGAACTAGGTATTGAGATACCGACGATCGAATCTCGGGCAAGTAACATACCGATGACAAAGGGAACACCGTATGTTGTTATGCGGTCTGACCAATAAAGATCTTCGTAGAATATGTGGGAGCCAATATGAGCATCCAGGTTCCGCTATTGGTTATTGACCGAAGACGTGTCTCGGTCATGTCTACATAGTTCTCGAACCCGTAGGGTCCGCACGCTTAACGTTTCGATGACAGTTATATTATGAGTTTATATGTTTTGATGTACCGAAGATTGTTCGGAGTCCCGAATGTGATCACGGACATTACGAGGAGTCTCTAAATGGTCGAGACATGAAGATTGATATATTGGAAGCCTATATTTGGATATCGAAAGTGTTCCGGGTGAAATTGGGATTTTACCAGAGTACCGGAGGGGTTACCGGAACCCCCCGGGGGTTAATGGGCCATAATGGGCCTTAGTGGAGAAGAGGAGAGGCGGCCAGGGCAAGGGCCGCGCACCCCTCCCCCCTAGTCCGAATAGGACAAGGAGAGGGGGGCAGCGCCCCCCCCCCTTCCTTCTTCTCCTCCACCTCTTTTCCCCTCTTCTCCTAATCCAACAAGGAAAAGGGAGGGAGTCCTACTCTCGGCGGGAGTAGGACTCCTCTGTAGCCCCTCCTCTGGCTGGCCGCACCTCCCCTTGCTCCTTTATATCTGGGGGCAGGGGCACCCTAGAGACACAACAATTGATCTGTTGATCTTTTAGCGTGTCGCGGTGCCCCCTCCACCATAGTCCACCTCGATATCTTCAGAAGCGGTGCTTAGGCGAAGCCCTGCGTCGGTAGAACATCATCATCGTCACCACGCCGTCGTGCTGACAAAAATCTCCCTCAACACTCGGCTGGATCGAAGTTCGAGGGACGTCATCGGGCTGAACGTGTGCTGAACTCAGAGGTGTCGTGCGTTCGGTACTTGATCGATCGGATCGTCAAGACGTACGACTACATCAACCGCGCTGTGCTAACGCTTCCGCTTTCGGTCTACGAGGGTACATGGACAACACTCTCCCCTCTCGTTGCTATGCATCACCATGATCTTGCGTGTGCGTAGGAATTTTTTTGAAATTACTACGTTCCCCAACACGCCTACCCCCCTGGGCGCGCCCTCCACCCTCGTGGGGCCCACATTGCTCCACCGATGTACTTCTTCCTCCTATATATACCTCGCACCCCAAACTACGGATCACGGAACCAAAACCTAATTCCACCGCCGCAACCTTCTGCATGCCGTGAGATCCCATCTTGGGGCCTTTTAAAGTAGCTCTACCAAGGGGGGCATCGATCACGGAGGGCTTCTACATCAACACCATAGCCTCTCCGATGATGTGTGAGTAGTTTACCTCAGACCTTCGGGTCCATAGTTATTAGCTAGATGGCTTCTTCTCTCTTTTTGGATCTCAATACAATGTTCTCCCCCTCTCTTATGGAGATCTATTCGATGTAATCTTCTTTTGTGATGTGTTTGTTGAGACCGATGAATTGTGGGTTTATGATCAAGTTTATCTATGAACAATATTTGAATCTTCTCTGAATTCTTTTATGTATGATTGGTTATCTTTGCAAGTCTCTTCGAATTATCAGTTTGGTTTGGCCTACTAGATTGATCTTTCTTGCAATGGGAGAAGTGCTTAGCTTTGGGTTCAATCTTGCGGTGTCCTTTCCTAGTGACAGTAGGGGCATCAAGGCACGTATTGTATTGTTGCCATCGAGGATAACAAGATGGGGTTTATATCATATTGCATGAGTTTATCCCTCTACATCATGTCATCTTACTTAAAGCGTTACTCTGTTTTTTTGAAATTAATACTCTAGATGCATGCTGGATAGCGGTCAATGTGTGGAGTAATAGTAGTAGATGCGGGCAGGAGTCGGTCTACTTGTCGCGGACGTGATGCCTATATACATGATCATACCAAGATATTCTCATAACTATGCTCAATTCTGTCAATTGCTCAACAGTAATTTGTTTACCCACCGTAATACTTATGCTCTCGAGAGAAGCCACTAGTGAAACCTATGGCCCCCGGGTCTATTTTCCATCATATTAATCTTCCAACACTTAGCTATTTTCATTGCCTTTTATTTTACTTTGCTTATTTATCATAAAAATACCAAAAGTATAATCTTATCATATCTATCAGATCTCACTTTCGTAAGTGACCATGAAGGGATTGACCCCCTTTATTGTCTTGGTTGCGAGGATTTTATTTGTTTGTGTAGGTGCGAGGGACTCGTGCGGGGCCTCCTACTGGATTGATACCTTGGTTCTCAAAAACTGAAGGAAATTCTTATGCTGCTTTACTGCATCACCCTTTCCTCTTCAAGGGAAAACCAACGCAGTGCTCAAGAGGTAGCACCCCCGCCGCCGCGTCTCTCCACAATTCCCCACTCCCTTCCTCACATCTCTCGCCGCAGGTGATCCCCTTCCGCCTCCAGCCGCCATTTGGGGCCGCATGTGAAGCTCCGGCGGCGGCGGCGACCCCGAGCGCGAGCGCGTGTCCGCTCGGATGGCGCAGGGAAGCGCGGGGCGAGGAAGTGGACAAACAGGGGCCTCTCGCCACCGCCGAGCTTCGCGTCCACGAGACGAAGGAATACGACTGTCGGCACGGGCGTATGCCCTCGTCCGCCGTGGGATCGTCCTCCGCCGCGAGCTCTTCCTCTTCCGGCGCGAGCCTTCTCCCCGTGAAGAGGGAGTGGTCGGAGGAGCCGGAGGAGATCAAGGTCGTCGCCGTCAAGCAGGAGACCGAGGAGATCGTGCGCCGCGGCATCGCCGGGCCCAAGGACTTTGTCGCCAATGTCGACGCGGTAGCGGTCGCCATTGCCGAACGCAGCTTGCACGAGGAGGCGGAGCGCCGGCGCCACCACGAGGAGCTCGCCGACCTCGTGTTCCAGCGGGCGGTCACTGCGAACCTTGCCGCCAAGGAAAAGGACGACGAGTGGCGGCGCATCCGCGAAGAGCAGAAGGCGAAGTGCATCGACCTCGGCAGCTCCAACGAGGAGGATTGGGCTCCTCCACTGCGTCGTCCATGGCTGTGAGCTCGCCGCCGTGAGATCCCCACCCCCTCTAGTACTAGTAGTGAATGTAATATGTAGTATGAACTAGTGTTTCTAATGAATTAGTGTTTGATCATGTAGTATATGTAGTATGTGATCAACTACTACGGTTGCAATTTCTCCCGCGAAACTTTTTTCAAATTATTTTGTTGTTCCATATACGGTTTCTGTTCGGTGCACGTTTCCGACCCACAAACGAGATCTTCGTCGAACTGCAAATGCATTTTGCGGGTCGGAATTTTGCGGGGTATGCTAGAGTTGCTCTTACATGTTACATTCTAGGTCAACTCTTTCTGGTGCATATCTTTGCTTCTTTAAGAGCATCTTCAACAGCCGCGCAACCGCGTGGCGCACTAAAACTTTTTTACAGCATAGAAACTGCATTTTTTTGGCGCGCAGCAGGGCGCTGGCTCCAGTGACCGCTGCAAAATATGACGCGCACGAGCAGCTCCAGCAGGTGCGCTGATTTTATAGCGCGCGCGAGCAGCCGTCACTTGTAAATATGATTTTTACATGTACATTTGACAATATGATGATTGACGGTGTCCTGGACTAGGGGGTACTCACCACGTCATCTCCCGACCTGTTAGATTGGGCCGGGGACCCCCATGGCCGTATACTCATGGGCCAGTCCGGACAGCTGCCGCATACAAGGAAGATTCTGCAACACTTGGCGATCAAGACAAGGACTCCTCCCCCACCGGCGTATTCGGCTAGGACTCTTGTTATCCTAGGCCTCTGGTGCATTATATAAACCGGGGTCAGGCTAGTCGATAGAGATATACAACAATCATGCCATAGGCTAACTTCTAGGGTTTAGCCTCTCTGATCTCGTGGTAGATCAACTCTTGTAATACTCATATCATCAAGATCAATCAAGCAGGAAGTAGGGTATTACCTCCATAGAGAGGGCCCGAACCTGGGTAAACATCGTGTCCCCTGTCTCCTGTTACCATCCGCCTTAGACGCACGGTCCAGGACCCCCTACCCGAGATCCGCCGGTTTTGACACCGATATTCGTGCTTTCATTGAGAGTTCCGCTGTGTGTTCGGCAAAAGGTCGATGGCTCGCCTGCAGATCAACTGCGACTTCGGCATCTTCGTCATCAGCTCGACTGGTCACCTTGGTTCGACCAAGGACTACGCCCTACCTTCAATCGTCATGTTCAGATGAGGGCCTTCATCAACATCAACTCCGATCTCTATCAAGATCATGGAGGAATCATCCAGGGAGCCCGGGGGCTCAACATCAACATTGCCCTCGGGCGACCGTACTGTTTTTCTGGACGGCGGACTTGTGTCCGCCGCCACCGCCTCCTCAAGCGTCGTTTTAACGATTGCTTCTGTGGAATTGTGCGGAATTGAGTCTATAACAACCCTGGAAAATTTCGTCGAGTTCCGATGGAGGAATTTCTGGCAATCTCCGATATACCGGAGCCGCATTGAATCCGGACGAGAATCTGGACGAGTTTAGGGCGTGGTGTCCAGCTTCTAGCTCGGACTTCCTTTGGAAGATCCAATCGTTGATCGGCTGCGGAATTCCTATATCTACCACCCCTCAAAATTTCAGCTCGATCCGACCGTCCAAACTCCGGGAACCTTCCGATTAGTGCATCACTTTTCGGATCTGTTTTCTGCACGAAAACAAATCCGACCCGAGTTCGTCCTTTTTACGAACGGGATTTCGGACGTCCTTTTTGAAGGAAGTTTTTGTATGGGGCATTGTGTTTTGTTCCCGAACACATCCCACTAACTTTAAAATCTTTTGAACATGATCTTCAATATCATGCTGGTGTCAAACCAGTCCGGCAATATTGCTCCACGACTGCCGACCTGCGCTAGACACGTCGTCACTTTGTTGAGCCGAGCTTAACTTCTTCGGATGATCATCTCGGCAAGCCGAACAAGAATCCGGCATCGCGAAGGATAAATCATCACCAACATCGCCGCCCCACGGATTACACGGAGCGGGCATACCGGCATCGCCGCACGGTCGCTTCATCAAGCCGGCATCGACCACGTCACGACCTACATCGGCAGGGCCGCACTATTGCTTCTTCAAGGTGGTGTCCATCACGCCGACCCACTTCGACATCTCGGCTGGACCGGGGGCTTCGTCATCTCTTCATCAACCTACTCCGGACACTTCGGCGTCGCCAGCCGACCAGCTCCGTCACGTTAGCTGGACCGAGGGCTTTGCCTCGGTGAGCCAACCTTTGCCAAGATTGCCATGTTGTTGTCGTTTTATCGCCCATCGGGCAATGGGTGCGCGGATCGAGTCCCAATTTTGGGAATCACCTTCCTTCGCATTGCTACAACAAATAAACCAGGTGCTATTAATCCCGGTATTTTTTGCTTGTTTGGGTTCATTTTCCCAAGAAATTATTACTCTGGTTTGTCCATCATATGTACAGGTCTATCAAATGGTGGCGCGTTAACGACGATCGCATGGTGGTTCGGTCGGTTTCAGTACATAGTCCGTGAACGCCGCATCCGAAGCTCGGACCGACCTGTGAATTCAGGCTTTGCCACGCCTTTACCGCATCACGCCGGCGCCTGCGCCGACATTGACTTGGCGCCAGCCATATTTCTTTTCTTACTCACTTTGCATAAATTATTTATTATGCAACGATATTTTTTAATTATCATTATTACTATTATCTCCGGTTTGCACTATTTTTTGTGCACAGGAAAATGATCCAGCCGGATTATATCCTTTGGCGTCACCTCGGCTGGACGGGGGGCTTCGTCAACACTTCATTACCCCATGCAGGGGACTTCGGCATCACTCTGTCGTCCTGCATTGACTGTGCTATGTCATCACTTTGGAGTGCCGAGCTCTTTGCTCCGCCACCTCGGGATCGGCTTGGGGGATGGAACCTTGTCCCGCATCAAGCTCGGACCGCGTCGTCAATAGCGAACACATTAACCAGCTAAGTTGCCTTCATGCTCAAAGTTTTAAATTTTTAACTTGTGTTCGGCTCGACCAAGCGTTATACTTTTTTGGGAAAAAGTTGCTTGTAAAATTTTTCCTTATCCAAACTTTGTTTGTGACGCGCAAATTCAAATACCCCGTTTACTTGGGGGCTTCCTTCATGAAGCTTTTTCCTCTTGCACATGATTATACTAGTACGGCTTCGTTCCTTGTTAGTGTATTCATACAATATGCACCATATTGACTTAAGCGATTTGCAAGCTGGGTTGCCTGGCTCCTGTGCTTACCCCTACGTTCCCGATTGTTCGGCTAGGGAGTAAAGGGAGCACCTCTGCGATTGTCACGATCGGGTCACCCGAGCCGGACCTCAGACTGGGTGAAGCCGAAAACTAGCGCTCTTATTGTTTTCAATCATGGTCGGCACACAACGGAACTCATGAGTACAAAAAATCTATTGCACAAGTCTCATAATAACAATGAGCACCGAAGAAAGGTATCGGTGGGGGTACTATTTTCTTCGAAGATGCTTCTTACTCTTCGCGGTAATATAGCATAAGTTCCCTGAGCGCGCTTTGTCTGTTATAGCCTTATGGCCTGATTGCCTGGTTATTGGAAACACTGTCGATATGCTCGACAGATGGAGTACATAACACTTTTCGGTCCTTGACCGAAGAGGGAGAAGCTGACGGTCGGTTAAGACGCGTTTAAAGTTCGGTTGAACATAGATATGATATAAGTACTTCGGTACATGCAATAATTCTTTTACCCAAGTCACTTGGGGGCTCTTAAATTTATATGATCCGTTTTATGATAAGTGTTTTTCTTCTTAGTCGTTGCAAAGTTTTTATTATTATTTATCACTCCTTTTTTCGACACAAGTGTGCTGTCACTAGCCGGGGAGCCTAATTTTCTCTCTCAAAGCCGCTAGAGTTTAGTTTGCTAAACTAGCCTAGTAAGAAGTACTCCGCCTTCGGGATAGGAGGTTGAAGCCGTAGGCTGACCCGCTTGAAGTTTTGAGATAGGATGTGTCATGTTAATGTTGGGTAACGTAGTAATTTCAAAAAAATTCCTACGCACACGCAAGACCATGGTGATGGCATAGCAACGAGAGGGAGAGTGTCGTCCACGCCCTCGTGAGACCGAAAGCGAAGCGTTATAACAACGCGGTTGATGTAGTCGTCGTCTTCACGATCCGACCGATCCAAGCACCGAGCGTCACGGCACCTCCGAGTTACGCACACGTTCAGCTCGATGGCGATCCCGGACTCCGATCCAGCAAAGTGTCGGGGATGAGTTCCGTCAGCACGACGGCGTGGTGACGATGATGATGCTCCACCGACGCAGGGCTTCGCCTAAGCTCCGCGACGATATGACTTATCAGAAAGGCTGTAGTGCTCCCACTCACTTTCTTGTAAATACAGGCCTTTCCAAAAGTCTGTATAAAATCATATGCTTTGATCAACACATCAAAGCGTATATTCCAACTCCGAGATGCTTGCACCAGTCCATTGATGGATCGCTGGAGCTTGCACATTTTGTTAGCTCTTTTAGGATTGACAAAACCTTCTGGTTGCATCATATACAACTCTTCTTTAATAAATCCATTAAAGAATGTAGTTTTGACATCCATTTGCCAGATTTCATAAAATGTGGCAATTGCTAACGTGATTCGGACAGACTTAAGAATCGCTACAGTTGAGAAAATCTCATTGTAGTCAACACCTTGAACTTGTCGAAAACCTTTTTGCGACAAGTCGAGCTTTGTAGATAGTAACACTACTATCAGCATCTGTCTTCCTCTTGAATATCCATTTATATAACATGGCTTGCCGATCATCGGGCAACTCCATCAAAGTCCATACTTTGTTCTCATACATGGATCCCATCTCAGATTTCATGGCCTCAAACCATTTTGCGGAATCTGGGCTCATCATCGCTTCCTCATAGTTTGTAGGTTCATCATGGTCTAGTAACATGATTTCCAGAACACGATTACCGTACCACTCTAGTGCGGATCTTATTCGGAAGACCTCGAGGTTTGGTAGCAACTTGATCTAAAGTTTCATGATCATCATCATTAACTTCCTCACTAATTGGTGTAGGAATCACTTGGAACTGATTTACGTGATGAACTACTTTCCAATAAGGGAGAAGGTACAATTACCTCATCAAGTTCTATTTTCCTCCCACTCACTTCTTTCGAGAGAAACTTCTTCTCTAGAAAGGATCCATCTTAACAACAAATATCTTGCTTTCGGATCTGTGATAGAAGGTGTACCCAATAGTTACCTTTGGGTATTCTATGAAGACGCATTTCTCGATTTGGGTTCGAGCTTATCGGTGAAAACTTTTCACATAAGCATCACAACTCAAACTTTAAGAAACGACAGCTTAGGTTTCTTCGCTAAACCATAGTTCATACGGTGTCATCTCAGCGGTTTAGATGGTGCCCTATTAAGCGTGAATGCGGCTGTCTCTAATGCATAACCCCAAAACGATAGTGGTAAATCGGTAAGATACATCATAGATCGCACCATATCAAAATAAAATACGATTCTGACGTTCGGACACACCATAACGTTGTGGTGTTCCGGTGGCGTGAGCTGTGAAACTATTCCACATTGTTTTAATTGAAGACCAAACTCGTAACTCAATTATTCGTCTCCGCGATCAGATCGCGAAACTTTATTTTCTTGTTACGATGATTTTCCACTTCACTCTGAAATTCTTTGAACCTTTCAACTATTTCAGACTTATGTTTCATCAAGAAGATATACGCATATCTGCTCAAATCATCTGTGAAGGTCGAAAATAACGATACTTGCCGTGAGCTTTAACACTCATCGGACCGCATACATCGGTATGTATTATTTCCAATAAGTCATTTGCTCGCTCCATTGTTCCGGAGAAGCGAGTCTTTAGTCATCTTGCCCATAAGGCATGGTTTGCAAGCATCAAGTGATTCATAATCAAGTGATTCCAAAATCCCATCGAGCATGGAGTTTCTTCATGCGCTTTACACCAATATGACCTAAACGGCAAAGCCACAAATAAGTTGCACTATCATTATTAACTTTGCATCTTTTGGTTTCAATATTATGAATATGTGTATCACTATGATCGAGATCCAATGAACCATTTTCATTGGGTGTGTAACCATATAAGGTTTTATTCATGTAAGCAGAACAACAATTTATTCTCTTACTTAAATGAATAACCGTATTGCAATAAACATGATCAAATCATATTTATGCTCAACACCAAATAACACTTATTTAGGTTCCACACTAATCCCGAAAGTATAGGGAGTGTGCGATGATGATCATATCAATCTTGGAACTACTTCCAACACTCATCGTCACTTCCCTTCAACTAGTCTCCGTTTATTCGTAACTCCTGTTTGAGTTACTAACCTTAGCAACCGAGCAGTATCAAATACTCGGGGCTACTATAAACACTAGTAAGGTACACATCAATAACCTGTATATCAAATATAACCTTGTTCACTTTGCCATCCTTCTTATCCACCAAATATTCAGGGGTAGTTCCGCTTCCAGTGACCAGTTCCATTGCAACAAAAGTACTCAGTCTCAGGCTTAGGTCTAGACTTGGGCTTCTTCACTCGAGAAGCAACTTGCTTGCCGTTCCTTTTGAAGTTCCCCTTCTTCCCTTTGCCATTTTCCTTGAGACTAATAGTCTTGTCAACCATCAACACTTGATGTTTTTCTTGATTTCTACCTTCGCCGATTTTAGCATCACGAAGAGCTTGGGAATTACTTTTGTCATCCCTTGCATATTATAGTTCATCACGAAGTTCTACTAACTTAGTGATGGTGACTAGAGAATTCTGTCAATCACTATCTTATCTGGAAGATTAACTCCCACTTGATTCAAGTGATTGAAGTACTCAGACAATCTGAGCACATGCTCACTAGTTGAGCGATTCTCCTCCATCTTTTAGCTATAGAACTTGTTGGAGACTTCATATCTCTCAACTCGGGTATTTGCTTGAAATATTAACTTCAATTCCTGGAACATCTCGTATGGTCCATGACGTTCAAAACGTCTTTGAAGTTCCGATTCTGAGCCTTTAAGCATGGTGCACTAAACTATCAAGTAGTCATCATATTGAGCTAGCCAAACGTTCATAACGTCTGCATCTGCTCCTGCAATAGGTTTGTCACCTAGCGGTGCATTAAGGACATAATTTTTCTGTGCAGCAATGAGGATAAACCTCAGATCACGGATCCAATCCGCATCATTGCTACTAACATTTTTCAACATAATTTTTCTCTAGGAACATATCTAAAAACATAGGGAAGCAACAACGCGAGCTATTGATCTACAACATAATTTGCAAAATACTACCAGGACTAAGTTCATGATAAATTAAAGTTCAATTAATCATATTACTTAAGAACTCCCACTTAGACTGACATCTCTCTAGTCATCTTAAGTGATTACGTGATCCAAATCAACTAAACCATGTCCGATCATCACGTGAGATGGAGTAGTTTCAATGGTGAACATCACTATGTTGATCATATCTACTATATGATTCACGCCGACCTTTCGGTCTCCGTGTTCGAGGCCATATCTGTTATATGCTAGGCTCGTCAAGTTTAACCTGAGTATTCGCGTGTGCAACTGTTTTGCACCGTTGTAGATGGACGTAGAACTTATCACACCGATCATCACGTGGTGTCCGGGTACTACTGAACTTTGGCAGCGGTGCATACTCGAGGAGAACACTTCTTGATAATTTTAGTGAGAGATCATCTTATAATGCTACCGTCAATCAAAGCAAGATAAGATGCATAAAGGATAAACATCACATGCAATCAATATAAGTGATATGATATGGTCATCATCATCTTGTGCTTGTGATCTCCATCGCCAAGCTTACCGTCATGATCACCATCGCCACCGGTAGCGACACCTTGATCTCCATCGTAGCATCGTTGTCGTCTCGCCAACTATTGCTTCTCGACTATCGCTACTCCTTAGTGATAAAGTAAAGCAATTACATGGCGTTGCATTTCATACAATAAGCGACAACCATATGGCTCCTGCCGATTGCCGATAACTTCGGTTACAAAACATGATCATCTCATACAATAAAATATAGCATCACGTCTTGACCATATCACATCACAACATGCCCTGCAAAAACAAGTTAGGCGTCCTCTACTTTGTTGTTGCAAGTTTTACGTGGCTGTTACGGGCTGAGCAAGAACCGTTCTTACCTCGCATCAAAACCACAACGATAGTTTGTCAAATAGACTCCGTTTTAACCTTCTCAAGGACGGGCGTAGTCATACTCGGTTCAACTAAAGTGAGAGAGACAGACACCCGCCGGTCACCTTTAAGCAACGAGTGCTCGGGCGGTGAAACCAGTCTCGCGTAAGCGTCTGGCGTAATGTCGGTCCGGGCGCTTCATCTCACAATACCGCTGAACCAAAGTATGACATGCTGGTAGGCAGTATGACTTGTATCACCCACAACTCACTTGTGTTCTACTCGTGCACATGACATCAACGCATGAAACCAGGCTCGGATGCCACTGTTGGGTAGCGTAGTAATTTCAAAAATTTCCTCGCACACGCAAGACCATGGTGATGGCATAGCAACGAGAGGGAGAGTGTCCGTCCACGTACCCTCGTGAGACCGAAAGCGAAGCGTTATAACAACGCGGTTGATGTAGTCGTGCGTCTTCACGATCCGACCGATCCAAGCACCGAGCGTCACGGCACCTCCGAGTTCTGCACACGTTCAGCTCGATGGCGATCCTCGGACTCCGATCCAGCAAAGTGTCGGGATGAGTTCCGTCGACCTGACGGCGTGGTGGCGATGATGATGCTCCACCGACGCGGGGCTTCGCCTAAGCTCATGACGATATGACTTCTCCGCGCGCGAGGCTTCGCCTAAGCTCATGACGATATGACCAAAGTGGAATATGGTGGAGGGGCACCGCACACGGCTAAGGAACGATCCGTAGATCAACTTGTGTGTCATGGGGTGCCCCCTGCCCCGTATATAAAGGAGGGAGGGAGGAGGAGGCCGGCCCTAGGAGGAGGGCGCCAAGGGGAGTCCTACTCCCACCGGGAGTAGGACTCCTTCTTCTAGTCCAACTAGGAGAAGGGGGAAAGGGGGAGGTGGAGAAGGAAGGGAGAGGTGGGCTGCGCCCAAACCCCTTGTCCAATTCGGACTGGGCTTGGGAGGGCGCGCCACCTCCTGGCTCCTTCCCACTAAGGCCCATTAAGGCCCAATACTCTTCCCCGTATTCCGTAACTCCCGGTACTCGAAAAATACCGAATCACTCGGAACCTTTCCGAACTCGAATATAGTCGTCCAATATATCGATCTTTACGTCTCGACCATTTGAGACTCCTCGTCATGTCCCCGATCTCATCCGGGACTCCGAACTCCTTCGGTACATCAAAACTCATAAACTCATAATATAACCATCATCGAAACCTTAAGCGTGCGGACCCTACGGGTTCGAGAACTATGTAGACATGACCTAGAACTATTCTTGGTCAATAACCAATAGCGGGACCTGGATGCCCATATTGGCTCCTACATATTCTCTGAAGATCTTTATCGGTCAAACCGCATAACAACATACGTTGTTCCCTTTGTCATCGGTATGTTACTTGCCCGAGATTCGATCGTCGGTATCCAATACCTAGTTCAATCTCGTTACGGCAAGTCTCTTTACTCGTTACGTAATGCATCATTCCGTAACTAACTCATTAGCTACATTGCTTGCAAGGCTTATAGTGATGTGCATTACCGAGAGGGCCCAGAGATACCTCTCCGACAATCGGAGTGACAAAACCTAATCTCAAATCGCCAACCCAACATGTACCTTTGGAGACACCTGTAGTACTCCTTTATAATCACCCGATTCGTTGTGGCGTTTGGTAGCACCAAAGTGTTCCTCCGTAAACAGGAGTTGCATAATCTCATAGTTACAGGAACATGTATAAGTCATGAAGAAAGCAATAGCAACATACTAAACGATCAAGTGCTAAGCTAACGGAATGGGTCATGTCAATCACATCATTCTCCTAATGATGTGATCCCATTAATCAAATGACAACACATGTCTATGGTTAGAAAACATAACCATCTTCAATTAATGAGCTAGTCTAGTAGAGGCATACTAGTGACTATCTGTTTGTCTATGTATTCACACATGTATTATGTTTCCGGTTAATACAATTCTAGCATGAATAATAAACATTTATCATGATATAAGGAAATAAATAATAACTTTATTATTGCCTCTAGGGCATATTTCCTTCAGTCTCCCACTTGCACTAGAGTCAATAATCTAGTTCACATCGACATGTGATTTAACATCAATAGTTCACATCTATATGTGGTTAACACCCATAGTTCACATCGACATGTGACCAACACCCAAAGGGTTTACTAAGGTGTGATCATGTTTTGTTTGTGAGAGAAGTTTAGTCAACGGGTCTGCCACATTCAGATCCGTATGTATTTTGCAAATCTCTATGTCAACAATGCTCTGCACGGAGCTACTATAGCTAATTGCTCCCACTTTCAATATGTATCTAGACCGAGACTTAGAGTCATCTAGATCAGTGCCAAAACTTGTATCGACGTAACCCTTTACGACGAACTTTTTATCACGTCCATAATCGAGAAACATATTCTTATTCTACTAAGGATAATTTCGACCATTGTCCATCGATCTACTCCTAGATCACTATTGCACTCCTTGCCAAGCTTAGTGGTAGGGTATGCAATAGATCCGTACACAACATGACATACTTTATAGAACCTATGGCTGATGCATAGGGAATGACTTTCATTCTCTTTCTATCTTCTGCCGTGGTCGGGTTTTGAGTCTTACTCAATCTCACACCTTGTAACACAGGCAAGAACTCTTTCTTTGACTGCTCCATTTTGAACTACTTCAAAATCTTGTCAAGGTATGTATTCATTGAAAAACTTATCAAGCGTCTTGATCTATCTCTATAGATCTTGATGCTCAATATATAAGCAGCTTCACCGAGGTCTTTCTTTGAAAAACTCCTTTCAAACACTCCTTTATGCTTTGCGAATAATTCTACATTATTTCCGATCAACAATATGTCATTCACATATACTTATCGAAAAGGCTGTAGTGCTCCCACTCACTTTCTTGTAAATACAGGCCTTTCCAAAAGTCTCAGATAAAATCATATGCTTTGATCAACACATCAAAGCGTATATTCCAACTCGAGATGCTTGCACCAGTCCATTGATGGATCGCTGGAGCTTGCACATTTTGTTAGCTCTTTTAGGATTGACAAAACCTTCGGTTGCATCATATACAACTCTTCTTTAATAAATCCATTAAAGAATGTAGTTTTGACATCCATTTGCCAGATTTCATAAAATGTGGCAATTGCTAACATGATTCGGACAGACTTAAGAATCGCTACTGATTGAGAAAATCTCATTGTAGTCAACACCTTGAACTTGTCGAAAACCTTTTGCGACAAGTCGAGCTTTGTAGATAGTAACACTACTATCAGCATCTGTCTTCCTCTTGAATATCCATTTATATAACATGGCTTGCCGATCATCGAGCAACTCCATCAAAGTCCATACTTTGTTCTCATACATGGATCCCATCTCAGATTTCATGGCCTCAAACCATTTTATGGAATCTGGGCTCATCATCGCTTCCTCATAGTTTGTAGGTTCATCATGGTCTAGTAACATGATTTCCAGAACACGATTACCGTACCACTCTAGTGCGGATCTTATTCTGGAAGACCTACGAGGTTTGGTAGCAACTTGATCTGAAGTTTCATGATCATCATCATTAACTTCCTCACTAATTGGTGTAGGAATCACTTGGAACTGATTTACGTGATGAACTACTTTCCAATAAGGGAGAAGGTACAATTACCTCATCAAGTTCTATTTTCCTCCCACTCACTTCTTTCGAGAGAAACTTCTTCTCTAGAAAGGATCCATCTTAGCAACAAATATCTTGCTTTCGGATCTGTGATAGAAGGTGTACCCAATAGTTACCTTTGGGTATTCTATGAAGACGCATTTCTCCGATTTGGGTTCGAGCTTATCGGTGAAAACTTTTCACATAAGCATCACAACTCAAACTTTAAGAAACGACAGCTTAGGTTTACTGCTAAACCATAGTTCATACGGTGTCATCTCAACGGATTTAGATGGTGCCCTATTAAACGTGAATGCAGCTGTCTCTAATGCATAACCCCAAAACGATAGTGGTAAATCGGTAAGATACATCATAGATCGCACCATATCAAAATAAAGTACGATTCTGACGTTCGGACACACCATAACGTTGTGGTGTTCCGTGGCGTGAGCTGTGAAACTATTCCACATTGTTTTAATTGAAGACCAAACTCGTAACTCAATTATTCGTCTCCACGATCGATCGCGAAACTTTATTTTCTTGTTACGATGATTTTCCACTTCACTCTGAAATTCTTTGAACCTTTCAACTATTTCAGACTTATGTTTCATCAAGAAGATATACGCATATCTGCTCAAATCATCTGTGAAGGTCGAAAATAACGATACTTGCCGTGAGCTTTAACACTCATCGGATCGCATACATTAGTATGTATTATTTCCAATAAGTCATTTGCTCGCTCCATTGTTCCGGAGAACGAGTCTTTAGTCATCTTGCCCATAAGGCATGGTTTGCAAGCATCAAGTGATTCATAATCAAGTGATTCCAAAATCCCATCAGCATGGAGTTTCTTCATGCGCTTTACACCAATATGACCTAAGCGGCAATTGCCACAAATAAGTTGCACTATCATTATTAACTTTGCATCTTTTGGTTTCAATATTATGAATATGTGTATCACTATGATCGAGATCCAATGAACCATTTTCATTGGGTGTGTAACCATATAAGGTTTTATTCATGTAAACAGAACAACAATTTATTCTCTTACTTAAATGAATAACAGTATTGCAATAAACATGATCAAATCATATTTATGCTCAACACCAAATAACACTTATTTAGGTTCCACACTAATCCCGAAAGTATAGGGAGTGTGCGATGATGATCATATCAATCTTGGAACTACTTCCAACACTCATCGTCACTTCCCTTCAACTAGTCTCCGTTTATTCTCAACTCCTGTTTGAGTTACTAACCTTAGCAACCGAACAGTATCAAATACTCAGGGGCTACTATAAACACTAGTAAGGTACACATCAATAACCTGTATATCAAATATAACCTTGTTCACTTTGCCATCCTTCTTATCCACCAAATATTCAGGGTAGTTCCGCTTCAAAGACCAGTTCCATTGCAACAAAAGTACTCGGTCTCGGGCTTAGGTCTAGACTTGGGCTTCTTCACTCGAGAAGCAACTTGCTTGCCGTTCCTTTTGAAGTTCCCCTTCTTCCCTTTGCCATTTTCCTTGAGACTAATAGTCTTGTCAACCATCAACACTTGATGTTTTTCTTGATTTCTACCTTCGCCGATTTTAGCATCACGAAGAGCTTGGGAATTACTTTTGTCATCCCTTGCATATTATAGTTCATCACGAAGTTCTACTAACTTAGTGATGGTGACTAGAGAATTCTGTCAATCACTATCTTATCTGGAAGATTAACTCCCACTTGATTCAAGTGATTGAAGTACTCAGACAATCTGAGCACATGCTCACTAGTTGAGCGATTCTCCTCCATCTTTTAGCTATAGAACTTGTTGGAGACTTCATATCTCTCAACTCGGTATTTGCTTGAAATATTAACTTCAATTCTGGAACATCTCATATGGTCCATGACGTTCAAAACGTCTTTGAAGTTCGATTCTAAGCCTTTAAGCATGGTGCACTAAACTATCAAGTAGTCATCATATTGAGCTAGCCAAACGTTCATAACGCCTCGCATCCGCTCCTGCAATAGGTTTGTCACCTAGCGGTGCATTAAGGACATAATTTTTCACGTGCAGCAATGAGGATAAACCTCAGATCACGGATCCAATCCGCATCATTGCTACTAACATTTTTCAACATAATTTTTCTCTAGGAACATATCTAAAAACATAGGGAAGCAACAACGCGAGCTATTGATCTACAACATAATTTGCAAAATACTACGGGACTAAGTTCATGATAAATTAAAGTTCAATTAATCATATTACTTAAGAACTCCCACTTAGATGACATCTCTCTAGTCATCTTAAGTGATTACGTGATCCAAATCAACTAAACCATGTCCGATCATCACGTGAGATGGAGTAGTTTCAATGGTGAACATCACTATGTTGATCATATCTACTATATGATTCACGCTCGACCTTCGGTCTCCGTGTTCCGAGGCCATATCTGTTATATGCTAGGCTCGTCAAGTTTAACTGAGTATTCGCGTGTGCAACTGTTTTGCACCGTTGTAGATGGACGTAGAACTTATCACACCCGATCATCACGTGGTGTCCGGGTACTCTGAACTTTGGCAGCGGTGCATACTCGAGAGAACACTTCTTGATAATTTTAGTGAGAGATCATCTTATAATGCTACCGTCAATCAAAGCAAGATAAGATGCATAAAGGATAAACATCACATGCAATCAATATAAGTGATATGATATGGTCATCATCATCTTGTGCTTGTGATCTCCATCGCCAAGCACCGTCATGATCACCATCGTCACCGGCGCGACACCTTGATCTCCATCGTAGCATCGTTGTCGTCTCGCCAACTATTGCTTCTCGACTATCGCTACTCCTTAGTGATAAAGTAAAGCAATTACATGGCGTTGCATTTCATACAATAAGCGACAACCATATGGCTCCTGCCATTGCCGATAACTTCGGTTACAAAACATGATCATCTCATACAATAAAATATAGCATCACGTCTTGACCATATCACATCACAACATGCCCTGCAAAAACAAGTTAGGCGTCCTCTACTTTGTTGTTGCAAGTTTTACGTGGCTGTTACGGGCTGAGCAAGAACCGTTCTTACCTCGCATCAAAACCACAGCGATAGTTTGTCAAATAGACTCGTTTTAACCTTCTCAAGGACCGGGCGTAGTCATACTCGGTTCAACTAAAGTGAGAGAGACAGACACCGCGGTCACCTTTAAGCAACGAGTGCTCGGGCGGTGAAACCAGTCTCGCGTAAGCGTCTGCGCAAATGTCGGTCCGGCGCTTCATCTCACAATACCGCTGAACCAAAGTATGACATGCTGGTAGGCGGTATGACTTGTATCGCCCACAACTCACTTGTGTTCTACTCGTGCACATGACATCAACGCATGAAACCAGGCTCGGATGCCATGTTGGGTAACGTAGTAATTTCAAAAATTTCCTACGCACACGCAAGACCATGGTGATGGCATAGCAACGAGAGGGAGAGTGTCGTCCACGTACCCTCGTGAGACCGAAAGCGAAGCGTTATAACAACGCGGTTGATGTAGTCGACGTCTTCACGATCCGACCGATCCAAGCACCGAGCGTCGGCACCTCCGAGTTCTGCACACGTTCAGCTCGATGGCGATCCTCGGACTCCGATCCAGCAAAGTGTCGGGGATGAGTTCCGTCAAGACGACGACGGCGTGGTGACGATGATGATGCTCCAGCGACGCAGGGCTTCGCCTAAGCTCATGACGATATGACTTCTCCGGCGCAGGGCTTCGCTTAAGCTCCGCGACGATATGACCAAAGTGGAATATGGTGGAGGGGGCACCGACACGCTAAGGAACGATCCGTAGATCAACTTGTGTGTCATGGGGTGCCCCCTGCCCCGTATATAAAGGAGGGAGGGAGGAGGAGGCCGGCCCTAGGAGGAGGGCGCGCAGGGGAGTCCTACTCCCACCGGGAGTAGGACTCCTTCTTCCTAGTCCAACTAGGAGAAGGGGAAAGGGGGAGGTGGAGAAGGAAGGGAGAGGTGGGCTGCGCCCAAACCCCTTGTCCAATTCGGACTGGGCTTGGGAGGCGCGCCACCTCCTGGCTCCTTCCCACTAAGGCCCATTAAGGCCCAATACTCTTCCCCGTATTCCCGTAACTCCCGGTACTCGAAAAATACCGAATCACTCGGAACCTTTCCGAACTCCGAATATAGTCGTCCAATATATCGATCTTTACGTCTCGACCATTTCGAGACTCCTCGTCATGTCCCCGATCTCATCCGGGACTCAACTCCTTCGGTACATCAAAACTCATAAACTCATAATATAACTGCATCGAAACCTTAAGCGTGCGGACCCTACGGGTTCGAGAACTATGTAGACATGACCTAGAACTATTCTTGGTCAATAACCAATAGCGGGACCTGGATGCCCGTATTGGCTCCTACATATTCTACGAAGATCTTTATCGGTCAAACCGCATAACAACATACGTTGTTCCCTTTGTCATCGGTATGTTACTTGCCCGAGATTCGATCGTCGGTATCAATACCTAGTTCAATCTCGTTACGGCAAGTCTCTTTACTCGTTCGTAATGCATCATTCCGTAACTAACTCATTAGCTACATTGCTTGCAAGGCTTATAGTGATGTGCATTACCGAGAGGGCCAGAGATACCTCTCCGACAATCGGAGTGACAAAACCTAATCTCAAATCGCCAACCCAACATGTACCTTTGGAGACACCTGTAGTACTCCTTTATAATCACCCGATTACGTTGTGACGTTTGGTAGCACCAAAGTGTTCCTCCGTAAACGGAGTTGCATAATCTCATAGTTACAGGAACATGTATAAGTCATGAAGAAAGCAATAGCAACATACTAAACGATCAAGTGCTAAGCTAACGGAATGGGTCATGTCAATCACATCATTCTCCTAATGATGTGATCCCATTAATCAAATGACAACACATGTCTATGGTTAGAAAACATAACCATCTTCAATTAATGAGCTAGTCTAGTAGAGGCATACTAGTGACTATCTGTTTGTCTATGTATTCACACATGTATTATGTTTCCGGTTAATACAATTCTAGCATGAATAATAAACATTTATCATGATATAAGGAAATAAATAATAACTTTATTATTGCCTCTAGGGCATATTTCCTTCAGTTAAAGCATGGCAGAAGCACCTTTTTTTTCCTATAAAGTCCAATTTTCGGATTGGCACCGAACACTTGATCTAGTTCGGACATTAACCTTTTGAATAAGTTTTTTTGATTTTTGAGCCCATGGCACTTTTAAACTCTTTGTGTGTTTTCAGCACAAGTCTCACAGTGCAACGCCGGACACCTTTAGAGATTCGGCAAAAACATTTTCGGATATTGCTATATATGCATCGGTTTCGAATTGTGTCTTCGGTCAATAGTTGGGTTGCCCGGCTCCTGCGCTTGCCTCATATGTTCCGCTTTGTTCGGCTAGGTGTGCAAAGGGAGAACCACTGTGATTGTGCTTCCAGCTCACATGGTTAAGCACCTCAGTGGAGAAAGCGGAAAACTGACTATCACAATAAGCGTAAACTGGTCGGCGATCCGATGACGGCGTTAAACGACGGGCCATTCATAACAATGACCGAAGTGTTTATGGCTTGACCTCGACTGTCGCCGAACGCTACCGGGGGCTATTAACTGGCCTCCCACACTAAATCCTTGATATTTTGCTCTTACATTGGAGCTGAGGTTTCATGATCATGCTTAGCATGACAACCCAAAGAAAGGAACCGATAGCGGGACTATTTTCTTTGGAAGACATTTCTTCTGTTAAACAGTAATATAACATGTCTCTCCGTGTACCTTTGTTTATAAAACCGTATGGCCAGATTGCCTTGTTTGTTGTAAATCTTTGCCCTCATAAAGGCTTTATAAAGTAGGACAAACACTCCTCGGCTATTGGCCGAGGAGGTGGAAGCCGATGGTCGGTCAACAAAGTTTTGTACAATGCGGATCCGAGCATTAATGACATAAAGTACTTGGATACATAGAGTCATTACACATAATTTGTGATTTTACTATGGATATCGATCCTTAATTGACCTCCGTGCCGCATTAAGGCTCGGGGCTCTTGGCTTCGGGTTTATTATTTACAAATATTAAAGGGCACATCGATCCCCGATGCGGTGTTGCCACCCGACCAGTGTCTCGGGGCTCTTGCATTGCCTGTCCAATGCAGAAAATTTTAAGTGCAATACAATTTCCGAGGAGATTTTGATCCTCAGGTTGGTCGGCCGCACCCAACCTGAGTCTCGAGGACTGAGCACGCCGCTTTTTGTGTCCCGAAGTATTCTGCCGAGCTAGGACTTGATCCTCAGACCAATTTTGCAAATCAACCTGAGTCTCTGCAGCTACGGGGATCAGTGGTCTTATGTCATCCTTCATGTGCATCTCGGGTTTTAGACCGATACCCACCTTGAGGGCTACTGGCTATGTATCTCGGCAGAGAATAAATTGCACCAATCAAAAATATTGATAAAAATCGGCCCACAATTGGGGTGGTGCACCACCTCGGAAGCAGTCCGGAATAAAGCTCGGGCACTAGTGGCTGGCTCCATAGAGGGCATTTCCGGCATTAAGCTCGGCTAAACTCCTTCAAACTTCTTTGAACCAAGGTGATTTACGACACCTCAGATACAGTCCGGCGTTGGAGCTCGGATACATAGTCCGGCGTTGGAGCTCGGATACCGCCCAGCGTTGGAGCTCGGATACATAGTCCGGCGATAGAGCTGGGAAGCAGTATGGCGTTGGTTCTCGGCTGCAAAACATACCTCGAATGCAGTCCGGTGTTAGAGCTCGGACGCAAGAGGACACTGCCTCCCGGGAATAACTTCAAACCCGAGGCGTGGCATAAAAATAACAAGGCATTGATAAAGGCCGTAAACTTAAAGGGGCTCCTCGGATACCCAACGTGTAAACTCTTCGTATGCACTTAGGCGATCCTCAAGATCGAAGATGAGAAGATTTGTTGAACCAGTTTTCAAGACCGACGACTAAAGATGAAGAACGGTTCGGAAGAATCAAGGAGCGTCCCTAAACTTGAAGACCGGTTCAGGGGGCTACTGATGGTGTCCTGGACTAGGGGGTACTCACCACGTCATCTCCCGACCTGTTAGATTGGGCCGAGGACCCCCATGGCCGTATACTCATGGGCCAGTCCGGACAGCTGCCGCATACAAGGAAGATTCTGCAAGACTTGGCGATCAAGACAAGGACTCCTCCCCCACCGGCGTATTCGGCTAGGACTCTTGTTATCCTAGGCCTCTGGTGCATTATATAAACCGGGGCCAGGCTAGTCGATAGAGATATACAACAATCATACCATAGGCTAACTTCTAGGGTTTAGCCTCTCTGATCTCGTGGTAGATCAACTCTTGTAATACTCATATCATCAAGATCAATCAAGCAGGAAGTAAGGTATTACCTCCATAGAGAGGGCCCGAACCTGGGTAAACATCATGTCCCCTGTCTCCTGTTACTATCCGCCTTAGACGCACAGTCCAGGACCCCCTACCCGAGATCCGCCGGTTTTGACACCGACAATGATGTTTCAAACATTAAACAAATGTGCAAAATAGACATAGCATAGTTCAATTGCAGGCATAGTTCAAAATCACCCAACAAAGTTCATGACAAATAAAAGTTCACGCAAACAAATGGCACATCAACAATCATGCCACATCATCATCGTCCTCTTCTTCCTCTGATTCTTCATCCTCCTCTTCATTTTGAAGCGTCGCATCGTCATCGGGAGCTCGGATGGTGTTCGCCACATCTCCAACGGCATCATGCGAATGTATGTCAGGCACATCGGAATACATGCGTCCATCCATGTCACCCGGAGGTGCTCCCATGCCTCCCATGAGAGACCCAAAATGCATGCCTCCCATGGCTCCCATGGTAGCTACCACACATGCCTCCCGTAGGTGCTCCCATGCCTCCCTTGGTAGCTCGCATGCCTCCCATGGCCATGGCTCTTTTTCAGACCAAGACTTCTTATCAGGAAAGATAGACGTACTCCTTTTGCCTATCATCAAGGGTAGATGTGACCATGAAGAACAAGTACTTCTCCCATTCCAACAATCTAGATCGCTCCTCCATGGACAATTTCCTCTCCTCCAATGCCACCTTCCTCTCCTCGAACGCCACCCTCCTCTCCTCGGTCGCCGCATCTTGGTTCCTCGCCATCATCCTCGCCTCGTTTGCTTCCTTTCTTGCCTTCACAATAGCTTCCATAGCATTCTTTAAATCATCTTATCCTCTCTTGTTCTTCTTTTCTTTTGCATCTTTCTTGCCTCCATTTGGTCTTTTTGGCTTGGAGTAGGAAACCGAGTTTGGTGTAGGGCTTCTCTTGTCGCGATCACATGATGCCTCCTCATCGTCATCATCATCCAAATCAATAGTTGCCTTGCTTTTCTTGCTCTCCTCTTGGTCATCACGGAGCTTCCGTTTCTCTTCATCCTTCAACACATTGTAGCAATGGGCGAACACAAATGATCTACCTTTCTTGACCTTCCCTTTCTTGATCTTCTTCTCTTCTTGAAATAAGTTTTGTGCAATAATGAGCTATAAACAAAAAAACAAGTTAGCACTTGAAACACCAAAAAAGAAGCATGAACATGGAAGGAACATAAAGAAATGACACTTGCCCTATTTCTATCATTAGTGCCACTTGGGTTTATCATGTCAACCGCATTAATTGCCGCCGCCCACCTTTGACAATCTTTGTTGATTATCGACCACCGGGAGCGAAGAGATCTACCTTCCACTCTTATTGTGTAAATCAAAGTGCTCCTTCATCCGGTTCCAATATGAATCTTTACTTTGGTCCCCTCCAACATTGACATCCATAGACACATGCAACCATGTATTGCATAGCAAGATGTCTTCGTCCATGGTATAGATGCCCGCTCTTCCTTTCGGTGCATCGACGATACCCTCACCATCCTAGTCCACCTCAAACTCATGATCATCTTCATGCACTTCATTGGTTTGAGACCAATGAGAATTGTTGGAGCCAACACCCGTAGTTGACATATATGTCTCATCATTCAAACTACAAAGCATGTAGAAGAAAAGTAAGCTATCCATATGTATCCATTCATGTAAAAAAACAAAAAAGGGGGCGAAATCATACCTTGTGGGCATTTCATCAAACACCTTTTGCGCATCAGCCACCGGCGCAACAAATTGTGAGCTCTCCGACGCTTTGGTCGGCGGAGGCATGGCCGGACGCCCTGCAAGTTTCTTCTTCGGCCGCCTAGAAGAGCCGTCGGCCACTTTGTTCTTCTTCCAGGATGTCGTCGCTGCCGCCACATTCGATCGCTCGGAGACGGAGACCTGTGGCTTCACGGCGGGCGGCGGCACGACGCCACCCTGCGAGGTTGTCCGTGGCGCCACGAAAAGGCCGCGCGCGAGACCGGTGCTTGGAGAAGGGCCGCCGCCGGTGAAGCCCAAGCTCAACCCCGTGCTAGGGTTTGCGGCGGCGGAGGAGGAAGGGTCGCGGGTGTAGGAAGGGGTTGGGGGATGTCGGCGCGGCCTTCCATCGATCGAATTTCGCCGGCGGCGGCGCGGGGCGGGACGAAGGCGGGCGACCGGAGAGGGTGGCGGCAGTTGGTCGCGGGCGCTCAAATGTCCATCGCGTGGGAGCGGGCACACGAAATAAGCAGCGCGCGATGCCGTTTTCCTCCGCACGCTGAACCCATTATACCGCGCGCGTGATTTTTGTGTGGTTGCTGGAGCGCCCATTTCGGCTCCGCGCATGCAAGAAAACAGTTTTTTTAGTGCACGGCTAAGATAGCGCGCCTGTTGGAGATGCTCTAACCCATTTTCTCTGCCTCCGACACCTTGCTCCCTTGGTCACTACCTTGGTGTTGCCTCTCAACCACCCCGGCGACCACCTCTTCTTGTCCTCGGCAATGCCGCCTCCCGCTCCCCCATTTTCATGTACGGTTGACGACAACACCGCTATCATTGACACAACGTGAAAGCATCACCTCCTACGTGGTTATTGTGACACAGGCCGAAAGCATCGCCTCCTTCGTGGTTGTTGCGACTCAACCCACAAGCCTCACCTCCTATGTGGTTGTTGCACTAGTGTTGTGCCTTTGGTTGGTGTTCACCATTCTGCCACTGAACGCCATGGATATTAGCAAGCCAAGACAGTAGCTACTCAAGTTGTGGACTTGCAAGTGCGAGATTGTACTATGTCCCCTGCCTCCTCGATGTCAAGCTTGGCAGGATCTGTTACCTTCTAGACAACCAGGTAGAGTGCTAATGACCGCATTTTGCAATACTTTTTACTATGTGTTTTTGCATAATAATCATAAGATTTTTCATATTTACCGTGTTCACGCTTCCTTTTCGCCTATTTTCACTAGGATCCCAATGAAGCAGGAGATTTTTAGCATTGAGAAAACACCTATTTTTTGATGGAAATTTATGCTAATTGACGTCATAAAAACCTTCCATACGAAGAGACGATCAAGCACAAAGAAAACTAGCTACAGCAAGCTATTCAGAACAGAAGACTGTGGGTGGTATGACCAAAACCGCTCATACCGTTCATCGTGTCGTACTGCAGCACCTCCCCTGGTCGTCTACTTCAACCCCATGTGATCGAATCACGGATGTGACAAGTAGAGAGGCCACAACCACGAAACATAAGCAAAAAAATCTCGCCTCCGAAAGGGATCGGGGAATCGGCAGAAGGGCACCGCCATGCCATTACCTTCATCAAGGAGAGTACGGCATCAACCGTCATCATCAGCAGCAGCAGCATCCACATACTTCTTCATTCATCTAAATGTAATACAAAACCCTACTGTGAACTCATATGTTTGTCACATTAATCATTCATCTATCATAAACATGTGCACCTCGATAATGTTTTGTGTCTCCATGTTCGAGCAGTTCCCTAGTTCTCGGGATATGGAGGAATGCTAGTGTGTGTATGAACCGAACATTGAGAATATATTCGATTTGTGGCATATGTTTGTGTTAATTATTTGTCATGATGTTATGTTAATGTCGCCCACACAACTTTTAGCACTTGTGCACTTGAAGGGTGTTACCATCATTGTGAAGTGCGGAGTTGAGGTACTACGCGACAGGAGCTATCTCTCTACTTAGTGCACCTTTGATACAGGAAATAGCGGGGGCCCAAAAGCTTTAAGTCACGCCCAGCGGGAGACCCTTAATTATTGTTCCCTCGGCCGACAGACTAGGGGATTCTGGTGGTGTGCGTGATAAGGTACTGCAGTACGCACGTATCTTTGTTTGGCTCCGAGCACACAAAAACATATAACAAGGCTTATGTATCTGAATGAAGAATTAGATTTCGCATAATTAAGTAAAATACATACGAATACTAGTGATGAATCCGGACTCCCTGAGAACACCTTTAACCCTATTGTGGTTTCCTTCATTTCTATTGCTCTCTTGTTCTTAGTTACTTTCATAGCGTGTTTCATCCTAATTCACAAACTCTCGCAATATTTGTACTTTTACATTGCTTTTATTTTGGACCAAAAATAACTTGCAAGCATGTTCTGATAAAGCTCTATGAGGGGCAAAGATCATTTTCTAAGCTCTTCATGGAATCAATAATATTACTTCAAAGAGGCTATAGTTGTACCTTATGCACTTGCAGGACATCAAGTGCACATCTAGGCTCGCCTACACTATTCGTCGGCATTGAGGAGCGCTAGGACGGGGGTGGCAGCCACGCTTGGGAGTTCCACACTGCTCGTGTTCCTGGAAGAACTGCCTACGTTTGTGTGGGATGCCAGTTAACACCCTGGTCCTACATCCCTTGCAAGGGAGAAGGGCATGACACCACGATGACGCAAGTGTCTGTGCCATGGGGTAAAAGGCGGGGTCCATGCTCACAGTATGGGGTCTGCCAACACGTACTGTAGTAGGGCAGGCCACAGCCTTTGCCTCGCCGACTCCACACCGACCGAATGCCTACTATGCTTTGATCCATGCAGGATGGCCACGCGTGAGAACAGCAACATAACCAATGTTGGGCTCATTGATGGGAGGCGGCGAGACTAGGCATTTGCACGCGGGATGTTTGATGAAAAGCATATGGAGAGATGGCTAGGGAGCCAACCGCCACTCCTTCGTCGTGAAATGGCTTTTTGTCTAGCGAGCGAGCCTGCGTGCTCTAAGCTCTTGGCTTGTAGCCTGTATTACACTCACTGTGACCGCACGTGCCTTTTGGCCTGCCACTACTCCTGTGCCTCCGTGCACGTCTCTCCTGAGCCTCCGTGCTCGTTCCGCTACGTTTTTGTGTTTTCAGTCCTGTTAACGCTGCCTATGTTGGGGGCTTTATTAATTTAAAGCCGGACGCTCCTAGCGTCTTCGTTCTAAAAAAAGGGAGGAAGAAAGAGAAGAGAGAAAGCAAATGATGCAATGGTCTTTTTGTGAAAACCAGGCCAAATTTAGTTTTGAACAAAATTGTTTGGTTTCCAAAGATATGGGATCAAAATTGTGTGTTTCCTAGTTGAGGGGCCAAATGAAAACTGTTCGGCAACTTGAGGGAACAAACTTATATTTTTCACATGAAAAAAACAACCAAAGTAGTTGGAGCCACTAGATTCGAGCGTCGCCTAGATAAAAGACCATCTAGGATGAAGTATCTCGCAGAAAAGGGTTACAGTTTTTCCCGTAAAAAAAAGTAAAGAAAGCGGCTACAGTTTGAATGTTTTTTTTTTCTACTTCATAGCAAAGATTCAGAGCGAACGGCCTAGTCGAATTCAGGGGCTTTATGAACACCTAGATTACAGCACGCTGCAAAAGAAAAGGAAAACATATGATCAAAAACAGGTCATGTGTCACTTGTCAGTCAATTCACCCTCTGGTATCAAAGTAAATGAAATCATTTTTACTCAATGCCTGCATATGGAGTAGTACCTAACTACCTCGGACGATAAACAAAAGCACGGGCTTCTTTTTTACAGTAAAGGCACGAGCTTAACTGACGTCCAGTTTGGACCATCGGCTGACAGCTTTCTCAAGGCCCAGGCTCGACTACTCAGGTCGGCATGAACTGTGCGCTCAGCCAACAAGTTTTAACCACAAACCCGCCCTGTCGCTTTCACACGTCCGTCCGGGCGCGAGCACGAGGGAAGGGACGACGAGGCTCGAGAGCTGAGAGCATCGGGCATTTGCCTCCTCAGCAGGGCTCCTGCCACAAAAACATACTCCACCCAGCCAAGCCACGGCAACGGAACGGAAGGCGTCAGGGGCAACCCGATTAACCCACTTCCCCGCCGATGAAGAAGGCCCCTCTCCGCTTCCAAAGTCTTCTCCGGCCGATCACCCAAGTAAAGTAAAGAATTATTGCCCGCTCAGCCTAGCTCCACCCCCCACACCGCACCTACCACGCAGTGCAACCCCCGGCCCTCTGGTCTCCGTCCCGCCTGTCTATAAATACGCATCACCCCCTTCCTCTCTCCCTCCCCCTCTTCCCTCGCTTCATTCCCTCCTCGCTCCAGCCTCCAGCCATCGGATCGATCGACCCAGCAGCAGCGGCAATGGCGCCATTTGCGACGTTGACGAGGTCGGCGTCCCTGCAGCTCTCTGCTCTCCTCTGCATCCTCCTCTGCTCAGGTAATGCATGGGTGAATGCCCGTCGCGACCCAGATACCTTGGCCGGACGTACGTCAGAGTGTGACTGACAAGGATTTTCTTGGAATGTGCGTGCGTGCGTGCAGAGGTCTGGGTGCTGCAATGCGGCGCGGCGATCGGCATCAACTACGGGCAGGTGGGCAACAACCTGCCGACGCCGACACAGGTGGTGTCGCTGCTGTCGTCGCTGCGGGTCGGCAAGGTGCGCATCTACGACGTCAACCCGCAGGTGCTGGCGGCGTTCGCCGGCACGGGCATCGAGCTCATCGTCACCGTGCCCAACGACCTGGTGCAGCCCATGGCCGCCAACGCAGGCCAGGCCATGCAGTGGGCCACCGCCAACATCAAGCCCTACTTCCCGGCCACGCGCGTCACGGGCATCGCCGTCGGGAACGAGGTGTTCACCGACGACGACGAGGCGCTCAAGGCCAGCCTCGTCCCGGCGATGCGCAACCTGCACGCCGCGCTGGCCCAGCTGGGCATGAACGGGTACGTGCACGTCTCCACGGCCAGCTCCCTCGGCGTGCTGGCCAACTCGTACCCGCCGTCGCAGGGCGCCTTCACGCCGGAGTGCGCCCCCCTCATGCTCCCCTTCCTCCGCTTCCTCGCCGAGACCAACGCCCCCTTCTGGATCAACGCCTACCCCTACTTCGCCTACAAGGCCGACCCAGCAAAGTAAATAAATTCTTCAAACATATATACTCCTCTTTACTTCATGAAAATATATGCCACGTCGGCACACGTGTTGTTGCCCTTTCTGACGTGGATGCCACGTGCGTGCAGCGTGTCCCTGTCCTACGCGCTGTCGGACCCGTACCACGTCGGCGCGGTGGACCCCTACACCCACCTGCAGTACACGAGCATGCTGTACGCGCAGGTGGACGCGGTGACCTTCGCGGCGGCGCGGCTGGGATACGGCGGGATCCCGGTGTTCGTGTCGGAGACGGGGTGGCCGTCCAAGGGCGACGCCGACGAGGTGGGCGCCACGGTGGAGAACGCCCGCGCGTACAACCGGAACCTGCTGGTGCGGCAGGTGGGCAACGAGGGCACGCCGCTGCGCCCCCGCCAGCGCCTCGAGGTCTACCTCTTCGCGCTCTTCAACGAGGACATGAAGCCCGGCCCGACCTCCGAGAGGAACTACGGCCTCTACCAGCCCGACGGCCGGATGGTCTACAACGTCGGCCTCGCCCAGCAGCAGACCACGTCGGCGGCGTCCCTCTCCCTCGCCGCCTCCTCCGCGCCTCCCACCAGGGTCAGTGCCGCTCATTCTTCTCAATTCTGTCTGCAAATTAATTTTCCATGGAACCAGCTGTGAGAAAACTGGATCTCGTATAGTACAGCATATCTATCAGGATCACGCCACCTTTTCCGGTCAGTCAGAGATATATGGTCATACACAGTGGTAAAGATTTGCATGCATGTGTGTGTTCCCCACAGCAACGTCAACCAAGGGTGCAATGCACATGTGGATCACTGTTGGTCCAAGCTGGACTTTACTAGAATCGTACTATGCAAAAGTCACTTATCTATTCGAAAGTGGTAGTGGTCCATGATGTCCATGCACGTAGTACCAAACTATTCACTTTCATCTGCATGCATGGACGGATGAGCGATCAACATGGCACCCTTGGCACACGCACGCACGCAGCTAGTGTCCTAGGCGGCAGTTTTCCTTGCAGTGACCTAGCTGAATTGCATAGTTATTCTTTCCCCTTGCTTGCACTTAAAGTGCTACTAGGTTGCAACGATCATCAGATCTCTCCACTTAGAAAGAAAAGGGCACCAAGAAAGCAAGACCTACATACGAAGGGGTCATATCTAGTAATACTTGCAACCAACAAAAAGGAATAATCAGCCAGCCTTTGCATGCACCACGACGCTTCGAGTTCACACTCGTGTCTCGGAGGAAACTTCACGAGTCAAGTTTGTATGCAAGGCCGTTCGTTCTTTTTTGTTTAGTCATCCCATCACCAAGGAGTAGAGATTTCTATATATTCCTTGTGCATTTCTGCACACAAAGAATAGGGAATGATTCCAAAGTGTTCCTTTTTGGTACGCTTATCGTGCGGTTTAGTATTCCCGAGGGGCCAAACTTTCATGATTGTACAAATCAGCGTTAGGTGCATATGCGATTCTTCTTCTCCACCCAAATGTGAAGTGTATACGTGTTATTAGTGGAGCAAAAATGATGTCTGATAATTAATCGCATAGATCACCGAAAGCGGCGATGAACATGATTAGTTTTCACCGAAAGACCGCAGGCAATCTGTTGCTCAATTTTGAGAAGTGCAGTTTTTTAAAAGATGTAGATGCTTATTTTACCATATTTATTTACTATAGTTGTATGAACTAACATGTTTCACCTTTTGTGATACGCAGGATGTTGGAAAGGACTTGACCAGCCTGTGCATCTTCTCAGCTCTGGCCATCCTGCTCACCTCCCAGGCTTTCTTACTGGGATAGCAAAAGCACCCCAAGAGCGTGGCCATATGCGTGCAAGCAAAAAAATGGACAAAAAGCCTTGCAGACCAAAGGGCAGAGATGGTGCACCATCTGGAGGTACGCCATGGCCCCGCTTGCACGCCATCTTATCACAGATGACACACCTTCTTTGCTGTGCCATGTGGTAGCCCTTTATATCCCCATGCCCCAGCCATCCAAGAGGGAAAGACACTTTTCCGTTTCCATTTCCACATGCCCCACCTGGGCTACCACATAAGAAAAACATCACAAAATATTTATATACTCCTACTATATCATATCATACATATACACATGCATACACGCCGCAGGACAATCTGAAACACTTGGTCACAACTCACAAGGGCTCCTCCTCTTTTTCCATTGCAGGGGGGCAAAAGGAAAGCATGCGGCGAAAAGCTCCTCTTTGCGATGTGGAAGGCACTACCTCTCTCTACCCTTGTGGACGGCACGGCGTGTAAATACTGCGAGGACTGGAAAGGTCAGTTTTGTGACGCGCACACACATGGTATTCCGGCCGGGAGATGCGCGGGGAAGATGGGAGAAAAGGCGGCCGCTCGCGGGATTCGCTTTTCGGCGCCGAGGCTGCTTTATGCCCTTTGTGCCATGTCAAGCTGCGGTGGTGTGAGGCTCGCGTTCGTGTATATATGTGGTTTATAATCTGATTATTATTATTATTCTTTTATTTGTTCGAGGCTCGGACTCCCTGCGGCTGATGATGATCAGTTGGTATGCGGGGTCTGGGCGTTGATGTAAATAACTGCAAAATTTATCAGAGTATATTATATTATGATTCTCGTTGCGATTATCTTCGTCTTTTCTTGTTCCGTTCACAGTGACGAATTTTTTTTTCTTTTTTTTTTGCGATGGACACAATGACGAAATTCAGCTTAAGATACTAATGTCCTCCTTCTTCTTGATGTCGTAAGGCCAACTTCAACCGTCGATCCTAAACGGACGTCCGTTTTGTCTGGATTTTATCCATTTGAACCCGCAAAACAGACACGCGCGTCAAATACGTTGGTGCGCGTAACCGGCCCGCCGCGTCTTAACTTGTCCGCTTTTTGGACTTGCAAATTTGACCCAAAACAAACCCAAATAGACATTGCTAATTTAAAAACATTAGTATATAAAATAAACGTCCACAAAAGTCCAGTCCAGCACATTCTTAACTACACTTAAAATTAAAACGACATTAAAAAAAACTAGATAAGCCCATCGCCGCTGCGGCCGCCCTCGTTGTCCTTGTCGCTAGTGAGGTCGATGTAGGGCGGCGGCGTCCAAAGGCGGGCCGGCAGCCCCTACCAGGGCGGAGGCGCCTGAACGACCTCTGGCCGTGGCGGGGACGGTGACCACGTGTCGGCGTGCACATACTCCGACATGCACGACACCGTCTCCGTCCATGACCACCTTTGGCCGACCAGTGCCGGGTTCATGTCGCGGGCTCCTCCTCCTTCTCCGGCACCTCCTCCATGGCCTCCTCCTTGACCCCGGCGTCGAGCTCCGAGATGGCGACGTCACCGGTCGCGGAAAGGGTCATCATTTCTTCGAGGCCCTGGCATTGGGTCTCGTCATGGGTGTGGACGGACTCCTCCAGCACCCGCCTAATGAGCTCCTCCTCCTCCTCCTCCTCGGCGGTCATCGGAGGGGGTGGTGGAGAGGACGGCGAGGGGGAAGGCGTGGCCATGAAGGGGGGGCTGAGATCGCGCGCACGGCGGGCAGAGCGCGCCTGTGGCAGGCTATAAGAACGACCGACAAAGTATGACTGCCGTCGCGGGTCGTGCTCATCCGTGACACGTGTCCCACAACGGCGAATCGAAGGCGTACCTATGGTCGTTGACGAGGTCGGCCGACAAGTGGCGACAGTAGATCTCGTCGCAGCGAGCGCGGCCACTCAATGGGGCCGGAGGCACGGGCACGCGATCGACCGAGAGGTTCCAGTTGTTTGGGAGGTGGACATCGCTCGAAGGCAACGGTGTGCTAGTCTCCCAATATCTCTGGCATATCTCGACCTTTGATGTAAGGCCGCTGCCGAGGGGGGGTGAGATGGCGAATGTTGAAGGAGGTGGAGAAGGGATGGAGTGGCTGCAGTTGCAGCGGGCGGAGGAGGATCCGACCTCATGGTCGTGCTTCCCCTTGCGGCTAGGGATCCGCTTCCACACCATTGCCTTTGGCGGGGGAGGTTGGGGAGAGGAGGTTGAAGAGTAGCGGACTAGGGTTTAGTAGTCAGGGCTCGAGGAGGCACGCGTCAATGGAAGTGGAAGCCTGTGGACTGGCGGGGTCCACGGCTTCCACATTAGAAAGGACGACCACCGGGTGGATGGGTGGCTGGCAGATGGGTCCGCCCACTCATGCATATTAATTTGCTCGTGCGCAGTTAATTTGGGCAATGGGAGGTAGGTGGGCAAACAATAGACGGTTCCAAGGCAAACAAGAAGCTGACGGGTGGGCGTTCATTCGTTGCCTGCCTAGACGCAAACCAGATACATGTTTGCGTCGAAAATGGGTCGAGATGGACGCCAAACGGACAACCGGATACATGTTTGCGCTGGAAATGGGTTGAGATGGACGCCAAACAGACATTTTTTATGAATGGGGCACGCGCTTTCGTTTGGGTCAAACGGACACGGCCGGAGATAGGGTCTAACGTTGGAGTTGGCCCAATGAAACGGCATCCCACGGAAGAAGCGGCTGAAGAGAAGTTGATACTCAAGTCAGCTTCGGTTCAGAGTAAATTGGTTCCTGTTGTCGTAGAAAATTCCACAAGTTTATCCTGGGTAGCGGATAAATATATCTGATTAGGAGACACGACAAGTTCCATTCAGAGAGGGGGGCGTGGCATTCCGAACCGCATCGTATTCATCTAAACTCTTTATTGTATATCCATCCATTACGAGCTGTTGCGTTATTATAGTAAGTACGTACTAAGCAACAAAAACCACCAGCTAACATAGCATCCCCTCGTATATTCACAAACAGCGTCACTCTCTAGTACAACAGAACTCACACGAAAACCATTGATTTGGCCAGCTCGAGGGCCCTTTCCCTACCAAAGAGCTTCTCCACGATGGCAAGCGAGAATTCCATGGAAGTGCCCGGACCTTGGCTAGTGATCAGGTTGCCATCGACGACGACTCTGTTCTCGCATTCGCTTTGGTCCGCGAGTTTGCTCCACATAGCAGGATAGGATGTAGCCTTCTTTCCCTGGTGTAAAAGGGGTTGTGCAAGTTATACGACCGTTTCAGTATGTCTGTTTCGCTAGGGTTTAATGTTTATCGCACACCATACCTTCAGCAGGCCATGTGGCTCAAGGGCAATTGCTGGGGAGGCACATATGGCTCCATACAGTTTGCTTGCCTCGACTTGCTTCTTGATCAATCCAATCAGTTTATCTGATTTGGCATATGCTTGGGCACCACCAAGACCACCCTATCAAGAAAATAGGAGGACATAAGATAGGAGTAAAACCTAAACGTTATTGATGGACAAAAAGTGATGTATGGAACTTACAGGTAACAAAATGAGATCGTACTGCTGCTTAAGCGCATCATCCAACAGCACATCAGCAACCATCTTCACATTCCTGGATGCAACAATCTCCAAAGTGCCTTCCAAAGATGCAACGACAACATTTGCTTTCGCTCTCCGAAGAATGTCAATGATCATAACTGCCTCCATCTCCTCCGTGCCATTAGCAATTGGTACGAGAATCTGCGGCAGGAGAACAAGATATATTGAACTGTTAATGGAGCACTACACAGTCAGAACTAATCATGTAGAAATAAAGAGAAATACAAGAAAGCAGACATATACCGAGTTGACTGTTGATTGAAATATACTCCGTCCGTAAAGAAATATAAGGTTTAGATCACTAGCATTTTAATTGCTTCTAGTGGCTTCTGTGATTTAATCTTAGTCATGCGCTAAATAAATTGTGTTTGGGTTCGTGTGCACTATGCTCGCAGCTACAATTTTCATCCCTCCCTCCATATGCATAAACCAAGCTAGAAAGGCAAATTTCTGAAAGAGACCATCTAAAACAGAAATACTGAGATACTGAATACACCTGTTCTCATCTTCAACCTATACCTTACAAAGCACACTGAATTCTCTACCATAAGGAACAATGTTTGCACCAAGAACCATGGTTGCACACAGAAAACCCATGCCACCCAATCCCACTTATATAGTTAAGGAGCTTGGTTGGCCTAATTAAATTTGTAATACCTCATCCTACCTTGGCATTAATAAACTTTACTTATTTGCCCTGTTCTAGTGTGTAGTCTACGATACTTGAATGGTTTCACCAAGGATCACATTTATAGCAACTCGATGACATAAAAATAGATCAAATGAATGCGGAATAATTAGATTTTCATAATGAACAATGCATACTTGAGGATTTTCACCAACATTCCAACTAGTCGAATTCAGCTCCTTCATTGAAAACTCTGCGCCATGCTGGGGACGCATAACCTAAACGGATAAAATCACTTAGTTAACATGCATAAACAACAGCTGCAGAAATATGAGAACTACACATAGGTAGGACAAAGGAAAGCAAGACAATGTTGCGAACACTGAACAGAAAGCAACCATCGGAAGGAAACTAATCTCTTTTTTGGCAAACAGAAGGAAACCAATCTGTGGAATCGTTCAATACAGAACCTGAATGCAGAGAAGTTACAAACAAAAACATAGTAGTACATAATTCCATAAGCCACTTAATAACCAGTTTCAGCAAGGATGTCGATCTACAGTTTTAAAGCCAAAAGAGTGATTAGTGTTCCCAAAATGGCAATGGTTCTTTGGCTATGCTCTTATGTCTACTTGTTGTTTGCTTTGGGGTCTTATGTCTACTTGTTGTCTGCTTTGGGGTCTTTGGAGTAGTGTTGCTGATCGTCAGCTCCCTTGTACGTGCCTTGGGTGTGTGTGCTGTCGGGTTGTCTGCAGTCTGTATGTCGATGGTTGCTTTATATATAAAGCGGGGCGAAAGCCTTTTTCGGTAAGATGGCAATGGTTCTAAATAGAATTTACCCAATTTTAACAAAAAGCTAACATTAAAGTGAGAAATTTCATCATCAGCCAAAGCTAAATAACGACATCTTTAGACAAGTAACAATTTCACAGAAGACTAAAGCTATTTTGCCCCGAATAATTGTTGTAATTATTTTATGAAGATGCAATATGAATGATTTCTGAGGACATAACAAGAGCTGAATCTTGTTTTATCAATTTTGCAGGGTGAAGTATAAGATACAAAACAAGATGATGAACAAATTTTCTTCCCTACATAGTACAAAAACTGCAGGACTACCAGTGCCTAGGCCTATCAAGAAACAAAATGGCCTGATTATTTCACCATGAAGACGCAACATGGCACTACAAAACTGCCTAGTAGAGGACCATGAACATGTGGAAAACAAATGGATAACTTCTCTGCAGTAGACATCTAAGAGAACGCTGAAAAAAGATTCTTACCATTGGCCCAGCAACTTCATCGGCCTTTTCTTTGCCATACAGTTGTTCAACCAAAACAACAGAATACTCCATGGTTGTTCCTGGTCCACGGCTAGTCACACAATTCCCATCAATCTGTACCCTTGATTCTACGGCTTGCACCTCTGAAGGAAGTTTGTCCATGACGGAAGGATGACAAGTTGCCTATAGACACTTGAATGAGCTTCATCCAAATGAAAGCTGATAATACAAAGCATGCAAAAAATGAATAATGGGTGAAATAACCTTTAATCCATTGAGCAAACCCCAAGCTCCCAGCGCCACAGCTGGTGCAGCACATACTGCAGCATAAAGCTTGCCCTTCTCTGCATGTTTTTTAACTATATTCTCCAAAATTTTGCAGTCTCTAAAGGTGGAAGCCCCAGGCATCCCTCCCTGAACAGAAAACGACCAAGATAAACCAAAAGGTCAGAATGAAGCAACAAGGTTCATGGATACCAACACTCCAAGTGATTTTAGTAAACAGAAACCCATGGTACCATAGCAAACAAATAGATGGGTCAATTCTTCAACAAAGACTAATTGGTAAAGTTTCTGATTAAGTTTGCAAAGACTACACACAGAAACAAATAACATAATTGATTCAATAACAACAAACTTGACACAGATTCATAAAGCAACATGATGTTCTCTCCACATACAATAGCTGAAGGCAACAAATCCAGAACAACACAGGTAAGGAGCTCAAAATAGCAGGTTAGCGACAAAGTGGACACTTATCCTCCTAAATCTGGGTAACTACAATAGAGTTATATTTCTTATGTTCAAAGTTGTAGTTCAACTGATGATCCATAAACTGGATCGAGAAAGGTCATGGATACAATTTGCAATGTAGATAAACATATGATATATTCATTACACAACCAAATGCACAGTCGTAGACTGTTTGTCACCGCTACTTTATACGGTACCAAGGCATCTAATTTTGGTCCGGTAGAACTCACTTCATTAACAGGCTCTGTTCAACGAAAGGGAACAATTTAGCAAATAAATCGTTGGTCCGAAACAACCAGCCATAATAACCACATTTGGTTATATTTCCGAAACAAGGAGACGCGGAGTTAACAGGTACAGGTAACGGGACGGTGTATGTGACTCACAGGAAGCGAGATAAGGTCAAAATCAGCTTCGGCTAGGTCGGCGAGGAACGCGTCGGCGGCAAGCTTGACGCCCCAGGATGCGGCGACCTGCGCGGCCCCAGGCTCGATGGAGGCGACGGCGACGTCCGCCCCCGCACGGCGCAGCACGTCGATGGTGATTACGGCCTCCATCGGCTCCGTCCCGTTCGCGATGGGCACCAGCACCTGCAGCATCCGCCGCTGTTAGAGAACCACAAAACAACGCACCACGCCATGGGGGAGAGGAGGATAGGGTACTCGCTTGCTTGCCTTCTTCAGGGGAGGAGACGACGCCATGGGCTGCGGGGCGGAGGACGCGAGCGCGCGGGTTAGGGTTTGGAGGCGGCGTAGCAGAGGAGGTGGGGAAGGGGAGACGGACGTTGTGAGAGTGGAGAAGACGGGTGGCCGCGTGGCCATTTCTTTCGGTGCTCTTTTCTCGGAGCTTCGGTGGGCTGTTCCAGAAGCGCGGACAGCGTGTGCGCCGAGTGGATGGGGATGGTGATGTCATGTGTGCACTGTGCAATAGGGGCAACAACCCTAGGCAAAATTTCGTGTTTTGACCCTTTGCACGTATAAAATCGGGATCTGACCTAGTTTGGAATTTTTTTTGAAATCTAACCTTTTTGCTACCGTCAAAGGGTCCGGCCGTAAGGTCAGGCAACCTACCGCCAGGAGTTTTGGCGATGGCATGGACTGCCCACTACCGTTACCTAAGGGCCAGCTCAACACCCTACCGCCACAGTATTTGGCGGTAGGTGGCCTAACCCTACCGCCGGGCCCTTTGGTGGTAGGATACTTTTGTTTTGGGTTTTTACAAGTTTTTGTGGTCTTTTTTAAGTTTTATCACAGGTTTCACACGGTTTCACAAATAGCAAAATATGAGTTGACTCACATACTAATAAAGGTTCCACATAGCAAATATCAAATAGTTTGACAAACACGCACATAATTTCACAAGTAGCAAATAGCAAGTAGCAAACTTGTACATATAGTTTGACAACCCCAACTAACGCAAGTAGTTTCGCAAATAGCTTTCGCAAAGCCAACAAACGGTGCAACAAGTTCTTAAGAAAAGTTTATAGAGCGGACAGACATCTTCAGAGGTCTTTGTATGTTAGGCCTGGCCGTGGAGACAGATACGATAGCGGATCCACCGGTTCAGGCGAAGGCGGAATGCTGGTCAGTATCGGACCGTTCAAGCACTCCCACCTTGACTTGCCCGCTGGAGTTTTCGCCTCCGCCCTTCCCCAGCTGATGATATCGAACGCCGATGCACTTGGTGGCGCCATCCTGGCTCTCTCCTCCGCATTGCTCTCGAAGTAGATTCTCCGGCCCAAATTGCGCAGCTCCCAGTTGGAGTGCTGCTTGGCAGCTTCAATGCTCCCTTCCCGGCGGATACGGGAGATATTTGGATCTCCCTCCATCTCTGCAATCACTCTCTTCCACTCCTTCACACTCTGCGACCAACACTTTACATCGTCAAAGATCCGCTCTGCCCTCTCGTGCCACCGCATTGCCCTCGTCGCCTCTAGGACCTCATCTGAAATAGCTCCCACCGGCTGCAGAAGCTCGGGGAGGGCCTCGTACAGGTACGACAGTGGCAACGCAGACGGGTCGTGTTGGAGATGAATGGGCGATGGTTGCGCCACGGTTGCATACCTAAACATATGGATGCATCACACATTAGGGTTCATCATCTCCAAAAAAATGTAAACCTAGGGTTCACCATATGGTCAATAATTCTAAACCTAACTTGTATTCAATTAGGGTTCATCACCTTCAAAAAACCTAGCTTGTATTAGGGTTCATCATGTGTTCAAAAAATATCAACTAGGGTTTCATCATATTTCATAAGGAAAGATCATCAAAAAACATCAACTACGGTTCACCATGAACATGAACATGAACCATTCTTAGGCTACAAAAGAGGAGTGATTTGACTCATAATAATTGGGGGATCGAAGGAGCTTACTTTCCTCTTTTCGAGGCCATCTTGATCCGCAAAATCCATGAAGAAACGAAAAAGATCGAAGGGGGGAAGTGGAGGAGATGAGAAAGGGGCGAGAGGAAGAAGGCGGCTGGGTAGGGGGATAAGGGCTGTGGTGGGTTTGGGCGGGGCGGCTGGGTTCATAAATGCCCAAACCCTACCGCCAGCGGCCACGGCGGTAGGGTTAGACAACCCACCGCCACAGGGTTCGGCGGTAGGCTCGGAGCCTCTAGCACCCCTTTTGTGACCAAAACTGGCGGCAGCTCAGCAGGAGGGTTGCACACCCTACCGCCAGACCGCCATGACGCCTGGCGGTAGGGTGTACAACCCTCCCGCTGAGCTGCTGCCAGTTTTGGTCACAGGAGGTAGGCGTGCTGGGCGGGGGGGGGCTTACCGCCGGAGGGTGTGGCATTAGGCTGCACAGACCTACCGCCATAGGTTCTGGCGGTAGGGTGGCCCATAGTGCATTTTTTGCACCTCCTAACTTCTCTTGTCTTCAATTTTTGGCGCATAACAATTAAATACTTGTAAACATGAAGCATATGTATGACATATCAAGCACACATCCACAAACCCACAAATAAGATAGGTTGGATACATAGCAAACAGACATCCACAAAGGTTGTCACCAAGTTTTACATAGCAAATTCATGAAACAGTTTCACGAGCAAATCCATATGGTTCACGAAGCAAACATGAAAGTTTTTAGTTCAACGACACGGCAGCAACTTTAGTCCCTCCTTCCCCTCTTCGCGGTCCGGTCCTCGTTGTTCTTTGATCGCTTCTCTGCCGCCTTCTTGCTATGAGTAGGACGCGCTTTCTGAAATGGGGATGGACTCTTCCAATCCTTCTTCGGCACATTCCTCTTCTCACGCTGGGTTGTCTGAGTTGCTGGAGGTCCGTCGTGATCATCGTACTCCTCCTCCTCATCGTCCTCTTCCTCTTCTTCACCATGTTCTTCTTCTGCTCCCTCTTCCTCGCCCTCTTTGTCATCTTCCTCTTCATCATCATCGTCCTCGTCCTCCTCCTCGTCATCTTGAACCGCCATAGACGATGAGGCGGCCTGGCTCGATGAAGCGAGGCTACGCATCGGTGCAGCAGGAGCAATCACATCAGCGGAGGAGGTGGCACACTCAAGCAGGCCCATAAGCTTGCGACATTTTTTTAATGAACTTCTGCAATGAGAACGAAACAATAAGCACAATATGGATCAACTTCATGATGAACATAAGCAAATGAAATCCATGTTACCTTCACCGTTCCCCTCAATTTGTTCTCACTAGCTCGAGTCCTGGGGATAGAACTAAGCGCATCAGAGGCATCAAAAATGCTTTTGTTCGGCTCCGAAGACTGCAATGTAATAAAATGAGTCAGTAGCACTAAAGTTGGTTTCATCCAAACATCGGTTGAAAATAGATAAAAACAACTTACCACTCTGTTCATGATGGGTCCGTACTCCCTAAATCCGCCCCGTAGCTCTCTGATGCCGTCATTGTAGGCTTCATTCTCGGAGTCGTCGTCAGTCTGAGACTTTCGGCGTCTCATTGTCATTCCATCGTGGCCTTAGGCGCAGACGATGCTTGATGCCATCGTCGAACCACAACAGGTGATTCGAGTACTCCTCCCAATCAATCACTCTTCTCTCCACATCCTTGCGAGTTTTCCACCGATTCCATTCAGTCACGTATTTGGCATGTTGCTCTCCCCAATCGGTGATAGACTGATTCTTCTTCCTACTCAGCCTGCAAAGCACAAGAAAGATTGTAAAACACCATTAGAAAGAATGTAAAACATCAAAACGAAAGTTGGTAACGATGAGAACGGGCGGTGGTACTCACAAGTGCAGGTCAAAGCCACCGGTATCTTTGACGATGCCGACTGGTGGTGTACGTTGCGCCTTACCAAATTGCGCGGCAACGCGCTGTGGCAAGTGGTACTCGACAGCATAGACACAAATCATGGGCACGATGCACCGCCAGAGAAGCCGGTCCTGCTTGCACATCACGTTCAGCTCGAACCCCCACTCTCGGTCGTCGGTATACGACCGCCAGTTAACCTAGTAACAAAAGTGGTAAGCTCAAGTGAAAGTGTTGTTGACCACATTAGAAATCTAGGTCTTATACCTGGAAAGGCGTCAGAGCATCAAGCTCATTGATGAATATCTTGTACAAGGCCTTGGATTCACCCGAGATTGTACCCACCACGTCCCAAGCGTATGCGGCGGTCGGGTATTGAGCATCGTCGCCATCTTCGCCATAGTCAGTCCATGCACGCGCTCTAAGCTTCTCCGGACGCCCCACCGGGATTCGCTCCCACATCCAAATGGAGAGGCCCCATACACATCCACACATACCGGATGTAGCTTCCATCCTCCGGGTTGCGTCGTCAAGCTACAAAACAAGTGTATATGATAAGATGCCAAAATCCAAAGTAGCACACGTCCATGATATTTGAAACAATGATGTGATATTCACTTACCGAACGGTATAGGTACGGGAAGCCGGCGGCCCCCCAGTTGTAACCCGCATCCCAGTCCGCCAGGAAATCGAGTACATCCAGAGGGCAGTGTACCCAGAGCAGTCTGGAAACACTACCTCGGTGAGAAGATACCACAGGTAGGCCCTGGCGTACTGCTCCACCACCCGAGGTTTGGCCCCTTCGGGGCACTTGCTCCGGTACTTCAGGAGCCAGGGCAGCGGGACGCCGGAAGTCCGGTTCTTCTTATCTGGGGGGCAGTCGCCGATGAGGGCGATAACCCTATCGTGCCAGTTCTTCCTCTCCACTCGTCCTGTCAAAGCATGACCCTCGAGCGGTAGGCCCGTAATCATCCCCCAATCCTCGAGTGTAACCGTCATCTCCCCACATGGAAGATGGAAGTTGTGCGTCTCTGGCCGCCACCGATTGATCAAAGCCGTGAGAGCTGAGTGGACCAGCGTCGGCGGCTTGCGCTTGAACCGCAGGACGAAACCCATCAGTCGGGCTCTCCTGTAGAACGACGCGTACCGCTCGTCGTACTCCATCTTCACGGTCGTCCCGTGACCCCTCATCCGCAGTGGCGGGAGCATCTGTCGAAATGAAGACCCAAACAATTAGTAACTTCTTTCATCGATTTGAAATATTTGGTTTAAAAAGTTACTTACCACTCTGTTCTCAATGAAACAGGCACGATGGCCCTTGTCGAATGTAGGGTCAAGCATAGTATACTTGATGCCAATGTCATCCGCAAGAGGTGGCCTCCTAAAAAAATTGCATAAACATAAGCATAAGCATATCAAAAGAATTTTTAACATGAACTAGGGTTCATCATGAACTAGGGGACATATAGATGCATAACAAAGGTTCATCAAGGTTCAAATGCATCATATCATATCATATTTATCCAACAACATCCAACATGCATCATTGCATATTTTCTTAAAAAACAAAAAACATGAACTAGGTTCATCTTGAGGGGTTCACCTTTTTACCCCGACAAAATCCAGTATTTGCATCATATAACATCCACTACATGCAACAAATGTCTCCAATATTCATCATATAATTAATTTTTTGATAACAAAAAAAATATGAACTAGGTTCATCTTGACGATTCAACACTTTTTCTCCAACTACATCCACTACTTGCATCATAGCATACGAACATGCATCATCATATCACAACAAATGCCTCCAACATGCATCATATAAAAAAACCTTCAAATCAAATATGAACTAGGGTTCATTTTCACACAACCATGCCAACTAGTGAATAGAGTTCATATCTAACACAATATAACATCTAAATCAACCTAAATCAATCCTAGGGTTAAAAAATATTCAATCTAGTTCAAAAAGGGAGTGATTTCAATCGAATAATGCAACGAATCGAAAGGTGTTTGACTAAAACAAATTGGATGGATCGAAAGAGCTTACTTTCCTCTCTTCAGGGCCATCTCGATCCGCAAAAATGGTGAACAAATGAAGATTAGAGGGGGGAGTGGAGGAGATGAGAGAGGGGCGAGTTGGGAACTGCTCTGTTCTTGGTGGGGGGCGGCTGGGTGGGGGGAGAAGGGGGTGGGGGGCGGGCGGCCTCCAGTTTATATATGTCCACACCCTACCGCCAGAGACCCCGGCGGTAGGTTCAGACAGCCTACCACCAGGAGGAGCGGCGGTAGGGTGTGACAGAGGAGGACGGCAGGCCGTTAATGCTGCTGACGTGGAAAAGTTCCCTACCGCTGGGCCTCGTGGCGGTAAGTTGCCTGACCCTACCGCCGGGACTCCTGGTGGTAGGGAAAAGGGTCAGATTTCAAAAAAAATCAAACGGGGGTCAGATCCCGATTTTATACGTGCAAAGGGTCAAAACACGAAATTTTGCCACAACCCTACGGGCTAAGAGCATCTCCAGCGGTTCGGCCCCCAGTGGCTTGAAATAGCGCCGCCTGGGGGCGCGCCGACGATAATTTCAGCGTGGGCAATTTGGTTTCCAGCCAACGCCCCATGGCCCCCTCCCGCCACACGCCATTTTTTAAAACAGGAAATCAGCCAAAATTCGTCCAAACACGCCACAAATTCGTCTAGACTAGGCGATTTCATTGATATTTGTACAAAAACTTAAAAACATAAATTAAAAGATAACTAAAACTACAATTATGCCTAGCACTACTAGACCACTGTCGCCGTCCGCCGCCGCCCGCCTTCTACATGTCGAGGCGGCTGTAGAACCGGGTGTAGTCGCCGTCATCATCGTCGTCGTCGTCCTCGCCATCATGCATGCCGCCGCCGTCCCTGCTACAACCCTGACCAGCGTCGCCGATGCATAGGGGGTTGGACAGCCCGGGCGCGTCCTTGTCATCACTGTCGAGGACGACGCTGCCGCCTTCCTCGCGTCCACGGCGACGAGCGGCGATCTCCTAGAAGGCACGGCGCTGGCGCTCCAGTTGCTCGCGGACGTACTCTTCCCTCGCCCATTTGAGGGCGGTCTCGTCGGCGGCGGCCATGTCCACGTGCTCCTTCTTCACAGGGAGCAACCCCGCCTCGTTCTTCGGCCTAACAAACCAGGAAGAAGAAGGAGAGGAGTGGCCGCCCTCGTGGATGACAAGGGTGCCGCCGCGGGTACGGCGCCCGAGTGGCGTCTCCTGTGGCTCTGGCTTGATAGGGCAGAGCGCCGGCGAACCGGAGGAGAGGGAGCCAGAGCCCGACGATGAGGAGGTCACTGTCTCCATCCGTCGCGGTGTCAAGGAGCTGCCGCGACAGCGCGAGAAGTTGAGGGCGCTGGGTACTCTAGGCGGGGCATGTTGCCGACCTCGATGTGCTCGAGGACGGCTTCAGGGGTGCGGCCGGGGACGCCCCACCATCGGCGCCGCCCCTCGAAGTTGTGGCGGCCGCGGGGCTCAACGCCGTTCGAGGAGGCGAGCTGGTCGGTGTGGCGGCGTTCGAAGTACATAGTCCACGGCGTGTTGCTGTCGGGGGCGTACCTCGACTGGTTACGCACCTCCTCCGTCAGCGAGGACCGGAAGCGCGTTATCTCGGCGCGCCGGGCCGCGCCGGTGGGCTCTGGATGCACCGGGACTCCGCCGGCGCTCAGCTTCCATGTGCCTGGCACCCGTATGTCCGGCGGTGCCGGGTAGTCGGCCTCGTAGAGGAGCCGTGCCTCGTCCTCGTGCAGGGAACGGCGGCCGAAGCCATTCACCGCCGCACCGTCCCTTGGGTAACGCTCAGCCATGCTCGTCGGCAGGGAGAAAGGGAGAGGAGAGGGGCATCAGCGGCGAGAGGAGGAGCTGTGGCAAATGGAGTGTGTGTACTCCCCGCGAGGGAGGGGCGTCTTTTATACCCCAGCTTGGGCGGTGGGAGGGCGGACAACGTGTGTACGTGTGGCAGGCTCGGGCGGGACGCGCATCGCCGCGCCTTCACTACGCCGCCCGTGAGGCATCAATGGAGGCTGACTGGCGCGACAGCACGACAGCCTTGGCATTGATTCCCCGCAGGAACCGAGGCGATGAGGATGACGATGCGCCGAGGTCGCTGACTCAGCAGGCCCATCGTTCTTTCGCGCCAAAAACAATTCCCCCGGTGTCCCCAGCGCGCCGGGTTTGGCTTGGGTCCGCCGGCTCCAGTTTCGAGCCTAACCGGCAAAAATTGGGCTCTTGGGGGCGCGACTGGGCCGTTTTTTCAGCGTCGGTGCTAAAAAAGGGCCTAAGCGGCCTGTTGGGGGGTGCGGCTGGAGATGCTCTAAGGGAAAATCCAACGCATAACCCCAAACCAACGTCTATTTCGTCCGTTTATTGTCCGCTTGGGAATGGCAATAGTGTCGTGTCTGCCTAGATTTATGGATGCGTCGGCCATGCGCCCAATGCATGCCCGCATTTCAGTCGCATCTCGTTCGCTGTGCATGCAAACAAAAGGACGTAGTTGAATAACCGCGGCCATAGTTCACGCCAGCGGCCGCGTTCACGCTAGATCATGCCAGCCGGCAACAAAGCCAGCCCTACATAATGGTCACCCCAAGTTTGGCGCCGGCAACAAAGCCAGCGGCCGGCACATGAGCCAGCCTTCAAAATGGACAAGTTTTAGCGCCCGCAATAAAGCCAGCGGCCGGCACATGAGCCAGCCTTCAAAATGGACAAGTTTTGTCGCTGACAACAAAGCCAACGAACGGCACACCAACCAGCCTTCAAGATGGACCGCCATCATGACCGAGGTCTCATCTAGTTCAGCCATCACGGCGAACATCTCCTTCGCGGTTCGCGAACCAAGCCTTCCTCTCTGGTGACATGTTTTTTGTCGACGCTCATCAACGTGAGTGCCACCTCCTTCGCTTTCGTGTCAGCATTGGTGGTCTCGATCTCTAGCTTCTTGAGTTGAGTGGCCTCCTTGATGTCAAGCTTCCTCATCTTCACGGCCTCCTCCATGTCAAGCTTCTTAGTTTGGAGATCTAGATATATCTCCATTTGCTCCTCCTTGTATTTGGTCTTCTTCTCCTGCCTTGCATCCTTTTTGCTCATCATTTCCTCCAAAGTTCCTTGTAAGGCAATGGACGACGCATCACGCTTGTCGTCGGCCTTCGAGTTTTTTGTGCCCCTCGGCCTCTTGAGCAAGTCTACCTCATCAACAACGGCCACCTTCCCTCCTTTCTTCTTCTTAAGATCGTTGTATTGGCCTTTGAACTTCAGGCAATCTTTGATGAGCACCCGACAATGTGTGAAAGTGAATGGCTTGTCTTTGTGCCGGGCCTTGAAGGCTTCCAAAGATTGGAGTGCCTACACAATCAAACATGCGGCCACAATTGTAACATGAAAGGACATACAATGCATGAAACTTAAATGGCATGCCAACATGAATGGACACATGATGAAAAAGCGAGAGGTTCATACCAAGTAACCAAGGCCTCGACCACTCACGGGATAGAGTTTGATGCTCTCAAGCGTGACACAATATTTGTTGCACTCTTGTTGGATGAATCCCCACTTCTTTTGGATTGAATTGATGCCGCGGGTGCTTGTGAATTGGTAGGGGGCAAACTTTCTTCGCTCAAGAAAGTTCCTGTGAACTCTTGTCCAAAAGAGGGCTCCTTTTTGCTCGGCACCTTTGATTGGATCTTGGCCAATTTCCTTCCAACTCTCGCAAATCAAAGTGTCGTCAACTTGGGTGTATGATCCTGGCGCGAATGCTTTTCCTCCTCTTTTGTGCTTCCGCCTTTTCGGTGAGCTCATTGATAAACAAAAATGGCTCTGCGGAAATGTCGACCTATTCTTCTTCATCTTCACAATACAAGTCATCATCTTCATGCCACGAGTTGCCATGGTCGTCTTCATCACCATCATCATGGCCGGCGAACTGAGTGTCATCATAAGTACCGCGGCCGTCCTGGCTTTGGGTCGCGTTGGGATCAAAAGCTTGCTCTTGGCCGTCGATGTGGAATGCCTCACCACTGCCCTAGAAGACGACGTTCTGCATGAACGAGGCGTAGTTAGGGTCGTTGACCGTCGTCGTCTGCATCGGTGGTGGAATTTTGTCGAACAGCTTGTGGGCGCCGGCCATGTGAGCCGAAGCGAACGACCGGGGCTGCTTCCTTTGCGCTCTGTCTTCACAATGGCCAGCGCCACTGTACCCCGACGTGATGTTGAGGTCGATGACGCTCGCGGGCGTGGTCAGATCAACCACGACACAGTCCAGCGATGTAGAGAATTGCGTCTACCGATGGCCGTGCGGCGGTAGAGCATGAACATCCATCATCTCGTGTGTGACGAACGAGCTCGGGGAACGGTGTTGCAGCGGACGATGGGTCGAGGAGCCTGTGCTGGCCGCGGCCATTGCAGCGGCCAAGAGATTGGCCGATGTGGGGCGGCACATACCCAACATGAGGAGGGCATGCGCCTTGGACATGATGGACTCCTTGTCCTCGATGTTGGTCTGGTGCTGCAAGGCACGCCGCAAGGCACACTCGGCAGCGTACTCGATGATGGCTTTCTTCTTCGTCATGGCAGTTCGCTGACCCCTCCTCTTGGTCGATTCGGCGTCTAGCTTCGCGATCTCCGTCGGCATAAGCTACGACCGAGGCTTCTTCACTGTCTTGTTTTTCTTTGCCGCGGGGTAGGCAGCAGCTTGTGGGTTGACGGGATTCACCTCGTCGGCCATGGTGGATGGGCGTAGGGGGTGTTGGTGTCAAAACCGGCGGATCTCGGGTAGGGGGTCCCGAACTGTGCATCTAGGATCGATGGTAACAGGAGACGGGGAACACAATGTTTACCCAGGTTCGGGCCCTCTCTATGGAGGTAATACCCTACTTCCTACTTGATTGATCTTAATGAATATGAGTATTCAAGAGTAGATCTACCACGAGATCGTAATGGCTAAAACCCTAAAAGTCTAGCCTGTATGGCTAAGATTATGATCGCCTCTACGGACTAAGCCCTCCGGTTTATATAGACACTGGAGGGGACTAGGGTTGTACAAAGTCAGTTACAGAGAAAGGAATCTTCATATCAGGGCGCCAAGCTTGACTTCCACGCCAAGGAGAGTCCCATCCGGACACGGGAGAGAGTCTTCGGTCTTGTATCTTCACAGCCCATCAGTCCGGTGGGTGGCTTCTTCTGTCACAGAGGAGGATATTATGAAGCTCCGCGCAGCGAGGTATCTGACCCCGGAAATCCTCCACCGGCTTCCTGCACAGGGGCAGGTCATTCCTACCCCCAAATCCGGTGAGAGAGTAGTGTTTGTATCCCACTTCCTCCATGGGTTAGGGTTCGCGCTTAACCCCTTCGTCCGGAGGCTCATGTTTTACTATGGGTTAGACTTTCACGATCTGGCCCCGTAATCTGTTCTCGTCATCTCGACATTTATCGTCACATGCGAGGCCTTCCTCCGGACTCCTCCGCACTTTGGTTTGTGTCTCAAGACCTTTGACGTGAGGCCGCAGGTGACAGAGGAGGAGCAGGCAGAGTGCAGCAGCGTTACAATAGGCAAGCTTGCCGACGCGGTTTGGTTTGAAGGATCTTTCACCAAGTCTTCCGACCTATGGCAGCAGGGGTGGTTTTATATCAATGAGCCGCGGGGCTCCAAGTGGGCAGCTACGCCTGCGTTCCGACCCAGCCCTCCAATTCAGCTTGCTTCATGGATCAATAAGGGACTGGACTGGGGATCCGTCAATGAAGTGCAGACTCTGCAAGGTCGCGTCCAAAGCCTTACCAAGAAGGGCATCGGTCTTGTGAACGTCGTTCAAGTAATTCTAGTCTGCCGGACCCTTCCATGTCAGTAGCGGCCTCTCCGTATGTGGGAGTTTAATCCTGAAGGACGGCGGACTCTTCAGCACTTCCTCGGCACTACGCACGAGGGAATGTGGAAATTATATTTCGGGGAACAAGAGCAATGGCCGGACACCACCGAGGATGTTGGCCTCGACTGCAATCATCCGGACACCGTGGTGAGTATTCGATCTCCGCACACCCTTCATTCGAGTATCTCTTAGTAAGATACTGAATCAACCCGTCCCTTCACAAGACTGGATAAAGAAAGCGGTGTTGATCTGGTGCCCGGCACCTGAAAGGATCGAGAAGAGGTGTCTAGGGGGGGATGATTAAACACTAAGTTCTGATAGTTATAGTTTTTAACTTCTCTAAGTTTAGGTGGAGTTTTGGCACAAGTTTAACAATCAAATACACAATTCAAGCAAGCATGCAAAGAGTATATGAGCAGCGGAAATTAAAGCATGCAACTTGCAAGAATGTAAAGGGAAGGGATTGGAGGATTCAAACGCAATTGGAGACACGGATGTTTTTGTCGTCGTTCCGATAGGTGGTGCTATCGTACATCCACGTTGATGGAGACTTCAACCCATGAAGGGTAACGGTTGCGCGAGTCCACGGAGGGCTCCACCCACGAAGGGTCCATGAAGAAGCAACCTTGTCTATCCCACCATGGTCGTCGCCCACGAAGGACTTGCCTCACTAGCGGTAGATCTTCACGAAGTAGGCGATCTCCTTGCCCTTACAAACTCCTTGGTTCAACTCCACAATCTTGTCGGAGGCTCCCAAGTGACACCTAGCCAATCTAGGAGACACCACTCTCCAAGAAGTAACAAATGGTGTGTTGATGATGAACTCCTTTCTCTTGTGCTTCAAATGATAGTCTCCCCAACACTCAACTCTCTCTCACAGGATTTGGATTTGGTGGAAAGAAGGTTTGAGTGGAAAGCAACTTGGGGAAGGCTAGAGATCAAGATTCATATGGTAGGAATGGAATATCTTGGCCTCAACACAAGAGTAGGTGGTTCTCTCTCAGAAAATATGTATTGGAAGTGTAGGTTCGTTCTGATGGCTCTCTCCACGAATGAAGAGTGGGTGGAGGGGTATATATAGCCTCCACACAAAATCTAACCGTTACACACAACTCGCCAAACTCGGTGGGACCGAATTGATAAACTCGGTCAGACCGATTCAGCAAATCTAGTGACCGTTAGGATTTTCGGTGGGACCGACATGCAACTCGGTAGGACCGATGTGATTAGGGTTAGGGCATAACGTAATCTCGGTGAGACCGATTACACAAACTCGGTGAGACCGATTTTGGTAATAAGCTAACCAGAGAGTTGGTCAGGCAAACTCGGTTTGACCGATTACACAAAATCGGTAGGACCGATTTTGGTAATAAGTTAACCAGAGAGTTTGCATTGTAATCTCGGTAGTACCGATTACTCAAACTCGGTGAGACCGATTTTGGTAATGGACATACAGAAAGAGATTACAACCCCATCTCGGTGAGACCGAGATCCCTATCGGTGAGACCGATTTGCCTAGGGTTTGTGGCAGTGGCTATGACATCTGAACTCGGTGGCGCCGGATGGAAAGAATCGGTGGGGCCGAGTTAGACTTTTGGTTTAGGACATGTGTGGATGTGAGAAAGTAGTTGAAGGCTTTGGAGCATATCACTAAGCACTTTGAGCAAGCAAGCCATTAAGCAACACCTCATCCCTCCTTGATAGTATTGGCTTTTCCTATAGACTCAATGTGATCTTGGATCACTAAAATAGAAAATGTAGAGTCTTGATCTTGGAGCTTGAGCCAATCCTTAGTACTTAGCATCTTGAAGGGGTTCCACATCCTTTAGTCCATGCCACTCCATTGTTGAACTTGTCTGAAACATACTAGGTGAAGGTGTTAATCCAACAAGAGATATGTTGACATTAATTATCAAAATCACCCAGGGAGCACTTGTGCTTTCAATCTCCCCCTTTTTGGTAATTGATGACAACATACATCAAAGCTCTAGATAAAGATATAGAGAATAGCAAGTAAAGCTTTGGAAAGACATGTAACAAGCATAGGCTCCCCCTACATGTATGCAAATCATGTGAATATGGAAGTTAGAAACATGTGAGAGCATAACCATGACAGAGTAAGCAATGTGTTACATGTATCTTGGCTATATGCATCAGAGCAAATGATGTGAATATGGGAAATGTACCTTCATGCTCAAGAGTCCTTCTTGCAAACAATATATACATCAGCAAGAATTTCTCATACACATGATTGTGATGCATATACTTACCTTGTGGTCTTGAGTTGGCTTAGGATGGAATGAACCTGCGTAAACAAGGTTAGATAACACAGATACACCTGTTGGCCAGAGCAAACAAGAAGAAACCACAAGAGTACCAAGACTGGGATGACATGTTAAGAGTGAGTACTAAGTACCACAATGAAAATAGACATGTCCCCAAAGGTAAAGATGTGCAATGTATTTAAAGAATTTATTTCCCTTAGATGTCTTGCTCCCCCTGAATCTAGCATGGGATACTGGGAGAAGATAGGGAACAGAAAATCAGAGCAAAAAGCAAAATCAGAGCTCAAAGAAACAAATGAATAGAGCTAATGCAAATAAGCACATATGAACATGTCTTTTCCCTCAAGAAGACATGTGGCATCTCTCCTCTTGAACACCAAGCATCTGGGATCCTTGAAGATTACTCTCTTCTTGAGTATTCTCCCCCCTGGATATCTCTCTCTCCCCCTATTGAAGTCATAAGCTTTGATGTGATCTCTCTCTCCCCCTTTGACATCAATTTCCAAGAAGGGTCTTCTGGAATTTGTCGTGAATGGGTTTGGTCCTTGAGTCACAGCACAAAACACTGATAAAAATGTGATGCTTGTAGAGGACAATATTCATTGAGTGGAGCTGGATCAAAAGTAATGCAGGAATAAATGGCAAAATGTTTTTCCTGTTGTGAAATCGGTAGCACCGAGTTGGATGCTTTGGTTGCATCGAATGATTTCTGTTAGACCGAAAACAAGAAACCGGTGTGACCGAGTTCAGCACAGAGAAAACACTTATCACCTCAGCTCACTAGACAAGTAAGATCTCACAAGGATTTGCAAGGAATTAACTGAAAGATTTGCAATGAATTGGATGCAGGGAATGCAGAACAAATAGAAAATAAAAGAAATCTAGATGAATTTTTTTTGAAAGGGGAAACAAATGCAAGAGCACAGAAAAGAACACAAGAGAACTTCATCTAGAAATGGTCGGCGACAAAGTCACCTATGTTAGAGTATATTGACTTAGGAGTCAAGTGAGATCACTTGACAATAGGTCATACTCATCGTTTAAGCTCAAAATGGGGTTACCATTTTTCGTTTAAGCATCTTGATGTATTCACATCTTGCCGAGTTGCTTTGACTCATGACTTTGAGTAAAGCTTCTCTAAGATGGAATAACATACCTTGGGTGGTGGTGTTGTTTGTAATCATGTAGTTGAACTTGTGTGGGTTGCTCAAGGTTGATGTAGCTCATCAAGAGTTGGGAGCACCACTTGGAATTTGAGTTCATCTACCTACATGGGTTAGTTCTTGCAAGGAAGAGCACTTGTGTATCCAAAATGACAATCATGAAACTCAACATAGAATCTGTCAAAGGATATGTTTGAATGGTTCCGTGCTTCCTTGTCTTCAACCACCGTTGTATAGAGACTTGGTGATGTAGAGATTGCTCAAGATGTCAATGAGTTGCAATCTCATAGAATTAGATTCATCCAAGTACCTACATGGGTTAGATAACATGCAAGGTGCAAATATATCCAAGACATAAGATAATCATCATAAGAGGAATATCAAGGATTAGTCATAGACTCATGTCTTGCATGTATCCAATGGAGTTCCTACTCCAAGTTTGAAGCATCAATGATGTTCAATTCACCTCTTAACCTGCAAAACACTTTCTCATCAAGTGGTTTAGTGAATATATCCGCTAATTGCTTTTCGGTGCGAACATGCTTAAGATTAATGTCACCCTTAGCAACATGATCTCGAATGAAATGATGACGAACTTCAATATGCTTAGTTTGAGAGTGTTGCACAGGATTGTGAGCAATCTTGATAGCACTTTCATTGTCACAAAGTAATGGAACATGTTTCACATATATCCCATAATCTTTAAGAGTTTGGGTCATCCAAAGTAATTGAGCACAACATGAACCAGCGGCAATGTATTCCGCTTCGGCGGTGGATAAGGATACCGAGTTTTGTTTCTTGGAAGACCAAGATACAAGAGATCTACCAAGAAATTGACAAGTACCCGAAGTGGACTTTCTATCAACCTTGTCACCGGCATAGTCCGAGTCGGAGTAGCCAACAAGATCGAAAGAGGCCCTCTTAGGATACCAAATGCCAAAATTTGGTGTATGGATTAAGTATCTCACTATCCTTTTCACGGCCTTAAGATGACATTCCTTAGGAGCAGCTTGATATCGTGCACACATGCACACACTCAGCATGATATTGGGACGTGATGCACATAGATATAACAATGAACCAATCATAGAGCTATAAACCTTTTGATCGACCAGTTCACCATCTTTGGTCAAGTCAAGATGTCCACTAGTAGGCATGGGTGTAGTCATACCTTTGCATTCTTGCATATTGAACTTCTTGAACAAGTCCTTGGTGTACTTCGTTTGAGAAACAAAGGTACCTTCCTTAGTTTGCTTAATTTGCAAACCAAGAAAGAATTTGAGTTCACTCATCATAGACATCTCAAACTTCTCCGACCTTAGCTTCCCAAACTTTTCACTAAAATGAGGGTTAGTAGAACCAAATATAATATCATCAACATAGATTTGGCACACAAATAGTTCTCCATTAACCCTTTTAGTAGAAAGAGTAGAATCAATTTTACCAATTTCAAAGCCTTTTTCAATAAGGAACTTGGTCAAGAATTTATACCATGCTCTAGGAGCTTGTTTAAGACCATAAAGAGCTTTGTGAAGTTTGTAGACATGATCAGGTTTCTTAGGATTGACAAAGCCGGGAGGTTGCTTAACATAAACTATCGAAAGTAAGTTGTAGCCAAGAGATTCAACGAGCATGACATTTTGTATGGAGCTATCATGTGATATGGCCACCTTACTGAGGCCAACCACCTTACCTTTGAGTTGTCACCGAAAGTGACATACTTTCGAGGACCATCGTTTTCAGCAAGCTCACAAAACATGTCTATCTCCGGTCATGTGATTGGTACATCCACTATCAAGGACCCATTCCTTTCCTCCTGCCATATATCCCCGAAGATTTGCCCTAAGACCAAAGTGTCTCATTGCATCATCAAGATCAAAGTCACTATCATCATCCTCATCATAGTATCCATGTACAACATCGTCAAGTGGTGGATCAAATCCTAGAGAGGGTGATTCGTTAGAGTGAGTTTGACAATGATCTTGTTTATGAATTTTATAGCTTCGAAATAATATCACTAATAATTCCAACATCTCCTTTAGCACGATAAGGTTTGTAAGCTCAAATAGACAATCACCAAACATAGGATCACTGAATTCATCTTACTCAAGGCAATAGACTTATGGAGAATTGCATCTAAATTTTCAAGGAATAATTTGGAAAGCGTCCTCAAGAAATTTCCATATAGTATAGGCACAATCAAGAGTAGGCAAACTAGCAATCAAGTTTTGGGCAATCCTCTTATGATAAGATTGATGGTTCTAAGATTATGATCATGTCAAGATCCTCTTCGGTGTGGGATGCAAGGATCAATATGAGGTGCACAGGGCTAGCAATGTACTTGTTCAAATGATATTTATTGAAAATCTCAAGCATTTCATTTTTCCACTCATGAAAATATTCTCCATCAAGAATAGGCACTCTATGTGTAAGACTCCCTAAAGTAGACACATCCATCTTCCTCTAAAGGTGTTTAAACCAAAGCAATGGAGACCAATGCTCTGATACCAATTGAAAGGATCGAGAAGAGGTGTCTAGAGGGGGGGGGGGTGATTAGACACTAAGTTCCGACAGTTGCAGTTTTTAACTTCTTTAAGTTTAGGTGGAGTTTTGGCACCAAGTTTAACAATCACAATACACAATTCAAGCAAGCATGCAAAGAGTATATGAGCAGCGGAAAGTAAAGCATGCAACTTGCAAGAATGTAAAGGGAAGGGATTGGAGGATTCCAACGCAATTGGAGACACGGATGTTTTTGTCGTTGTTCCGATAGGTGGTGCTCTCGTACATCCACGTTGATGGAGACTTCAACCCATGAAGGGTAACGGTTGCGCGAGTCCACGGAGGGCTCCACCCACGAAGGGTCCACGAAGAAGCAACCTTGTCTATCCCACCATGGCCGTCGCCCCCGAAGGACTTGCCTCACTAGCGGTAGATCTTCACGAAGTAGGCGATCTCCTTGCCTTACAAACTCCTTGGTTCAACTCCACAATCTTGTCTGAGGCTCCCAAGTGACACCTAGCCAATCTAGGAGACACCACTTCCAAGAAGTAACAAATGGTGTGTTGATGATGAACTCCTTGCTCTTGTGCTTCAAATGATAGTCTCCCCAACACTCAACTCTCTCTCAAGGATTTGGATTTGGTGGAAAGAAGGTTTGAGTGGAAAGCAACTTGGGGAAGGCTAGAGATCAAGATTCATATGGTAGGAATGGAATATCTTGGCCTCAACACAAGAGTAGGTGGTTCTCTCTCGTAAAATATGTATTGAAGTGTAGGTTCGTTCTAATGGCTCTCCATGAATGAAGAGTGGGTGGAGGGGTATATAGCCTCCACACAAAATCTAACCATTACACACAACTTGCCAAACTCGTGGGACCGATTGATAAACTCGGTCAAACCGATTCAGCAAATCTAGTGACGTTAGGATTTTCGTGGGACCGACATGCAACTCGATAGGACCGATGTGATTAGGGTTAGGCATAACGTAATCTCGGTGATACCGACATACAAACTCGTGAGACCGATTTTGGTAATAAGCTAACCAGAGAGTTGGTCGGCAAACTGGTTTGACTGACACACAAACTCGTAGGACCGATTTTGGTAATAAGTTAACCAGAGAGTTTGCATTGTAATCTCGGTAGTACCGATTACTCAAACTCGGTGAGACCGATTTTGGTAATGGAAATACACAGAGAGATTACAACCCCATCTCGGTGAGACCGAGATCCCTATCGGTGAGACCGATTTGCCTAGGGTTTGTGGAGTGGCTATGACATCTGAACTCGGTGGAGTCGGATAGAAAGAATCGGTGGGGCCGAGTTAGACTTTTGGTTTAGGACATGTGTGGATGTGATAAAGTAGTTGAAGGCTTTTGAGAATATCACTAAGCACTTTGAGCAAGCAAGCCATTAAGCAACACCTCATCCCTCCTTGATAGTATTGGCTTTTCCTATAGACTCAATGTGATATTGGATCACTAAAATAGAAAATGTAGAGTCTTGATCTTGGAGCTTGAGACAATCCTTAGTACTTAGCATCTTGAAGGGGTTCCACATCCTTTAGTCCATGCCACTCCATTGTTGAACTTGTCTGAAACATACTAGGTGAAGGTGTTGGTCCAACAAGAGATATGTTGATATTAATTACCAAAATCACCCAGGGAGCACTTGTGCTTTCATCACCCCTTCTCGAAGACTCTGCGAACGCCCTACTAATGAGGATGCGAACTCCGACACCGTACCAGGTGTCTGCGGAGGAGGGCAAAGGTGCAGAGGAAGCCCGCCGTGGTAGGAAGAGGGTCGCTTCTGAAGGTTAGGAGGGAAACCAAGAAAAGGAAAACGCCATCGACGGGCGGCTTGGGCCGGGCAAGCGATGTTGACGTGGAGCTTTATGATGAGGATAGACCTGTGTCCAAACCGTAAGTGCAGCAGGGTACTTTAATCATACCCCCTTCCTTTCTTATTACTGAAGTAATCCTCCGACATACGTATGTCCTCGCAGGTTAACGCATGGTGTTTCCCAATCGTCCTCCTCTTCGGGAGACCTTCTTCCAGATATGATGGAGAGTGATACGTCCTCCCCGGCCCCCTCGCCCAACAGGGCGGATGATTCTGAGGTATCGTCCCAGGGGGCTCCTCTCGGTCAACAAGCAGTGTAGGAAACGAAGAGGGCATTACCCGAAGGTGGTGCCTCTTTCCCTCAGGGTTCGGGAATCAAGGATGGCGGCCCCGCCCTATCTGGTTTAGAGCCGGAGACGATCCTGGGAGCGAGTGGGCGGATTCCTTCAAAGGAATTCTGTACTCCGGCGGCAGCTTCCGAAGACTTAGAAGTGCCGGATATGCTGACGGACATGCTGCGACGAGCGTCCGTTTCAAAGGAACACCGTGCCTTGATGGTTACGGTGGTCGAAAAGGTTCTATCCGCGAAGAGCGGGTTGAACGAGGCCTTCATGAGCCTCCTAAGGGGTTTTGAGGTTTGTGATGTAGTTTTGCCAATTGAATAATATTGACAGAATGCACGTGTTGTATATGCCGTAGCCCCTGAGACTTGGATTGCCTTCCGACGGAAGCGATCAGAGGATCAAAAAGATATGCTCAGTTGCTAACCTTGATTCAACTTGGAGTACAGGCTGCCCTCCCGCAGCCTACCCAAATACTAAGAGGCCGAATCGCAGTAAAGTCGGATATTGTGGAAGATGACATTGCATTGATCAACAGGCATCTTGACGACTTGCAAGGTATATATGTCGAGCATTCCTTACACCAATGTGCTTGTAATTTAGGCCTGATGCCGAAAAGGGTTTATATGAAATGTGCATGATTGCAGATGGTGCTGCTGTTGTTGAAGCTCTTCGGGCGGAGCTAGCCCGGGCCAAGGAGCATGTCCGATGTAGTGATGCGGCTGCCGAGAAGGCATCGGCGGATCTAAGAGCCGAACAAGCAGCTCGGCACCAAAGTGAGGAAAAGATATCCGCACTGGCACTTGAATTGAAGAATACGCCATACCGTGGAATTCCTAGAGAAGGAGAATAAAGCCAAAATGGCTGAGCTTGATAAGGCCGCACGAGAGGCGAGTGAAGCTCGGTCTCAATCTAGGGCAGCTCGTGAAGAGATTCGCAGTAAGGATATAGCGCCGTAAGCCCTTTTACTTGCACCAAGTTTGGCGATCCGGACTATGCTCACTGAACCAGGTCCGGAGTTCTCCGACGGAAATTTTGACTTGTCAAGAGTTCTTCCGATGCGCGCAATTTTACCATGCACAAGAGGGGTATGCAACGGAGAAGCTTTTCTCGTCATAGTTCGGCGTCAAGCGCCTCTGTGCTCAATGAATGATGTCCCAAGGCCGAGCTTCATAGGATATCCGGCGACGCCATGAAGAACGCTATAGTCCGGCTCAGGCCAAGTGAGCCTATTCCGAGTAGTTATTTTGGCCTCAGCGCGGCTTGTTGACGCGTGCCACATATCGACGCCAGAAGCGGTCGGCGGCATTGAGGGTGCACGGATGGCCTTTTCCGAGCAAAAACATTTTGGGAAAGATGAAGGCCATTGATGTTACAACGAGGAGTCCACCCAAGGGCCAGGACCGTAATGAGCCGAGCACTATTTTGAAGACGCCTTAGATGCCGCTTAATAGAGGGTCAATGCTCGAAAGATATAATGTTCGAAAGTGATTTATATAATGATATAATGTATAACTTTATAGTTAATCTATTTATATTTTGCTCAAAAGCTTGAATTCTCCTTGTGGCTGTTTTAGTATAATCTGAAAGTTTTCCACATCGGCTTCAGCCCTCGAGGGAAGTACGGTGTTGGTGTCAAACCGCGGATCTCGGTAGGGGGTCCCGAACTGTGTGTCTAAGGCGGATGGTAACAGGAGGCAAGGGACACGATGTTTACCTGTGTTCGGGCCCTTCTATGGTGGTAATACCCTACTTCCTCGCTTGATTGATCTTGATGAATATGAGTATTACAAGAGTTGATCTACCATGAGATCGAGAGGCTAAACCCTAGAAGCTAGCCTATGGTATGATTGTTGTTGTCCTACGGACTAAACCCTCCGGTTTATATAGACACCGGAGGGGCTAGGGTTACAGAGTCGGTTACAAATGTAGAGATCTACATATCCAGACGCCAAGCTTGCCTTCCACGCCAAGAGAGTCCCATCCGACATGAGACAAGTCTTCAATCTTGTATCTTCATAGTCCAACAGTTCGCCAAAGGATATAGTCCGCTGACGGATACCCCTAATCCAGACTCCTCAAGAGTCTCTAACCAGGCTTCAATGACGATGAGTCAGCGCATATTGTCTTCGCATTGCAAGGCGGTTCTTCTCCAAATTCTGAATACTTGTTTGAATAGTGTCCGCTTCCCATAAATGTCGCACTCCTTGGCTTCGCCTAATAATGGAGATACTCCACGCCGAGCGAATGCAGAAGCCGGCATTTTTACAATTGCCACCCTAGCCATGTAGGTAAATCGCCTATTAAAGAGACGGGGATTCACAGATCCATATCTATACCACCCTCCCACAGCGAGTATCCATCAGAGCACGCATGGAAAAAATCCATTCCAACATGGCCAGTCGCCGCAGCTCCTCCTCTCGCCCCCGTAGCCCTAAGCCCGGTGATTGGAAGAAGTGTTCCGTCCCGCACAGCCAACTAGTGAGGCTACGCACCTGTGGATTTCTCCCCAACAGATATGGTCCCTGCTCGAGCGGCTTGCCACCTATAATGGCGGAGAACAAGAGAGCTTCCCAATCCCTCCAAAGGGGAACGGGTATGCCTTGTCCCTTATTTATTAAGGGACTAGGATTTCAATTCACCTGCTCCTCCGGGCCTCGAGTTCTACGGCCTCCACTGCATAATTTCACTTTGCTCCATATTGCACATTGCTGGCTATGTCGCTTTTTGCGAACTGTTTCGCTGCAAGCTCACTTGAGCTATGGAAGAGGCTATTCGCCTGCACCTATACAGTGAGGGGTCACTGCTTCAAGTGGCGGAGCCAAAATATGGCGATCGCTGGGACCGGATACTGTCCGACTCAAGAAGGCATTCAAAGACCGGCCTTCGAGTGGTTCTATATAGAGGACGCCCTCTTCCGGATCCTATTCGGATCAGCCTTCCGAGTTTAATAATGTTCAAACGCCTAAGTCGTGACCAAGGAGCCTTCAGGAGGAAGATGATAGAGATGTTTTACCGATGAGCCGGATAAAGGTGCTGGCTCTATCAGACTGACTACAACCAAAGTTATGTCAATATGCAAGATGCGAGGTGGCAGCCGCTTCAATACCGAGGCCACCCAATGTGGGACTTTAACGAGGAAGACGATGCCACCCGCATGCGTAAGGGGCTGGACTTCGCTGCCGCCTCGCAAAAATTTGTGCGGTCTGATAAGGGAGAGGAAGAGGAGTTTCTCCAGATCAAACCCGGGACAGATTCTCCATGTACAATCCTCCGAGCTGGGTAAGCTGCCACTTTTCATGCCCTTCCTTCCGTGATCTCCACAATAAATGTCTTATTTTGCCCGCTCACCGCAGGAGCCGTAGGGTAGTAAGGAGATAAATAGCCCACCTCCACAACCAGAGGAACATGAACGGTCCTCGACCCGCCTTCAAGAGGATCCGACATATTCTGAGCTAGTCGACAGGATATTTTATCAATTAAGCCGTGATGAGGCCATGGTGGCTATTAACCGACTATCCGGCTGCTCCTCGCCTCCGTAAGTGAGACCAGGGCCCAACCTTTGAGAAGTATCCTTCCACGCACCTTACCTTCCAGATCCGCACGGTGTCTTACAGGAAGGTCCTCCGACGCTATGCCGAGCCCGCGCGGGTTACCAAGAAGGGTACCGAGGCCAGCAAGCTGAAAAGAAAAGCGGTTCGACCGAGACGCCACGCAGAGGTATGATATAAAACTCGCCCATGGGTTTGTCTTTGAAAAGACAATAACACCCATGTTTCCCGTATGAAAAATACTCACGGACTATATCCGGAGAAGTTGCGATCACGCCCACTAGCCGGGCTCCGTGGCTACACGGAGGCGGGCACGCTGCTGGACGCTCCTCCCATGAGGATGCGATAAAATTTCCGCTACAAATTACGGCGGAGAGCGCCATGAATCACGAGCGCCACGGACGACATCGTGACGCTTGTTTCTCCCAAGAGGCATTTGATGCCTTCAATTCGGGAGACGGTACATCCAAGAGTTCTTCCGATGCGGCGCAATTTTACCATGCACAAGAGGGGTATGCAGCGGAGAAGCTTTTACGGTCATAGTTCGTAGCGTCAAGCGCCCTCGTTGCTCAATGAGCAGATGTCCCAATGGGCGAGCTTCATAGGATATCTGGCGACGCTTACGAAGAACGTCATAGTCCGGTTGTGGCCAAGTGAGCCTATTCCGAGTAGTTATTTTGGCCTTGTGCGGCGGCTTGTTGACGCGGTGCCACATATCGACGCTGTGAAGCGGTCGGCGTGCATTGAGGGTGCACGGATGGCCTTTTCCCGAGCAAAAACATTTTGGGGAAAGATGAAGGCCATTGATGTTACAACGAGGAGTCCACCCAAGGGCCAGGACCGTAATGAGCCGGAGCACTATTTTGAAGACGTCTTAGATGCCGCTTAATAGAGGGTCAATGCTCGAAAGATATAATGTTCGAGTGATTTATATAATGATATAACAGACAACTTTATAGTTAATCTATTTATATTTTGCTCAAAAGCTTGAATTCCTCCTTTGTGGCTGTTTTAGTATAATCTGAAAGTTTTCCAGTCATCGGCTTCAGCCCCCTCGTAGGAAGTACGGGTGTTGGTGTCAAAACCGGCGGATCTCGGGTAGGGGGTCCCGAACTGTGTGTCTAAGGCGGATGGTAACAGGAGGCAAGGGACACGATGTTTACCCAGGTTCGGGCCCTCTCTATGGTGGTAATACCCTACTTCCTGCTTGATTGATCTTGATGAATATGAGTATTACAAGAGTTGATCTACCATGAGATCGTAGAGGCTAAACCCTAGAAGCTAGCCTATGGTATGATTGTTGTTGTCCTCTGGACTAAACCCTCCGGTTTATATAGACACGGAGGGGCTAGGAATTACAGTCGGTTACAACAGAAGGAGATCTACATATCCGTATCGCCAAGCTTGCCTTCCACGCCAAGAGAGTCCCATCCGGACATGAGACGAAGTCTTCAATCTTGTATCTTCATAGTCCAACAGTTCGGCCAAAGGATATAGTCCGGCTGTACGGATACCCCCTAATCCAGGACTCCCTCAGTAGCCCCCGAACCAGGCTTCAATGACGATGAGTCAGGCGCGCATATTGTCTTCGGCATTGCAAGGCGGGTTCTTCTCCAAATTCTGAATACTTGTTTGAATAGTGTCCGGCTTCCCATAAATGTCGCACTCCTTGGCTTCTGCGCCTAATAATGGAGATACTCCACGCGTCGAGCGAATGCGAGAAGCCGGGGCATTTTTACAATTGCCACCCTAGCCATGTAGGTAAATCGCCTATTAAAGAGACGGGGATTCACAGATCCATATCTATACCACCCTCCCACAGCGAGTATCCATCAGAGCACGCATGGAAAAAATCCATTCCAACATGGCGGTCGCGCAGCTCCTCCTCTCGCCCCGTAGCCCTAAGCCCGTGATTGGAAGAAGTGTTCCGTCCCTTGAGCCAACTAGTGAGGCTACTGACCTGTGGATTTCTCCCCAGTAGATATGGTCCCGTTCGAGCCAGACTTGCCACCTATAATGGCGGAGAACAAGCGAGAGCTTCCCAATCCCTCCAAAGGGAACGGGTATGCCTTGTCCCTTATTTATTAAGGGACTAGGATTTCAATTCACCCGTTCCTCCGCTGGCTCCAGTAGTTCTCTGGCCTCCGGTGCATAATTTCACTCTTGCCTCCATATTGCACATTCTTTGGCTATGTCGCTCTTTGCGAACTGTTTCTGGGCTGCGAAGCTCACTTCGAGCTATGGAAGAGGCCATTCTGCCTCGTACCCCATACACAGGAGGGGTCACTGTTTCAAGTGGGCGGAGCCAAAATATGGCGCATCGCTGGGACCGGATACCTGTCCGGCACCCCGAAGAAGGCATTCAAAGACTGGCCTTCAGAGTGGTTCTATATAGAGGACGTCCCTCTTCCGGATCCTATTCGGATCAGCCTTCCTGAGTTTAATAATGTTCAAAACGCCTAAGCTGGCGACCAAGGAGCCTTCAGGAGGAAGATGATAGAGATGTTTCTTACCTGATGAGCCGGATAAAGGTGCTGGCTCTATCAGGACTGACTACAACCAAAGTTATGTCAATATGCAGTATGCGAGGTGTGCAGCCGCTTCAATACCGAGGCCACCCAATGTGGGACTTTAACGAGGAAGACGATGCCACCCGCTGCGGCCGTAAGGGGCTGGACTTCGTTGCCGCTCTGGCAAAAATTCTGTGCGGTCTGTACAAGGGAGAGGAAGAGGAGTTTCTCCGCATCAAACCGCGGGACAGATTCTCCATGTACAATCCTCCGAGCTGGGTAAGCTGCCACTTTTCATGCCCTTCCCTTCCGCATCTCCACAATAAATGTCTTATTTTGCCCGTTCACCGCAGGAGCTGTGTAGGGTAGTAAGGGAGATAAATAGCCCACCTCCACAACCAGAGGAACATGAACGGTCCCTCGACCCTGGCCTTCAAGAGGATCCAGACATATTCGCGGAGCTAGTCGATAGGATATTTTATCAATTAAGCCGTGATGAGGCCATGGTGGCTATTACAGCCGACTATCCGGGGCTGCTCCCTGCCTCGCTGGTAAGTGAGACCAGGGGCCCAACCTTTGAGAAGTATCCCTTTCCACGCACCTTACCTTCCGTATCTGCACGGTGTCTTACAGGGAAGGTCCTCCGGACGCTATGCCGAGCCCGCGGCGGGTTACCAGCAAGGGGTACCGAGGCCAGGCAGGCTGAAAAGAAAAGCGGTTCGGACCGAGACGCCAGTGGAGGTATGATATAAAACCTCGCTCCATGGGTTTGTCTTTGAAAAGACAATAACACCCATGTTTCCCGTAGGAAAAATACTCACGGACTATATCCGGAGAAGTTGCCGATCACGCCTCCACTAGCGGGCTCCGTGGCGGACACGGAGGCGGGCACGCTGTCAGGACGTTCCTCCTCGAGAGGATGCGAGATAAAATTTCCGCTACAAATTACGAAGTGGAGAGCGTCATGAATCACGGGCGCCGCCGGGACGTACTCCGTGACGCTTGTTTCTCCCAAGAGGCATTTGATGCCTTCAATTCGGGAGACGTGTACATCCGTGCTGCTCAAAATGGTCTTGCCAGAGCCACGGACCAAGATATAAAGGATATCTGGTAAGAAAATTTGATGATTATATATATATCAAGAGCCCTCGAGACTTGAAACAGTTGGCACAACTGATTTAAGGATCATTATCTGCTTGAGTTCTTCAGAGAAGAATACCCAATTGTCTCAAAAGTTTGGAAGAGTGCAAGGCCCACCACGGGCCACGATGGCGCATTGAAGGAGCCCGAGAAGGCCCCCTCTGGTAACACCTGCTTTAAAGAATGACAGGTACCATATACACTACAAAAAAATACACTTCCGTGATGATACGTGTTTGTCACAGTAGGTCGCGTTTTTGTCATGCATGTACATCCATGACAAATTTATGCAGAATCAAGATAGTCATACCGTGTCGTCGTAGAAGTGTTCCATGACATTACCAAAATTATCATCACGAAATGTCCACTTCCATGACGATAAATCGTGCGTCCATAGAACTGCTTTCGTCAAGGGTGACCGACACGTGGCATCCACCGTAATGTAACACCGTTAAGCTATCGGGTCGGGTTTTGGATCCGATAACCCGTTAATGTTCCGACCAATGGGGATTTTCCACGTAAAATCATCATTGGCTGGAGGAAACACGTGTCGGCTCACCGTTGGGACAGATGTCATCCGCTCATTGGACCGAAGGCGCCTATGATACGACAACACGTGGCACGGCCCAACAAAGGCCCATTCCTGTGAAAAGGCCGGCCCGTTTGACTTGGTCAAAAGGTGGCGGGCCGGCCCACGGAAAGCATGTTAACGACCTGTTCGCATATAGCCCATTTACAGCCCGCTAACCCATGGCCCATTACGCCCTATCCGAATTAGGCCCGATGGCGTCATCCGGGCCATCAATATGATTCACTTGTTTTAACTTCCGGCCCGTGGCCCATGACTTCTTCGGCCCATATGAGGACCTTTGTAACTCTTGGCCCATTAACGGCCGTGGTGAACCTGGCCCGTAATGAATAGTGTATCACTTTATACCCATTAACGGCCCGTTATTCCATTGGGCGTTTCACCCAGTTATCTTCGGCCTTCTCGGGGCCCATTGATTCTTGGGCTCATTTGCAGCATTCGGTTACATACGGCCCGTTACTGTCATTTTCTGCTTGTGGGCCAAATTCAGCCCGTCGTTACAGTCGGCCCGTTTGCGGACCGTTAATATGTTGGGCCGTTTTCATGTAAAAAAAACCCGTTGGGCTGTTTTCATAGAGTTATCAAATACGTCCTATTAACGGCCCGTTATGGTCCACGAATAGTACGACCCATGATTGGCGAAATGATGATACGCCCCGTAGAAGGCCCATGGATCCTACGGTCCGTATGAGGCCCATGGATAGTATGGCCCGTAGAAGGCCCATGGACCCTACGGCCCGTAGAAGGCCCATTGATCCCTAAGGCCCGTATAGAAGGCCGATGGATCCTACGGCCCGTATAGAAGGCTAATGCTCCTACGGCCGAACGAAGGCCCATGGATCATACGGCCTGCAGGAGGCCCATGGTTATAACAGTCCGTGTGTTGCCATGATTATTTTGGCCTAGTTACCAAAAATAGGCTATTGTGGCCACTAGAAAAACACAGAAAAAGAACTGCAGTGACTACAAGCAAACAACTAAACAAGACAATAAGGAAATAAATAAGCAAGCAATTAAGGCTAGCCTATTACCGCTATTACACATATTACATCCACTGGGCATCAAAGTTCGTCACCGGTGCAAATATAGGGAACAAAGCAGATATTACATACACTTGGCCGTCAAAATTGGCCACCAAAGCAAATAAACGCGACAACAAAACAAGAGCATAACCAAACAACTTCGTAAGAGCTCAAGAAACGTTATCCCGGGTATCCACCATGCGGCAATAAGCTTAGCAAGCTGATTAGCTTTGTCCTGTTTGGCGCTAAAATCCTCCAACGCTTGTCATTGCACCGAAAGTATGCATCTGAATGCTCCAGGACTTCCGCGATCGTTCCGCTTCTTGTCGCAAAGACAACCGATCGATGTCTTTCACATGTAGTTGAGACTCAAGAAACCGAACTGATTCGATAACAGTGAGTTTGAATAGCTTGTGCAAGCGGTAGTGGCGATGAATTCGAACACTAAACCAAGACAGGACTTTGGGGTTGTCTCATTGTCTTCAAGATAGTCTTCCTTAGCTGTTTTATCAGCTTTGTTGGAGACCAACAAGGATGTGTCACTATCCCGAACCTTATCTCGCATTACTTCCTTTACCATTGCTTAATAAGGCACTCTTCCCCAATATTCATCGAGATTCTAAAAGAAGAAACAAGCGGACACATAACAAGTTTAGCATGTACTAGTATATGAAACCCATTTCGTGAACCAGTTCATTAGTAAGGTGGACATGATTAAACTACCAAGTCTTCTATTGCCAAGTACTAGTACATAATAAAAGCATCAAACAAACATATATCTATGTCCTATGGTCACTGCATTGTCTTGCCAAATCAAAATAGAGACACGGTTCAAATCATATCAGTTCAAGACAAAGCAGCGGTGAAAGAATACAAAGCGTGGAAACTACACGGCACAACAAGATTTCAGATGGGTACCACGGGTCTACATGTACAACAACACTATTGGCTCTGTTGTGATGCTAGTAATGTGCATGATATGAAAGTCAATCTGTATACACAATTGAAATTGAAACCAAAAGAGCTATTGATAAGAGCAAACCTGTTAAAGAAACATGCGTGAACATACCTGCCGTGCCATTGGAGTTTGATTGGATTCTTCAATTTAAAAATAAGTTTATATGAGTAAATACAATGATACAAGAGCAAAGCAATCATAGTTAAAAAGGCGCTTAGCGGCGCTTAAGCGCGCCTAGGCTCTAGGCGTTGGCAAAACGCATTGCGCATAACTACGCTTAATCTGTGTATAGCGTGCATAAGCATGCGCTTTGGTCGATAAAGTGCAAGGCGGTGGCAAAACGCACAATTAACGCCTAGCGCTTTTTGAATTATGATAGCAATGGAATCTTAAATTAGAACAGTTGTTCTTGAGGTTTAGGCACTTGTTCTACATGAGCAGTATAGTAAGACGCAAGAATATAATACTTAAAAATAGAAAATGAGCTCATAGACCTTACCACATTCTTGGTTGGGACCAAAGATGTAACAAAGCGTTCCAGTCATCGTCCGATAAATGTGTCTCGGGAGAGCGTAAGGGAATTTGATGAGTTTCTTTGCGGTGAAATACGTTTTCTTCGTGTAATTCGATCTCGCCACCAAGCATTCTTGAAGATAGTAGAGGTATTAGCACAGGTTACCTCATCCTGAGTTTCCAAATCGGTCCTTCTCTATAGAGAAAATGGGAAAATTTGCTGTATTAGAACCATCATGGAGGTAGGATGTATGGGACGAAGCAAAGTAATTGCCATGAATAACGTTACTTACACATAACTCCTGGACAAACACACCTGAATCGGCATTTTCCTTCATCTTGATATAATATTTCCAAGATGGGAAGATACACATACGATTTAACAACATCAAATGCAATAGATGCTAAACTACATTGGCTGGTTGTGCTTCCTACACGGAATGTGCGTACTAACTGGTGGAGCTGGGGTTCGCCGTGATAATCTTGGCCCTTTGAGCCTTTGGAGCTGTCTTACTAACTGCTCTTGTTTGGGAGCTCTGTGGTGGAGATGGTGCCGTGTCAACAGGAACTGGGTTACTATCGGTGGGGTTGGGGATAGATTGGGTGAAACGGTTCTCTCCGTCTGTCCGTGAGGGGTACAATCTGCGAGTTTGGGTTATGTGTGGTCGGGCTGGTTCTTGTGCATGTACAACCGGGTGCTATCTCCACCAATAGGTAGCACTTGTTTTATTTGAAGACCGTGTTTTATTCCGCTGAATCTTGGCATCACCTGCTCCAATTCAAATGGCTGATAAACAGGAAACATAGTTGAATGTACATACATTGTATGAGAGATAGATGCAATAGATAGTGTGGAAAAAAGAGGGCATGAAATAGTTGACATGTATATTGTTTAGCTAAAACGGATAGCATGACATAATTTCACATATATGATGTCTATCTAAACTGGATAGCATAGCATAACATAATTCAAAGATATGATGAATAACAAAACAGGATCGCATGACATAATTCACCTACATGTTATCTAAGTAATCAGGATCGCATCATTTAATTCACATATATGATTTATATGCTAAACAGAGGGCATTCGATATGATGTCTGAACTAAGAACATGGTGTTGAATATTGTGTATGTTGGAATTCTGCCCACAGGATCGATCACATCAAATCACGACAAAGACGCGCACACGAAAACTTTTGCCAAAGGCACGTGTCATGCCTCTCTTTTCCCTCTTTTTATTTTCTCCTTTTCTTGACTCACGACTTGATACAAACCGCTGGACCTGCTACGTATATATATACGCAGGACCAGGACCAGCCGACCCAAACCTCACGTGCCAACCTAACTCTAACACGGACTTGACGTCCTAGTACTACTAGGACTAGGACTCGATACTCTGACAAGCTAGTACGTATTGTCTAAGCTGGACACTACCAATCACAGGTTGACTCGAACCAGGACACTAACTCTAATCACCGGCCACCTTGATTACATGTAGCCACAACTAATACTTTGACTCCTAACGATCAAGATTATGCTAACAATCTCCCCCTAATCTTGACACGTTGTCTTCGGTGCTCCTTTGATCTTGATTCTTGCAGCATCGCGACTTGTCGATCCAAACTTCAATGTACGATCCGGACTACCAGCCCACATGGTCGCATCTATGCGTGCAACATGCAAGACTGGACACATCATCAGTCTTCACGTCGTTCAACTTGACTGGTCACTTTCCACTATACGCCAAGCTTGATCTTCAAATGTCATATCTGTACACTGAGTATGACCCGTCTGGAAACATGCAGTGCCTCCTTGCTCTGTCATGTTGTGCCATCGCCATTGCTTGGCCGCTGCCTTACACTCGGTCCGCACCATACTCCTTGTACTTGCTTGTAGTAGATCCACTCTCCACCGGTCGCACACCTCCTTGCTTTATGATGGCTTCGCCTACCACCGTCCGCCTTCGGCATCACACCGAATCCACACTGGCCGCAACCAGGACGCTCCACGAGGACATGGACATGACTCACGAAAAACCATGCACACCGCTTCCACTTGCAACGAATCATCACCAAGACGAGCACTTGAACACGACGACGACTCATAGACACAACGATGACTGACCGTGCAAACTCGCACGACTCCATGACTCATCCGGCTCCCCCGGACGACGATCTTGATGAGCTCCAGCACCGCACCTCGGCACCACCTCTGCCATCAACGACCTCCTTCCGCCACCTTGCTGACGACAGCCTGTCGTCTTCCTCCATGTCGCTCTGCTGAACGACGATCGCTTGATCCTCCTCGTCGCTGCACCACCCTGCGACTTCATCGCCCGCCCCGAGGCGCTAGTCGGGTCGCCACCCCGGGGCAAGCACAGCTTCACTTGAACCTTGCTCTGATACCAATTGTTGAAACTCGGCCCACAGAATCGATCACATCAAATCACGACAGAGACGCGCACACGAAAACTTTTGCCAAAGGCACGTGTCGTGCCTCTCTTTTCCCTCTTTTTATTTTCTCCTTTTCTTGACTCACGACTTGATACAAACCGCTGGACCTGCTACGTATATATATACGCAGGACCAGGACCAGCCGACCCAAACCTCACGTGCCAACCTAACTCTAACACGGACTTGACGTCCTAGTACTACTAGGACTAGGACTCGATACTCTGACAAGCTAGTACGTACTGTCTAAGCTGGACACTACCAATCACAGGTTGACTCGAACCAGGACACTAACTCTAATCACCGGCCACCTTGATTACATGTAGCCACAACTAATACTTTGACTCCTAACGATCAAGATTATGCTAACAGTGTGTATGATGTCTAAACTATGCAATGCAAGACACCGTATGCATGATATGAGCAGTATAACCGTGCCAAGTTAGATCATACACCTCAGTAGGGGAATAGGACTGGTCATCTGTCTCTGAATCCATCCCTGAGGAGCTATCGGGACCCAACTAGAGATCTGCTTCGAAGGTAGCACTATCTGCTCTGAAGGCCTTGTTTTCACTCCAGATTTTTCCATCTCCCACCCAAATGGCTGATTCACAGGAAGAGTAGTTTAATGTACAAACATTGTCGACAAATGGAAATGTAATGAAGAAAATGATGGGCAAGATATCATTCAAATATATGATGCCTGGTTAAACAGGATGGCATTGCACATTTCACATATATTATGGCTGGCTAAAAGACATGAGACGCATAATTCCCATATATGATATAGAAACTAAGCAGGTGGCATTACGTAACATGTCTAAACTAAGCGAGATAACATATATGATGCCAAAAGTGAGCACCGCAGAGGCAACATATGCATGATATGACTAACATCATCATGCCAAGGTAGAGCAAACACCTTGGGGGTAAATAGGAGTGGTCGTGGCGTGCAGATCCACCTCGAATGATATCTTCCTCTGGATTACAATCTGGAGAGGGGTGGGAGGGTTTGCCATTGAACCCACCATGGAGCGATGTCGCATGACATTGTATTGCCGCAAAAAACTCTTCTCTTTTTCTCTACATGGTCAAGATGATGTGTACAATATCGACATGCATACGAAAAAATATGGTGAGATTATGTAAGGAGAGCATGCAGAAATTTAGTGTGATGGTAACAACCAAAGGATGGATCCAAAATAATGATAGCAGTGATGATTGCTTTAAATTAATAAAAGACAGATGTTGATTGCTTTACTATTTGTTTCCCACCCAAGATGAACAACATAGGCATACCCTAGGTGAACCAGATATTAGATGACATACTATTCATTGCTGCCTCGATATGTGCCCCACAACTAATTTAGAACTCAAGTTTGAACATGAATTTGGACCTGAGTTGGGAGTCCAAGAGCTGAACAGACGATAAAGTAGCGGTAAGTTTAAGCAATGCATAACATAAGGTAAACAAAAGAGTGCGACCTCTCTTGTGGACCATGTACTCCTCGGGTTCATCTGCTGAGTCGATGATGGTGATGCTGCTTGGGGTGCGTGCCGGTGCGGGGAAGGAGATCGAGGCAGCGAAAGACGGTCAGAGTCGTGATGTCTGGTTTGGTGGATGCTTCATCGATGGAGGAGCTCGGGTGAGGTGGACGACGTCATGGCAGGAGCAGGACAAACCACACAAAGTTCCCTTCGACACGCACACATGAATCAAGTAATTACATGTAAGGGCTCATTTGGCTTGCATGATTCTTAAAACGCGGGATAGGAAAAACACGGAATAGGATAGGAAATGCACATGGTAAATGAGCATTTGTAAACACAGGATTTCTATCAACTTGGGTGTTTGGTTTACAGGAATTGGAAGAGCGGAGGAATGCAAAGAAACATGGCCAAAATAAAGAGAAACCATATGAAAGCGTGTATGCAGTTAGAATGTTATTCGGCACTAATGCACTTGGTCTTGTTTTCATGCATAGGATTTTGAAAAGTAGGTCCAGGTGGATGTTTTGCTTCATTCCTTTCAACAAAATGCATGAATAATTGAATAGTAGAGTGCCATTGGAAAATTCCCTATTGCTATGTATTTCCGTTGAACCAAAATAGCCCTAATGGATCGGCGTGAATGTATAGTAATAAGTGACGCAACAAGTGTACAACCTCTTTGTCAGTAGCCGTGTTGACCTCAAAGATCATTGGGTTGGTCATTTGAAGCGGTTGAGGCAGGGTGGTTGTCGAGGTGTGGAGGAAGATCTGAGGAATCAGAGAGGCGGCCTCGAGGCAATTTGCTACTGTTGTGATGGATCGCTTACGTCGTTGGAGCAGCTCCGTGAGCCGTAAGACGTCAAGGCTGAAGCAACACAAGATGACATCGTCAATCTCAAGTGGGATTCTAATAGCATCTCCAATAGATGATGAAAATGGATGTAAAATTAACATCACCAAAACCACCGACTACAACAGATGAGGTAAAAACTATTGACTCTGAACTTAATCTGTCAAACTGAAATTAATCTGGAATCTGAATACTCTTGTTTAAACTGAACGCAATGGTAGCAGAGAGACACTTGACATGTAGTTTAGGGAGGGCCTGCAGTTCATCTTCAACCTGCACACCCCTGAGCCTCCTGCCACCACCGGCCGAACCGCCGGCCCCAGCGCCGCCTCGCCGCCCCGAAACAACTCGCCACCGCCGCCCCGGCCAGCCCTCTAGGCCCCCCGCCCCCACCATGAACCCTAAGATAGATAGTGGGGTACCTCTCCGGCGAGCCCCCGTCCTCGCTGCGGGTGGTTCTTCCTTAACTCCGGCGAGCCCCCCCCTCCCCCCCAACCCCTGAAAATCGACTAACCCAAAAGTCGATTCAGTCGACTGAAGTGTGGCTTAATCGGAGCAGAGCAGCAACATGAGCGAGGGGGAGAGCAGCAGCAGCAGCTGGGTGAGCGAGCGATCGAGCGAGAGCCGAAGCAGTAGCAACAGCAGCGTGAGCGAGCGAGCGAGAGCCGGAGCAGCAGCAACAGATCCGGCTGGTATGGACGCCGCCGCCGAAGGGGCCTCGCACTGGGGGAGAGCTGCCGTGGAGATGTCGCCCGTGGCGCCGGCTTCAAGGTAGCTGCTCCATGGGGGTGCGGGATGGAGCACCGTCGGCGCCGGGAGGTCGAGTTAAGGAGAAGGTGCGATGCGATGAGTGTACAACCTCTTTGGTGGCGCCGAGTAGGCCTCGGCTTCGTCCGAGGAGTCGGTGAGGATGCTGCGGTTCGGTGGAGCAGGTTAAGCGCGGCGTGGGGATGGAGCAGCCGCGATAGACGAGGCGATCATCGGAGCAGCTCCTTGGAGGTGGAGTACGGGGCAGCTGAACCGGCGGGACGGCGAGATGGACGACGGATCCTCGTCCGGGGAGGTGGACGAGGGACATCGAGCTGTTGCGGTGGACGACATCGTCAGGGAAGAGGCTCCGGCTGGGTAGCGGTGACGTGGCGGACGGAGGAGGGTGTGGTTTCGCGGCTGGAGCGGAGAGGTTATGGCGGCCTGGGATTTCGAATGGCGAAAAGGGGGCGATGGGAGGGGGTGAAGCATGACTTAGGGACGCGCTTGTCCAAAATGTAGGGTGTGTTACAGAAGTACCCCCACCGATTTGAACTAGCGGCCCTTTCGGCTCGAGGTTAGAAGGGGATTTCACGTGTGGGGATTTGGCAGCGGGAGGAGTTTTCGCGTGTTGTAATTTCGGATAGCAAGGTGCGGGTTGTGAAGGCGCCAGTTTTGGGAGCACGATATCTGAATTTTCGGATATAACAAGGCGGGTTGAATTTTAGGACAAGCCTAACGTGTAGTAATATTGTACTTTTTTTACTGCATAGTAATATTGTACTTGTACGTACCAAATCAATTCGCACTTCCCTCAACCAAAAAGAAAACGAAAAAAATAAAACTATTCACACCACACAAAGAGAGAGTCTTGCCCCGTTTTACTATACAAATGCTATTCAAAGCTACTCCCTCCTTCCATCTATATAGGGCCTAATGCATTTTTTGATGCTAACTCTGACCAAATTAGAGCAATGATATATGACATGCAACTTACACAAAGCACACCATTAACTTCGTCTGCGAAAGGTTCTTACAATGATATAATTTTCACATTGTGCATGTCATGTACTATTAATCTTGTCAATAGTCAAAGGCGGTCTTAAAAATCTCATTACGCCCTATATAGATGGAAGGAGGGAGTATGAATCCATGTTATGTCCGATTATTTTTTTTCGCTTTGCTGTATAATGCATGTAACCTACTCATACCAACATTTTAGTGCATTCCAAATGTCTATACTACCGCTGCAATTCGAACTAAATTTGAATTCGTTTCTCTATTTCAATAAGAATCTACAATCATGATTGTTGCCAACTTCAACCATCATTCGTGTATTACCTTAATAACACACCACATGATTACTATAGAGATAGATATGAACTATGTGTACTACATGAACTCGAATTCTATTTTTTGAATACACTTGATGTTGATTCCAAATAATAGTACATTTGATGTACTAACTATATATTCATAATCTAAACCATGTTCCATACGTACACCATGTTTATCACACAAAGTATAGTGCCCCGCCCCCTACATTATGACAAGTATTTAGACCTGAGTTGCAAAAGCCACACATTAGCCCAAATTATAATCAATGTTGTACATTATGATATCTTCTTCAAGTATCCGTATCCACCTTTTTATAATGAATTATGATCTTTGTTCGTCTTTTACACCTTCACGATCCTCTTCTATTTGTAGCTAGCTAGCGCTAACTTTCTATCGTGCATGCACACGCCCGCCCCCCTCACACAACCTTAGCGTCCCCTCCATCTCGCACATTCATTATTTCTCTTTATGTCGTCCACCAGCGGTGTGTGTAGGCCCCCGGCTCCTTCTTTCTGGCACACACCGGTCAGTATACCTCTCTAGCCAAGTGTGCCTACAACAAACACATATATACTTCCCCTCTTCTCTTCTCACCGTCCATGCCCCATATGTCCAATACGATTCCACGCAGTGCACACTCCGTCCCTCTTTTCATTAGTCACATGCTCGCACACCTCCCCCTCGACATGGTAGGCCTCTCGCACCACCTCCTAGCCACACTCTCCCCCATGCGCCTCTCGGACCTTATATGCTTCTAACACATGCAGGCGTGTATATGAACTGATCTCCTACATATAGCCAAGTCGACTATAATTCGTTTTCACCAAGCACCGATACACTTACCTCGCTAGTTATGTCTCTCCTTTTCTCGAACACACGACGGTTGATCTTCCTATGTAGTTACGCATGCTTACCACAACCATATCTTCTCCCTCATCATCCTTGAATACCTCCCCCGTCTCTCACACGCACGTGCATAGATGCAGACAGACATCCCCGCCCTCTCTTATTGATATTGCACTCATACTCTCCGTTTGTCTAGCAGGCCTCTCCCACCATTTGTGAGACGCCACTCCACCACCAACCCTCCGACGCTCTACCTTTGTCTTTTTCCCAACCTTATTCCTCTGCTACACATATCCATGGATGTCGATCGATCTCCCTCAATACGTAGCTAGGTCTCTCTCCTTCCCCAGACATATACTAGTCGACCGGTCTCTACCCCCCACCCCCCCACACACACACCTCTAGTCGAACGTTGTAGGTAGGTATCCATGCCACAAAGAAGAACTGCACCTCTGCCCTCTCAAATTCCAGCAGGCCAGCCGCCCTGTATCTTTGACGTGGGCAAACACAAATTTGATGGCACTCTTTATCGATCGCGCAGCCACACACTTCATCCCTGTTTTCAATTCTATCGATATCTCACGTCCATGACTCCGTTTCACACACATTGCATACGTTACGTTTTTCTGATTGAGAAACATCAACACATTGCCTCTGTTTCGCACAAACCAGCTCTCTCACACCCACCCACGTACGTACCTGCACCTAAAGAAGAAGTGCACGCAGGACGCACGTACTCACGTCTCGTTCCCGGCCACACCCGCGCGGGTACACGGTGGAGTTTGTTTCTGTACGAAAAGGCAGCCCACTTGATAATTTGACGCGTGTAGTGGTTGTTTACTCGAAGGAGGGTCGGGTACCACGCCTAGAATATAAAACGATTGCCGTGGGGAAAATGGAAAAATGGGTTTGTCTCTCGTGAGTCTCGTCACACAATCTCACACAAGGCCGCCGTGGCCTCTCTCTCTCAGCGTTGGTCAGTGATCCGGCCGCATCCCGTCCGCCGGTGGAAAGGGAGGATGTGCATCGTCTCTCCGTTCGACGGCATTGAGGCAGCTCGTCCCGATCTGCGGTACCCGCCGTTCTCTCTGACCAAGCTTCGGCGCGGTAGGGCCTTTGCCACTTGCTCGCTGCCGCAGTATGGGAAGATCCCGGCCGCCGGCGCCCTCCTAGTAACATCCCGACGACCCTCGGGCACAGCTTCCTCCGACCTTGCTCCACTGCCCATCTTCCCACGTTGCTGCATGTGGATCTTCTTTAGTTGTTTGCTTAAATCGTATCTCGGCCGACGTACTTTCCATCTTGCAATCTCGTCCTCAAACCATTTTTGATAAACCACCATGTGCTATCTTTCCCTTTTTACATGGAACATGCTTCTTTTTTGTTGGCGTATGTGTCTTCAACTCGTGTTATTGGGCAGTAATTGTTTCCTTCCGACCTCCTTTTGCAAACAAGGCTATCCATTTTCACCTCGTTGCTATTGCGACCTTTTGGTGAACTGCACAAATCACTTTTCTGAAGAGTGTTTTGTGCAGTTCCGCCAAAATGTCACACGGGGAACGTTTTTACATTTCCGTGGGACTGCGGAAAGGGAGATTGGTTTTGCTATCCTCCTCATCCAACTCCGTGCCTAATCTTCTCTGACAAGAAGTTAGTCCTAAAGAGAGATCGTAGAGGTGATCGGATTCTATTTATGTGTGTTAAGTTTCATCATCTGGTTCCACTATTATTCTAATCACACTGACTGGATATCTTTGCAAACAGGGATGGTCCGCCCGATTTTAGTGGAGCTGCACAAAATGATCGGATTGTGGTGTCCTTCATACACCTCTTTTTGGCTCTGAGCTAGGTGAAACTAGCTGCCAAGCAATGAACAACTGTGCCAAGGAAATGGAGCCATGCCTACGAACAACATCGATCAATTATATTTTTTCTTTATTTGTACACCTTCTCACAACTTTGTCTTCGCCAGTGATGTGAATATTGGCGTTGATCTGCGAACCATTGAGATGCATTAGCCATGGTAGTTTCATTTGTATTTGATGGCATGTTGTAACGAGATAATCTCGAGGCAAGACACATGAATCCTAAGTTGAAACCTTTTTTTCCTGCGGGAACCAGAGTTGAAACCTTCATAGCATCACAAAGACAATTTCATCAAAATTATGCGTGACATATAAACAAATCTCAAGGATTGATAGCAATGCGAAACAATTCAACTTTGTTTCACCGACATGTTGGACATCCTTCATCCGCTCCACCTGCCATGCAGCAATATTGAGTGCACAACACAACTTCGGGAAAGATTCACCCGGTCGTTGCGCCGAGTGGTAATGACTAGTGAGCAGTCAAATCACAGAGCCCCACCTTCGCCACAGTAAGTTGCTCGGATGAAGCAACCATCATTTCTCTGTTCCTTGAATCCGCTGATACTCCCATATTCCCACAGTAAAGTTGCTCGGGCGAATAAACCATCACTATATCCGCTCACGTGTGATGACCACAGGAGCTATCCATTCAGATTGCATGTTAAAAAAAATAATGGTCGATAACTAATGCGGCAAACTTTCAAAAAAAAAAACTAATGCGGCACTTCGGGCCAACGCGGCCATATCACATTTTGCACGAGAAATTACACACCATGTTTCATTGACATGTGGTCCCGTTCCAACATATCAGTGAGACGACGGCGAGTAGTAGGAGTATTTCTGAACCGACGTGTAGGCCAGGGCGCCCCTTTGTGAACCGTGGCAAACTGGCAACCGTCCACCGATGCTTCGCCTTTCCCTCTCGATTTGGAACTGCTGTCATGACGCTCTTCCTCCCCTCCTCCATTTTCCTTCAGCCCTTCACGCTTTCTTACGCCATTGTTCAATCGTCTTCTCCATGGAGGAAACAGACGGAAACGACCCGTTATTCTTGCCCGATCCGAAAGATGACGTGGTGGAGGAACTCATTGATCGGTCATGACGTCATCACCTCGGCTAGCATTGCAGGTTCATTCAAGCCCATTCTTGACTCAACTAATAACATCATTACAAGGAACCCAAGAGTCAAGGAACGGTTTGATCTCCCTATCTTCTTCGCCGTGACCACGATGACCGGCGCCGTCCATTTTTGGACAAATGGAAGTCAAGTATTTTGGAACGGAGGGAGTACACAATAAATTTTTAAGTTAGCACAACTAGTCTAATCCGAGAGCACAACCAAGATTTGGTCGGTTCTTCCTCCTTTTGCCGACCGTGGGACATCCAACATCCGTGTCGTGTCATGAAAGAAAATAGAGTGGTATAGTTGATAAGTTGAAGCCACGAGATGTGCATCTTGGGTTAAATCAGAATAGAATCTTACTACTCTTGGTAACTCCAAAAGCGGCCACCAAGATCTTTCTTGGATTTGTTTTCATCACCAAAGACGTCGAGGTGAAAGATGTGCAGGTTCAAGGGCCCTCTTGCGCTTTCAGCGACATGTGGGGCGCATGTGAGCAAGCAGACGATGGGCTCCGCGCGTCCACCGGGCTGGCTGAGAAGAGAGATAGAGGAGTCTTGAGCACGGACTGCGCAGAAATTTGTTCTACATAACCAACACCTTGATATTCGCGTGTGGTTGTTTCTAGAATAAAAAAGGAGGTACCTCTACTTATGTTACTCCCACTCGCCTAGCCTAAGGTTAGTAGGTGACCTTGCGCTTGGCTCTTCGCCTCTTCCGGAAGTCGATGGTTCTCTGATGAGTGCTTCCGCAATCGACACCAAATGAACTACTGCACGTCCACCGCTTGTAAGCAAAAGTTTCTCCTCGTCTTGCGAGCCACACGCGCGCAGCGTTGGCGAGGGAGAAGGCGTAATCAAGCTTCTCATCGTTCTGCGAGTTGACGGGACACATCAAAGTTATTTACTAGTAGTACGTACTCTCTCCAAAAAATGGCTGACCATGTCATTGCTACCATCCCGTGCTCCGTCGTTGAGTACGTGCACTATTCACGTGCCATTCACGTGCCATCGAGGAGAAAAAATATTGCGTAGGTGCCATCGAAGTGCATGACTCACTTACGGAAAAGGGTTTCCCCCGCTTCCCCCCCCCCCCCCCCGCACGACTCACTTACGAACTGCTTATCTGATTATCTCCATTTTCTTGCATGACACGTGCACCTTGATGCTAGATGTCTCGCGTGTTGGGAAAAGGATGAACAAAGCTCACGTAAAAGAAAAGAGTTGAAGAGCATAGATTCCCGACGACCGAGGAGGTGCAAGGAACCTCGCGGTGGAGCGTCTGCAAGGAACCTTGCGCGTTTTCCCCTGTTTTTTGCCGCCTGCCCACCTATAAACAACTAAAAGAACATGAACTTTCCGCTAACCACTAGAAACGATACATCAAATTTGCTAAGTTGAAGATGTTTTATACTCCCGCCGTTCCCAAATATAAGTCTTTTTAGATATTTCAATAAGGGACTACATACGAAACAAAATGAGTGAATCTACACTCTAAAATATGTACACAAACGAACGCACTAACTCCATCTGATCCAACTCATGCACATACGCGCACAGCATGGAGCACACTACGCACGTACACAAGACATGCATGCACACACGCTCGGCCGCAGAATGCACGTGAATAACACATGCATGCACACACACTCGGCTGCATGGAGGTGTGCGCCATCCGCGGCGACGTCCGGTTCGTCGTGCTACGGCGAAGCTCGCACGCAACGGCGCATACGCATCTCTTGCAGCACCTCTTTGCCATCGTTGCTCAACTACTATTCGGAGACGAAGACGACCACAGCCTCGGCCTTAGAGCTAGCACCAATGGAAAAACACGCACGCTGAACGCACACGAGCACATACGGAGTGCCCACGATGTGGTGGTGGTGTGTCCCCAGTCGCCTCTACTCCTTCTGCGCACGTTGTCTATCAAGGCGGCTGCATGCTAATGATGATGTGGGTGAGATCTTCTAGGACTCAGATGATGACGAGGAAAATTATGAGACACAAGGTGACGTACACCGTCAAGGTCCACGGTCAAGGGGGTGCTAGCAAGTGCTTAGATGTGCTTAGAGCAAGTACAATAGAGCTGAGTCAGCGGGCTATAAGGAATAAACAGTATATTTCTACTTAGTCGGAGGAAAGAGAAGAGGAGAGAGAAGGTAAGCGGGCTCTTCGTGAAGAGCCAGCTCTAGCACGTGCTCCTAGGCACTTTGTAGTACATGTTGACTATAAGATGGGCTGTAGGCTTATAGCCAGCAGCTGGCTATACTATTAATGCTCTTTAGATGAGGTGCTAAGTGCATTAAATGGCTTAGTAACTCAAGTGTTCAATGCATAGGTGCTTAGTTTGTTGGTGCCACATCATATTTTATGCCTACGTGGCAGGCTTAGCAGCTATACATGGTGGAGCACTGGGAGAGGCCAAGGCTGGTCATAGTGGGGAGTAACTTGTACTGTAACATATTACTATGTTACTCTAAACATCTCTATAAACCGGAAAGGAGGGAGTAGTAACATACACTAGTGTCATATGCAGAGTATGGGAGCACATGATATTTCCCCGTCCGGACCGATCCCAAGTTGGCTTCTCACCTTCTTGGCCCAACAAAACCCTCCCCCCTCCCGCGCGCGCTTCCCGCCCGGCGCCAGCTGAGCCCGCCGCTCCACATTGATGGCAAATCAGGGCGACACAACCTCTCACTGCTTCCGTCGTTGAAGCGACGCGCCGACCGAGGGCACCGCCCGCTGCACGCCCGGCATTTCAGACTACACAGTGGATAGTAACTTTTAGAGCAAGTACTACTATAATTAGATGACATAAGCAGGCTATAAGGATTTAAATATAGTATTTGTGCTTAGTTGAAGGAGAGAGAAGAGGAGAGAGAAGAGAAGCGGATTGTAAACGTGTAGTCGGTTGTACTCCAACATACTCTACTTTGTGAGACAAAAGGTGGGGCCATTATTAATGATATTGTATTTATACTAAAGGGACTAACGGACGCCTTAATTACTCTATTTTTTTAGACAAACCTTGGTGGGGCTATTATTAACTTTTTTTTGAGCTATTATTGACTTGGACGTGGGGTTTGGGGGCCAAAGGCCTACTATTATACTCCGACCTGACATGCTCTACCCTAGCCTTATTGTATCATATGGTTTCACACCGCTCGCATCTTAGCGCCGCCATGCAATTCTTCTCCAGCCTCCTTCCGGCTTGCACCAGAGAAGGGACAACGATCCTCGAACCCGCCTTTCGTGATCTTGTACGGGAGAGGGCGATCAGGTTTTGGGAAGCACACTCCACAGTCGCTGCCAGCGATGACTTCCTCAACGACAGCCTTCTTCCCCGACCTCGGTAACCTCTTCATCAACGACATGAGTGACAACATCAACCACATCGGTTTTGCTCCCGCTGTACAATATGTGATTTTGTCCTCCTGGTTTAGTCCGCATCATTACTTTGATGTTTGCAATTGTCGTCATGATCTATTTATGCTGATTCGGTTTAAATCTCATACTAAATTGCTCATATATTCAACAATCCAATCCAAAACCTGATCACGGGCAATTTACTCCAAGTTGTTTTGATGCGCTTTTGAAGCCGCCTACTTTTAAGGGGTGCAATATAAAAGGTGGCGCACAAGAGCAGTATATTGGTTTCAGATCATGTCTGCTATGACGCCACTAAGGGTAAGCCCGAGGCGATCTTAATCCTACACAGCAGAAGCTTTTCGAACATGGATACCCTCTTCAAAGCCGCCCATTGAGTGTTCTTGACGATTCCATTGTGGATTCGTATATGTTGTTTGACAGCGGCAAAGACATGTGGGCTGCGCTCGAGGCCACGTTTGGGCCCTCGAGCGCTGGCAATGAGTTGTACGTCATGGAGCAATTCTTTGACTACAAGATGACTGATGAGCGCTCTGTTGTTCAGCAGACTCATGAGATATAGTCACTCTCTAAGGAACTTGAGTACTTTAAGTGTGTGTTGCCGGACAAATTTGTTGCTGGGACCATCATTGCCAAGCTTCCACCTTCGTGGAACGATTTTGCTACTTCTCTGAAAAACAAGAGACATGAGTTTTTTGTTTTGGATCTCATTAGCACTCTTGATTTTGAGGAGAAGGCGAGAGCAAAAGACACACGTGCTCGGGTCGCCGAGGGAGCTTCTAGTGCCCACATGGTACACGAGAAGAACTTCCAGCCCAACCAGCCCCAAAACAACAAGAACAAATCTCAGGGGAAAGGGAAGTTTGATGCAAAGAACAAGCCGTCACATTCTACCAACTTCAAGAAGAATTCTCATAACGGAAGGATACAAACCTCAATTTTGGTAGCACCGCACAAAATTTATATGGCTGCATCTACCTGCTGTCATTAACCTCATGGTGCTCGAGTATTCCTACATTCGTAACTAGGTACAATGACCACCGTAAGATGAAATTAGCTTATTCAGACGTTGACTTGCTGAATGCGGTCTTGAGCGATCCTGTCATGTCCGGAGGAGCAAACAAGCGGTGCAGCCAAGGTGGAAATCAACCAAGGACTTATGAAATTATATGTAATCTTCCTCGTGCAGGTTAGTATCCCCTTCGTCCAGATGATCGTGTTTTGTCATGCCGAGCTATTGATATGTGCTACTGTTTTGCAACACCGTTTATGTATAGCTACTATTTTCCTATCTTTTCAGATTCAGGACAATGAATAGGATATCAGGGGAACTGCACAATATGGACCCATGTTGAGTCATCTCTATTACCTCATGTGTTTGCTGCAAATGTGTCAGCATCAATTGCAAGATGAGGCAGCTAGATAGCTGTGGAGTTGCCAACATACTCAAAGTGCTCGCAACATTGAGAAGAAACAAGCATGCCCAGGAAATTAATGCGTGCGCAGGGAGGCCCTTTGCTCAGAGAAGCATCGACCAATTTTCTTTATTTCCATACCTTCTCACAGTTTTGTATATTGGTTATAGTATGGTGAATCATTGAGATGCATAGACATGCTGAACTTTTGTTCTTCCGAATGTTAGTTTAATGTGAGTGTTCAGATCGATGACCGCATCCTCTAATTTGGTGGATGCACACAATGAAAATAAATCTCCTTAATTTACTCCATAACCATCCTATTAAATAGGCCTAGTAACAAACCAGCGCATGCAATGGCTGCGGGCACATGCATCCTGCATGCATGGCCACCATGCAACAACGCAAAAGAAGAGAGCGGTTCTTGGGAAAAAGCGAGTAGTTAGTGCAGCGTGCCTTATAAACACGAGCAGCTCGCTCTCCTTCCTGCCTCCCCACCCAATTCCCCGCTCCCCAATCTTCCTCACTCGTCCCGTAAGACCCCGCTCTCCTTCTTCCTCACTGCATGTAAAACGCCTTGCTCCTCTTCTTCCACTCCTCAGAAATCCCGGCCCTCCTTCTTCCCCACTCGACTTGCCACTAGGCTCGTCTTTGGCTACTCTGCTCAAACCCGTGAGCTCGGCGCGACGCCCGCAAGGAAAATGGAGTCGGCTGGCCCCAGCGCCAAGAAGATGAGGCTCCCGCCAGCGGAGACGCCGGTTGTAGATCCCGCACCCGGTAGCGCGGGGAGAAGCGGCGAGCCCCCCCACCCGGATCTGAGGAACCGGTAGAATCTCCGGTGGACCGCATCAGCGATCTCCCGGATGTCATCCTTGAGGAGATCATCTCGCTTCTCCCCACCAACGATTGCTGCCGCACACAAGTCCTCTCAACTCGGTGGCGCCCTCTATGGCGCACCGCGCCCCTCAATCTCGGTGTCGCCGATATCATCCTTCCTGAATTTGATCTCATCGAGCCAACGTCTCTTCTCACCAAAGGGCCCGTTCAATGCCTCTGATCCCGACAAGCTACCTGCTGTCCATACACGGCAAGGTGGACGCTTGGTGACATCCCCGAATTCGAAAACTCCAGCAGTTTGAGTTCTACCATTACCACGAAAGTTTCATACCACGAACATACCAAGAATTCGTGCCCACACCACCGTTGTCCATCTCGCGGTTTTCCTCCTCTCTCACATCGCCACCTTCGCTTTGGTGCCATCTACCGACGATATGGTACAAATGCTTCGACTCCCACTTGCTAAAAACTTTCGCTTGTGGTGGTTTATCTGTCGAGGCCTCATCGCACAAAGCATCATCCACTCTAGTTGCCCTGCCTCGAGCGCTTGCTGATTGTTTTGGGAATAGAAATCGGTATCGCTTGTCTCCAAATAAAGTCGCCTCACCTTAAAAGCCTTGGAATTTGTTTTGAAGGACATCAGCTCATCATCGAAGATGCCCTTCATTGAAAGGTTGCTCCTTCATAATTGTTATACACCATCGAAATAACTATCGTCTCTGCGCCCAAACCGGAGACCTTGGGTGTAATTCGTGACCCGCTTAATAATCACAAGGAGTTGGTGTTTGGCTCCTCACCTTTTCAGTACCGTATATTATCATCTACACATTTGTAATCATATGCTGCATTTTTCATTTATGCGCATAAGTTTTATATCATCTTGGAGTACACTTTGGGTACTAATATTATGTTATATGCTCAATGAAGAGTTCGTCCATTGATAGCCTATCAATGTTCTTGGATTCTGTCAAGATCATATATATCGAAATGTATAGTTTTGATCTGGACATAATTATTGGCTTGCTGCGATGCTTTCAATCTCTGGAGAATTTATACATAGAGGTGATGATTTCATGCACATTGAAAGCCCGTATATATTGTACTAGAATTAACTGTTCAGCTGTCGTTCTTTCGACATACTCTTTTTTCAGACCTTAACTGTTTTCAATCTTCATGTCTACTTAGGCAGAACCACATGGACAAAAACATATAACCAATCGTTGGCGTAATAAGTAAAAGGATTTTCTCAGTTCTCATGACATTCGTTTGAGGACAATAATTATGGGACGATATGCATCCAACCAGGCAAACAGAAACTTTGTCACATTCTTCCTGTTGAATGCGAGGTTACTATTGTCCATGAGGCTTAATTTTTACAGCAAGAGATTTCTCACGGACGAACATGTTGAACAGCAAAAAAAGAAGTATCAGGTGGACAAATGGGCTTCTGAACATGCTCGGCTTCTATTTACAACAAGTTGTAGACATCCTAAAATAATTTTTTTGCACAAGATGTTGATTTTATGGATCCAGACCGATCCATTTGTTTGTGACTGCAAAAAAGAGTGGTTGGGTTAGATGTTACTGTCATGTTCAATCTGGGTTTTGTCTAAAAATTTGATGAACAATTAATCCTTGGCCTTTTTGTACCATTTGTATGCTTTACTTGCATGTTGTTGCCCTCGTACTCCCCTCGACCTGCCACTACACTGCCGCATCTTTCATGGCTGCTGTTCGTTCTCGTCCGAGGCCTTGCCGTCTGTGATGCCCCCGATTTAATCGTACACTAATCATGCACGCAAACGTGTACGATCAAGATCAGGGACTCACGGGAAGATATCACAACACAACTCTAAAACATAAATAAGTCATACAAGCATCATAATACAAGCCAGGGGCCTCGAGGGCTCGAATACAAGTGCTTTCGATCATAGAGGAGTCGTGGAAGCAACAAAATCTGAGTACGTACATAAGTTAAACAAGTTGCCATAAGATGGCTAGCACAAACCGGGATACATATCAAAGAGGCGCAGGCCTCCTGCTCGATCCTCCTAACCACTCTGACAGTCGTCGCCGTGGCTGCACGTAGTAGTAGGCGCCTCCGAGTGTAGTAGTCGTCATCGGCGGTGGCGTCGCTCCTGGCTCCATCGTCAGTCGCAGCAACCGGGTAAAGAAAGGGAAAAAGGGGACAAGGCAACCGTGAGTACTCATCCAAAGTACTGCAAGCGAGGAGCTACACTACATATGCATGGATATATGTGTAAAGGGCCATATCGATGGACCGAGCTGCGAATGTCGAGAATAAGAGGGGATATCTAATCACGTCAAGACTACGCTTCGCAGCCTCCGTCTTGCAACATGTAGAAGGGAGTAGATCAAGTCCTCCAAGTAGCATCACATAGCAATAATCCTACCCGCGATCCCTCCTCGTAACCACGAGAGAGCGACCACCGGGTTGTATCAGCACTTGGAAGGGTGTGTTTTATTAAGTATCCGGTTCTAGTTGTCATAAGGTCAAGGTACAACTCCAAGCCGTCCTGCATCAAGATCACGGCTATTCAATAGATTAACTTCCCTGCAGGGTGCACCACATAACCCAACACGCTTGATCCCATTTGGCGGAAACACTTTTCGGGTCATGCCCGACATGAAGATCAACACGTCGCAGCCCCACCTAGGCACAACAGAGAGGCCAAGACGCGGTCTAAACCTAAGCGCCGAAGTGCAGGCCCATCGCCCTTAGCACACCTGCGTTCTATAACGCTCGGAAGCATAACTAGCCCCTTAATACAAGAGCAGGCTTGCGTTCCAATCCGGCGCGCCACTCGGTCGGCCGACGTCACGAAGGCTTCGTGATACCACGGCGCCGAGTGCCCATATCTTTCCCACGAGTTGGTTAGTGCGTATAGACCAAATGGCGGACTCGGATCAAACACCAAGATCTCGTTAAGCGTGTTAAGTATCCGAGCACGCTGAATGGGCCAGCCCACCTCTCTCCTAGGCGGTCTCAACCTGCCTGTCGCTCCCGCCACAAAGATCCACTCATGGGTGCTCCACAAGCCGACCCGACTTTAGTCACCACATGTATCATGTATAAGTATAAGATATACCGTGATCACCTCCCGAGTGATCACGGCCCGATAGTATAGCACACACAGATTTGGACAAGAATGTAGGGCCACGGATGGAATACTAGCATCCTATACTAAGCATGTAGGATTGCGGTAAAGGTAACAACATGATAGTAGCAAGGACAAAGCTATGCATCGGGATAGGTATAATGACGATAACATGCTATACTACTCTAATGCAAGCAGATAGAGAAGAGTAAGCGATATCCGGTGATCAAGGGGGGCTTGCACGGTTGCTCTGGCAAGAGAGAGGGTCGTCAACATCGTGAGTCGTCTTGGGTAGCAATGGCGCACGGTCTCGGTGTCTAGCGAGAGAAGAGGGGGAAGAAACAATAAATATTTAAGCAAACAGATGCTTAGCGATGCATGATATAATAAGTATTGGTGCTAGGGGTGCCCTAACGCAGTATGAGGTGATACCGGTGAAGGGGGGAAACATCAGGAAAGTATTCCGGTGTTTAGCTTTCGACGGAAGGAGGAGCCGGAGGGGAAAGTTGCAAGTTCGATAGGTTAGGGGAATGTGGCGGATGAACGGGTTGCGTATCCGAAATCGTCTCGTCGTTCTAAGCAACTTTCATGTTAAAAATATTTTAATCCGAGTTACGGATTAAAAGATATGATTTTCTAAAGATTTTATTAATTTCTGGAATTTAATTAATTATTTAAATTAATTCAAAAATAGATTAATGACATCGAGCATGATGTCATCTCGACATCAGCGATCAACAGAGTTGACTTGGTCAACTGACCGATGGGTCGATGGGACCCACATCATCATACAATCGCTTTAGATTTAATAAGGGTTTAGGCTAATTTAATTACTATTTAATTAACCTAACTAGTTAATTAAATTAATTAAACGGATTAATTAACTTAATTAATTCATTAGATAATTAATTAATTAATAATTAATTTTATTAAATCATTTTTATTTATATTTATTATTTTTATTTTTAATTCGTTTTTAACGTTACGTGGTGTAGGCCCCCATCATAGGCACAGGGGCCTTAGCGGATTCGGGCGCTAGTGGGCGCCAAAGTCTTGGCGCCCCGTGGGCACTCGCCCATGAGTAGGACGAGGCCGCCGGGCACCGAGGACGGGCAGGCCGACGGCAACCGGCCACCGAACCACGACAGGCGGAGGCGAGGTGGCGCGGGCACTTGGCCGACGAGGGAGGCGCGTTCTAAGCGCGGCCACAGTGAGCACGCCTGCAGGGACGTCGTCGGTCGCATGCCTGGCCACGACCACGGGGTAACCAGGCGAGCGGCGGAGGCGGGAGAGGAGCGAGGGAGGCGAGGCGGCGCCATGGCCATGGCCGGGCCGGTCGAACACGGCCAGGGCGCGAGGGCCACAAATGAGGGCGGGCGGACACGGAACAGGGGGGGTGGCGCGCAAGGCACGAGCTCACCAGCAGGATGGTGGGGTCTAGGCAGCGGGGTTGAGGAGGAAGACGCGACGACGGCGTAGAGGAGGCAGCGATCCGGTGGGGAGCGCCGGCGATGGCGGCGGGGACGAGCCGGCGTGGCGGCGTGGTTCCAAGAGGGGGGACTCAAGCGATGGTGGCGTCGGGACCGAGTCCCAACTCCAGATCGAGGGCGGCGCGTGGACGGGCACCGGGGCGACTCAGGCGAGGAGGCGTCCGGCGAGGTGGTGGTGAGGCGGCGGGAGACGCGGGATCTGGCTCCCCTGCCTTGATCCAAACGAGGGAGAGAGGGGAACGTGGGAGGAGCGAGTGGGGGGGAGTGGACGAGTGGGGTGGCGGCTAGGGTTGCGGGGGGATAAGGAGAGGAGTGGGGTTGGCCGATTGGGCCTTTGGCCGGTTGGGCCGGCCCGTTCGGGCGGCGGAGGCCAGCTGGGCCACTTGGCCCAAAGAAGTCTGTTGTTTTGTTTTGTTTTGTTTTCCTTTCATTTGTTTCTTTTTATTTATTTTCCTTTCTGTTTTATTCAATTTAAAATATTTATGCATTTTCTAAAAATGTGTTTACTTCACCATTATTATCTATGCAATATTTGACACAGTCCGAACATTTTGTTTTAAAGTTTGAAAACTTTGTTTGTTTTCCAAAAGTTCAAATTTGAATTCGAATCGTTTTGAACGAACGCGAGATTAGCGACAGTAACGGAGGTGACATGGCGTCATTAGCAGAGGTTATTGTAGCTTGATTATCCGGGCGTCACAATTCTCCTCCACTACAAGAAATCTCGTCCCGAGATTTAAGAGGGGAGTAAGGGGGAAAGTTCTGGTTATTCTAATGGATCTTCTCGAAGAAGTTAATCCCTTTCGTTGATGTTTTCAATTCTTTATTCCAAAGCATCATGATGAAGTTGTCGTCCTTTCTTCGAGGAACTCCATCGTACTTACGAATAGGTAAGGGGCAGCTCTACAATGATAGGATGTTATAAGGGAAATTCATCTGGGGGTATCCCAAGAATGAACATATGAGTATCTCTCGAGTTGAACAAATGACACACATCGAGAGCAAAGTAAGACGGTGTAATAAGAAGTTTTAAGCGGATAGGCAATCATTCATTGCACAAGCAGAAAAGCTTGAAAGGGTTCAAAGCAACGGGAATAAGTATTGTGTCTGATACCAGAATAGATCAACAGGCAAGTGGCCCGTGAATTACATACAAAGTCAAGCATGAGGAATAACTTTGACATCAGGTTGTACAGGAGAGTCAGGTTTCGATCCTGTGGAACTGTGGGTTATGGGCCCACCATGTGGGTTAAAAGCAGGAAGGCGCTAACATTTGCACGGTCAAGATAGCAAGGTATGTCGAGGATAGCACATCGGTTTTTTGGCAACAATGTTGGTACCTAGGGCGAGGGACGAAGAGAACCATTTTCCTGCTCGTTGAAACGAGGCGGACCAATAGGCAAAGTTCTCGTCCATCGGTGGTTACCGGAATGTCATCAACAAAAGTAACAGGGTCTTACTGACAGAGTGGTACGACGAGCTGTTTACATAAGCAGGCAAATATTACTGCTTATATAATATAGATCATGAGAAGGTTTAAACAAACCAATGGAGAGGAACAGTGATTATCAGATTTAAACAGAACAATGGAATGGAAAATGTGTATACACACATATATCAGGGGTATATCCTTCCCAATGACAAGCAGAGCATGATATCCATGACATGATATAATGTAGAAAACCCTTTAGGTAAGGGGAGAAAAATTTCATGACATTACCCATACAACGGTGTTTGGATAATTGATAAAGAGAATTTAGCATTGTGCTTCAAATTTTCTTGGTGATGAACGGAGTACCACAGAAATGCTTTAGGTAGCAATGATATGGTGTTTCAATCAAGGGCCAGACTTTGGATACACCAATGATCCATCAGGAGTAACTTATAAAATAAGTCCTACAATTTCCTCCAGGAGGAATGGTTATCCTTGCAAAAGAAATTATAATGATAGGTCCTCCAGCCAGGGGGGGGGGTGCTAGGCATGACATCATATTACCGGGTCATCAAAGGACCAACAACCTAACTCCTGGAAAGTTGTCCCAACCATCATATCTGACCGAGATTCAGATCCAATTGGTGTCATGATACCTCAGACTCAGGATGTCCGAGAAGAAAAGGTGTAACACAAATCGTTGAAATGGCACTGCAAGATTCTCGGGAAATGAACTATGGGAGCGGGTTCCTGAAACAATAGTTCATCATTAAACCAAGGAGAGGTGAGGAGGTGGCTGATTGACTCAAATACAATTTATTGAGATTTTCAAAGATGGATTTCCACAATAATGTGAACAAGAAGATGACACTTGTCAATTCAAATGATATAATGTTGTATGCTCTAGGAAACATACACCATCAATCATTAGTTGAAAGGTGTGCCCAAATATGACCTTAGGCAGCAAGATCAATATTAGAGGGACGATTCAATAATCAACGGTCTAAGAACGAACTGTCGATCGTTAACTTCAAAGCAATAGGGTTGCTAGAAGTACGAACTCAAACAACATCTATTGGTATGCTGGTTAAAAACAACACGGGGACCAAGGAAGAATGATGATGGTGAGAAGTATCACCATACCAAGAATTCTTAAGAGGTGGTGAAATTCCCGACATCCTTGACATAAAAGATGGCAATATTCAACGTAGAACATAACACAAGCGGGTAGGAAGGAACTCCGGGTAATACACAAAACATGAGCAGGTTTGTGTTGGAGGGAGGGCATTAAGCGTTGCCGATGATAATACAAACCATCGAGGGGCAAGGATGGTATTTCTCATCAAGAATTGATAGATATCTTGGAAGACCGAGAATGTTGATGATGATCACGACACATTTGTCGAGAGGTTTGAGAAGATGTAATCGATCGGCGATGACATCAAGTCAACGGAAATGATGAAGCCAAAAGTCATTGGAACCATGGGTACGACACAAACTCGAAATCAAGCTTGCTGTTCAAGGACAAACGGTATGACGAGGAAGATCGGTTGTAAGATTAGCTCACCGTCGAAATTTGTGCTCCGAGAAGAAGGACCCGGTAGCACAGTTAAACTTTAGCATGATAATGATATAGCCGATCAGGCTAGGAATGATGTGATCGGGTACAACACTTACTTAGAGAAGCTTACCGAAGAGTTGTTGAACCGTAGTGCGGACTCGGTTCAGTTATTGGTGTCTTTGAGTGTTTAATAACTCAAAGCCCGTGAAAAATTGGAATCAGTGGGAATGTAGCACTTGATGAAGAACTCATAAGAAGTTATGCGGTTCGAGGATAATCTCGAGATACCGGGGGTAATACTCGATGTGATGATCAAAGTAGAAGTTGGACTGGGTATTGCTCTCTGTAAGACAAGTGCTTAAACTTGCACGAGAAATGGTATTTCAAAGAGAACATGGTCGGAACCACGATTGCAAAAGGCGGACCCGGATATAAGATGAACTTATACCAAAGGAATAATTAATTTAAGAGAAGCTTTAACGATAAGATCTACATCGTGTCCATGGGCATGAACACAAGTTCAAGGTCGACTCCCACTTCTCCAATGCATAACCTTTCATTTACTTCCCACGTTCGATGAAGTTGCAATGTTGAAATTTTATCCGCGAAGCACCAGAAGAGTATGATTCGTGAAAACTTTCGGGTTCACACGGTTTAGAGAAGGCATATGTTCAACCCATAGGGGCTTCTTAGAAACATATACCACAAGTTTCAAGAGTAAATAACACAAGCCCAGCGAGCATGGTTGGCTGCAGAGGATACAACTTGACAAAGGCATTATGTATCGTGGAAAGAACTCACAAAGTGATCAAATGTGAAGGACACCGCTTGATAACAATCCAACAAAGGACTTGATGGTCCATAAAGGATCGATGTGAGTATCGATACTCAACCGTAAGAGGAAGGAATGCAAATGCAACAGGTTATGGAATCATCTGAATAATTCAAAGCTTAAATGCATAGGAATTATGATTTCCAAAACAAAGGATCAGAAGCATACGTTCTGATCAAGGATGGATCAATTGAATATACAAGAGGCACAATCGACGACAGATAGTTTGGTCGAGAACCAGCTCATGTTCAAAATGATGTCTGAGCCGAAAAGATAATCCTAGGACTCGACTGATGATTGCGAACATTCACAACGTATTGAATCAATGGACTAAAAAATGATGTGACAAAGGATGCCAATATGATTACTACACTTATGGGATTAATCATAATGAAAGCAAACAAGAAATTCGAGCAATAGGTTCTTTGAGGATTTTGAATATCGAATGGTATTTCAAGACTTTGTGTAACACATGAACAATCGGGGATGAGCGGTACTGATAAGTGTGAGAATTTATTTGAAGGGGTATTCATGTGGCAAAGAACTGCTAGGCGAGTAGGCACAAAGTTTTCTAACAATAGAGAAAATTGGGGTATCTTGTAATAACAAGATCAATGGGGGATGATTGTATGAATGGCAAGTGTAAGTAGTTATCCATAAGGATTTATCGGTGGTCGGGAATAGCAAAAGTGATGGGCACAAAGTCTTGAGAGAATATCAAAGAGTATCTCCGAAATCTTGTGGTGCAGTCGGTGATCATCTGGACTGATGGGCCTCTCCGGGAGAAAGTATTTTCGAGAACCTAAAGTTAGATTTTAGAAAAAAATTTGTTTAACCCGAATAGAAGAGAGTTTAGAATCCCAGAGTAAAGGTCGAGGAGTAAAAGATCCTAGTACCACCCAGTGGCGACGTGGGCCCATGGGCCGCACAGCCATGTTAGTAAAAGTTTTGCAATGTCTAGACTCGACTTCGGCCATGGAGTTGGAAAGGCGGATTCCTACAGCGAATGGCTCGATATTAACTTGGACGCCCCGATTTAATCGTACACTAATCATGCACGCAAACGCGTAATGATCAAGATCGGGACTCACGGAAGATATCACAACACAACTCTAAAACATAAATAAGTCATACAAGCATCATAATACAAGCCGGGGGCCTCGAGGGCTCGAATACAAGTGCTCGATCATAGACGAGTCGATGGAAGCAAAAAATCTGAGTACGGACATAAGTTAAACAAGTTGCCATAAGATGGCTAGCACAAACCGGGATGCATATCGAAGAGGCGCAGCCTCTCGCCTCGGGATCCTCCTAACTACTCACGGTCGTCGCCGTCGGCTGCACGTAGTAGTAGGCACCTCCGATGTAGTAGTCGCCATCGACGGTGGCATCGCCTGAGGCTCCATCGTCTCGTCGCAGCAACCGGTAAAGAAAGGGGAAAAGGGGGACAAGGCAATCGTGAGTACTCATCCAAAGTACTGCAAGCGAGGAGCTACACTACATATGCATGGATATATGTGTAAAGGGCCATATCGACCGAATCTGCGAATGCCGTAATAAGAGGGGATATCTAATCTCGTCAAGACTACGCTCGCAGCCTCCGCCTTGCAACATGTAGAAGGGAGTAGATCAAGTCCTCCAAGTAGCATCACATAGCAATAATCCTACCCGCGATCCCTCCTCGCAACCCCGAGAGAGAGCGACCACCGGGTTGTATCTCGCACTTGGAAGGGTGTGTTTTATTAAGTATCCGGTTCTAGTTGTCATAAGGTCAAGGTACAACTCCAAGCCGTCTGTTACCAAAAATCACGGCTATTCAATAGATTAACTTCACCGCAGGGTGCACCACATAACCCAACATGCTTGATCCCATTTGGCCGACACACTTTTCGGGTCATGCCCGGCATGGAAGATCAACACGTCGCAGCCCCACCTAGGCACAACAGAGAGGCCAAAGACGCGGTCTAAACCTAAGCGCCGCAGGGTCCGGCCCATCGCCTTAGCACACCTGCACGCGTTGTAACGCGGCCGGAAGCGTAACTAGTCCCCTTAATACAAGAGCAGGCTTATGCGTTCCAATCCGGCGCGCGACACTCGGCCATTGGCGTCCACGAAGGCTTCGGCCGATACCACGACGCCGAAAGTGCCCATATCTTTCCCACGAGTTGGTTAGTGCGTGTAGACCAAATGGCCAGACTCAGATCAAACGCCAAGATCTCGTTAAGCGTGTTAAGTATCCTCGAACGCCGAACAGGGCTAGGCCCACCTCTCTCCTAGGCGGTCTCAACCTGCCCTGTCGCTCCGCCACGAAGATCCACTCGCGGGTGCTCCACAAGCCGACCCGACTTTAGTCACCACATGTATCATGTATAAGTATAAGTATATACCCGTGATCACCTCCCGAGTGATCACGACCCGATAGTATAGCATGCATGAGACGGACAAGAATGTAGGGCCACAGATGGAATACTAGCATCCTATACTAAGCATGTAGGATTGCGGTAAAGGTAACAATGAGTAGCAAGGACAAAGCTATGCATCGGGATAGGTATAATGTAGCAAGAATATGTTACACTACTCTAATGCAAGCATTATAGAGAAGAGTAGGCGATATCTGGTGATCAAAGGGGGGCTTGCCTGGTTGCTCTCAGCAAGAGAGAGGGGTCACAACATCGTGAGTCGTATTGGGTAGCAACGGCGTCGGTCTCGGTGTCTAGCGAGAGAAGAGGGGGAAGAAACAATAAATATTTAAGCAAACAGATGCTTAGCGATGCATGATATAATAAGTATCGGTGCTAGGGGTGCCCTAACGCAGTATGAGGTGATACCGGTGAAGGGGGGAAACATCCGGGAAAGTATTCCGGTGTTTAACTTTCGAGCGCAGAGGAGCTGGAGGGGGAAAGTTGCAAGTTCGATAGGTTAGGGGGATGTGGCGGATGAACGGATTGCGTATCCGAAATCGTCTCGTCGTTCTAAGCAACTTTCATGTTGAAAATATTTTAAGCCGAGTTACGGATTAAAAGATATGATTTTCTAAAGATTTTATTAATTTCTGGAATTTAATTAATTATTTAAATTAATCCGAAAAACAGATTAATGACATCAGCATGATGTCATGCTGACATCAGCAGTCAACAGAGTTGACTTGGTCAACCTGACCAGTTGGTCCAGTGGGACCCACCTGTCATACACTCTTTAGATTTAATAAGGGTTTAGGCTAATTTAATTACTATTTAATTAACCTAACTAGTTAATTAAATTAATTAAACCGGATTAATTAACTTAATTAATTCATTAGATAATTAATTAATTAATAATTAATTTTATTAAATCATTTTTATTTTTATTTATTATTTTTATTTTTAATTCTTTTTTTTAACGTTCTGTGGTGTGGGGCCCCCCTGTCATAGGCACAGGGGGCCTTAGCGGGTTCGGGCGCTAGTGGGCGCCGGGTCTTGGGCGCACTGAAGGGGCACTCGCCCACAGAGCAGAGACGAGGCCGCCGGGCACCGAGGACGGGCAGGCCCGGCCACGGCCACCGGGCCACTGACAGGCGAGGCGAGGAGGTGGCGCCGCACTTGGCCGACGAGGGGAGGCGCATGCTAGGCGCGCCACAGTGGGCACGTGGAGGACGTCGGTCCAGTCAGAAGGCCAAGGTCGCGACCACGGGTAGCATCAGGCGGACGAGGTGCGGGAGAGGACGAGAGGGAGCGCGGGCGCGGCCATGGCGCTGGCCGAGCCGGTCGGAGCACGGCCAGGGGGCGCGAGGGCCACGGTGAGGTCGGGGCGGACACGGGACAGAGAGGTGGCGCGCTCGGCACAGGAGCTCACCGCGGGATGGTGGGGTCTAGGCAGCGGGGGTTGAGGAGGAAGACGGCGACGACGGCGTAGAGGAGGTAGTCCGGTGGGGGAGCGCCGGCGACGGGCGGCGGGGACGAGCGGCGTGGCGACGTGGTTCCGGCGAGGGGGACTCCAAGCGATGGTGGCGTCGGGACCGAGTCCCAACTCCAGATCGAGGGCGGCGCGGGCCGGGCGCCGGGCGACTTCGGGCGCAGGCGAGGAGGCGTCCGGCGAGGTGGTGGTGACGGCGACGCGAGACGCGGGATCTGGCTCCCCTGCCTCGATCCAGACGAGGGAGTGAGGGGAACGTGGGAGGAGCGAGTGGGGGGGGGGAGTGGACGAGTGGGGTGGCGGCTAGGGTTGCGGGGATAAGGAGAGGAGTGGGGTTGGCGATTGGGCCTTTGTTTGTTGGGCGGCCTGCTCGAGCGGCGGAGGCCACTGGGCCACTTGGCCCAGGGGGGTCTGTTGTTTTTGTTTTGTTTTGTTTTCCTTTCATTTGTTTCTTTTTATTTATTTTCCTTTCTGTTTTATTCAATTTAAAATATTTATGCATTTTCTAAAAATGTGTTTACTTCACCATAATTATCTATGCAATATTTGACACGGTCCGAACATTTTGTTTTAAAGTTTGAAAACTTTGTTTGTTTGCCAAAAGTTCAAATTTGAATTCGAATCGTTTTGAACGAACGCGAGATTAGCGACAGCAACGGAGGTGGCATGGCGTCATTAGCAGAGGTTACTGTAGCTTGATTATCCGGGCGTCACACCGTCATTCTCCGCCTTGGTTAGCTCGCTGTGCTCGCCGCCGTCTGGTGTTGTCAACATGGTCAACAACCAAGAGGAATCGAGGAGATGACCGTCACGTGGAGAGGTCGACGAGGGACCCACCAGGGTCATTGCATTGCGCAAGCAGTGCCTCGTTATTACAAGCCAAAACAATACTTCCTCCTAATTGTTTGACAACTAGGTTCCACGCCATTGTCAATGTAGTCAATAAACGAGAAAATTACACAACGAGCGGATAACACCAGGGACCCAAAGAGCTCGCCCATTGTTTTTCGGTTTGAGAGGCGGAGCTCAATCTAGCATTGTCAGCGAGGTGTGGTCTGTCTAGCCCACGCTTACGCTTTTACTAAGCACATGACGAGCCCGCTTGATATTTTTTTTCTTTCTTTCGAAATTGGCTAGCCCAATTCTTTTTTGGAGAATACCAAAACCTAGGCCTACTTGCTTTTCTCAGCCTCATTGGCTGCAAATCTTTCAAGATGAGGAGGGATAAGAAATGGGCTTCCCGTAAAACGGGCTATAAGTTGTAAGAAATGGGCTGTAAATTTTAAACCAAAGCCAACCGCAATTGCATTAAAATATCATTTTTCAGGATTTCTACTCTCTACTCTTATAAAAACCAAACCCAACTGGCAATTACATTAAAATATCATCTTTTCACCCACAAGATAAACTACTCATACAAATGCATCTTCATGTTCCGTGCAACGAACGGGCATCTCGCTAGTTAAGATTCTAAATTTCATTCATTTTTTGCGAAGAATTGTTTTTTGAATTTTATTTTGATATAATTTTTTGAAAACTATTTTTAACGTGACTCGAAATTTCATGATTAAAAGAGTTCGGACCCCACCAAAATATGCAAAATTTCGTTGAATTTTTTAGCAGTGCCCAGAATATATGGTCTGTAGTGCTAATAAAAAGAATATGAGCTTCAAATATCCTTAAGAATTAGCAAATGGGCTGTAAATTATTGAAAATAATGGCTAATGGGCCATATGCTGTTTTCCATAGATTTGGAGGCTGACTTCTGGGTCTACTAGGTTGACGATGACGTTGTCCTAATTTTTTTTGACGCGTACGCAAGGCTTTGTAACCTTAGTCAACACACAACAGTGACTGTTGGATGTCCATCCAACGGCCGCCGTGCTTCTTCAATCTCTGATCTTCCTGCTCCAACTGCCCAAACCAGCACCGGTGGGACTGCCTGCTCCCTCCTCCCGTGGCTGGCTATGCTACCGCCAGGCCATCCCTCTAACCACCCACATATCCTGTTATTTTCCGGCAACGTCAGCCTCACCCATTGCCGACCAGTCGGCGCTCGTTCTCCCCTCGGCGTGGGCATCCGCATGCGGTGGCTTCGCCGGTTCGGGTGGTTCTCTTCACAGGCCCCGCCCTCGTCCACCGCATTTGTTCTCTTGGCGCCATGCGAGGTCAACATGGTCAACAAACAACAGCCATCGGAAGAGGCGACGGTGAAAGGGCCCACACAGGAAAATGCCTCCTTATTACGCGCAAAATAATGATTCCTCCACGATAGCCGGGACCCACGGAAGGGTCTCAGATTTCATGAAAAACGTTCCCCAGCTGTCACTCGGACCCACCGGAAATGCCTCATTACGCACAAAAAATGAATACTCCCCGCTAGCCGGGACTCACCTTAGTGGGAGGTTGACTTGTGGGCCTACTAAGTTTACGAGGACGGAGGGCTTTGTCAACTTAGTCAATCTGAACGACTCTAGCTCCAAAGGACCGTCGATGTCCATCCAACGGCCGTAGTGCTTCTTGAACCTCTGGTCTTAGTGCTCCACCGCCAAAGCAACGCCCGGTCGTGTCGCATGCTCCTGCCTCCCGTGGCCGGCTGTGATGCCGCTGGAGGCCTCACCGCCTTACTACTCCCACCGCTGGCCAGGCCATCCCTCTACTCACCCACACCCTCTGTTATTCTGCGGTGACGGCAGCCTCACCCTCGTACTCCTCTTCGCGTGGGCATCCACTGCTGCGTCTTCCCCGGCTCCGCGTCGTCCCCTTCCTAGGCCTCACCGCCGTCCACCGCCGTGGTGCTCTCGTGGCGTGGTCAATGTTGTCAACGATCGACTTCCATCGGAAGAGTATCGCGTGGGAGAGGTCGACAACCGGGTCCACGACGGCCGCAAGGAAGTGCCTCCTTATTACGCGCAAAATAATTATTCCTCCACCGACAGCGGGACCCACCGGACGGGCCACCGTATTTCGCGAAAAAACATTTCCCCGACTCCGGGACCCACCAGCTACATCTTCACACGCAAGGAAGTGCGTCCGCAAAAAAAGCGATTCACCCACATTGCTGGGACCCACCAGCTACATCTTCGCACGCAAGGAAGTGCGTCCGGCAAAAAAAAAAATGATTCGCCCCGACCGCTGGGACCCACCAGCTACATCTTCGCAGTAAGGAAGTGCACGGCGGTCGGGACCCACCTGGTCGAAGTGCACGTAGCGTTGTCATTCTGGTCGCGAACGTATGTACATACCGGTTGTAGAGGCGCCGCGACGCACACGCACGTCGTCTGTTGGCGAGGTTGCAAGAAAGAAAATACGCCACGCACGTACATACGGCAGGTCTCGAACGCCTACCGCGATACGCACATGGCTGGGTCGAAACGGAGAAACAATGTCGCCGCTCGTGTTCATGGGGAGGCAACGGAATGCGTCGTGTATTCATCGGGAGGCAACGGAACGCGTGGGAGCCAACCGGCTGGGTCGGAACGGAATGCGTGGTCGTGCTCATCGGGAGGGCTTGGACAGAACAGGCGATGGAAACGAGGCCTGGTGTACCGCACAACGGAGGAAACAACCTTGTGTTCGTCCGGCCACGTTCGAAACGGGATCCTGTTCATCGGGAGGGTCCGCGCATCGCAAAAACGGAGGAAACGGACCTCCTACGGTGAAACGGGTCCCGTTGATCGGAGGGCCCGGCGCGTCCGCAAAATGGAGGGAACGGACCTCCTACGGTCGAAACGGGGGTCCTGTTGATCGGGAGGATTGTGGCGTACTGCTAAACGGACGAAACGGACTTGTGTTGGAGCGCTACGGTCAAAACGGGACTCCATGGGATACTGTTCATCTACACCGTCGACCTCCTCCAGCCTCCACGGGCTACCGTCAACCTCCTCCAGCCTCCACGGGCTCCTGTTCATCCAGCCTCCACCGCACGCTACTCCATCGGCTCATCGCTCAACCACCCTCCACGGGCACCCCTCCACCGCTCATCGCTCATTCAGCCCTCCACACCACGGGTCTGTTTAACCACCCTCCACGGCCACTCCTCCACCGTCTCATCGCTCATCCAGCCCTCCACACCACGGGTTCCAGTTCATCCAGAGGCAACGCCACCGCCACTTGCTCATCCACCCCCGCAACGCCATCGCTTTCATCCATCCAGGCGGCATCGATCGGCTTCGCTTAGCGGCGAGAGAAGCGAATCGCTCCATCGAGTTCGCCAATAGCCATTGATCGATCGCTTTCGGGTTCAAGAACGCTGTAGTAACAAAGGTCTGTCGCTTTCGGGTTCATTAGAGCCCAACGCCTCGCTTCGGCTTCGCTAGAGCCAACGCCGCACACACAAAGCGTCGTCGAGAGAAAGCAGCGATCGCCGCCCCGACCTCCCACCGAATCGCAACTCCGGAAATTTTCCTCCCCTCGCTTCTATAACGGTTTTTTCCGTCATGGACGGCCCAAAGAATGTCATGCAGCTGCGTCTCCGGCCGCCCAGACGAAAAGCCCATTTTCTCGTCATGATTTTTGTCATAGAAGTAGGAGCCCACCACATCTATGATGATACCGGTTTTGTCACAATTATCGTCATAGAAGTGTCATATGTATGACAGAATTTTTTTTCGTTCAGCCCAAAATGTCACGGATGTGTCTTTTTTGTAGTGATAGGATGCAAAGATGCATGCAATTACGACAATAAATATTGCAGATGATGTCGGAGTGAATCCGGATGAGCAACATGTCATATGGCAGCGAAAGGTCGGCGAAAGCAGCTTACAAGGGTTAGGCAGAGAAAACGATCTCCAAGATGCCAATACCCAGCCGAGCATGGAACTAGAGGATGTTCGCGCCAAATCGCCGACTTCGTGAAGGAGAACAAGCGGCTTCGACGCATTTTCAAGAAGTGCTTGAACGAACTTCAAAAAGAGTTCGGCGAAGAAGCCAGCTAACAGAGTTATGTCTGCAGTATCTTGACCGGTCGCCCCGCGAACGAGATGCCCGGTGCATGGGTGATCTTCTACCAGAGCTCAAACAACTGCACGAACAAGTTCGACATGTGATGCAAGGTATTGCCCAGGCCTTGTGGCCATTCGTCTCCCTGCCCGAAGGCCTTGGAGGACTTGGAGAGAAGCTCAAGGGAGCGCGGTGGCGCTTCCGATTATGGAAGGTATCGGCTGCCGTCAAGGTGCCGTGGAAGCTCGGGCCATGGTGAAGACGCTGTATACCAAGGCTGACCCAAACCACATGACCGAGGTCAGCCTGTGGGGCCCGGCGGGAAAGAAATCCTGTCGCTTTGGTGTATCACCAAGTAGAGTTAGCCGCCAAGTATTCTAACGGATTGTAGGCTAGACAGCTGTTGGATGGCATAGAAGAAGAATTTAATCAGTCTAAGTGACTATGTAATTTGAATGACATGTAGAAGTCTCTAGCGGATTGTAAATCATTTCTCATGGCGGACCTTTTCGCTTCAACCTCTGGACCCGATAGTTGAATACCACTCGCTTATGTAAAAAGCTGGGTATGCGTGAAACCAGGCGTAGGGGTCATAAGTGCTTGAATGCATAAGTACCCAACTAGTTATGTTATATTACATGGGTAGTAAGAAACATCTTCCAGGAGAATAGTTCCTTAAGGGTTCCTTTCTCTGGTACGCATGCCCTAATGTGCATGTCCGAATCTGCGAGAAGAGACGCAGCAAAAACATCTGGGGCAAGTGGAAAAAATAAAAGTCATCTTTTATTCACCGATCAATATTCCCTTAAGAACGCTAGCTTTTGGCTTCACCGGTCGAGGTACACATCCGGTGACCCGCATAATGTCGCAGAGGTGCTCCCCTTATGCCCTAGCCGAATTAACGGGAACATAGGGCATAAATACAAGAGCCAGGCAACCCAGCTTGGCCAAAACTTAAGTCGTATCGATGCATATAGTGGCGAAAAAAGGTACATGCGAAAGAATAACACATGTGCGGGGCATGAAGCCCATAAAACATTTAAGCTTCTCTATAGGAAGCCCCCAGGTATAATGAGCGCGGCTGGCGCATCAATATTGTGTAGTCAAAACACATCTTAGCCCTTCAAGGCCTCGAAAGAAAATGGGAAGAAAGAAAGAAAGAAAAGACAGATAATGAATGTATAAAAATTTGACAGAGGTAAGGATACGAACACGGAGTCCGGTACTAGGCATAGAATCTTCGGAGTCTAGCTGCGTTCCATGGATTTGGCTTGAGGCGGTTGTCCGATGCATCCGGCAGACGGCACGCTCCACCGGTTAAGACCTGGTCAATAATGAAGGGACCCTCCCATTTGGGCTTGAGCTTGTCCTTTTTCTTGTCCGGTAGGCGTAGAACGAGTTCACCAACGTTATAGGTTTTGGCCCGTACTTCTCTGCGTTGGTATCTTCTAGCCTGTTGCTGGTAGAATGCGGAACGAGCTTTTTTCCACGTCATGCTCCTCCTCGAGGGCGTCCAAACTGTCTTGCCGATCGAGCTCGGCCTCTCTCTTCATACATGCGCACTCGAGGTGAGTCATGAATTATGTCGCAGGGCAGAACCGCCTCTGCGCCGTACACCATAAAGAACGGTGTGTATCCGGTAGTGCGATTCGGCGTGGTCCGCAGCCCCCAGAGTACGGAGTCGAGCTCCTCTACCCAGTGCGTGTTAGATTCCTTTAAGGACCGCACTAATCTGGGTTTGATGCCGCTCATGATGAGATCATTTGCTCATTCGACTTGACCGTTAGTTTGTGGATGATAGACAGAAGCGTAATCGAGCTTGATGCCCATGTTGCTGCACCATAGTTTCACCTCGTCGGCAGTGAAGTTCGTGCCGCTGTCGATGATGATGCTGTGGGGACTCCATAACGTGTACAACCCCGGATATAAAGTCTATCACCGGTCCAGATTCGCCGCTTTTAACAGGTTTGGCTTCTATCCATTTGGTGAATTTATCCACCATTACCAGTAAGTATTTTTTCTTGTGGGTTCCCCCTTTAAGGGGTCCAACCATGTCAAGCCCCCAGACCGCAAAAGGCCAGGTAATGGGGATTGCTTGTAGGGCGACAGGTGGCATATGGCTTTGGTTTGCAAAAAGCTGGCAACTTACGCAGCATTGGACCAAGTCCTGTGTGTTTGCTCTGGCGGTTGGCCAATAAAATCCTGTACGAAAGGCCTTACTCCAGGCTGCGGCGTGGTTGCCACCGAGTCCGGCGTGAATTTCTACCAGAAGCTTCCGCCCTTCCTCTTCGGAGATGCACCTTTGAAGGACTCCGGTGGTGCTTTTCCTATAGAGCTCTCCCTCGTGGACCTTGTAGGCTTTAGATCGTCGCACGATGTAGCGTGCCTCATTTTGGTCCTTGGGAAGTTCCTGCCTGGTTAGGTAGGCCAGGAATGGTTCAGTCCATGGGGTGATGACGGCCATTATTACGTGGGCTGAAGGTGTTATTTCGGTGGAGGAGCCGCCGATTATATTAGAGTGTTCGGTATCTGGCATTGCAGCCGGGTCCAGACTGTTGTTGCTTGTTTCCCCTTCCCATGCCATGGATGGCTTAAACAGCCTTTCCAAGAATATGTTGGGTGGGACCGGATCGCGCTTGGCGCTGATACGGACAAGGACGTCCGCCGCCTGGTTGTTTTCCCGAGCTACATGGTGGAATTCGAGCCCCTCGAACCGAGCTGACATCTTGAGTACGGCATTGTGATAGCCGCCATTTTCGGATCTTTAGCGTCGAAGTCTCCATTTATTTGGGATATTGCGAGGTTCGAGTCCCCGCGCACCTCCAGGCGTTGAATTCCCATGGAGACTGACATCCGGAGACCATGTAACAGGGCCTCGTATTCGACGGCATTGTTGGAGTCTCAGATCTGTATTTGGAGTACATATTGACTCAGTATCTCCGGTAGGGGCGCCAAGACGACGCCAGACCCCTAGACCGCCAACATTTTAGAGCCGTCGAAGTGCATAATCCAATTGGAGTATGTGCCGTATTCCTTAGGGAGTTCGGCTTCATCCATTTGGCGACAAAATCGCCAATACCGCGACTTAATAGCTCGCGAGGTTTATATGTTATGTCGAACGGAGGAGCTCTATGGCCCATTTGACAATCCGCATGTGGCATCGCGGTTGTTTACTATGTCATTCGGTGGCACTTCGAGGCCATCGTAATTGAACACTCTTGAAAGTAGTGTCGTAATTTCCGGATGCCATGAATACCGTGATACGCTATCTTTTGATAATGCGGTACTGTGATTTGCATGGGGTGAGGACAAGTGGGTACATAATATACCGCCTTTGAAGGGGGAATTTATGTCCGTCCGCTTCTCGTTCGACGACGAAAGCGCTGGCCATTTAATTTGATGAGTCACCACTATATATAGCAGCATCGGTTCGCCGATGTTTGGCACGGCCAGGATTGGGTTGGTGGTTAGTATTGCTTTCATTTCTTCCAGACCGGCCGTGGCAGCATCCGTCCACTCGAAGTGTTCGGTGTGCTGAAGAAGGCGATAAAGGGGTAGTGCCTTTTCTCCTAATCGGGAGATAAAGCGACTTAAGGCCGCAACGCATCCAGTTAATTTCTGGATTTGCTTGAGGGCTGTTGGGATGGCCAATTTTGACACAGCTCGGATTTTAGCCGGATTTGCTTCAATCCCTCTACTGGAGACGATGAAACCCAGGAGCTTTCCGGCGGGCACGCCGAAAACGCATTTTTCCAGATTGAGCTTGATGTCGTATGTTCGGAGGTTGTTGAACGTAAGCCTCAAGTCGTCTATTAAAGAGTCGAGGTGTCTGGTTTTGATGACCACATCGTCTACGTATGCTTCCACTGTTTTGCCAATTTGCTTTTCCAGGCATGTCTGAATCATGCGTTGATACGCTTGCCTCGTCGTTTTAAGCCCGAAAGGCATTGTGTTGAAACACAAGGGGTCAGATGGCGTGATAAACGCCGCTGCGGCTTGGTTGGACTCGCCATCTTGATTTGGTGGTAGCCGAGTATGCATCGAGGAAGCACAATGATTCGTGTTCCGCGGTGGCGCCGATAATTTGATCGATGCGGGGAGGGGAAGGATCCTTTGGGCAAGCATTATTGAGGTCTTTGAAGTCGACACATAAGCGCCAGGATTTGTCCTTCTTGGTGCAATCACCAGTTTGCTAGCCAGTCCGGGTGTTTTATTTCTTTGATGAATCCGCCTCCAATAACTTGGCTAGCTCTCGCCCATAGCTTGTCGCTTAGGTTCGGAGAAGCGCCAAGAGTCATCTTGACCGGCTTGAACCCTTTTAGAATGTTAAGGCTATGCTCGCCAACTTATGGGATTCTGGCATATCGATGGGTGCCGAGCAAATATATCCCGCTTCTCGCAGAACTCCGTAGTCGGCGTCCACATCGGGGTTTAACTGTGCCCCAATTGAGGCTGTTTTGGTAGGGTCCGTTGATGAGGACATCAATACCATTGTTAGACCCACAACCCTACTGTTACATATAATGGACCAATTACTAGAGCTCACAAGACGCCAATTAAATTACAGTACTTTCGCTTCTTGGTAATGATTCTAATGTTCATGAGAATATGATGCTGCCTAAATTGGATACATTTGTTTTTCTTACAAATGTAGGGCCTAGCTTGGAGAAGGATGAACATTGGAGCAAGAACAAGCATGGAGTTGATGGCATGTGCAAGGGGAACAAGAACATAGTTACAAGTGATGATTTTAGGACTTTGAAGCCGCCATAAGGAGTGAATGAAGCTTTGGACGAAATATACAAGATGCCACTTCATAAATTTCGTCTAGGGGCTATTCTAGGTGTTGCTTCACCTTATTATTGGGCCAGGCCCATGTAATTTCAAAATACATAAGTATAGGCTGTTTCAGAGTCCGTATGTGTGGGGAAACAAGATATAGGGTTGGTTTCGGACCCCTTACCCAAGGGCCACGAAATCCCCCCCCCCCTCTTCCTCCATATATACAGCCCTTAGGGCACCGTTTAGACTTTGGGTTTAGTTTAGATTAAAAGTTCGCCATAGCTGCAACTTCGCGTACTTCGTTTGTGTTTAACGACCAAACAAAGGCGTCACAGAACCCCACCTTGATTAATAAAGCTTTCCTCTTATTTCGCAATATCCAGATTGCAATCTTATTGCAATCTTAGTTTCTTGCTTGTTCTTCGTTTGCTTGCAGGAAATAGACCTTCGTGGTCAGGTTGATCGTGCTCCGGCGTGGTCAATAACCTCTCGGAGTTGGTTTAGCGATTGCTAAGGCGCGACGTCCTCGCACGTTCGTAGTCGGATCGTCAAAGTCGACTTCATCCTGAACGATAGCCGCCATCTCATCGAAAGACGAGACACCTTTGCCTCTATCAAGTGGTATCAGATTTCCAGGTTGCTCGGTGAGATTTTACAGTTTTTCATAGTTTAGATCGAGTCTGTTCTTCATACCTATAGTCCACAAAAAAGCCAAAAAAATAGGGTTAGTTCATCTTATCCGAACCAATCTGAGCCTTTGCATAATATTTTCTGTATTTGCTTTATTGAATTTGCGGTTGCATCATCGTGTCAAGTTGTTGGTCCTAGTGTCTAGTACTTTAGAGTGTCGAGTTCTGTTCACAAGTTGTCACGCCGCCGCCGCACCAACGTCATCACCGCTGCCATATACCACCACCATCATCATCATCACCGTTGCCATATACCACCTCGTCATCACCGCTGCCATATACCACCATCGTCATCGCCACTACCATATACCACATATCCGCCGCCATCACGCTAATCCGAGTCCACCTCCATCACAGATTTGCCACCTGTCCGTGTTCCACCGCCCTGCATATATCCGCCACCAGTCCGAGTTTCCACCAGAATCATCTCCGCCACCAGTCCTAGTCCGAGTCCAGTAATTGTTGCTTTGTTCTTGATTTCCAGATCACGTGATACTCCGAGTCGTGACAGCGGAGGACTCCCCAACTTCCGAGCCATCCGCAAAAGAAAAATAGTTCCAGTTTAAAAAAAAACTAAGTCTGGAAAATTCTGGCTAGGCAGGTTTTAGACCATTTGTAGACTTTTCAAAAAAAATTTGTTGCGGAGCAAAAAAAAAGAGGAAAAAAAGTGCAAAAAAAGAGAGAGAGAAAAAAATTCGGAGTGTGCTCCTCCCTTGTTTACGTGCCGCGCCGTGATTTTGTTAGTGTTCTAGGCTCGCGTCTCTAGCACAGTCTAGCCTAGGACCAGCATAGTACCGTCGTTGAGCGTTTATTCAACTTTGCATCTCTGAATTGATTATTGCTGACCCTTTTTGCTACCATACTATAAGCCTTCCCAGCTCCACATACATCTACGTCATGCGTTTGACTCTCCCTGACAATCGCTCTATCCAAGCTTTTGAGAGTTTTGACTACAACGGTTGCCGATCACTTTCGCTTTCTTTGGTAAGAACTGTAAGAATTTGAGATTTGCTTGACGGATTTGTGACACCCACCACCACCTCTTGTTAGTAGTCTGTAGGATCATATTCCTGTGTGTTTCTATTGCCGCTAACCATGCCAGGATCACAAGCCGAAGAGACTGACTGGGAGAACATGACGAATAAGGAATTGCATGATAAATTTCAGCAAATGATGAGTGGACAGGTGCAAGATGTGCTAAACAGATTTGAAGTGGCCATGGAGAAGATAGATGGCATGGAGAAGACGTTCGAAACAAATCTCAATAACAAGTTTAATGAATTGCTTGCGCGTCTTCCACCACCACCACCGGCTGCACCTAACGCACCTCTACAACAACAACAACAACAACGACTACCTCCACGTCGCGAAACAGCCCTCCGCCGAGCGAGCCGTGTCCCTCTTGCGCTTGGCCAAACTGTTGGTGCTGCTGTTGATACTTCTGTGGCTCCTGCTGCTGATGCGGAGGAGGATGATTATGTGGGAGATTACAAGGATGAACTTGATCAAAATCAGAACTACGTGCAACCACCAAACCACAACCACCGTGTCGCCCACATGCAAATAATGGCAATGTTAGGGTCCCCTCAGTACGAGATCATGGCCATCTCCCTAAACTGAAATTGAATATTCCACCATTTGAGGGTAGATATGTTCTGATATATATCTTACTTGGGAGTTAGAAACTGAACAACGATTTACATGTTTACAATATCCCGAGGAGAGACGTGTTCTGCTTGCTTGTTTGTGCTTTCACTAGCTTTGCATGTGTTTGGTGGTCGAACATTGTAGATTATATCATGTTCCAGCTACTTGGGCTGCTTTGAAAACTGCTATGCATACTCGTTGGGTTCCACCATATTATCAACGTGAATTACTTCAAAAATTGCAGCGCTTAAGACAAGGAAAAAATTCTGTAGAAGAATATTATCAGGAATTACAAACTGGCTTGATTAGATGTGGTATTGTTGAGGAGAATGAAGCAATGCTTGCACGTTTTATGGGTGGATTAAATAGAGAGATTCAGACCATTCTAGAGTATAAGGATTATAATAATATCACTCATTTATTCCATCTTGCTTGTAAAGCTAAACATGAAGTGCAGGATCGACAGGCATTGGCGCGAACTAACTTTTCTGCAGGTCGACCTTCATCATGGACACCACGTGCATCATCTACTTCCACTGCACCATCACCTCTTTCAGGTGCCACCTCCAACCGTGATACAAGAAAGCAGACACAACCACCACTATCTGCCAAGAGCACACCTGTCGGGCCTGCACAGAGCTCTTCTTCTTCCATGGCGTCAACAGGGCACACAAGTGATATTATTTGTCGTCGTTGTAAGGGAAGAGGGCATTTTGTGAGAGAGTGCAAATCTCAGCGTGTGATGATTGCTACTGAGGATGGTGGGTATGAGTCCGCTAGTGACTATGATGAGGAGACTTTGGCTCTTATTACACATGAAGAACACGGTGGAGATGATTCTGATCATGAGACACAATACATGGCTGCTGAAGATGCTGAGAGGTATGAATGTTTAGTTGCTCAATGTGTTTTGAGTGTGCAGGTTACACAAGCTGAGTAAAATCAGAGGCATAATTTGTTCCATACAAAGGGGGTTGTGAAGGAACGTTCTATTCGCGTCATCATAGATGGAGGGAGCTGCAACAACTTGGCTAGCATGGAGATGGTGGAGAAGCTATCTCTCACCACAAGACCACATCCACATCCTTACTACATCCAATGGTTCAACAACAACGACAAGGTTAAGGTAACACGTACTGTTCGGGTGCATTTTAGTATCTCTACATATGCTGATTATGTTGATTGTGATGTGGTACCTATGCAAGCATGTTCCTTATTACTTGGTAGACCATGGCAATTTGATAAAAATTATGTACACCATGGTAGAAACAATCAGTATACTCTAGTTCATAAGGATAAAAATATCACTTTGCTTTCTATGACTCCTAATTCCATTTTGAAAGATGATATTAATAGAGCTAATAAAGCAAAACAGGAGAAAAATAAGAGTGAAAATCAGATTGTGGCAAAAGAATTTGAGCAACAAATGAAGCATAATAATAAACCATCTAGTGTTGCTTCTGAAATTAAAGTGAAAAGTGCATGTTTACTTGCCACCAAATCTGATATTGATGAGCTAGATTTTAGCAAATCTGTTTTCTATGCTTTTGTGTGCAAAGAGGCATTATTTTCATTCGAGGACGTGCCTTCTTCTTTGCCCCCTGCTGTCACTAACATTTTGCAGAGTTCACGACGCCTTCCCACAAGACGTGCCACCGGATTACCACCTATTCGAGATTGAGCATCAAATTGACTTAATTCCCGGTGCATCGCTACCCAACCGTGCACCATACCGTACCAATCCAGAGGAGACGAAGGAGATTATGCGTCAAGTATAGGAGCTGCTCGACAAAGGTTATATACGCGAATCTCTTAGTCCTTGTGTTGTTCCTATTATACTAGTGCCTAAAAAGGATGGTACGTCGGCGTATGTGTGTTGATTGTAGAGGCATTAATAATATTACTATTCGTTATCGCCATCCTATTCCTAGGCTAGATGATATGCTTGATGAATTGAGTGGCTCTACAATATTCTCCAAAGTTGATTTATGTAGTGGATACCATCAAATTCGTATGAAATTGGGAGATGAATGGAAAACAACATTTAAAACTAAGTTTGGTTTATATGAGTGGTTAGTCATGCCTTTTGGGTTAACTAATGCACCTAGTACTTTCATGAGACTAATGAACGAAGTTTTACGTGCTTTCATTGGACGATTTGTGGTAGTCTATTTTGATGATATACTGATTTATAGCAAATCTTTGGAAGAACATTTGGAACATTTACGTGTTGTTTTTATTGCTCTACGTGATGCACATTTGTTTGGTAACCTTGGGAAGTGCACCTTTTGCACCGACCGAGTATCTTTTCTTGGCTATGTTGTTACTCCACAGGGAATTGAAGTTGATAAAGCCAAGATTGAAGCTATTGAGAGTTGGCTGCAGCCCAAGACGGTCACACAGGTGCGGAGTTTTCTTGGACTCGCTGGTTTCTATAGGCGTTTTGTGAGAGATTTTAGCACCATTGCTACACCTCTCAACGAGCTTACAAAGAAGGATGTGCCTTTTGTTTGGGGTACTGCACAGGAAGAAGCCTTCACGATATTGAAAGATAAGTTGACACATGCTCCTTTACTCCAACTTCCTGATTTTTATAAGACTTTTGAGCTTGAATGTGATGCTAGTGGAATTGAATTAGGAGGTGTGTTATTACAAGATGGCAAACCTGTTGCATACTTTTCTGAAAAATTGAGTGGGCCTAGTCTGAACTATTCTACTTATGATAAAGAATTATATGCTCTTGTTCGGACTTTAGAAACATGGCAACAGTATTTATGGCCCAAAGAATTTGTTATACATTCTGATCATGAATCTTTGAAACACACTAAAAGTCTAGCAAAACTGAACCGTAGACATGCTAAATGGGTTGAATTCATTGAGACTTTCCCTTATGTCATTAAACACAAGAAGGGTAAAGAAAATGTTATTGCTGATGCATTGTCTCGTCGTTATACTATGCTTTCACAACTTGACTTTAAAATATTTGGTTTGGAGACCATCAAAGATCAATATGTGCATGATGCTGAATTTAAAGATGTATTGCAGAATTGTAAAGAAGGTAGAACATGGAACAAGTTAAATGCGTTAACGATGGATTTGTGTTTCGTGCTAACAAGCTATGCATTCCAGCTAGCTCCGTTCGTCTTTTGTTGTTGCAGGAGGCGCATGGAGGAGGACTAATGGGACACTTTGGCGTGAAGAAGACAAAGGACATACTTGATACACATTTCTTTTGGCCAAAGATGAGTCGGGATGTTGAGCGTTTTGTTGCTCGCTGCACTACATGTCAAAAAGCTAGGTCACGACTCAATCCTCATGGTTTATATATGCCTTTGCCTAGTGTTCCTTGGGAGGATATATCTATGGACTTTGTTTTAGGTTTACCTCGAACAAAGAAGGGAGGGATAGCATATTTATTGTCGTGGATAGATTCTCGAAAATGGCACACTTTATACCATGTCATAAAAGCGATGATGTTGTTAATGTTGCTGATTTGTTCTTTTGTGAAATTATTCGCTTGCATGGTGTGCCAAATACTATTGTTTCAGATCGTGATACTAAATTTCTTAGCCACTTTTGGAGATGTTTATGGGCTAAGTTGGGGACTAAACTGCTTTTTAGTACTACTTGTCACCCCCAAACTGATGGACAAACTGAAGTAGTAAATAGAACATTGTCTACTATGCTTAGGGCTATTTTGAAGAATAATAAGAAAATGTGGGAAGAATGCTTGCCTCATATTGAATTTGCTTATAATCGTTCATTGCATTCTACTACTAACATGTGCCCTTTCGAAATTGTGTATGGTTTCCTACCTCATGCACCTATTGATTTGTTGCCTCTTCCATCTTCGGAGAAGGTTAATTTTGATGCTAAAGAACTTGCTGAATTGATTTTAAAAATGCATGAGTTAAATAAGGAAAACATTGAGCGTATGAATGCTAAATATAAACTTGCTGGAGATAAGGGTAGAAAACATGTTGTGTTTGCACCTGGAGATCTTGTTTGGTTACATTTGCGTAAGGATAGATTTCCTAATTTGCGCAAATCAAAGCTAATGATAATGCATATAAACTTGAGCTACCTGCAGATTTTGGGGTTAGTCCCACTTTTAACATTGCAGATTTGAAGCCTTATTTGGGTGAGGAAGATGAGCTTCCGTCGAGGACGACTTCATTTCAAGAAGGGGAGGATGATGAGGACATCAATACCATTGTTACACCCACAGCCCCTACTGTTACATATAATGGACCAATTACTAGAGCTCGCGCACGCAAATTAAATTACCAGGTACTTTCGTTTCTTGGTAATGATTCTAATCTTCATGATAATATGATGCTGCCTAAATTGCATACATTTGTTTTGCTTACAAATGAAGGGCCTAGCTTGGAGAAGGATGAACATTGGAGCAAGAACAAGCATGGAGTTGATGGCATGCGCAAGGGGAACAAGAACATAGTTACAAGTGATGATTTCAAGACTTTGAGGTCGCCATAAGGACTGAATGAAGCTTTGGACGAAATATACAAGATGCCACTTCATAAATTTCGTCTAGAGGCTATTCTAGGTGCTGCGTCACCTTATTATTGGGCCAGGCCCATGTAATTTCGAAATACATAAGTATAGGCTGTTTTAGAGTCCGTATGTGTGGGGAAACAAGAGATAGGGTTGGTTTCGGACCCCTTCCCCAAGGGCCACGAAATTCCCCCCCTCTTCCTCCATATATACAGCCCTTAGGGCACCATTTAGACTTTGCATTTTGTTTAGATTAAAAGTTCACCATAGCTGCAACTTCGCGTACTTTGTTTGTGTTCAGCAACCAGACAAAGGCGTCACAGAACCCCACCTTGATCAATAAAGCTTTCCTCTTATTTCTCAATATCCAGATTGCAATCTTAGTTTCTTGCTTGTTCTTCATTTGCTTGTAGGAAACAGACCTTCATGGTCAGGTTGATCGTGCTCCGGCGTGGTCAATAACCTCTCGGAGTTGGTTTAGCGATTTCTAAGGCGCGAAGTCCTCGCACGTTCGTAGTCGGATCGTCAAAGTCGACTTCATCCTAAACGATAGCCGCCATCTCATCGAAAGACGGGACACCTTTGCCTCTATCATCCGTTGGGTGGACTTAGAATTTGACTATTTCGTCTGCTGGTTTGAAAGAGGTGGACTTGGAGCTCTTGTCGAGTATCACGTCGTCCCTGTCCACGGTCGAGCGTAGCGCAGTTAACTCCTCTGCCACTAGGGCTTCGGATAGTGCCTCGAGGGCTAGTGCGGCTGTTTTGTTTTCGGCGCGGAGCGCTATGTCCGGATCACTAGCTAGAGTGATAATTCCATTGGGCGCAGGCATTTTGAGCTTCATGTACCCGTAATGGGGTATAGCTTGGAAGATCGTGAATGCCTCCCGCCCTAGAAGGGCGTGGTATCCGCTACTTAACGGGGCCACTTGGAATGTTATTTCTTCGGACCCGTAATTTTCCGGTGTGCCGAATACCACATCTAGTGTGATTTTCCCAGCGCAACGTGCCTCCCGACTGGGGATGATTCCTCTAAAGGTTGTGCTGCTTTGCTCAATGCGGTTCCAGTCTATTTCCATTTTGTGAAGCGTTTCCTCATAAATGAGGTTTAATCCGCTGCCGCCGTCCATGAGCACTTTAGTGAGCCGAAAGCCGTCCACAATTGGACTGAGGACTAATGCGGCTGGTGCTCGGGTTGTTCGGCATTTAGGTTCGTCACTGGAACTGAAGGCGATAGCCGTGTCGCTCCATGGATTTATTGCTGCCACCTGGCAGATCTCGACAAGGCTGCAGAGTGCTCGCTTGCGCCTATTATTTGAGGCAAATGTCTCGAAGACTGTTAAGACCGTATTATAATTCGCGAGATGTTGCTCTGTGGTGTTTTGAATGAGGAGATCCTCGCCGCTCTTAGCAACCTGCCGGAGTACCCAACATGCTCTAAGGCTGTGTGTTGGTGTGGTATCCACCGTACTATGAATTTTGCAGGGTCCGTTAAGCCATCCCTCCAATATGGTTCCATGCCCTGTAGTGGGCTTTCGCTTTTTTTGTGATTGAATCGGGTGACTTACGGGGGTGCACCCTTTTGATTCGGACTGGGTGTTTAGCCAAAGCCGGATTATCCCAAAATTCTGTTTCGGTTTTCCAGGCGCTCTCCATCGCACAGTACTTCCGTACTATGGCCGCCAAGTCAGCGAAGTGTGCTATGTTGCGGCAGCTTATGGCGTTAAGGATTCCCTTGTCCGTGCAATTATTGCAGAAGAATGAAATTACGTCTTCCTCTCGACAATCCTTGACCTTGTTCATTACAAGGAGGAATCTGGCCCAATAGTGATGTACTGTTTCCTGGGGCTTTTGTCTAATGTGGGAGAGATCGCTTGTATCTGGGTGGGTGGGCCGATTTAAGTCCGAACCCTGACCCGTTCTGAGACCCGGGGGCATGGGAGTTTCCGATCTTGGAGGTTCGGGCTCCGGGATGTCGCCCGATAGGTCTGGCCCACTGCCTGATCCTATGTTCAAGGCTTGGGGGATGTCCTTCCGTATACAGATATCCGGCTCAGAGAGCTCTGGAATCCGGACATAGTTTGTCCTCAAGATTGAGGAGGAATTACCGCATTGTTCCTCCACCACCGCTATCTGATGGGTGACCGGCAGAGAGTTAATCTCCCTTTGGTCGGGTTTAAGCCCGATGCGATCATAGTCTGTAGCAACTCCCAAAGTGGCGATGTGATCCAAGAGCTCATTTAGGGAAGAGAGCTCCATCGGATCCATCTACTCGGCAAGTTTCGAGCCGACGTGGAGGCTGTTTTCGATGACCCGAGAAGTCATCATCGGCGCAGCAGCCGAACGGGCGGTCATGACGAACTCGCCTAGCCGAAGAGTCTGGCCAACAGCCAGGGCTCCCCCAGAGGTGACGCTGTCCTTGACAACGAGACGAGACATCCTTCCTTATGGTGACGGCACAGTGGAACTCTCAATGAAAGCACCAATGTCAGTGTCAAAACCGGCGGATCTCGGGTAGGGGGTCCCGAACTGTGTGTCTAAGGCGGATGGTAACAGGAGGCAAGGGACACGATGTTTACCCAGGTTCGGTTCCTCTCTATGGAGGTAATACCCTACTTCCTGCTTGATTGATCTTGATAAATATGAGTATTACAAGAGTTGATCTACCACGAGATCGTAGAGGCTAAACCCTAGAAGCTAGCCTATGGTTTGATTGCTGTTGTCCTACAGACTAAACCCTCCGGTTTATATAGACACCGGAGGGGGCTAGGGTTACACAGAGCCGGTTACAACAGAAGAAGATCTACATATACGTATCGCCAAGCTTGCCTTCCACGCCAAGAGAGTCCCATCCGGAAACGAGACGAAGTCTTCAATCTTGTATCTTCATAGTCCAATAGTTCGGCCGAAGGATATAGTTCGGCTGTGCGGATACCCCCTAATCCAGGACTCCCTCAACGGGGTGTTCGAAAAAGCATTAAATCACTCTTTATCCAACGTCTTGGTCCATAAAGGAGGTGATAATGCGGCGAACTAGGCAATCGGACTACAGGGCGTTAACACTTTCACTTAACGATAGGAGTTTATGGTGGGGCTACGAGATAGCCCCTGGTATGTATACGGCACATAGTGCCTTACATATGTTGATCTAAAAAAGATCCCTCGTGTGACACGGAGAATCACTAAAGATTCGAATAAGTCGTCAAGTGGTTGACCAGCTCTCGCCGCATCATGACGATCAGGTTTTGGCTTTCATCGAGGTGCTCATCCGGTCTAGGCCAGGGCACAATCGCAGTAGTTCTCCCTTTACTACCCTAGCCGATAGAGCGGAACGTAGGGTAGCAAGCACAGGAGCCGGGCAACCCAACTATTACCAAAGACAATGATTCGGAGCTGATGCATATAAGGCAAAACTTGCGACGCCAAAGTACGCTATAGAGCTGTTCGGACTTTTATTGACGACTCGTTTGTTCCCATACCGGGCCCCTGGCAAATTATGCCGAGGCGCGTCTTGTAAGGCAGCCGTTACGGCCGGACTCGTTGTAGAAAGAGCATGAAATATAAGTTGGGGTAAAGTTTACTGGGAGCAATATGCCAATGATAAATATATAAAGAGTAAAAACCGCAACCCAGCTATTTGACATGCTCGGGGTTGGGAACAGAGGAAAAAGGGCATGGTACAGGCTCAAAAAGAAGAGTGCGGTCTACAAAAGCTTATTTTTGGACCTCCCAGTCAGACGCCTGCACCGCCTGGCCCTCGGGATGGGCATCCTTACCGGGAGTGGCCCCTTAGGTGAGTGTGCGCATGCGAACTTCGAAGGAGTCCGAAGTAGATGTTGTCCTGATGGTCACCTGCTTTTAAGAAATTATACAGAAAAATAAGAAAGACGGCTAAAACATTATGGGGATCTTTTGCAGGATTGTCCATATTGTGCTTCCGCCGATGCCCATGGTATCTTGAGTGCGTAGTTATGTACGCGTGGTGTAAACTTTGCCAGCACAGTAGGTGGGCGGCGGAAGCTGAACTGCTATTTCCGTTCTGGGAGTGGTCGAACTTCAGAGGGAAAGTGCTTCTGGACCCTGGTGTTCGGCTGGCTAGCCGATCCGTCGTCTTTTTCGCCTGGTGGCCTCCTTCCCTTGTGATCGGCGTTGAGTTTGCCTGCCTGCTTAAGGACCCAACAATTTCTGTTGGTATGACTAGCTGGCCTATCAGGGTGACCGTGAATCTGACAAGGTCGGTCCAATATCCTGTCAAGGGTGGATGGTCCACCTGGTTTGCCTTTAGTGGCTTCTTCTGTTGACCGGGCTTCGGATTGTGAAATTCGGCATTCACCGCTGTGTTGCAGCTGTTGTGTTCGGTTTGTCGTGGCTTGCCATTGAAGTATCGAATTTCGGAAGTGCCTGGGTCACTGGCGTTTTTGCTTTTACGAGCGAGCCAGTTGTCTTCTCTCGCACAAAAGAGAGTCATTAGAGCGGTAAGGGTTGTCATGGACTTGGGTCCTTCCTGGCCGAGGTGACGCGCTAGCCATTCATCCCGGACGTTGTGTTTGAAGGCTGTGAGGGCTTCTGTGTCCGGACAGTCGACAATTTGGTTCTTTTTGACTAAGAACCTAGTCCAGAACTCCCTGACCGACTCGCCGGGCTGCAGGACAATGTGACTTAAGTCATCGGCATCTAGAAGCCGGACATATGTTCCTTGGAAGTTGTCTCGAAAGGCGTCTTCCAAGTCTTCCCAGCTACCAATAGAATTTTCTGGTAAACTGTTTAGCCAGTAGCGAGCTGGCCCCTTAAGCTTGAGAGGTATGTATTTGGTGGCGTGAAGGTCGTCTCCGCGAGCCATGTGAATATGGAGGAGGTAATCCTCGATCCATACCGCGGGATCTGTTGTTCCGTCATATGATTCGATGGTAATGGGTTTGAACCCGTCTGGGAATTCATGCTCCATTACCTCGTCGGTGAAGCAGAGAGGCTGTGCAGCTCCTCTATGCTGGGCCACACTGTGAAGCACCTCTGGCGGACTCTTCTTACGGAGTTCGGACCGGGCATGGTTGGCTCTGTAGTTTCCGAATGGGTGACCATCATAGTCAGTCGGGGTGTATCTCCGTGATCTGTACATCGATCTTGTGCGCCCTGATCTATCTTCCGGGTCTTGGCTGATGTCGTGGGTGTTCCCTCGAGTTGTTTTACTCTTGATTTGATGGCCGGATGGGTTGGTATGTTGCTCTGTTTGGGCTGTTGCTTTGTCTGGACCGAACTGTGGCCGACCCGCCGCATTGTTCGATGGTGGTGTGGGCTCCAGCGCCCTGCCATCATATTGAGGGATCCACCTACCCTTTGGGTGGCTTTTGTCTGGGCTACTAAGGCCGTATTCCTCGGTGTCCAAGACCTCAGTCCATCTATCATTGAGCAAATCTTGGCTTGCTTGAAGTTGCAACTGCTTCTTCCTTAGGCTCCTTGCAGTGGCTATGAGCCGGTGTTTGAAACGCTCCTGCTCGAGAGGTTCCTTAGGCACGATAAAATCCTCGTTGTCGAGGATCTCCTCTTCCTCGGAGGGTGGGAGATAATTGCTGTCCTCCGAGTCTCCATATGTGGCCTGTTCATCAGGGTTGTCTTGCCCGCTTTCCTGTTCCTCCTGTTCGGATTCTACCTCAACAGGGTCTTCATTGTCTGGAGTGTTATCTTTTCTGGTGCTAGCAGTGTTTTCTCTTGGGCGATGTGGCTTGGAGCGGCGCCGTGGGTGCTAGTGTTCGGAATGTGTACCAAGAGGTTTATTCGCGATTGGATCCTCCTTGTCATAATCGAGAGCGTCGTCGGGTGTGTCTATCATACACACGTCATACGAGGAAGTGGCCATCCCGTGTCTAGCGGCTAGGAGGCTTTGGCCCTGCCCCTCATCGTCGTCCATACCGGCGATGTCTTCGGAGCGGGGGTCAGGTGTGTTGGTTGGGTCCTCGACGGTGGCTATAAAGTGGGTGGCGGGTGGGAAGCAAATTTCTCCATCATCCGCCGTAAGTTCGAACCTGCGACGAGCCATGTGCCAGGGATAAGTTTTTTAATGAGTTTAGTAGGTCGCCCATGGGCGAGTGTTGGAAGACATCTACGGTGCTGAACTTGAAGATCGATAACCGATCGAGTTCGGTATCCGCGGGCTCGCAGGGTTCGGAACTCGACACCAGAGAAGAGTCCGGGGTTCCGTTGATGCAGACATCGTACGCAGCGGAATCTGCGAGCGGCTCCAACGCCGCAGAATTGATAGCCCCCGCGATGTGGTTGAGCTTCCCATCTTTGGGGGACTTGATCTGCTTCGGATCTAAGGCCAGAGTTGTTGCAGGAGCTCTCTCCTAGATGCGGCCGATGACAGGTTTAAGCCATGTCCATCTGGGCAGCGGGGATCGATTGCCGCGGTCTCGAATCCGTCGAAGATCAAGTCTCCATGGATGTCCGCAACGTAGTTCAAGCTTCCGAATCTGACCTGATGGCCAGGGGCGTAGCTGTCGATCTGCTCCAGATGGCCAAGCGAGTTGGCCCACAGTACGAAGCCGCCGAACACGAAGGTCTGCCTGGGGAGAAAGGTTTCTCCCTGGACAGCGTCATCATCGATGATTGAAGGGGACATCAAACCTTTTGACGACGACAAAGTGGAACTCTCAATGAAAGCACCAATGTCAGTGTCAAAACCGGCGGATCTCGGGTAGGGGGTCCCGAACTGTGCATCTAGGATCGATGGTAATAGGAGACGGGGGACACGATGTTTACCCAGGTTCGGGCCCTCTCTATGGAGGTAATACCCTACTTCCTGCTTGATTGATCTTGATGAATATGAGTATTACAAGAGTTGATCTACCACGAGATTGTAATGGCTAAACCCTAAAAGCCTAGCCCATGAATATGGTAATGAATGTGCTCTATCCAGACTATGCTCTCCGGTTTATATAGACACCGGAGAGATCTAGGGTTACATGGAGTCGGTTACATAAGAAGGAATCTTCACAGCTGGTCGCCGAGCTTGCCTTCCACGCCAAGGAACGTCCAATCCGGACACGAGTATGGTCTTCGGTCTTCACAACCCATCAGTCCGGCCCATGGATAGCAGGCCGGACGCCCGAGGACCACATAGTCGAGGACTCCCTCAGGGGGGACGGGCCAGGTGATGTGGCTAGACCGTGTCGGTATTTCCCCAAAGAGGAAGGGATGATGCAACACAGTGACGGTAAGTATTTCCCTCAGTTGTGAAACCAAGGTATCAATCCAGTAGGAGAACCAAGCAATGATGTTTGCTTGAACTACATCAGTATTTCCCCAAAGGGAAGGGATGATGCAGCACAGTAACGGTATGTATTTCCCTCAGTGATGAGACCAAGGTTATCGAACCAGTAGGAGAACCACGCAACACTACGTAAACAACACTTGCACAAAGTGCCAAATACTCGCAACCCGGCGTGTTAAAGGGGTTGTCAATCCCTTTCGGGCAACGACGCTTGAAATAGGCAAGCTGACGTGAGAGAGTTGTATATATTGATAGATCGAACGCCAAATAAAATAAAGTGCAACAAGGTATTTTTGTATTTATGGTTTAATAGATCTGAAAATAAAAGCAAAGGAAAATAGACCGCAAAGGCAAATATAATGAAGAAGAGACCCGGGGGCCGTAGGTTTCACTAGTGGCTTCTCTCGAGAAAAAATAGCAAACCGTGGGTGAACAAATTACTGTTTGGCAATTGATAGAACTTCAAATAATCATGATGATATCCAGGCAATGATCATTATATAGGCATCATGTCCAAGATTAGTAGACCGACTCTTGCCTGCATCTACTACTATTACTCCACACATCAACCGCTATCCAGCATGCATCTAGTGTATTAAGTTCATGAAAAAATAGAGTAATGCAATAAGAACGATGGCATGATGTAGACAAGATCAATTTATGTAGAAATAGACCCCATCGTTTTATCCTTAGTAGCAACGATACATATGTGTCGGTTCCCGTTCTGTCACTTGGATCAAGCACCGTAAGATCGAACCCACTACAAAGCGCCTCTTCACATTGCAAGATAAATAGATCAAGTTGGCCAAACAAAACCCAAATATCGGAGAAGAAATACGAGGCTATAAGCAATCATGCATATAAGAGATCAAAGAAGACTCAAATAACTTTCATGGATAAAAAGATAGATCTGATCATAAACTCAAAGTTCATCGGATCCCAACAAACACACCGCAAAAAGAGTTACATCATATGGATTTCCAAGAGACCATTGTATTGAGAATTAAACAAGAGAGAGGAAGCCATCTAGCTACTAACTACGGACCTGTAGGTTTACAAAAAACTACTCACGCATCATCGAAGAGGCACCAATGGACATGATGCACCCCTCCGTGATGGTGTCTACTGTATAGATTGGATCTGGTGGTTCTGGACTCCGCGGAGGCTGGAATTGATTTTCGTCGACTCCGCTAGGGTTTCTGGAATATTGGGGTATTTATAGAGCAAAGAGGCGGTTCAGGGGGCAACTGAGGTGGGCACAACCCACCTGGGCGCGCCTGGGCCCCCAGGCGTGCCCTGGTGGGTTGTGCTCCCCTCGGAGCACCCCCAGGTGCTTCTCCGGCCCACTGGATGTCTTCTGAGCCAAAAAAATCCACAAAAAGTTTCGCTGCGTTTGGACTCCGTTTGGTATTGATTTCTTGCGATGTAAAAAACATGCAGAAAACAACAACTATCACTTGGCACTATATCAATAGGTTAGTACCAAAAAATTATATAAAATGATTATAAAACATTCAAGAGTGATAATATAACAGCATGGAACAATCAAAAATTATAGATACGTTGGAGACATATCAAGCAACACTGTGTAAATGGTACTTGCACACAAAGAACAAATACTTGCAACCCGACGCGTAAGAGGGGTTGTCAGTCCCTCCTTGGGAAAAAGATAGATTGGTTTTTATGAGTTTGGATAAATAGATCTCGCAGTAACATAAAATAAAATAAGTAAATAATAAGTGGAGCAAGGTATTTTGGGGTTTTTGAAATAATAGATCTGGAAATAAAAGTGGCAAAAAACAGATTGGAAAGCAAATATGATAAAAGATAGACCCGGGAGTCGTAAATTTCACTAAGAGATTGAGCATACAAACAAAAAGTGCATGGCAACCTCTGCTTCCCTCTACGAAGGGTCTATCTTTTACTTTTATGCAAGAGTCAAAGTTTTTCTCTCTATTCCTTTTTATTTTCTCTTTTGGCAAGCATCATGTGGTGAGTAAAGATCTAGGCACATATATCCAATTGGATATGGGTAGCATGAGTTATTATTGTTGATATCACCCTTGCGGTGAGTATGTTGGGAGGCGAAACTATAAGCCCCTATCTTTTATGTATCCGGTTGAAACTTTTTGCTCATGTGTATGAGGTGAGTGTTAGCAATCATAGAATACTATATGATGGTTGAGTATGTGGACTTGCCAAAAAGGCTCCGATACGTGACCCTTCCGGAAAAGATGATGAATTGTAGTTGCAAAGTTGACTGAGAACATAGTTTGTTGGTTTCCAATAGAGTTTATGCTTTATACTTCGATGTTGTGATGAATTGTTACTTATTCATGAGAAGTTTATGATAAAAGTTATGTGATAAAGTTTTATGTTAAAGTTGTTGCTGTTATAATAACATACATGATGCTTCTATGTCCGTATTTTATTTTTATCGACACCTCTTTCTCTAAGCATGTGGACATGTTTTTCGATTTCGGTTTTCGCTTGAGGACAAGCGAGGTCTAAGTTTGGGGTAGTTGATATGTCCATTTTGCATCATGTTTTCCTACTGTTATTTATATTTTTTATGCATAATAATGCTTTTTGGAGTAATTCTAATGCTTTTTCTCTCATAATATGCAAGGTTCACACAAAGAGTGAGAATACCGGCAGCTGGAAATCTGGACCTGAAAAAGCTAAGTCAGGCTACCTATTCTGCACATCTCCAAATGAGCTGAAACTTTACGGAGGTTTTTTATGGAATATATAAGAAATAATGGAGCAAATAAGTACCAGAGGGGCTCACGGTGGGCACAACCCACTGTCTTGGCGCCAGGAGCCCAGCGCCCACGGTGGGTTGTGCCCTCCTCGGCCCACCTCCGGTGCCCTTCTTCTAGTATTTAAGTCATTTTGACCTAAAAAATAAGGAGAGGACTTTCGAGACGCAGCGCCGCCGTCTCGAGGCGGAACTTGGGTAGGAGCACTTTTGCCCTCCGGCGGAGCGATTTCGCTGGGGGAACTTCCCTCCCGGAGGGGGAAATCATCGTCATCATCATCACCAACAACTCTCCCATCTTGGGGAGGGAAATCTCCATCAACATCTTCAACATCACCATCTCCTCTCAAACCCTAGTTCATCTCTTGTGTTCAATCTTTGTACCGGAACCTTAGATTGGTGCTTGTGGGTGACTAGTAGTGTTGATTACATCTTATAGTTGATTACTATATGGTTTATTTGGTGGAAGATTATATGCTCAGTTCCATTATGCTATTTAATACCCCTCTGATCTTGAGCATGATTATCATTTCTGAGTAGTTACTTTTGTTCTTGAGGTCACGGAAGAAATCTTGTTGCAAGTAATCACATGAACTTGATATGTGTTCGATATTTTTTTGAAAGGAACACAAAATGCATTCCATTAACTTACACGAACTGGACATACGCCAGCAACAAGGTCTTTTACATGGGATGGAACCGGGTCAAACCATACTTGATAGTCTCCCCTTTCCAGCAAACACAGCAAGACAGTGCGCTGACATATTACAGACTCTAGGACAAACCTCTATTTTACAACACTGGAATGAGTACTCAATAACAGATTTCAAGTCCTTAAATAAGACACCTAGTACTGAGTTGTCATATGCCTCGCTGGTCATTGCTTGCTTTTGAACAGTGGCGTCAGTCTCCAGTATGATCTTTTGACATCCCATTCTTGTTGCTTCCTGGGTTGCATGAAACATCGTTGTTGCCTCTGCGTGCAAGGGGTCACCAACAAATGTTAGATTTCTTGCTCCCGCCACCAGCGTTTCCCTAATTCATTTTTTATGGTAAAACCCCATCCGCGGAATGAGTTGATTTCTAATGCCCCATCTGAGTTTATTCTCGTGAAATCCTTGGGAGGAGGGACCAGACACATATCTTATTTTGCCTCTTTTCTTTTCTCCTTTTGAAGTGCTCCCAGTACTCTGTAAAAAGTAGTTGATGAGAGAATAAAATTTCATTTAGGCTCCTAATTTTCTGTTCTTGGTTGGCCTTATTTCTTTCTAGCCACCAAGTCCATAGTAACGCACATACCTTTGTACATGTTTCTTCATTCAGTTGGAGGATTTGTATCATTACCCATTTAGCATTGGGGCAGTTCACCAAAAGTAGGTGTGTATCTTCCAACCCTGCAACCCTCCATAGGGCCTTCACCAATTTGCATTTTAAAAAACAGTGCCCGCCGTCTTCATCTAGCCTGTAACATACTTGGCACCTCGTGTCAAGCTCAATTCCCCTTCTCTTTAGTTTCATTCTGAGCGGAAGGCTATTATTTGTAAAACACCATAAGAAATGTTTGAGTTTACCTGGTAATGGTAAAGCCCATAATTTCTTCCATGTTAGCTTAATATTCCCTTTAGGAGTGTGTGTTGTAGATGTTGATGCCTCATCTGCTTCACTTCCCTGACTGTCCAGAACCACCTGGTATGCTGATTTTATAGAGAATTTCCCCCTTTTATCAAAATGGCATGCTATTATATCTTCTGCTCCCTCCTGTATTGGGATTGAGAAAATAGTATTTGCATCTTCTTCAGTGAAGGTTTGCTCGATAAGTTGTGCATCCCATGAGTGCGAAACTGGGTCAATCAATTCGGCAACTCTTGTGAGTAAATGATTTCATCTCATAGACTTGACCCTTCTTGAGCTATCTCTTTGGAGCCAAGGATCCGTCCATATGTTAATGTTCTTCCCATCCCCCACTCTCCAAATAATACCATTTTTCAGCACTTTGACTCCTTTCAATACGCTTCTCCAGCAATAGGAGATTCCACTCTTCGCTTCAGCATTTAAGAGATCTCGGTCTGGGAAGTACTTAGCTGACAGTATTTCAGCGCATAGGGACGTGGGATTCTTTAGAATTCTCCAGGCTTGTCTTGCTAGCATGGCGAGGTTGAAAGAATGCAGATCTCTGAATCCCAGCCCGCCATCTTTCTTTGGCTTTGTCATATTTTCCCAACTCACCCAATGTATCTTGTTCTCTTTGTCCATATTACTCCACCAATATTTTCCTATCATTGAGTTGATCTCATCATACAATGATTTAGTAAGATCAAAACATGCCATGGCATAAACAGGTATGGCCTGCGCAACCGCCTTGATTAGGATCTCCTTTCCTGCTTTAGAAAGCAACTTCTCTTCCCATCCCTGCAGTATCTTTCACACTTTATCCTTCAAGTACTGAAATGCCTTTGCTTTATATTTACCGATGTACACTGGCAGTCCCAAATATTTCTCCTCCATTGAGTACTTTGAGTACTTCATTTGTAACCTGATTGCCAACAGTATTCCAAAATCTTTTAAAAAACACTGTCGACATGCCATCAGGTCCTGGTGCTTTCAGGTCCCCAATGCTTGCTAGAGCATTTTGAACTTCTTCTTATGTGTACTATGAACATAGGATATTATTCATTTGTGCCGAAACTCTAGGCTGAACTGCTTGAAAAAGTTCCTCATAATTTTGTCCAGTAGCCGAAGAGAAGATACTGAAAAAGTAGTTTGCAACGTGTTGCCTCAGTTGGTCTGCATTATTTATCCATGAACCATCATCCCGTTTCAGTCTTGTAATGGTGTTCCTCTTTTTCCTTTCTGAAGCAAAAGCATGGAAAAAGGTCGTATTTTTATCACCGGAAAGCAACCATCTTACGTGAGCTCTTTGTTTCCACTTTGTATCTAATTGATGCTCCAATCTATCCAATTTATACTTCAGGAAATGTTCTCTGTCTACCCTTTGTTGATCTATATCGCCTCTTCTTGTCCCCTCTAACTGTTGCTTTAGTTGATTGATCCTCTTCTGCAAATCTTCAAGCACATTTTCATCCCAGTTCTTCAGATTTTGAGACACCCTTTGTAGCCTCTGTGCAACATTACCTCCTTGTTGCAGATCTGTGTCATTCCACGCATTGTTCACAATAACTTCACATTCTTCTTCATCAAGCCATCTAGCTTCAAAACCGAAGAAGTTTCTTCCATTCATTGCTCTAGGAATTTTCATTTTTGCTTCAATTTGAAATGTGACTGGCCTATGGTCTGAGTGTCTTGGATCTCCATTTAACACAGTATAGGCAGGGAAGCGATTACACCATTCACTGGACGCCACAACTCAGTCTAGTCTCTCCTTTATATAATATTTTGCATCGTGGCTATTATTCCGCCATGTGAATTTGTCCCCCTTGAAACCCAAATATATCAAACCACAGTCAGCTAGCACCATTCATAAACTTTCCATATGCTTGAGATTGCGTGGGGGACCCAGACCTCCTTTCTTCTCATGCCCATACACGATCTCATTAAAGTCACCTGTGCATAACCATGGAAGCTTCAATTGATCACTAAGAATTCTTAGTAGTTTCCATGTCTTCTCCCTCTTATCTGAAGCTGGTTCACCATGGATTCTAGTGAAACACCATTTGAAACCAACTTGTTCAATGATTACAATGTCTATATGATATCTTGAGTAATTATGCAACTCTGCCTTAATGTGCTTTTTCCAAAATAAAGCCAAGCCACCGCTCTTTCCTTCACATTTCCTCACCACCATGTTTGAAAATCCCAATACACTCTTGAACCAAACCATTCTGTTTTCATCCATTTTTGTGTATGTTGTGATTCCCTTAGTGGTGTCATGGAATGTCGAGTACATGACACTTCACGATATTTGGGCCTAAGGGAATGCATTGTGGAGTAGTTATTAGATGACGGGTTGCGAGAGTGACATAAGCTTAAACCCTAGTTTATGCGCTATTCCGTACGGGACTGATTTGGATCCAAAAGTTTAATGCTATGGTTAGATTTATTCTTAATACTTTTCTCGTAGTTGCGGATGCTTGTGAGGGGGTTAATCATAAGTAGGAGGTTTGTTCAATTAAGAACAACACCTAAGCACCGGTCCACCCACATATCAAATTATCAAAGTAGCGAACACAAATCAAACCAACATGATGAAAGTGATTAGATGAAATTTTCGTGTACCCTTAAGAACACTTTGCTTACTATAAGAGACCGTTTTGGCCTGTCCTTTGTCTCAAAAGGATTGGGATACCTTGCTACACTTTTTTTACTGTTACTGTTACTGTTACTTGCTCGTTACCAATTATCTTGCTATCAAACTACTCGTTACTTATAATTTTAGTGCTCGCAGACAATACCTTGCTGAAAACTACTTGTCATTTCCTTATGCTCCTCGTTGTGTTCGACACTCTTACTTATCGAAAGGACTACGATTGATCCCCTATACTTATGGGTCATCAGCCACCTTGCCAAGCAGGTGTTCTGTCAGCAACCCATTGGCTTTGTCGACGCCGAGCATCCGGACTACGTGTGCTTGCTCTCCCGTTCTCTTTACGAGTTGAAGCAGGTGCCACGGGCTTGGTACAAGTGTATTGCCGCCTCCCTGCAGTCTCTTGGCTTTAGGTCTACTCGCTCTGATGCTTCACTCTTTGTGTATCATCAGGGAGCTGACACTGCATATCTGCTGCTCTACGTCAACGACATCATCCTCACGACGTCCGCCTCCAAGCTCCTTCAGCGACTCATGGCTTGTCTTCGTCATGAGTTTGCCCTCAAGGACTTGGGGCCTCTCCATTACTTCCTCGGCATTGACGTGGTCCGCCGAGCTGACGGTTTCTTTCTGCATTAGCAGAAGTACGCCCACGAGCTTCTGGAGCGTGCCGGCATGCTTAACTACAAGCCGGCGGCCACTCCCGTTGACACAAAGGCCAAGGTCTCTACCCTAGAAGGGTCTCCCGCGTCTGATGCAGCATTTTATCGCTCCGTTGTTGTGCCTTGCAGTACCTGACGCTGACACGCCCGAACCTGTAGTATGTTGTTCAGTAGGTGTGCCTCCAGATGCACTCCCCGCGTGACCCTCATTGGGCCTTGGTGAAGTGTATCCTCCGTTACATACGCGGCACTATGTCCTTGGGACTCACACTGACAGCCTCCGCCTCCACCGATCTCGTCGCCTACTCTATTGCAGACTGGGCCGACTTCCCCGACACCCGTCGCTCTACTTCTGTCGGTGTTCTGGGAACGGGGGTTCCCAGACTTGCCTGCCTACGGCCCACGGCGGCTGAGCTAGCAGGCCCGTGCGGCCCATCTTCATCGACAAGGCATCCAAGACCCTCGTGAGGGGCCAAGCCTCACGAGGCGGACGACACAAGACCTCATCAGGAGCGGCCTCGCTAGGCAGGCTCACGAGGGGCGGAGAGATCAAGGCAAGGCAAACCTCGCGAGGTCCTCGTGACATGAGCCATGACGATCGAGACCAGGCGGGCGCCAGCACGCGCAGCGTCCTTGTTTCCTCTTTGGTGCCAAGGGGGGCAAGCGCAGGCGCAAAGTACCGAGGCATCAAGCAAAGGTTTCCGGATCGGTGCAATGAGACCAAGACCAGCAGGATGGCAGGACGGAGGTCACCATAGAGCCCGAGACGGCGTCACCACCAGAGCCTTTCGCAGGCGAAGACCGCTTTTGTCAGGATAAGCTGTACTAGCTGTCCCCTTTCAAATTGGTCGTTGTTGGCTCCCTTCCCGCTCAATATTTGGGAAGAGGACCAGGGCCTATATAAGTAGAACTAGCCACCACAGTAGCCAGAAAGAGAGAAGAAAGAGAGAAGAAAGAGGGGTCAAGAACTCATTCAGAGGCATCTCACCCACACAAGTTCGTCAAGCACAAGAACACCTCAACCTCAGGAGGTTGTTCTTCCCCTTGTACTATTCATCATCAGCCCAAGAGGCAATCCACCACCACCACACTGGAGTAGGGTATTACACCACAACGGTGGCCCGAACCAGTATAAATCTTGTGTCTTTGTCTTGTGAGTTCGTCGGCGAGATCTTAGAGAGCTAGGGCGTGGATCGGTAGGGAGGAGATCTTCGCGCGCACCCCATTGTTCGAACCTCAAGGGTTTTGCCGGAACCCGTGATCCGACATTTGGTGCGCCAGGTAGGGGTACGCCGAAGCTTCCTTCCGTTGCTCCGCACCCCGTTGCTCCATCGTCTCCATGACGGACGCTCGCCGCACTCGTGCCGAGCGTCGGGCTGCCCTCGCCGCCCGTGTCGCTCAGACGGCTCCCGTCGACGGGCCACCTCATCGTTCCCCGTTGCCTGCCGCCAACGCCGCCACCGGCCCGACGGGGAACGAGCAGCAAGCATCCTCGCTGCACCCCTCGGTGCGGCGGGGCGGCCGCACTGCCACTTCATCGCTGACCCCGGCCGGTTCTTCTTCCCATGCACGTCGCCCTCCCATGGATGCATGGGCCGCGCTCCTCATGGCGCACGAGCTCCTACGCTACCGACCGGTCGACGACCTCTACGAGGACTGGCTCGACCGCATCGCCGAGCTTGTCCGCGCCGCAGGGGGCTCCCCGCGCCATCCTCTCTCGCGCCTCGCCCTCCGCCACCACGGGCGACGAGCTCACGGAGCGCCCACCACCTCTCGCCCCAAGACGGCGCCACGGCGCCAAGCGCTGCTGCTCCACGACGCGACCCGCCGCGTCCCGCGCCCGCGCATGAAGAAAGAAGCTGTCAAGAAGTCCCTCCGCCGCAAGAAAACGCTCCGCCGCTCCTCGCACCACCGCGCCAGGACCGGCTGCTGCGGCAAGAGCGCGCGCCACCTATAGCTGCAGGGCACGGACCCCGTCAAGACCAAGCTCCACCCCCAAGGCAGGCCCTGGTGACCACAGCTGGCTGCCGCGCTTTCACCCTCGAGCTGCGTAGCGTCGCCTGGCCGGGCAAGTTCAAGCCAGATCTGCCTCCTCGCTGCGACGGCACCCCCGACCCCACGGAGTTCTTGCAGCTCTACGAGTTGAGAATCGAAGCGGCCAACGGCGACGAGAAAGTCATGGCGAACTGGTTTCCCATGGCTCTCAAGGATGGCGCCCGCTCCTGGCTCCTGAACCTGCCACCGGGCTCGATCTCCACCTGGGTCGAGATGCGCAACCGCTTTGTCGCCAACTTCCAGGGCACTCGCGACCGCCCGCCGGCTGCGGGTGACCTGTGCCGCGCCAGGCAGCAACCGGGAGAGACCCTCCAGAAGTACATCCAACGCTTCAACAACGTCCGCCTCAAGATCCCCAAGGTGACGGACGAGGCCATCATCTCTGCGTTCTCTGATGGCGTCTGCGACGTCAAGATGAAGGAAGAACTCGCTATCCACGAGGAGCTGTGCACGTCCCTGGAGTTGTTCAACCTGGCGACCAAGTGCGCAAGAGCTCAGGAGGGGCGCCTCTCCCTCCTCGAGCTCCCAGCCACAGACCCGGAGGAGAAGAAAGCTCAGGCCAAGGACGTGAAACGCAAGGGAGCAGCCGTGCTCGCAGCGGAACCAGACACCAAGCATGGCAGAGACCAACCAGAGTCATCCAAGAGCAGCCGTCCATTCTGCGCCTTCCACAACCTGAATACGCACAACACCAGCGACTGTCAAGAGCTCAGAGCCATTCGCGAAGGACGCTTCGGTCGACGCTCCAAGCGCGGCGACCGGAGCTACGGTCGAGGAGGAGGACGTGGTGGCGGACATTGGGACGACCGTGGCCCGCGCGAGGAGTGGCGTGACCGGCCTCGTGAGGACCGCTGGGAGGATCAGCCTCGCGAGGGCGCCTGGAGGGATCAGCCTCGTGAGGATCGTCCTCAAGGCAACGCCGGACTCCCTCCGCTACCGCCACCGCCAAGAAGGAATGACGAACACCATCAAGACGAGGGGGCTGGGGGCTTTCAGGAACCACGTGCTATCGCTTTGCATCTTGGCGGAGCCAGCCCAACCTCGCAGGCGATCTTCAAGCAGTTTGCTCGTGAAGTAAATGCAGTCCTCCCCAAGCTTGAAGCCACACGCCCGCTCAGATGGTCCCAGTGCCCCATCACGTTCAACTCGGCAGATCAGCTCAAGTGCGCAGCTACCGCTGGCGCCCTCCCGATGCTTTGCGCCCCAGTCATCAGCAACTTGCAAGTTACCAAGACCCTCATCGACGACGGCGCAGGCCTCAACGTCATGTCCGTCGACACGTTCGACAACCTCCAAGTGCCATATGACCAGCTTCAACCTACCAAGCCTTTCTCAGGAGTGATCGACGGTTCCACCACACCGATAGGGCAGGTCCGCCTCCCTATCACCTTCGGAGAACGCAAGAACTACCGCACCAAGCTCATCGACTTCGACATCGCGCACATCCGTCTGTCATACAATGCCATCCTCGGGTATCCAGCCCTGGCCAAGTTCATGGCGATGACCCATCACGGCTACAATGTCCTCAAGATGCCGGGAAGCGGCGGGACCATCACGGTCCCATGTGAAGAAAGAGATGCAGTGTGCTCCCTCGAGTGTGCCTTCCAAGCTACAGCAATTGACGACCCCGACAGCAAGGGTGAGGGCCCTCCTGAGGTCATCCCCAAGAAGAAGAAACAGCTGCGCCGTGCAGGACCTCAAGAGGGTGGCATCACAGCCGGAGCCTCGTCAGGATTAGCGCCCGCTCCAGGGGCGCCTCCCTCCATCGCATAGGAAGGCGCGCCCGGTGCCTTTCTCAGGCAGGGCTTGGGGGCTTATTCTGGACGGCCTCAGACCTTGCCCACATCACGAGGGAGGCGCTTGGGCACCACTTGGAGGCGTGCTTCATGTCACGTTTCCCTCAGGAGGGCACGGGTCAAGGATCACCCACCGTTCAGGAGTTCATCACCAAGACCACCCAGGAATTGCAAGACGCAAGGGCCATGCGCGGCGACCGCCCCTCACGAGGCACAGCTTCCCATCAAGGCAAGGATGTCGGGCTGCGCGTCTGCATCGATGTTCCAGGGCTCAACAGGGCCACTTCTCAGGAGCTTTTCTGGCCTTCGCGCGTGGGACGCTGCGAGGGCCCACCGCACAGCTATATTCGCATGCCCTTCGGCCTGCCGAGCGTGTCGTCCGCCTACCAACGCAACTTACGGCGCATCCTAGCGGCTCAGGAGGCTAGGCACCGCACCATCCTGACGGAGATGGAGACGGTCCTCAAGGAACCACTTGAGCCCCCAGAGCCTCCTGAGGCTCAGGGCCCCGGTGGCTCGTGAGGAGCAACCCCTTCGCTGCGCACCTTCAGCTGCCCCAACTTTCCTTCGTTAACATAACCAGGTGACATTTTCCAAGTTCATTTAGCTGGGAGCGCCCCTCGGGCTGCATCATTCCCAGGCTGCGTGGGTCCGTCCCTGTGGCATGCATCCCTTTTTATGTCTTTAGCTTACCTTGTTGGGAGCATCCCTCGGGCTGCATCATCCCCAAGTCGCTCGAGCCTGACCCAGTGGCATATATCTCCCATGCACTTACTTAAGCCTGCTACTCTCATGTTTAATCTACCTATGATTACTACCTGCTCGATTGTTGCCTCCCACAGGGCCTCCTCACTCCGGCACGGCGCTGGTGCATGGATCCGTCTCTGCCACGTCAAAAAACCTGAGCGGTCAAGCTCTGGCTCGCGGCACGCCCCGCGCACGCCACCTCACCGGGCCTCAGTGCCTTCATCCCCTCGCGAAGCAACCAGCGACAGGCTGGCAACCATAACGGCAGACCGTGTTCTTCCTTGTGCTGGCTCGCAGGAATCTCACGAGGATAACACCAGGCGGCACCGCGAGGTCCCACCTCTTCCAAGTAATCCACTTGCACGTTAAAAGGGGGGCTCCTGAGCATCGCGACTCAGGAGCTCTTACTGGCTCTCCAACCCTCACCCCCTGTCCTTGACCACGGCACGCGACCTGGCATACCTGCGGTGGCTGAGCTCGCTCTAGGGCCGGGACCTGAGGACGTAGAGCACAAAGGAGAGCATTGGAAGGGGGAGGACTCGTATGGGCCTGACCTAGCTACGCTGCAGATGTCCGCGCACAGGTCTGGCGCATCACGAAGAATCAACCCCGGACCGCTAAGATAAGTCACGAGCTCAGATCAACTAATCGTTGGAACCTAGGGGACACGCTCGCCGCAACCCTGTTGCGGCAACGTCGCCTCCCTTTCTTATCTTACCACAGCTGCTTGAGCGCTAAAGGGGACCCCCTGAGCATCGCGCCTCAGGAGCTCTTACTGGACCTCGGGCCGCTCACCTCCTGGCCTTGACCACGGCACGTGACCTAGCATACCAGCAACGGCTGAAGCTTGCCTGGGGACCGGGACCTGTCAGCGTAGAGCAACAAGCTGTCGCGAGATTAGAAAGGGAAGACCAAGCCTAAACAGGATTTGCACTCACAAGGCTTCCATAATTAGGATAATATCAACAAAAGACATTGCAGACTCTTTACACGCCCCCACGGGGTACTTCTCGATTCCTCGCAGGGAACAAAGGACGAGAACCTAGGAGAATCCTATCTACACACCCCCGCGGCCGACGCCATCATCAACAATGGGCCGCGGGAGGCCGGCGCCAACCCCATCCAGATCAGCGACGGCGGCGGCCGGACTTTGCGGCCCTGCTCCGGGTGCGGCGAGAGCTCGGGGGCACGTAGCTGTCTTCGCTCGTCTCCGGAGTCTTGTAGAGCTCGGGAGAACCGCTGGACTCCCAAGAGTCGCTGTTGCTGGAGCAGCCGCGAGCGGGGCGCGCCTCATCCTGGCACTCCCCTTCGGGGCAACACTCCAAGCGGCGACCCTCCGCGTCGAAGACCTTGAAGAACAGCGTGGAGGCGTCGTCTTACTTGAAGTGGATCGCGAGGGCGCCCTCCGCACGGCAAACCCGCGCGACCTCGCCCCAGCCACGGGTCATGAAGATCTTGCCGGTGGAGACTGCTTCAACCTCTGCTCCGGTCGCCGGAGCGTCGCAGTCGGCATGCTTCAACCAGAGCTCGAGAGGCCCCCCTCGGTGGCATCACGTCAGAGAAGAAGCACGGGAAGCGGATATAGGAGCTTGGGGGCATCGCCGCCCACAGCACAAGCTCGCGTGAGGAGTCCACGGCATGGACTCCGGGAGCGACGGCGCTCGTCGCCGCAGCGCCTCGACCTTGGCCGCGGTGCGCGCGCCGACGCTCGTTGCTCCTTCCTCCCGAGCCCCCGACTTGGGCGTACAAGGGCAGTGGATACCCAGGAGGAGGCCGCTCACACCAAGGCTTCGTCACCACCTGCATCGCAACAACGTCGCAATGGTGGACCGACCTCTTCTTCGGCGGAAGCAGCGCCGGCGTGTCGAGGGGAATCTTTCCCTTCTCGTCAGCTGAGAACCTTCGGATCGGTGCCATTGAAGTTGCTACTAGCAGTAGAGCGGGGGAAGAAGAAGCAAGTGGAATGGGAAGAAATGGGCGACGGGGGCTCCGCCCCCTTCCTCATTTATAGCAGGGGAAGGCCAACCAGCGCCCCCCACGATCACAGGTAATGATGGTTTTCCTTGCATGTCGCAGGGACTTGTCAAGTCGGGCAGTTGCCGATGCAGCATGGGGAAGCGGAGACGCCCACGTCCAATCAACCGCCACGCGTCAACCGAGGTCGCAGGTTTTTGGGGCCGTGGCGCTACGCGCTTGACCTTTGGCTTCGCTTCGAAGCCAAGCCCGAGCGCGCCTTGGGCCCGGGGGCTACTGTCGACTTTCTGGGAACGAGGGTCCCCAGACTTGCGTGCCTGTGGCCCACGGCGTGGCTGAGCTAGCAGGCCCGTACGGCCCATCTTCATCGACAAGGCATCCAAGACCTTTGCGAGGGGCCAAGCCTCGCGAGGCGGATGACGCAAGACCTCCTCCGGAGCGGCCTCGCCAGGCAGGCTCACGAGGGGCGGAGCGATCAAGGCAAGGCAAACCTCGCGAGGTCCTCGTGACGTGAGCCATGACGATCGAGACCAGGCGGGCGCCAGCGCGCGCAGCGTCCTTGTTTCCTCTTTGGTGCCAAGGGGGGCAAGCGCAGGCGCAGAGTACTGAGGCATCAAGCAAAGGTTTCCGTATTGGTGCAACGAGACCAAGACCAGGAGGACGGCAGGACAGAGGTCACCATGGAGCCCGAGACGGCGTCACCACCAGAGCCTTTCGCATGCGAAGACCGCTTTTGTCAGGATAAGTTGTACTAGTTGTCCCCTTTCAAATTGGCCGTTGTTGGCTCCCTTCCCGCTCAATATTTGGGAAGAGGATCAGGGCCTATATAAGTAGAACTAGCCACCACAGTAGCAAGAAAAGAGAGAAAAAAGAGAGAAGAAAGAGGGGTCAATAACTCATTCAGACGCATCTCACCCACACAAGTTCGTCAAGCACAAGAACACCTCAACCTCAGGAGGCTGTTCTTCCCCTTGCACTGTTCATCATCAGCCCAAGAGGCAATCCACCACCACCACACTGGAGTAGGGTATTACACCACAACGGTGCCCCAAACCAGTATAAATCTTGTGTCTTTGTCTTGTGAGTTCGTCGAGTTCATCCGCGAGATCTTAGAGAGCTAGGGCGTGGATCGATAGGGAGGAGATCTTCGCGCGCACCCCAGTGTTTGAACCTCGGGGGTTTTGCCAGAACCCATGATCCAACAACTTCAGACTATTGCGTCTACCTTGGGCCCTCGCCGATCTCTTGGTCGTCCAAGCGACAACCCACGGTCTCCCGCTAGAGTGCCGAGGCAGAGTATCGGGCAGTGGCTAATGCCGTTGCGGAATGCTCTTGGCTCCGTCAGCTGCTCCAGGAGTTGCTTTATGATGTTCACAAGGCCACACTTGTCTACTGCGACAACGTCAGCATGGTCTACCACTCTGTCAACCCGGTGCATCATCGTCGTACGAAGCATATTGAGCTCTATATTCATTTCGTTCGTGAGCAGGTAGCACTTGGCCGTGTTCGGGTTCTCCATGTTTCGACGACGCAACAATTTGCTGATGTGATGACTAAGGGATTGCCTACTCCCATCTTTGAGGAGTTCCGGTTCAGTCTCTGTGTCTCCGGCGCCGCTTCGACTGCGGGGGGTGTTGAACATATGTTTGCATGTATATGTGTATATCCTGGCCCACCTCCTATTTCTTGTATAGTTGAGATTGAAGCCCACATTGTACTCTTTATATACGTGCACCTACACCCGATCATCAATATCATCGTGAGTTGCATTGCCAAACCTCTCTCTAACACCGACGGCCGACGTTTGTGCCGGGATCCTTAAGTTACTCTCCTGCATGATTTTGAAAAGAAAAAAAAAAGACTAAATCTTGCACAAAAAACTTTGGGTGCTCAAATCCAAATTTCAACGGCACAATATTGTATTAGCAGCCAATGGGCGGGCAGCTGCAAATCTAGAAGATGATATACGGGACTTCCGTCCTCGATCCTGCCCTTCACTAACGAAGTACTTTGAGATCCACGCTGCACATAGTACGTAATTTCCTCGCGCCCCTTCTCACGGGCCCCGCCCGGATAAGCGGGGCCGAGGTCAAACCCAGTCCCGTTCCCTCTCCCGCGCACATGTGCAGGACGGCGAAACTTGACGCGCCTGTTTGGAACACACACACGCACACCGTGCAGAGCAGTTCCTAACTTGAGCTGCACTCCTAGCATGAAGTACCACGCATGCAAAGGTAGCTGTGCCTGCCTGCCTGCGCGCGCACCATCGGCAACCGTGCGCGCGTGCCCGCGGCCAGATCTGCTTCAGAAGGACGCGATCGGGCCTATATATGGCGCCGTGCCCGCCGTCTCGTCGCGCAAACCATGGGCAAGGAGGACCTGGCGCTGACTCTGCTGCGTGCCAGGTTCCGCCATGGCTGCGCGCTGGCGGCCATCGTAGCGCTTGCCGCGGCGGCGGCTGCGCCGAGCGTGGTTGGTGGGTCGTCGCCGTGCGACCTGTTCCAGGGGAGATGGGTCGCGGACGCGTCGTACCCTCTGTATGACGCGGCGAGCTGCCCCTTCGTGCCCGACGTCTTCGACTGCCGCCGCAACGGCCGCCCCGACGCCACCTACCTCAGGTTCCGGTGGAGCCCCGCCGCCTGCCGCCTCCCAAGGTTATTACCGTCGTTATAGCTAGCTACCCGATGAGTGAGTGCTCGGTGCACAATGCAGTACGTTAAGCTTTCACGCATTAACAGGGTCTTTTGATGGGCGCAGGTTCGACGGACTGGGCTTCCTGGAGGCGTGGCGCGGCAAGACAGTGATGTTCGTGGGGGACTCGCTGAGCATGAACCAGTGGGTCTCCCTCACCTGCATGCTCCACGCGGCCGCGCCGGACCCTGCCCGCGTCTCCTCCACCACCGGCGACCCCGTCTCCTCCGTCCGCTTCGAGGTGACCGATCCATCACTGTCAACCCAATCGGTCTCTCTCGTCGGCTACATGCATTGCGTGCAAATCATCGCGTTACACTGATTGAACTTCATTTGTTGTCAGGACTACGACCTGTCGGTGGTGTTGTACTTCAGCAAGTTCCTGGTGGACGTGGTGCAGGAGGACGTCGGCCGCGTCCTCAAGCTGGACTCGATGCAGGGCGTGGACTCCTGGCGCGGCGCCCACCTGCTCGTCTTCAACACGTGGCACTGGTGGACCTACAAGGGCGCCAGCCAAGTGTACGTATTCTGTCGATCGTTGTCCCTATACGCGTACGTCTACCGAAATACAGTTGAATATGAAACCAAGTTTCGCCTGGTCATTCATGTGCAGGTGGGACTACATGCAGGAGGGAAACACGACGTACAATGACATGGACCGCCTCGCCGCCTTCTCCAAAGGCCTCGCCACATGGGCAAGGTGGGTCGACGCCAACGTCGACGCATCGCTCACCAGGGTCGTCTACCAAGGCGTCTCCCCAAGCCACTACACGTGAGCTCATCACGCCCAATTGATTTGAAATTGGCATTCTCAAGAAAAAAAATGCTTTGATATTGGCCAGGCATACTCATTTCTTAATGACACTCTGTTCCACATATGCGACGGGTAGGTCCAAGGAGCAGGAGAGCGACGGGGCGGCGCCGGCGTCAGGGGGCTGTTTCCAGCAGACACGGCCGCGGCAGGTGGCCACGGACGGGGACGAGAGGGTGTTCCCGGAGCAGGTCGTCGTGCGGGGCCTCATCGCGTCCATGTCGACGCCGGTGTCGCTGCTGGACATCACGTCGCTCTCGCAGCTGAGGATCGACGCGCACCCGTCGGTGTACGGCGGGCCTGGACGGGACGGCATGGACTGCACGCACTGGTGCATCGCCGGCCTGCCGGACGCCTGGAACCACATCCTCTACGCGATGCTGCTGCAGCGCACATGAAACAACCGCGTGTGCGGGTGGTACTTCCCTAGATCGTCGATTGAAAGAGGCAGTTTGTAAGGCTAATTAAGGCCTCCAAATATTGTCTGGCAAGGGAAGTTCAGGGTGCAATCTTCCTGGTTTTGAAATTTAGGGACCAAATTTAAAACAAATTTAGGGATGATATATGCACTTACCTCTTTTTTTAGAGGATTTTTTTAGAGGAAAGCACTTGGCTCTTTTGCAAATGTTATCGACACAAACAAGGCAGAAGTAGAGAGTGAAAAACTAACAAATAAATTGTCGCCTGACACCGTCTTTGGAACCGGCTACCGACCTCACGCCACCGTTCCTCTAGCATATTAGTGGCGGGCCCCGAATTGAACCTATCTGGGGCGAACATTTTAAGTCTAAAAAAATTATGTATAAATGCAGATCTGCTCAACCAAAATTTATGACGTTCAACTATCAACAAATTAAAAATGTCTTACAACGATGAACAGAACGAAAGTCTGGGTGAGTAGTGACAGGGACGAGATCGGTCCATAATAGCTTAGGGGGTCGTTGCTCCGTCGCTGGCGACCAGGGGTTGCCGCCCCGGCTCGTCCCAGCGGTAGATCCGCCATTGTTCTTTATCATGTGCCATGTCGCCATAGTCAATACTAGCATCATTCTAAGAAAAATTGGACATACCGCATCTCCCCGTTCGGTGATGCCCACATCCATATATCACTAACTACTATTGAAGAACAAAGCCAAGCATTGCTATCAGAAAAAACGGTTCAAAAAAGAAAATTAAATAGGGCCATATCCATTGATATGTCTGGCGGCACCGCTCTGAATCGTACCACAAAACATACCAGTGAAATAGATAAAGGGCATTTCACAAAGAATAAATAAATAAAATAAATAAAGGACACATAGCTTCAAGACAATGCGTTTAAGAAAGAATCAACTCTTGATTGCCGATGTTGGTTGGTCTTCCGTGACGTCACGCACGGGTCTGTAAGGACGCGTTTGGTTGCTCACATCAAGCCCAATCAGTCCCGCGCGGAAAGAAAAGAAATTGTTGTTTGGTTGCTTGGCCAGCATCGGATTCTTGGCCGGCACGAATCTTAAAGCACTCCTCAGCAAAGCTCGCTAGGAACGGCCGATTTGTCCGTTTTCAGCGAGCCAGGCTCGAGCGATGCAGGGGAAGGGAACACAACGCTAACCACCTGCGTCCACGGAGATGGTGGGAGCTCGTGCCCGTCTCCCGAAAAGCGGGAGGAGGAATTGGCGACACCTCCCGCCAAATCGGTCGCTCTATACAGCCTCCCTCGCCTCACCGTCGAAACTCCCTCCACCATTCTGTAACGCTCCAAGACCGACGCTTCAGACGCCTTCCATGTTTTGCGTGTCAGTTGTGTTAATTATTTGTTTGTTGCATTCATCATCGCATCATTCGCATTGCATCGGCACTCCGTTGCCGTCATGTTTTCAAAAGTTGCATTCATTTGTGGTTGCCGCCTCTTCTTTGTCTCTGTTGACCTTCTCTCAGACCAACCAGACCGCTCTCTTCTCTCTTGTCTTCTCCGTGGCCTTTTGTCAGACCCTGTTGTCTTCGATTTCCCCTCTCGTCTATATGGCCAGCCTCTCTGCACTTTTCCTCGACCCCTCGCTCGTGTCTGAATTGTCACTCGTTTCCATGCCACTAACCCGTGGGAGCCCGGTAGTCGGGAGCACCCCACCATCTCTAGCATGTTCCGCACATCCGCACGCTTCCTTCTGTACCGGTATCTTCATGAGCTACCGGAACCGATATGTTGCCGTGGCATCATTTTCGGATTCGTCGCCATGACACCCTTTCTTTCCGCCACGGTGACAAATGCCTCGTATCTTGCTCATGTCAACATTTTCATAATTTTGCATAAAACTTGTACATGTCATCTGCATCATGATAACAACATTTAAGAGGTTTAAAATTGTTGTTTGCATCAGATTGCTATATGCACATGAGGATTTTCCGGATTTGTTGTTTGATGTTTCCGACCTCATTTAAATTGCCTAAAATGTGTAGTTTACTTTGCCTCACCTCTTGCCATGCTAACCAACATTTAATATTGTTGAGTACATAACCGAGAGAGAACTAAATAATTGATGTGGTGTCTCGTTTGCATATTGAGCTTCACTTAATTTATAGTATTGTTTGTGCACCTTGCCATGCCATGCCTCTTTAAATGGACATGCATCATACTTGTTTGTGCATCATGCCATGTGTATGTGATGGTTGTTTACTATGTTGTTTGCTTCTTTCCGGGTTGCTTCTCTTGTTAGCTTCAGTTTCGTTCCGGAGTTGTGAGGATTCGTTCGACTACGTCTGTTTGTCTTCTTCATGGACTCGTTCTTCTTCCTTGCGGGATCTCAGGCAAGATGACCATACCCTCGAAATCACTTCTATCTTTGCTAGCTAGTTGCTCGCTCTTTTGCTATGCCGCGATACCTACCACTTGCTATATCATGCCTATCATATTGCCATGTCAAGCCTCTAACCCACCTTTCCTAGCAAACCGTTGTTTGACTAAGTTACCACTTTTGCTCAGCCCCTCTTATAGCGTTGCTAGTTGCAGGTGAAGTTGAAGTTGGTTCCTTGTTGGAACATGGATATTTTGGGATATCACAATATCTCTTATTTAATTAATGCATCTATATACTTGGTAAAGGGTGGAAGGCTCGGCCTTATGCCTGGTGTTTTGTTCCACTCTTGCCGCCCTAGTTTCCGTCATACTGGTGTTATGTTCCTTGATTTTTGCGTTCCTTACGCGGTTGGGTGATTTTTGGGATCCCCTTGACAGTTCGCCTTGAATAAAACTCCTCCAGCAAGGCCCAAACTTGGTTTTACATTTGCCTACCTAAGTCTTTTACCCTTGGGTTTCCGCGAGCCCGAGGGTCATCTTTATTTTAACCCCCGGGCCAGTGCTGCTCTGAGTGTTGGTCCAAACTAGAGCACCGTGCGGGACCGTCCCTTGGCACCTTGGGTTACGTTGGTACCTGTACGCTTAGCTTATCCGGTGTGCCCTGAGAACGAGATATGTGCAGCTCCTATCGGGATTTGTCGGCACAGTCGGGTGGTCTTGCTGGTCTTGTTTTACCATTGTCGAAATGTCTTGTAACCGGGATTCCGAGTCTGATCGGGTCTTCCCGGGAGAAGGATTAACCTTCATTGACCGTGAGAGCTTATGATGGGCTAAGTTGGGACACCCCTGCAGGGTATTTTCTTTCGAAAGCCGTGCCCGCGGTTATGTGGCAGATGGGAATTTGTTAATGTCCGGTTGTAGAGAACTTGACACTTGACTTAATTAAAATACATCAACCGCGTGTGTAGCCGTGATGGTCTCTTTTCGGCGGAGTCCGGGAAGTGAACACGGTTCTTGTGTTATGGTTGTGCGTAAGTAGTTTCAGGATCACTTCTAGCTTCTCGACCGTTGCGTTGCTTCTCTTCTTGCTCTTATTTCCGTATGTTAGCCACCATATTTGCTTAGTGCTTTCTGCAGCTCCACCTCATTACCCCTTCCTACCCATAAGCTTAAATAGTCTTGATCTCGCGGGTGTGAGATTGCTGAGTCCTCGTGACTCACAGATTCTACCAAAACAGTTGCAGGTGCCGACGATGCCAGTGCAGTTGACGCAACCGAGCTCAAGTGGGAGTTTGATGAGGAACATGGTCGTTACTATGTTTCATTCCCTAATGATCAGTAATGGAGCCCAGTTGGGACGATCGGGGATCTAGCATTTGGGGTTGTCTTCTTTTATTTTGGTTCCGTAGTCGGACCTTGATTGTACTTTGAATGATGTATGTTTAATTTATGTATTGTGTGAAGTGGCAATTGTAAGCCAACTCTTTATCCCATTCTTGTTCATTACATTGGATTGTGTGAAGATGACCCTTCTTGCGACAAAACCACCATGCAGTTATGCCTCCAAGTCGTGCCTCGACACGTGGGAGATATAGCCGCATCGTATGCTACAAGTTGGTAATCGAGCCATCCCGACTTAGGAGCCCCCGCTTGATCGAATCGCTGACGTTGTTGAGTCTAGAACAAAAATGTTTTGAGTCTTAGGATTATATATATCGGAGAGTAGGATTCTTTTTACTCCTCAGTCCCTTCGTTGCTCTGGTGAGGTCTCCTGACGTAGATGTTTTGACTTTCCTCTCCTCAAATTTCACTAAAAAAAATTTTAGGACCACGCGGGTATCTTGGAATCTTTCCGATGGTTTTGTGACAAGAACACTGTTCTTGGTGCCTCCTGACATTTAGGGGTTGTGGCAGTGTCCCGAGGAGTTGAGCTCCGAGGTGTTGTCGTCACAATTTTATCGTTGCAGTTCTGGAATACCTGAGTTTCGCCGACATCGAAAATCTCTTTTATGCGCTTGTTGGTGAGATCACCTCGACGCCACCCAAGATCAAGGGCGGGAGTTCAGAGTATTGCCATAACTCGTATAACGGATGCTTTTCAAGGTTGAGGTACACGATTTCGGAATTTTCTTGGTTATGTGTTGACGGATGGATACAATGGATCTAGGGATTGTTAGTTTGGGTGAGATATATTATGTCCCTCAGATCCCCAACACCTGATTGCATAACCGTAAAGTTTCGGGAGTTTATAAGTGGGAATTCAAGTAGCTCCTAGAATATCTTTCCGACAGATGCATGATATGGGATTGGGTAAATCTCTATCATATGTTTGTTTCCGGCTTATTCCTCAAGCCAAATCCTTCATTTTTTTATTGTGGTATTCGAGTTGCTTCGGAGTCAAGTGTTGATTCCATACCTTTTATAAGTGGTGTTCTCATGTTCCTATGTGCATACTAATCCTTCTTGATCATCAAGATTGCCATCTTAATTCTATTTCCAACCGGTGCGTTTCTCTTCGAGATGATCCCATCATTCTCCCCATCCGCAAGATCAATTCTAAGTTTTCTCAACGTTGTTTATTCCATTTGCCCCTAGTTGCCTTTGTTTTTCCTGCCCTCCCACCCTTTTATTCAAGGACTCATATATCTTAATCAAGTGTCCATTGTATTCATGTGAAGTCTCTTCATTCTTTTCCTCCATGTTCTTATCCGGTGATTCTCAGGAAGATACTAGCGAAGCTTCAAGTTTATATTTTTCGTTCCCATTTCTTCTCCGGTGGAGTTAATTCAAGCTTCTATCTTAATCATATCCCTTTCTTTTGTTTCACATGTTTTATCATGTTGCAATACCTTAACCAAGTCTCTCTTATTTCTTCACCTCTCTCTATTCATATCCGGAGTGCTGAAGATATCTCAAGAGATTCGTGTTTTCATTCCTAATCCGTTCAAGCTATCTCGAGGTTGTTATCTCATTCAAGCCATTTAATTCAATCGGCGCAATGTCTCTTTTAAATCGCTCAACGGTGTATCTTTTGAGTGGGCCCTAACCCACATGTCTTTTTCCAGGATCTTACCTGACCCTTCTAATTTATCCGAAGCGATTCTAAAATTCTTTTCAAAGTTTGACGTAAGAATGGGTTATCATCATTCATATGTCTTTCTCCAAGATCTTTCAAATTCCTTTCATCGTTGGTTCAACCTTTCCAATTTTCATTCCGGAGTGCCTCAACAATTCATGGTGGTGTTTCTCATCGTCATTCTCAACATTTGAAGACCAAAGAAGAGTTTCTCTTAAATCTTGCTCCATTCTCTTCAAGATTCATGATTCTAGCTTGATGCCATCCTCTCATAATTGTTTTCAATTGTGAGAATTCTTTTCACCCATCCGGAGCATTTCAGGAGTCTTTTCAGTTTGTTTCTCCGGAGCCCATCATCTTAGAATTATTCATTCAGGCTTTCAGCTCTCGTTCTCCAAATCATACCGGTGCATCATTCAAGTATTATCTAATCAGCTCGGGATCTCTGCATTCACTTATATCGAAATTCTCTCAAGTATCTTCATTCATTTTCTAATTCTTCCCAGTGTTTCTTTATCTTTTCTTCGTTCATTTTCAATTCTTACGGTGGTTCGTTCAAGAGTTCTCTTCCTTCATTATCATATAGATTCATTCATTCTTTCCAATCCTACCGGTGGTTCGTTGAAGACCTTCCCAAGTGTGCGCCATATCTATCTTAATCCTTTCTACGAGAATAAGTAGTATGCCAAATGCATTGCTTGTCATCAATTTAATTGGTGAAGGATGATCGTAATGTAATTCTTATTCTTGTTTCATCGAGTAAATTCAATTCCATATTCTGGAGGTTCATCAAATTTCTTGATTTCATTTGTTCTTCTTTCTTTGCGGAGTTCCAAGTTTTCTCAGTTATATATTTCAAAGCTTCATCTTATCACTTCAAGGCTTCACCTTGTGTTTTCAACTTCTCTTTCTTTTTATCATCCTTTTATTACCGGAGTTCTTCATGGAGGCTCTACATGGTGGTTCGTCAAGGATTCTTTTCATTCTTCAATTGTTCTTCAAGATTTATCTCGAAGTTATGATCCGCCAAGCTATACTCAAAAAATTAACATCGTGCTCAACACATGTTTTGTTTTGAGGAGTTCAAGCATTCTTCATCTTGCATCCGAAGTGCAGTTCTTTCTATCTCATCTTTTGAGGTGGTGTTGTGTCATTCTTGACAATTTCCCTTCGTGTTTCATGATTCACAAGGTTTCAAGAGTGACATATTTAAGTCCATCATTTTCTTTTCGTTCAAGAGATATTTTCAACCAATCAATCTTTTTGTTGGAGTTATATTGGGTTATATTTCACTTACAGCCTTCCCTAAGGAATGTTGCTAATAGTGGTGTCTATCGATAATCCAAGTTTCCTCCTATTCTCGTGGTGAAAGAAGTTTTTCATCTCTTTGGTGCTCTAACTCAAATCAATGGTTTTCGTTAGTGGCCGTTTGTCACCTCATAATTTTGAGAGGTTTCCATAAGCCCACTACAAGCTTAGTCGTTTCGCTGTTGGTTTTCCAACAACGCCGTTCTAACCTTCTTGGAAGGGTGCTTTCCAAGATCATTTGTGGCAGAAGTTGGCATTTTCTTCTCCATTCCTTTATTCCAATGATCTATCTTCTATTTTTTCTTCCGGAGGCATTCTGATGTTGCTCTTCTCACTCATCATCTCGAATTGCGAGGATCGTGTTCTTCTTGTGCTTATTCATTTAACCAGAGTGTGGTGTTCTCTCTTCAAGTTCTTCACATCTTATCAAGTTTTCCTTCTCTTTTCTACCGGAGTGCTGTCAAAATTATGTCATTCTTGTTCCTTGGCTATCTCGTTATACCGGTGTGGTTTCATATTCTTTTGGTTCGTTAAGCTCTTGTTTCATGTCTTCAACCCACAAGGTTCTCATAATGTTCCTTGTCTCTCTTTGCTAACGAAGTGTTTGCAACCTTGTTCATCTCCATTGTACTCTTTCTTTCAATTTGTTCGACCTCTCAAGGCTCGTGGTTCCACTCGTTTGTCGTAGAAGCAACTTGGTTTTACCTCTTGCTCTTCCGCTTCTCTCCGATGTCATCTTAGATCTCGGGACGAGATCCTCTTGTAGTGCTGGAGTGTCGTAACGCCCCAAGACCGACGCTTCAGACGCCTTCCATGTTTTGCATGTCAGTTGTGTTAATCATTTGTTTGTTGCATTCATCATCGCATTGCATCGGCACTCCGTTGCTGTCATGTTTTCAAAATTTGCATTCGCTTTGGTTGCCGCCTCTTCTTTGTCTCTGTTGACCTTCTCTCAGACCAACCAGACCGCTCTCTTCTCTCTTGTCTTCTCCGTGGCCTTTTGTCAGAACCTGTTGTCTTCGATTTCCCCTCTCGTCTATATGGCCAGCCTCTCTGCACTTTTCCTCGACCCCTCGCCCGTGTCCGAATTGTCACTCGTTTCCATGCCACTAACACGTGGGAACCCGGTAGTCGGGAGGACCCCACCATCTCTAGCATGTTCCGCACATCCGCACGCTTCCTTTTGCACCGGTATCTCCATGAGCTACCAGAACCGATATGTTGCTGTGGCATCATTTTCGGATTCATCGCCGTGACACCCATTCTTTCCGCCACGGTGACAAATGCCTCGTATCTTGCTCATGTCAACATTTTCATAATTTTGCATAAAACTTGTACATGTCATCTGCATCATGATAACAAAATTTAATATGTTTAAAAATTGTTGTTTGCATCAAATTGCTATATGCACATGAGGATTTTCCGGATTTGTTGTTTGATGTTTCCGGCCTCATTTAAATTGCCTAAAATATGTAGTTTACTTATGCCTCACCTCTTGCCATGCTAACCAACATTTAATATTGCTGAGTACATAACCGAGAGAGAACTAAATAATTGATGTGGTGTCTCGTCAATATGCAACTCGTTGTATATTAAGCTTCACTTAATTTGTTGTATTGTTTGTGCACCTTGCCATGCCATGCCTCTTTAAATGGACATGCATCATACTTGTTTGTGCATCATGCCATGTGTATGTGATGGTTGTTTACTATGTTGTTTGCTTCTTTCCGGGTTGCTTCTCTCGTTAGCTTCGGTTTCGTTCCGGAGTTGTGAGGATTCGTTCGACTATGTCCGTTTGTCTTCTTCATGGACTCGTTCTTCTTCCTTATGGGATCTCGTGCAAGATGACCATACCTCGAAATCACTTCTATCTTTGCTTGCTAGTTGCTCGCTCTTTTGCTATGCCGCGATACCTACCACTTGCTATATCATGCCTCCCATATTGCCATGTCAAGCCTCTAACCCACCTTTCCTAGCAAACCGTTATTTGGCTAAGTTACCGCTTTTGCTCAGCCCCTCTTATTGTGTTGCTAGTTGCAGGTGAAGTTGAAGTTGGTTCCTTGTTGGAACATGGATATTTTGGGATATCACAATATCTCTTACTTAATTAATACATCTATATACTTGGTAAAGGGTGGAAGGCTCGACCTTATGCCTGGTGTTTTGTTCCACTCTTGCCGCCCTAGTTTCCGTCATACCGGTGTTATGTTCCTTGATTTTTGCGTTCCTTACGCGGTTGGCTGATTTATGGGACCCCCTTGACAGTTCGCCTTGAATAAAACTCCTCCAGCAAGGCCCAACCTTGGTTTTACATTTGCCTACCTAAGTCTTTTACCCTTGGGTTTTCGCGAGCCCGAGGGTCATCTTTATTTTAACCCCCGGGCCAGTGCTCCTCTGAGTGTTGGTCCAAACTAGAGCACCGTGCGGGACCGTCCGTTGGCACCTTGGGTTACGTTGGTACCTGTACGCTTAGCTTATCCGGTGTGCCCTGAGAACGAGATATGTGCAGCTCCTATCGGGATTTGTCGGCACACTCGGGTGGTCTTGCTGGTCTTGTTTTACCATTGTCGAAATGTCTTGTAACCGGATTCCGAAGTCGATCGGTCTTCCGGAGAAGGATTAACCTTCGTTGACCGTGAGAGCTTATGATGGGCTAAGTTGGACACCCCTGCAGGGTATTATCTTTCAAAAGCCATGCCCGCGATTATGTGGCAGATGGGAATTTGTTAATGTCCGGTTGTAGAGAACTTGACACTTGACTTAATTAAAATACATCAACCGCGTGTGTAGCCGTGATGGTCTCTTTTCGGCGGAGTCCGGGAAGTGAACACGGTTCTTGTGTTATGGTTGTGCGTAAGTAGTTTCAGGATCACTTGTTGATCACTTCTAACTTCTCGACCGTTGCGTTGCTTCTCTTCTCGCTCTTATTTGCGTATGTTAGCCACCATATTTGCTTAGTGCTTGTTGCAGCTCCACCTCATTACCCCTTCCTACCCATAAGTTTAAATAGTCTTGATCTCGGGGGTGTGAGATTGCTGAGTCCTCGTGACTCACAGATTCTACCAAAACAGTTGAAGGTGCCGACGATGCCAGTGCAGTTGACGCAACCGAGCTCAAGTGGGAGTTTGATGAGGAACGTGGTCGTTACTATGTTTCATTCCTTGATGATCAGTAGTGAAGCCCAGTTGGGACGATCATGGATCTAGCATTTGGGGTTGTCTTCTTTTATTTCGGTTTCGTAGTCGGACCTTGCTTGTACTCTGAATGATGTATGTTTAATTTATGTATTGTGTGAAGTGGCGATTGTAAGCCAACTCTTTATCCCATTCTTGTTCATTACATGGGATTGTGTGAAGATGACCCTTCTTGCGACAAAACCACCATGCGGTTATGCCTCCAAGTCGTGCCTCGACACGTGGGAGATATATCGCGCAGGTCTTTTGGGAGATCAATCCTCAACTCTTTTGTCTATACAGCCTCTCTCGCCTCACCGTCAAAACTCCCTCCACCATTCCTCCCTTCTCGAGCTTTCCCTCCAGCGTGGATCGACAAGGACGACCAGGTAGGCGAAGCTCCTGCTCCAGTCATCGGTTGAAGGAGGCGACGATTCGACTCCTCTTCTCCGACGTGTTCAGCACCTCCTTCGCGGCTATTCTAATGGCGTATGTGAGTTAAATCACCCCATTCTTTATACTGGTTCTAGCTACATCTATGAGCATATGGTAGGGTTAAGTATATGACCATGTTGTAGTGTTGTACATCATCGATGTGTGTGAGTGTAATGTTCTAGTAGTTAGTGGTGATGGATTTGAAGCATGCTAAGAGTTGTCTCCATGTCGGCACGGATTGGTAGCTAGTGGTGATGGATGGATTGGTAGTATGCTCGATGTGTAGTATGCTAGTATGCAAGTATGTCTGCTAGTTTGTTTAACTCCTTACTATGATTTGAGTTGCTATGTTGAACAAGATCATCTGTCTTTACATGCGGTAGTGCTCGTTCATACTGTCCATATGCAGTGTTTGTTCATAATGTTCATGTTTAGTGCTAGTTCCTACTATCGATGTGTAGTGTGCTCCACTCTTGATGATGCTTACGCTTGTAGGACATGTGCATGCAAGAGTTTAGTCAGGTCCATATCGTGTCCCAGAGCCAGTTCACGGCGTCCAATGTCGAGGACTCCCATCCTCCCATCGAGGAGATGCCTCTTGATTCAGATATTTTCGAGGTGTCAGCTACAGTTTCACCATTTGTGGCTTTAGCATTTGTGCTCGCTTAGCCCAATGTTGCAGCTCATGTTGCTGCTCAAAAGGCAGCTGGAAAGGATAAGAAGGATGGCAAGGGGAACTCCATGAAATGGCAGTCGTTCCGGTCGACATTCGTGCTTAACAAGATGTGAGAAATAGCTAGTGGGGTGAGGATTGACAAGGGCTTTAAGGATGTGCATTTGGACGTTGTTGCAAAGCAGGCATTCGAGTTTTGTGGACTGAAGATCACATTGACCCAGGTCTACAACTACCTCAGGAAGGAGAGAGCAAGGTGGATCACAGTGAACAAGCTCAGAGACCTGTGCGGCGCTTCATGGGTTCAGGACACCTTCTCGATCCTTTTGGAGGCAGAGTACTACTAAGGCCACACAACGGTTAGCTCACGAACCATGCCATTCTAACTATCTATCGGTTTAGGCCTATGTACCATGCCATTCTAACTAACCACTCTGTTGTGTTTCTTTCCTAGATTCATCCCAAGCACGCGGAGTTTCTCAACATACCGATCTACAACTACCACCAGATGTAGCAGATCTTCTCCTTCGGGCGGGCAACCGGCAAGCATGCTATGGGCTCTAGTCAGTCACTGTGTTCGCCTATGCCCGAATATCCAGACACCCAGGAGTCAGAGACCATCTCGAGTGTGTCGTGACTGCACTGTTGTTTTGTTGGTGTGATGGGTGTGATCATGTGTAAGGTGTAGCGGCTAAGCTCACCACATAGCGTACAAGGTAACTACACCTTTGTATGCAACCAAACAACATGCACTAGTATGAGTACAACCAATGCGAGTAACCAAACACAGTGCATAGAGTTGTTGCTATGATGCACGAAAAGGGAATGTAGGCAACCAATCAACATGATGCTTGCATTAGCTCAACCAGTCTCACTTGGAACAAGTATGCAAAATGACAAAAAAAACATGCGAGCAACCAAACATGCCCTAACTCTTTAACCCAATATTTACTCCAACACTTCCAACAAGGTAATGCCACACAGACGACAATGTCTTATGATCAAGCCTAGAGGTTAGAGCGTGGATTTCCACCAGAAGAAAATTCATCTGCGATGTGTGCCGTCATAGATGCTTGAGCATGAATTTTCATCGGGAGAGAATCTATGTGTGGTGTGTGCCATCATAGTTGTCGTTTACCGCTCACTCGCGCGTCTGTGGGCACTGACCAGACACTCGTCAATTTGTGCCCTCCACATCCGTGGTCCTCATATCTGATACCCTATATCCATATTACCCATGCAGCGTAAATATAAATTACGTAGATCATCACACGAACAATAAAACGGAGTGAGATGCACATTCCAATCACCAAAAGATCACAGACAAATCTTCGAAAGCTACTCAAAGTTCACATAATCCACATACGATGGACAGATTCTAACTGAAGACATAAATAACTAGAGATATGGCGGAGATTCATCACTTCCTCGCCGACCCTTTCCCCTTCCGGTGCCGGTGCAACTGTAGGCGGCGGCTCGTGGAGGATTGTCCGAGTCACCGGAGGACGAGACGTGGTCGTCGTCGTCATTGGAGGTGATCGAGAGGATGATGAGCCCTTTGAGCCACCGGACAGCCCTGTCTTGTTGCCACTTGAGCTTCACGAGTCGAGCCGCCTTCTTCATCGCCTCTACCGCCTCGCACTCGGACTGCTCAATGGCAATCCGGAGTGCCTTGGCCTTTTTTTGGCGGAGCCGCCGAGCGTCCATCCTCGCTGTCGTAGGCGACCGGCGGTAGATCCAGCGAGGAGTCATCCTCCTCGGGCTCCACCTGCATCCCGTGGCGGTGGCGCATGGACTGCTCGTCGCTTGCCTCTTCCTTTCCCGCTGCCTCTCGCGGCGAGCGGCGCGCACCTTGGATTCCGGCATGCGCGTCCAGGCTGGCGGGGAGGTGCTACTTCTTGAGCTTGCGTTGGTTTTTTCCTTGAAGAGGAAAGGGTGATGCAGCAAAGTAGAGATAAGTATTTCCCTCAGTTAGAGAACCAAGGTATCAATCAAGTAGGAGACAACGCATAAATCACCAATACCTGCACAAACAATTAAACAACTTGCACCCAACGCAATAAAGGGGTTGTCAATCCCTTCACGGTCACTTGCAAAAGGAGATCTGATAGAGATAGATAAAACTAAGCAAAAGATAAATAAATATTTTTGGGTTTTTTGGTTTATAGATCGAAAAGTAAAAGATTGCAAAATAGTAGATCGGAAACTTATATGATGGAAAATAGACCCGTTGGCCATAGGTTTCACTAGTGGCTTCTCTCAAGATAGCAAATAATACGGTGGGTGAACAAATCACTGTCGAGCAATTGATAGAAAAGCGCAAAGTTATGACGATACCTAAGGCAATGATTATGAAATATAGGCATCACGTCCGTGTCAAGTAGACCGACTCCTGCCTGCATCTACTACTATTACTTCACACATCGACCGACTCATGCCTGCATCTAGAGTATTAAGTTCATGAAGAACAGAGTAACGCATTAAGTAAGATGACATGATGTAGAGGAATAAACTCAAGCAATATGATATAAACCCCATCTTTTTATCCTCAATGACAACAATACAATACGTGCCTCACTGCCCCTATTGTCACTAGGAGAGGACACCGCAAGATTGAACCCAAAGCTAAGGACTTGTCCCATTGCAAGAAAAACCAATCTAGTTGGCCCAACTAAACTAATAATTTGAAGAGAATTACAAAGATATCAAATCATGCATTAAAGAATTCAGAGAAGATTCAAATAATATTCATAGATAAGTTGATCATAAATCCACAATTCATCAGATCTCGACAAACACACCAAAAAAGAAGATTACATCGGATAGATCTCCAAGAACATCAAGGAGAACGTGGTATTGAGAATCAAAGAGAGAGAGAACAAGCCATCTAGCTACTAGCTATGGACCTATAGGTCTGAGGTAAACTACTCAAGCTTCATCGGAAGGGCAATAGAGTTGATGTAGATACCCTCCATGATCGAATCCCCATCCGACAGGATGCCGAAAAAGGCCCCAAGATGGGATCTCACGGGAACAGAATGTCGCGGCGGTGGAAAAGTGTTTTCGTGGATGCTTCTGGTGGTTTGGGAATATATGTCAATATATAGGAGGAAGATCTAGGTCAGGGGGTCACCGAGGGCCCACAAGGTAGGGGGCGCGCCCTACTTCCCTGGGTGCGCCCTCCACCCTTGTGGCCGCCTCGTGGCTCTTCTGACTTGCACTCTAAGTCTCCTGGGTGTCTTCTGGTCCAAGAAAAATCATCGCGAAGGTTTTATTTCCTTTGGACTCTGTTTGGCATTCCTTTTCTGTGAAGCTCAAAAACAAGGAAAAAAAGAAACTAGCACTGGGCTCTAGGTTAATAAGTTAGTCCCAAAATAATATAAAATAGCATATTAATGCATATATAGCATCCAAAACAGATAATATAATAGCATGGAACAATAAAAAATTATAGATACCTTGGAGACGTATCAAGCATCCCCAAGCTTAATTCCTGCTCGTCCTCGAGTAGGTAAATGATAAAAACATAATTTTTGATGTGGAATGCTACCTAACATATTTATCCATGTAATTTTTCTTTATTGTGTCATGAACGTTCAGATCCATAAGATTCAAAATGAAAGTATAATATTGACATAAAAACAATAATACTTCAAGCATACTAACAAGGCAATTATGTCTTCTCAAAATAAGATGGCCAAAGAAAGCTTATCCCTACAAAATCATATAGTCTGGCTATGATCCATCTTCATCACACAAAATATTCAAATCATGCACAACCCCGATGACAAGCCAAGCAATTGTTTATACTTTTGATGTTCTCAAACTTTTTCAATTTTCACGCAATACATGAGCGTGAGCCATGGACATAGCACTATAGGTGGAATAGGATATGGTGGTTGTAGAGAAGACAAAAAGAAGGAGATAGTCTCACATCAACTAGGCGTATCAACAGGCTATGGAGATGCCCATCAATAGATATCAATGTGAGTGAGTAGGGATTGTCATGCAACGGATGCACTAGAGCTATAAGTTTGTGAAAGCTCAACAGAAAACTAAGTTGGTGTGCATCCAACTTTCTTGCTCACGAAGACCTGGGGCAATTTGAGGAAGCCCATCATTGGAATATACAAGTCAAGTTCTATAATGAAAAATTCCCACTAGTATATGAAAGTGACAACATCAGAGACTCTTTTTTTTATTTGGTGGGCTTCTTGGCCTCTTTTATTTTTGCAAAGTCCGAAGACTCATCCCGACTTGTGGGGGAATCATAGCTTCCATCATCCTTTCCTCACATGGGACAATGCTCCAATAATGATGATCATCACACTTTTCTTTACTTACAACTCAGGAATTACAACTCGATACTTAGAACAAAATATGACTCTATATGAGTGCCTCCGGCGGTTTACCGGGATGTGCTATGAATCAAGAGTGGCATGTATGAAAGAATTATGAAAGGTGGCTTTGCCACAAATACTATGTCAACTACATGATCATGCAAAGCAATATGACAATGACGAAGCGTGTCCTAATAAACGGAACAGTGGAAAGTTGCATGGCAATATATCTTGGAATGGCTATGGAAATGCCATAATAGGTCGGTATGGTGGCTGTTTTGAGGAAGGTATATGGTGGGTGTATTGTACCAGCGAAATTTGCGCGGCACTAGAGAGGCTAGTAATGGTGGAAGGGTGAGAGTGCATATAATCCATGGACTCAACATTAGTCATAAAGAACTCACATACTTATTGCAAAAATCTATTAGTTATCGAAACAAAGTACTACGTGCATGCTCCTAGGGGGGAAAGATTGGTAGGAAAATACCATCGCTTGTCCCCGACCGCCACTCATAAGGAAGACAATCAATAAATAAATCATGATCCGACTTCATCACATAACAGTTCACCATACGTGCATTCTACGGGAATCACAAACTTTAACAGAAGTATTTCTCCAATTCACAATTACTCACTAGCATGACTCTAATATCACCATCTTTATATCTCAAAACAATCATAAGGAATCAAATTTCTTATAGTATTCAATGCACTTTATATGAAAGTTTTTTATTATATCCCTCTTGGATGTCTATCATATTAGGACTAAATTCATAACCAAAGCAAATTACCATTCCGTTTAAAAAGACTCTCAAAATAATATAAGTGAAGCATGAGAGTTCAATAATTTCTATAAAATAAAGCCATCGCTATGCTCTAAAAGATATAAGTGAAGCACTAGAGCAAAATTACCTAGCTCAAAAGATATAAGTGAAGCACATAGAGTATTCTAATAAATCACGATTCATCCGTGTCCCTCTCAAAAGTTGTGTACAACAAGGATGATTGTGGCAAACTAAAAATTAAAGACTCACCTCATACAAGACGCTCCAAGCAAAACACATATCATGTGGTGAATAAAAATATAGCCTCAAGTATAGTTACCGATAGACGAAAGTGAAAGAGGGGATGCCTTCCAGGGCATCCCCAAGCTTAGGCTCTTGGTTGTACTTGAATATTACCTTGGGATCCCTTGGGCATCCCCAAGCTTACGCCCTTGCCACTCCTTATTACATAGTCCATCAAATCCTTACCCAAAACTTGAAAACTTCACAACACAAAACTCAACAGAAAATGTCATAAGCTCTGTTAGTATAAGAAAATAAATCACCACTTTTGGTACTGTTGCGAACTCATTCTTTATTTATATTGGTGTAATATATATTGTATTCCAACTTTTCCATGGTTCATACCCCCGATACTACCCATAGATTCATCAAAATAAGCAAACAACACATAGAAAACAGAATCTGTCAAAAAACAGAATAGTCTGTAGTAATCTGTAACTCTCGAATACTTCTGTAACTCCAAAAATTCTGAAAAATTAGGAAAACCTGAGAAATTTGTGTACCAATCTTGTGCAAAAATAATTAGATCAAAATCACGCTTCTGCAAAAAATGTAAATTATTTTCCTGGGCGCAGAAGTTTCTGTTTTTCAGCAGGATCAAAACTACCATCACCGTAAGCCATCCCAAAGGTCTTACATGGCACAAACACTAATTAAAACACAAAAATACATATAACCAGAGGCTAGATGAATTATTTACTGAAAAACAAAACCAAAAATCAAATAATAAAGATAAAATTGGGTTGCCTCTCAACAAGCACTATTGTATAACGGCCTTAGCTAGGCATAAAAATACAAATGGATCTAGGTATTGTCATCTTCTCCCTTTTGGTAGTAAAGAGAGAATTTCTTATCCAGAGAATTTATCTTTCTATTTTGTTAAAGCACATGGCCATTAATAGTAGAAGAAAGATTAAGCACACTCCGAAAATTTGCATCTAAACTAGCCTTCATCTCTTTGATTATTTCATTTTGATAAAAACACATAAGAGTAGTTGATTTAACATTTTCACCTTTGGAGTGCCCAAATATGGTTTTCATCTTTTCATAAGTGTCAAAGGCATCTCCCCTAAGGAAACCATTATCAAAAATAGAATCCAAAACTTGTTTAAGAGAAAGAGGTAACCCAACATAAAAGCTTCTCAAATAAATCTCAATATGATGGTGAGGCAAATGGCTAGCTTGAATCCTTAATAGTCTATCCCAAGCATCTTTCAAAGATTCATCAAGCAAGTAACAAAAATTCCGGGATCATCTTCATCATAATTGTTTAAAATTTTCCTAACAACCTCGGAAGATCTTTCCATACCATCATTATTTATGAGCTTAGAAAGAACAGAGGGGCTATCCAAAGTATTAAAACTCGGGAGAAAACCCTTAACCCTTTTAGAGTCGGCCATAGCGAAAGAAAGATGGATTTAGGCAAACAAGAGAGCGGCGTGGGAAAAGGAAAATCTTTTCGAAAATCATTTTAGAAGTGGGGGAGAGGAAAATGAGAGGCAAATGGCGAATATGTAATGCAAGAGATGAGAGTTTTATGATGGGTACTTGGTATGTCTTGACTTTGCGTAGATCTCCTCGGCAATGGCGCTAGAAATTCTTTCTGCTACTTCTTGAGCTTGCGTTGGTCTTTTCCTTGAAGAGGAAAGGGTGATGCAGCAAAGTAGAGATAAGTATTTCCCTCAGTTAGAGAACCAAGGTATCAATCCAGTAGGAGACAACGCACAAATCACCAATACCTGCACAAACAATCAAACAACTTGCACCCAACGCAATAAAGGGGTTGTCAATCCCTTCATGGTCACTTGCAAAAGTGAGATCTGATAGAGATAAATAAAACTAAACAAAAGATAAAATAAATATTTTTGGGTTTTTTGGTTTATAGATCGGAAATTAAAAGATTGCAAAATAGTAGATTGGAAACTTATATGATGGAAAATAGACCCGGGGGCCATAGGTTTCACTAATAACTTCTCTCAAGATAGCAAATAATACGGTGGGTGGACAAATTACTATCGAGTAATTGATAGAAAAGTGCAAAGTTATGACGATATCTAAGGTAATGATTATGAAATATAGGCATCACGTCCATGTCAAGTAGGCCGACTCCTGCCTGCATCTACTACTATTACTCCACACATCGACCGACTCTTGCGTGCATCTAGAGTATTAAGTTCATGAAGAACAAAGTAACACATTAAGTAAGATGACATGATGGAGAGGAATAGACTCAAGCAATATGACCTAAACCCCTTCTTTTTATCCTCGATGGCAACAATACAATACGTGCCTCGCTGCCCCTACTGTCACTTGGAGAGGACACCGCAAGATTGAACCCAAAGCTAAGCACTTCTCTCATTGCAAGAAAAATCAATCTAGTTGGCCAAACTAAACCAATAATTGGAAGAGAATTACAAAGATATCAAATCATGCATAAAAGAATTCAGAGAAGATTCAAATAATATTCATAGATAAGCTGGTCATAAATCCACAATTCATCGGACCTCGACAAACACACCGCAAAAGAGGATTACATCAGATAGATCTCCAAGAACATCAAGGAAAACATGGTATTGAGAATTAAAGAGAGAGAATAAGCCATCTAGCTACTAGCTATGGACCCGTAGGTCTGAGGTAAACTACTCATGCTTCATCCGAAGGGCAATAGAGCTGATGTAGATACCCTCCGTGATCGAATCCCCCTCCGGCAGGATGCCGGAAAAGGCCCCAAGATGGGATCTCACGAGAACAGAAGGTTGCGGCAGTGGAAAAGTGTTTACGTGGATGCTTGTGGTGGTTTGGGAATATATGTGAATATATAGGAGGAAGATCTAGGTCAGGGGGTCACCGAGGGGCCCACAAGGTAGGTGTCGGTGTCAAAACCGGCGGATCTCGGGTAGGGGGTCCCGAACTGTGCGTCTAGGCGGATGGTAACAGGAGACAAGGGACACGATGTTTTTACCAGGTTCGGGCCCTCTCGATGGAGGTAATACCCTACCCCGCTTGATTAATATTGATGATATGGGTAGTACAAGAGTAGATCTACCACGAGATCGTGGAGGCTAAACCCTAGAAGCTAGCCTATGGTATGATTGTTGTTCGCCCCACGGACTAAAACCCTCCGCTTATATAGACACCGGATAGGTTAGGGTTACAAAGAGTCGGTTACAATGGTAGGAGATCTACATATCCAGACGCCAAGCTTGCCTTCCACGCCAAGGAAAGTCCCATCCGGACACGGACGAAGTCTTCAATCTTGTATCTTCATAGTCCCGAGTCCGCCGTGATGATAGTTCGCTATCCGGACACCCCCACCCGTGACTCCTCAAGAGCTCCCTCGAACCAGGCTTCAATGACGACGAGTCCGCACGATATTGTCTTCGCATTGCAAGGCGGGTTCCTCCTCGAATATTTCATAGAAGGTTTTGAACACAAGGATAGTGTCCGGCTCTGCAAAACAAGTTCCACATACCGCCGTAGAGAGAATAACTTTTGCACAGATCTGCTGACGTATTCCGCGGCGTGACATCACACCGCGGCCAGGTCTTTATATGAATTTTTTTTGCTGTTCCACCTCAGCGCGTTTAGCGAGGTGGTTTCCTTGGCACGTCTTATCAAAGGATAGATCGTGCCCCCTTATTCCGAGATTCTCATCAATACGGACGTGGGTAACCCATCCGCGCCATTGATTATGGTGCTTGGGAGATAAGCGAGTTTTACCAGGCTGGTGGGGGACGCATAACTTCGTCCGTTCATATAAGGGGATAATGATCCACCTTTTCACCTACGCCTTATTCCTCCTTTGCTCATCCATTCTCGCGCACTCGAGCTCCAGCGCCCAAGTCCGCACATCCCACCTCAACCTTCTCCAACCATGTCCGGAGCGGGAGGCAGGTGGATGGCCTCCTCCGTCACGGAGGGGCACATCACAAGACTGGGAGGCTGGATACTTGTCCAAAGAACATCGCAAGACAGGCTGCCCGGACGCTGGGCAACTCATTCCAACCCCAGTGCCCCATGAGAGGGTGGTGTTTCACCCCACTTCCTCTCATGGACTAGGTTTTCCACTTCACCCATTTGTCCGGGGCTCATGTTCTACTACGGCCTGACTTCCACGACCGGCCCCAATTTCATCCTCAACATCTCGGCGTTTATCGTCAGTATGCGAGGCCTTCCTTCATCCAGCCCCACTTCGCCTATGGTCAAGACCTTCAATGTCAGCCAAGGTTGTGGGCGGCCGCTGCTTGAGTGCGGAGGCGCCATGGTTGGCAAGATGGCCAAAGTCCTATGGCTCGAGGGCTTCTTTGTGGAGACAATAAAGGGGTGGCAATCGTGGTGGTTCTACATCACCGAGCCACGCGACCCCAAATGGGTGGCGGCCCCAATTCAGATCTGGCTTCCCCACACGGCTCTCGCCATGGAAAGAGACGGGCCCGACGTGGGGAATTCGGACGAGCTATCCGGACTCCAAACATGCGTCCAAAACTGGTGGACAAGAATCTCGTGCTTGTCAACGTAATCCGTGTGATGCTCATCCGCCAGATTCTCCCATGCCAACAACGGGCCTTCAAATTGTGGGAGTTCGATCCGCACAAGACTTACTCTCGACAAGGCTCTTCGACACTACGCATTTAAGATGCCCGGAAGGTGCTGTTCAAGGGCGCCGAGGTTCTACATCCGCCATCAAGATCGCGGATTCAGCTCGCAGCGTCAAGCCAGCGAGGTGAGTTATTTTACCCTTTATGGGACTCTTTTTTCATAGTTTGACTCTATCTGGGATCTAAAACTCCCTAACCTTTAACAAGACTGGTTGAAGATGTCCGGACAGGTTAGCTATCCGCCCTTTGCCGAAGACCAGTGGACGCCTGATTGACGGGCTGCTGGCCCGCACCTCATGTGGTGCCGAGAAGAAGGTTAAGAAGGAGGCAACGGGAACTCGAAGGAGCTCCCGACGCCTGGTGTTGTCAGATTCTGAAGCGGAATCTTCTCCTGAGGACGAGGAGGAAGAAAAGAAGCCTCTCCCCCAGCGGGGGAGGAGAGGAAAAGGAAGGCCGCCCCAACTGGGGAGGCCTGAGGGTCCAAGAAGGGAAGAACCCTTCCTCCGGACTTCTCCACCAACGTCGACAACGACGAGGAGGATTGGCCAACAAGGGCCAAGCCCTTGGCGAGATCGTAAGTGTCCGGATACCCATGGCTTTTTATCATTGCATAGTGTTCTCTAATGTCGAACAATCATGCAGCCCACCCAAGGGCGAGTTCGCCGCTTCGTCGAGCGGGTCCCTGAGTTCGTCGGAAATGGAGAGTACTTCACTTCCGGCCGCCTCCTCTCCTCACGCTGCGGACGACGCCCCGGTGGGGCCCCAAGGGGGGCTTGGTCAAGAGGAGGTGGCACAGGAGGCGCCGCAAGGCAACCTCCCGGACTCAGCGCGTGGGGCGAGACCCCAGGGCTCTAAGCCCGACCTCGTCCGGACTCCATGCCGAACCTTCAGCGTTTCAGAGTCCGGCAAGCGGTCCTTCGCAAGAAGGGTAAGACGCCGTGTCCTTCGGCCCAACCGAGGCACCGGATAGCGATCGAGGCGCTTAACAGCGCTTCCATCGAGGAGGAGCACCGCACTGCATGAGTGCGGTGATCCGGACAGTTCAGTCCGCCAAGAGCGGGCTGACTGAAGCTTGCACTCAGCCTTCTAACAGCTTTGAGGTAAGTTTAGAATATGTAAAAATATTACCGCATAGACAGTAGCCCCTGATGCTTAGTTCGGTGTTCGGAAAGAAAAGCTGGACTAAGGATCTAAAAAGATATACGCAGGAGTCTAACATAAGTATGTCAATATGGGAATGCAGGCTACGCTGCTGACCTCTGCCGCACTGACTGCGGAGGTTGCTGCATTGAAGCAGAGCCTCGAGCGGTCCGAGAACGAGCTCGGCCTTGCCAAGAAGCAGCTCGAGGACAAGGAAGATAAGTAATACCTTATTAAAGAAATACCCTATCGAAAAGGTTTTGGTTGCAAAAAATAACAGGAATAACTTGGGTACTACAGGGGCAACGAACGAGGTGGCGACCCTGAAGGAAGCGGTGTCCATGGCCGAAAGCAAAGCGGTCGCGGAGCGCACCGAGCGAGAGAAGGGGGAGGCGCAGCTGGCGGAGGTGCGGCAAGAGCTCCAGGCTCTCGTGGAAAAACACGAGGGTTTGGAGCGTGACTCGAAGACCCGAGAGTCCGAGCTTGCTTCGGCTCTTGAGAGTGCCAAAGCTGCTAAGGCCGAGGCCCACAAAACCCTCCAAGAAATTGAATCGCTAAAGAAGATAGCGGCGGGTAAGGCATTCTTTATGCAAAGCAAGCATGTGAAAGTGAATTACCTATTACTTACCCGGATTCGGAGCTCTCCAGGAGCATTCGCAGATCTGCCCCGTAGTGTGTCTGATGCTGCTGCATTCTACCGTGCCAAGGAGGGGAGCTCAACGGAGAAGGTGTTCTGGTCTCAATATGCTGAGGCCGGACATCCGGTGCCCCTAAGCGTCCAGCTGAAGCAGCTGGTCGAGCTCCACAAGATCGCCGAACAGGCCATGAAGGGCCTCATAGTTCGGCTGTGGCCATTGGAAGCCATGCCTGGGAGCTACTTTGGACTAGTGCGGCGGCTGGTGGACGCCTGTCCACGGATTGAAGTCATCAAGCGCTCCGTCTGCATTGAAGGTGTCTGTCGGGCCCTTGCCCGTGCTAAAGTGCACTAGGGCAAGCTGGATGCGGAGAAGCTTGTGACGGACGGGCCACCGAAGGGCAAGGAGCATCGCACGCCCGAAATGTACTATGAGGGCCTCCTGAAGGGTGCCCTCCGAATAGCGGATGAGTGCTCCAAAGATGTGATTTTTGAATAGACTCGCATTTGTTATCCTGTACGCTGAAAACTTGTTCATATGCGGTAAGCAACGCTTGTTAATTTAAAATATTACCTTCTGTGCGGCCGTTTATCAAATTTGAGAGATGGCAAGTCGTGGGCTTCAACCCCAATGCCACGAGTGCTGGGGTGTTCGGGATAAACTTGAGTACTCTTGTTCCCATTCTTGGGTCCATCTAGGGAGGCGCTCAACGCAACGAGCAAGGCAACTGGACTTATGATGCTTGAACACTCTCACTTAGCCATAGAATTCTATAATTTTAAATTTCGACGAAGCCCCTAGTGTTCGGAAGACCGAGTTCGGGGCGCTTATCCACGCCTTTGGCCGGACAATTCCGGTTCCTCGCCTAAGCGCATAAGTATTTAGGGACCCGAAAAACCTCTTGAACAGCGATCGCTCTCGCCCTATCATGACGGTCAGTTTTAGCTTTCCATCGAGGTGCTCGACCCAGCTCAACTGGGCACAATCACAAAGGTTCTCCGGTGCTACCTTAGCCGATATAACGGAACGTAAGGTACCAAAACACGGAGCCGGCAAACCCAACTATTGACCCAAGACATGATTCGAGCCGATTCATATAATGCTATAAGTTCGGGTGCCGACTTGTGAAAGTGTTCGGACTTATCACACCATAATTTTGGGGTACTTAAGCCCTCGTGTATTGGCGTGCATCAAGTGTATGGGTGCATAATGTCATGAAATGAACATATATATAGATAAAGAAAAGAGTGCAATAATAGGCAAAAGCTATGTATTGTTTATTCAAAAGGTACTGCAATGAAAGCGAACGATACAAATAGTGCGATAAGAAAGGGATGGGACTATCTAACATGTCCTCTCCGTGGGTAAGCTGCGGATGGTATGTAAAACAGGTATAATGCTCGTAATAGATACCACCAACACTGACGCGGCTTTCGCTTCCTCGGCTGTTGCATCATGAGTTCGGCGATTCTAGTGCCGGACAGACTTCTGGAAAACGGAGTCCCGAAAGTAAGAAAAGGAAGAAAAGGAAAAAAGAAAAAGAATGACACAATCGGGAGCCCCTGGTGCGGTTGAGCCGCATTCCGGGCGTGCCGTGGTCGTGCCCCTCCCCTTATGCCCATGGTATCTCTAGAGCGTAATTATGTACGCGTAGTACTAGCTTCGCAATTTCGCGAGGGCTGGGGTTGGGGCCGGATTGCTACGCATGCTTGAATCGTGCCAGGCGGTCTTGCTGTAGGTTACTCCGGGCGCGCTTGACCGTGTCCGGACGCTTAGTGGCCGGACTCGAGAATTGCTGTGAGAGGCTGCTTTGCGCCTCCGTCACGAGGGCCGCCGTGTGCTCCTCCGTTCGGAGAGAGCGTTCGGTGTTTCCATTGACCGTGATTACTCCTCAAGGGCCTGGCATCCTGAGCTTGAGGTATGCGTAGTGCGGCACCGCATTGAACTTTGCAAATGCGATTCGTCCGAGAAGTGCATGATAGCCGCTGCGAATGGGACGATGTCAAGATTAACTCTTTGCTTCGAAGTTATCCGGGATCCAAGACCACTTCGAGTGTAACTCGAGCCTGCATAATTGGCCTCTACACCGGTATGACGCCTTTAAAGGTCGCCTTTGTAGGTTTAATCCTTGAGGGTCTATGCCCATTTTGCGATTGTATCCTCGATAAAGCAGGTTCAGTTGCTACCGTCGCCCATCGTGACTCGGTGAGGTGAAATCCACAATAATTGGGTCAAGAACCAATGCGCGAAACCGCCGTGACGGATGCTAGTGGGTGGTCCTTCGATCAAGGTGATCGGGCAGAAGACCATGGGTTGAACTTGGGTGGTCCTTTAGTGCATGCTTCCGCTCCCTTTTGGGTATATGGGTTGCGATATCATGTTCACCGTCCGCACTTGTGTGGGAAAACCCTTCGTCCTCTATTGTTCGGGCGGGCTCTTCCTCGTCATTGCTATGCAGCCCTTGTCATTGAGTTCGCACTTAACTTGCTCGCTTGTTTGAACACCCAACAATCCATGTTGGTGTGATTGGCTGAGTTTTCGGGGTGCCATGTATCCGCACAAGCGATCGAGTATTCGGTCCAAGTTGGACGGCCCTCGGTATTTCTTTTGAATGGCTTCTTCCACGACCGGTTTAGAGCCTCGAATCCGCATTGACGGTCAGATCTTTAGCATTATCGCCGTTATCGGGCGCTTGTTCTTTTATGACGCGACCTGCCATTGCTGTCCTTGGTATCCGAACTATCGTGGTGTTTGGCCAAGTTGTTGCTTCGAGCTAGCTAGCTGTCCTCTCCCGCACAAAAGCGGGTCATGAGTGTTGTGAGGGCTGCCATGGATTTCGCTTTTCCTGTCCTAGGTGCCGGGCAAGCCATTCATCGCGGATGTTATGTTTGAAGGCTGCAAGGGCCTCTGATCCGGACACCAACGATTTGATTTTTCTTTGTTAGGAACCGTGTCCGTAATTGTCCGCCGATTCTTCCGCTGCTGAATTATATGGCTAAGGTCGCTTGATCCGGTGGTCGCACATATGTGCCCCGGAAGTTATCAAGGAATGCGGCTTCGTGTCCTCCCAACAACCAATTGATTCTGCTGGCAAGTTGTTGAGCCAATGCCGAGCTGGTCCTTTAAGCTTGAGTGGGAGGTATTTGATGGCATGTAGATCATCACCGGGCCATGTGGACATGGAGGAGATAGTCCTCGATCCGCACTGTGGTATCTGTGGTACCATCATATGATTCGATGTTTACGGGTTTGAAGCCCTCGGGATTTCATGATCCATTACTTCATCCGTGAAGCATAGTGGGTGTCTTTGCGCCTCAGATTGGGCTATATCACGGCGTAGCTCATATGAGCTTTGTATATCGTGTTTTTGGCCCGCCGGGTTTGTCAGATCCGCGCGACGGTAATCATCCCGCCATTACGCCCACGCGATCCGTAGATCGATCTTGTATGTTTTGCCTTATCCTCCAATATATCTCACAAGTCCGGCGCTTTTTCCCGTGCCTTGGTACTTTTTGAGCGGCGCCGGGTGTGGCTTGAGTGGAGGGCCAAGAGGCTTCTCTATCGCGCCACGGGTGGCCGGTCTGCCATGTCGTCAGCCGGTGACTTGGGTGCTTCCTCCTCCGACGAGGCAACGGCCTGCGCTTGGGGTAGCTTTTGAGGGGCGCTCGAGTTCATACTCTTCGCCGCAAGGACTTCACCATCCGTCGACCAAAGCAGGTCTTGGTCAGCTCTAAGTCGTTGCTGCTTTTTCTTGAGGCTGCTTGCCATGGCTATAAGCCTGCGCTTGAAACGCCTCCTGTTCAAGGGATCCTCGTGTACGACAAAAATTGCCGTCGCCGAGGCTTGCCTCAGCTTCGGAGGGAGGCGATAATTATCGCCCTCGACCTCTTTTTCTGCTGCACTATCGTGCGGACTTGCTTCTCCCTCCTCCCGCGCTGAGTCCTGCTTGAGGGGATTGTCTTCGACCGCACGGGTGTTATTATCTCCGTGCGGAATCACCGCTTTTGCTGTGGCGGATTTAGAGCGGCGCCACCGACGCCGGCGCTCGTTTGCTTTTTGGAGGGGTTATAACCGCTGTTCCATCGCCGCTCCCATCTTTTGGGATATCCACCATGTATATTTCAGATGACGAGGTGGCCTTCCAGATTACTCGTAGGCGCTGGATCTTGGTCGCTCTCGAGATCGCCGCCCACACCGCCGATGTCTTCGGAGTCGAACTCGAGCATGTCGGTTAAATCATCGGCGCGGGCTACAAAGTGGGTGGTGGGTGGGCGTTGAATTTCTTCGTCGTCTCAGTATCCCAACCTTCCCGTCCGTAGTCCGCCAGGCTCTCCGGATAAAGAGAGAGACTTTAGTGAATTCAGGATGTCGCCAAAGGGCGAAAATTGAAGATGTCCGCGCAGTGAACTCCATGACCGGCGCCCAATCGGATTTGATTGGCAGGGCGCGAAGGGTTCGGAGTCCGGAGAGGAGTCCGCACCACGTGTCAAGGTCTTCGCAGCGACAGGGATGGAGTTCGCTCAATCGCCGAGAGATCGTAGCCCCGAGGCGGTGTCCAACCACTCGCCCTCGATCGGGAAATCCGCTCGGATGTTTGTGCGGCCTCGTGGCACTCGCTCGTCAGAGAGCTAGATCATGCCCATCAAGACAAGGCGGCACGCCGGCTGCAGCTCGAATCCGTCAAGATCAAGTCTCCGCGACATCGGCCGATAGTTCAAACTTCCAAATCTGACCGATGGCCGAGGCGAAGCTTCGATCTGCTCCAGATGGCTGCTTAATTGCCCAGATGCAAAGCCGCCGAATACGAAGATCTGTCCGGGAGAAAAGTCTCACCTGGACCGCGCTGTTGTTGATGATCAAGGAGCCATCGGGCCTATAGGTGATGACACAGAGGAACTCTCAATGAAAGCACCAATGTCGGTGTCAAACCGCAGATCTCGGTAGGGGGTCCCAAACTGTGCGTCTAGGCGGATGGTAATAGGAGACAAGGGACACGATGTTTTTACCCAGTTTCGGCCCTCTCGATGGAGGTAATACCCTACCCCGCTTGATTAATATTGATGATATGGGTAGTACAAGAGTAGATCTACCACGAGATCGAGAGGCTAAACCCTAGAAGCTAGCCTATGGTATGATTGTTGTTCGCCCCACGGACTAAAACCCTTCGGTTTATATAGACACCGGATAGGTTAGGGTTACACAGTAGTCGGTTACAATGGTAGGAGATCTACATATCCGTACGCCAAGCTTGCCTTCCACGCCAAGGAAAGTCCCATCCGGACACGGGACGAAGTCTTCAATCTTGTATCTTCATAGTCTTGGAGTCCGGCCGTGATGATAGTTCGGCTATCCGGACACCCCCAGTCCAGGACTCCCTCAGTAGGGGACGCGCCCTACCCCCCTGGGCACTCCCTCCACCCTTATGGTTGCCTCGTGGCTCTACTGACTTGCACTCCAAGTCTCCTGGGTGTCTTCTTGTCCAAGAAAATTCATCGCGAAGGTTTTATTCTGTTTGGACTCCGTTTGGTATTCCTTTTCTGCGAAGCTAAAAAATAAGGAAAAAACAAAAATTGGCACTAGGCTCTAGGTTAATAAGTTAGTCCCAAAAATAATATAAAATAGCATATTAATGCATATAGAACATCCAAAATAGATAATATAATAGCATGAAACAATAAAAAATTATAGATACGTTGGAGACGTATCAGGAGGGCACAAGCACCCACCGTTGCCCACGTGGGGAGCTGCAGTCGGCGGGGCAGGGATTGCGTGAGGATGACGCAAACTATGTGGCCCTCCCGGAGCTGGGCGTGGACCGGGAGGGACCAGCGCCGGTTTACGTGATGCGTCGGCGAGGGAGCTGCGGCGGCGCTGTAGATCCGGAGCTGCCCCCCGGTGTCCACCTTGGACCGCTCCAAGGCAATGCAGAGGGTCAGCTCCTCGTCGGCATCCATGTCGGAGTCGGAGCTGATGCGGGAGCTCGACATGATCGCCAGATTGGATCGGAATCGAAGAGGGGAGAGGAGAGGACGGAGTGAGGAGAGCGAGTGAGTTAGGGTTCCGAGCACGGAACCACTTTGGGGTTTTTGTGGGATAGCGGTGGGATCGATGGTGGGCCGGACCTGTCAGGTGGACACCTCCTGGTGTGCCCAGGCCGCCCCATATCCAGCCTATATTTGGGCTGGATATGAGGGGCACTGGATAGCCCGGGCGTTTGAGGCTGGTTCAAGGCGCGGCTGGATCAACTTTTGTGGTCGGTCAGTGATCGGGCCGCTCGGCCTGACGTTTGAGATCGATTTGGACCACCGGCTGTAGATGCTCTGACTTCCTCACAATGAGCTAACCGGCCATACGAGAAAGCACTGAACAAGGTTAGAGCATCTCCAGCCGCCTCCCCCCCAACAGCCCCCTAGGGCGCCCTTTTTAGAGCCGGCGTCGAAAAATGGCCCAGGCACGCCCACAAATCCTCTTTTTCGCCGGTTTAGGCGAAAATTACAAATGGCGAACCCAAGCGAAACAGCGCACCGGGGGCGGGGCACCGGCGGAAGCGAAAAGGCGAGTGTGCCCGCGCCGTCGGCGACATCGGCCGATTTTCCCCTTTCCCTCCATTTTCCCATTACCGACCCCCTTCTGCCCCGCTGCTGCCGCCATTATCCCTAGATCTGCCCGTCATGCCGCCAAAGAAGTATGCACCCCCTTGCCTAGCCACTAATTCTATCCAGTCGACGCAGAGGAAGCCGAGGGGGGCGATGCCAAGGCCCCCGGGCTTGACGAACACCTAGTGGAAGGTCGACATTGATCGCCGGGCCGCGGTCACCACTGATCGGCGGAACAGGCTCAACATGAAGAAGGCCAGGGACGCGGCGGCGGAGCAGGAGGAGTCATCTTGCGCGGGCATGGCAAACGAGCACCCGCTCCTTCCGCCTCAACAGGCCGGCCAGTGCCCACAAGGCACGTGGGGTAGCCACCAGAGCGTCGCGTCACCGGTCAACTTCTCGCCGCCACTGTGGGGGTACACGCCCTCGCCTGACTACGTTGACGGCAACACGCTTGGCGGCTTCAACCCCAACATCACCTTCTCGCATGGCTCGGCTCCCCCAGTCTTCAACCCCGACCCACGCACGCTCTCCCCCGCGTTCACCTCCGGCCTTAACACCCAGTACAACTACTCGCCGTCGACGTACTCAGGCTCACGTGCAACGAATCTACGTCGTGGGGTCCTACCCTTCGCACATGGCTCAGCGCTACAGTTCAGCAGGATCGACACCAACATGGACAGGATCATCACGAATGGCTCATTCGCCGCCGATTCGTGCCCCGGGTTCTGCACGTAAGACGAAACATTGGACACCGTCGGTGACATGGAGGACGTGGAGCAGGACGATGCCGAGGAGGAGGTGGAAGAGGAAGAACCGACGGAGCCGGTGTCCAACAGGAGAAAGAGGAAGCGTCCGTCCAATGGAAGGTCGAGCGAGCCTCGCGTCAAGTGGATGCCAAAGGAAGACGAGTGCCTCGCGAAGCATGGATGACTGTCAGCATCGACACGATCACCGACGCGGATCAGAATGCCGACACCTACTGGAGAAGGATCAAGACGGCGTTCGACGAGCGCAAGTTGGTTGACCCCGACTTCGCCAGCATCCACGTGGATCGCGGCGAGAAGGCCATGGCCAACCATTAGGCGACCATCCAGCAGGCCTGCAACAAGTGGCATGAGATTGAAGAGGAGGTCCTGGCTCGCTCGGAGAGCGGCGCCAACGTCAAGGGTCATGTATGCCCATTGCTCGCTAGCCCCCTCTTCGCCGTGTACTTCGCCGACACTTGTTCTTCGACTATGCAGATGGTTTGAATGTTCCACATGTTTCGCCAGGACAACAACGACCAGGAGTTCAAGTTCCTTCATGTGCTCACCAGGATCGAGTCGTGCGAGAAATGGACAGAGTGTCGGCTCGCTCTCGCCAAGATCAAGGACGGTGTCTACAACCCGGACGCGCCTGCCTCAGCAGTGGTAGAAAGGCGTCCTGATGGCAACAAAAGAGCCAAGGCAGCGAGGGACGCGGCACCCTCTGCCGAATGGCTGCAATCGTCGATAAAACAATGCATCACCAACGCCAAGAGCAATGCCGCCAAGAGGAAGGAGAAATCCGAGGCGAGGTGGTCGACGTTGATGATGAAGCAGGACGTCAAGCTCGATCTTCTCAAGACCAACGTCGCCGCGGAGAAGAGGAACACCGGCCTGTCGTTCCTAATGGGAGCAGACATGGCGATGATGGACGAGCAGGTGAAAGCGTGGTACCTGACTAAGTGCGGCCTCATCTTGAACTAGATGCCGGAACCAGCGTCAACCAACCACTACCCCTGCGGCCACGGCCATGGCCACGGCAACGCCGACCACTGCCGCTGTGCCCACAACGCCGACGCCAACCTCTCCCACGGCCACGGCAACGCCGAGCACTATCGCTGTGCCCACAACGCCGACGCCAACCTCTCCCAACGACAAAGGAGCCTGCCGTTTGAGTTCCATGTCTATGAGCCTCACCAGATCCCCGCGCTCGTGTGTTAATGTTGTCTAGGGCAAAGCCAGCTTTTAAATCTTTTTAAAAACACATAGGTCAAACCAGTTGTTCATCAAGCAGTCCTACCTTGATTCCGCACAAAGAAAAGACTAAAAACACAAGTATAACACCAATCAGGCAGCCACAATTTTTCAGTGGCGAACGACCAGATGTTCCTCAGATTTATGCTACAGGAAGCACCGCCACGTCCATGCTTCGTGTTAGGTAATCTCTATTCTTTATTTCAGGGCATCGTTAGCACAAGAGGAACTTCTAATCACTAGGGTAGGGTGGGGGAGTGGGATCCACGGTAGCCCGGGACCGAAGCTTCTTGCCCTCCCACTGGTTGCAATCATGGAATGGAATATAGTGAGGACACCACACAAATCCTGTTTCCAGAATCCAACTTTTAACTGCACGAAATAGAATCTCTATCCAAGTCACCGGCAACTTTTTTTTACAATATATTAGAGAATCTTCTCCAGGAACCATGCCGAGATCTTGCACTGCTTCAAAAGGAGATCTCTGTGGCCACTTTATGCAAGAAGATAAACTGAGGTACTCACTCAGTTCATACATACTAAAATGAGTGAACAAATACACTAAAACGTGTCCATATACATATGATTCCCAAAAAGGTTAAAACATCTTATATTTGTGAACGAAGATTCAGGCAAAAGTTTCAAGTTAAGAGCCATAGTGAATTTTGTACAAACCTTGAGACACAAGTTAGTACAATTGGGACACTTATTTTGGAACGGAGGGAGTACTATGTATCATATTCAACCGCTTTCAGCAATACATTTTGTTACTTATACCGGCTGATGAATGAAGAAATGACGCTTAAACAGCCTCCTATCTCATTTCTCTTTAACTGGCTGACATGAATGAAGAAATGACGCTTTCAGCAATACATTTCTCTTTAACTGGCTGACATGAATGAAGAAATGTCGCTTGGCCAGTTGTGCCTACTATGTATCATCAGGGCCGTCTCCAGGAATTAGGGGGCCCGGTGCGAAATGCAAAATGAAGCCCAAAACTTTACAAAAAAAATGTATAGCTATTATAACTACTGATGATATATTTAAAAAAATGTGTCCACTTTACTGTTTCACTTAATTATATAGCTCTGAATATCTGTTATTTCGTATAATATTTTTAAATATACCATCAGTACTGCCAAAGGGTAAATGTAGTACTAAAAACAATAATAAAATTTGTAAAATTTACTGAAACAGTAAAGTGGACACATGTTTTACCGAAAAGCATCGTCCGTCTAGTACTTCTTGAAACAAAATTTTAAATCCATTGAATCTACTAGCAAAAGAAAAATCCATTGAGTCATTATTGAAATGAAATGTGCTAGTATTGTAGCAGGGCGAGCACATAAGGAAGAATTAGTACTGGAATTGGAAATTAGATTCCCCACAAAAATAGAAATTAGACTATGGCTAGTGTGCTAATAAGATTAATTTTAATTAAAACTAAGTACATGACTAATTAAGCAGGCGAGCAAACACGCATGCTCGGCTGGAGAGAGTAGGCCCAGTAACGTAACTAGCCTGCCTTGTTTTCTATTTGGACTATTTACACATTGGGCAAAAAACGAAGTGGGGAACTTGATACTAGGCCGACTGTGGGCCTGTTGCGTGGGTACTGGGCCCTCACCGTAACGTTCTTCCGATTCACGCACTTCCGGCTGCATATAGGATCGAGCCAGCAAGCCGAAAAGCCAGCGAGCCAGCAAATTAATCGCATCGTTTGGTGGTTTTTTCCTTCAATCCGGGCCCCTGCGATTTTGGGGGCCCTGTGCGATCGCACATCTCGCACAGCCTCCTCGACGGGCCTGTGTATCATATTCAACCGCTTTCAGCAATACATTTTGTTACTTATACCGGCTGATGAATGAAGAAATGACGCTTAAACAGCCTCCTATCTCATTTCTCTTTAACTGGCTGACATGAATCCCAACAAAATGGATGGAGATATACATACATGATACTATATGGAGCTATACCTTACCAGTTACAATCTGGTGTGCTATTTTGATACACTCTAGACTCTAGGCACAACAGGCCAAGCGACCAGATGCTCAGGAAGACTGTATGATAGGTTGATCCGCGAATTCGCCATGCAACCAACCTTTGGCAATGTGCCCATATGCGGCCTCCGTCAAGTGAATGCCGTCCCAGCTCCAATGTGTCTTCGGATCAGCACACGGCGTAGCACCAGGCTCGCCGCACTTTGCTGTCAGATTGAAGTTGTAAGGGCCCTTCCCGGGAGCGCCACAGCATGCTCTAGGCGGCTGCTTGTGAAATCCTACATCAACAGCTGTAATGTTAGGTCCCTGCTTGGCAGAAAAACTCCTTGGTCGCTCTCTCCGAACAGATGTATATCATGTTTATACAAGCGATAAACACATCTTGCCCCTTATCATGTACTCCCTCCGTTCATAAACATAAGATGTTTTGGATATTTCAACATGGACTACATACACTGAAATGAGCGAACAAACACACTAAAACGTGTCTATATACACCCGATTCAGAAAAAAGTTAGAACATCTTATATTTGTGATACGAGGGAGTACTAGTCAAGACTCAAGACAAACATGCCGGAATAATTAAATGACTACCATTCTGCTAATGTGCCAGTGAAACAGAGATGACAGGGTCATGGCTCTTGTACGTCCTTAATGCGACCAGTAAAAGGAAAATTCCCCCTCTTGACACAGATGTGTCACCTGTATGAGCCTTTGTTTTCCTATTTGTTCAGAATGATGCCTAAAGTACAGTACATGTTCATTTTTCTATAACGGGAATAGACAATAAGTATGAAAAGAAATAATAAACATAAATATATATATGGGCAACAGATTGGTTCAGCTAACTGGGCAAATTTCTGGTGTTTGTTTTTCACTATGTCTAGTGGTAAGGACTTGAATATAAGTTTGTTATTCAGAAATCTTACCATTGCAACACTTAGTACCAGGTAGGAAGATGATGCTCTACACGATTCTCATAATCAAATGTCCAATTTAGCAATATCCTAATGTAGAAGTAATTTCTGCTTGAGAACTCGCAATTTTTTGTTTCAATATGGCATGATGCACTAATACACACATTGCTTTGATGTTCTATGCCTTTACAGCTCCTTAAGATTTGTTTTCGATACAAGATAAAGATTTTCTCGTGCAGGCAGATGTCCAGTTCTGAAGAACTGGATAACTCACCAAACTTTTCAGGCTGAAGCAAGAACTGGATAACTGGTGTAAAGTAATCCCCATACACGATCCTCACGCCAGGGTGTTTGGCACGAAGCTTCTCCAGCGCACGCTTGAGCATCGCGTTGTGCACCCATGAAAATGTGTTGAATCGCTTGAGGCAGCCGCTACGCGGACCGTAGCCCTCTTTAGGATCAACATACATGCTCAGGTACACCGGAAAGCACCCAGATGGCATCACTCCAGGCACAATTAAATCCTTTGCCCCCTCAGCAATCAATTGCTGCAGCACGCACACGGAATTAGAACAAAGCTGCACACAGCATGCTGGAACACTGCGAAGACGCAAATGCTCACCTCCACACCATCTGAGATGCCCTGAACGACATGGGGTATCAAGTTGTAGGCCTCCCTGAGATCCTTCCCGGCAAAGAGCGGCGCGTTGTAGTCATTTCCGGCCAATTCACCCACTACGAACAGGGACTTGGCAAAGAAATCCTTGCATTCTTCAGATACAAGAAAACAGGAACACCCAATTCAGATGAAATTCAGACATCAACGTCAATGAAATGGGAATATAATATGAATGTGAATAAAGAATAACTTGTTTTGTTTCTTGTACTAGTACTACCTTGGGTGGAGTTACAAAAGGAGGGCTTGAGGTCGCGTAACCACTGGATTTGGGTGAAGAGTGACCCGGAGTTCCAGACGCTCTTCCCTAGCCCCCGCTTCTCGAAGAACTCCGTGTCGAGCGCCGTGGCGCCGGTGATGGCGAAGTTGGCGCCCTGCGCGAAGCTGGCGTTCTTGGCCTTGGACGGGGGCAGCAGCGGCAGCCCGAACTCTTGCGCTGCGGGCACCAGGGAAGCCAAATCAGTCGAATCTCGAACCCAGGACGCGACCAAGACATGACTCAAAAGGACCAATCCGTGAATTACCGATGAAATCGATGACGAGGCGGCCGTCGGAGCAGCGGCCGGTGGGGTAGCCGAAGTAGGACTGGCCGTAGGGTGGCCGCGCCGTGGCGAGGTAGTCCGGGATGCCCTCGGTCACCAGGTTGCCGGCGTCCACCAGGGAGTCCCCAAAATTGAACACCGCGTTGTACTTCCCGGCCTCCGCCACCACAAGAAGCTGCAGCACCGCCGCAAGAACCGCCCTCCAGCCCACGCCTCCCCGCCTCGCCCTCGCCATTGCTCGCCTATCCCCCGTGGTCCGGCCAGGAAACCGTGGGCGAGGAGAACAAAGAAGAGAAGAAGAAGGCTGCTGCTTGCCTCGGCTCCTCGGCTTGCCGCGGTTACTAGTAGCTTCCGGTGGGGAAACGCGCCGCTTGTCCGCTTCTTCCCGTGTGGGGGAGCGAAGGTGGAGTCCCGCGTCGGGAGTTTCGTCTCTTGTGGCGGTGCGGCGGTGGAACCAGGTCCTGGCTACAGCCCCGTTTTATTCCGCTCCCAGCCACGGCGCCGTGACGTGATGGGCCGGCGCCTGGTCCGGGGACGGATGGCCTTTGCTGGGGTGGCGAGCTTGCCTTGGGGTGGCGCATTGACTGATGGCCACCGTAGTGGCGGTATTGAGGAGTGGCACCAGCGGTGGTAAGTGGCCGCTGAATCGTGGCTAGGCACCCTGGCAACGTGTTCGGGTTGCCGGCACGAATCAACCTGGCCGATGCTTCGTCCTACGATGGGTTTTAGCCAGCTTTTTAGGACTTCTTCTTTGGCTGAATGAAGCGGTTAACGGTTTCTTTGGTGGTCGTTTACTATCCGAGGGCTCACGTGCTTTGCTCGCAGTATCTTTCCAGCTGCAAAGCGACAGAGCTAGAGGCCAGCACACAAAAAAATATATAGTAGTACGTGTGAATTAGGTTGACCAAAACAGGAAAACGCAAAAGAACATACGTAAGGCGTACAGCACGTAGCAAGACATGCACATCACATCCTTGGGATAAGCTGCAACGCTTTTTGGACAATTGCATTGAACCTGCACACCACGCCTTGGAGATGAGCCACGATGTTTTTGGAAAATTGCATTGAACCATAGACACCGAAATCCATCACCAGCCCTATATCCAGACGTGACAAGAATGACCACACACAAACGAAAAGAGGATCGCGCATCAAGAAACGTGCATGCTTCTCGCAAAAAGGAAAAGAAAAAAGAAACGCGCATGCGCTCGAGAAAGGAAAAAGGCGCATACGCAACATGTCGCCAAACGGACGAGGTTGATGCAGCATATGCCTCTTCCACCACCTCTCGCCAGCCATATCGCACGACACGCGGAGAATGAACAAATCGCCGCCTGCCAGAGCACACACGAAGGCATAACTGAAAGGGAGCAACAACAACCGAAATAATAAAGTGTGAACAAAGATATCACCATGGGGCCAAGCACTGAGAGAGAAAGTTGCCACATTTCTACATGCATGGACTAGGACATGATCATGACTATAGTGATAACTATACATCAACGTGACTCTACCACACAAGCAAAACATTTGCACAAAACAACACATCCTAGAGAGGATTCGAAAATCCTAGGGAACACAAAATGACCTAATAGTGCCCTCTATAGAATATGGTCATACCAACAGCTCGAAACCACGCTGCCCCGATCAGCTTAAACATTGTCCATCGAGCGACAAATAAAATAGTGGACAATGAGAGCTGGGCAGTAGCCCAGTGGAAAGGTCACATTGGCGCATCCTTGCAGACCGGGGGGTCGTCTAACGTCGGGAGCGAATTTTTGCGTTCTTACTCGACTGGGCTCTATCTTAATTCTACGAGAAACTTTTCACATCCGAACCTTGTGATGCCGCTGATGCAGTCCTAGATGCTATCCCTCAAAAGATTTCTCCTGAGATGAATGAGGATTTGAGTAAGCCCTACACTAATGAGGAAATCAAGGTTGCTCTATTCCAGACGGGTCCTACTAAATCTCCTGGACCTGATGGCTTTCCAGCCCTCTTCTACCAGAATCATTAGGACTTCTTGGAGAGGAGATTTGTCGAGCTGTGAGATGCTTTTTGGATGGAAGTTCTATTCCAGAGGGTTTTTGTGACTCAGTGATCATCCTTATTCCTAAAGTGACACGACCCATGCACCTGAATAATTTCCGTCCAATTAGTCTATGTAATGTTCTTTACAAGACTGCCTCGAAGGTTTTGGCCAATTGTTTGAAGTTATTGCTGTCTACTGCCATCTCTAAGTTTCAGAGTGCCTGCGTGCCTGGAAGATTGATCATTGACAACTCTCTTATTGCCTTTGAATCTCTACACACCATCAGACATCAGCGAGCTAAACAACCCTTCTTTGCCTTGAAGATTGACGACGAAAGCCTATGACCGTGTTGAGTGGAGTTCTCTTTATGGTTGTCTCTCTAGACTTGGTTTTAATCCTACATGGATCAACTCAGTGATAAGGGGTGTAACCAATGTCCGGTATGCAGTAAGGGTTAATGATGAGCTTACTGCACCTGTTGTTCCATAGAGAGGAATTCGTCAGGGTGATCCTATCAGCCCCTATTTGTTTCTGCTCTGCACCGAAGGACTATCAAGTCTGTTACTCCAAAAGGAGAGTTGTGGCGAGCTACATGGCATTAGGAACGGTTGCTCCAGTCCTCCTATCTCACATCTCCTGTTTGCCGATGACAGTATCTTCTTTGCAAGATCTGATGCTTGTAGTGTGGTTGCTTTGAAGACTACTATGGACCTATATTGCTCTGGTTCTTGTCAGTTAATTAACAAGGACAATTCCTCTTTACTCTTTAGTCATGGTTGTTCAGAGACTTTTTAAGAAAGAGTGAAGGCGAGTCTTGGGATATCTAACGAAGCCTTCAATGACACATACCTTGGTATGCCTACCGAGGTTGGTAAATCCCCTACTAGTATCTTCAAGTTCTTGCCAGATAGGGCCTGGCGATGTGTTCATGGATGGTCTGATCGCCCGATCTCAAGAGCAGGGAAAGAAACACTGTTGAAATCTATCATTCAGGCGATCCCTACTTTCATCATGAGCTGCTTTGAACTTCCTAAGGCTATCTGTCGAATGTTCAGACAAATTATTGCCGGCGAGTGGTGGGGCAGAGAGGATGGGAAAAAGAAGATACACTAGAGATCATGGGATTGGCTCTCAACGCCCATGTCTTTTGGCGAGATGGGTTTTCGGGATATGCACATCTTCAATTTGGCAATGCTGGGCAAACAAGGGTGGCGACAACTTACTGTTCGGGACTCCTTGTGTGCTCGTGTCTTAAAAGCCGGTATTTCCCTCACATGGATTTCTGGAATGCACCGCCCCGCGGTCGTCTTCTGCCACTTTGCGCATCATTCTTGCTAGCCGTGACCTGCTCAAGAAGGGAGTTCAATGGGGAATTGGGGACGGCTGCCAGGTTGATAACCCACAAGTATAGGGGATCGCAACAGTTTTCGAGGGTAGAGTATTCAACCCAAATTTATAGATTCGACACAAGGGGAGCCAAAGAATATTTGAAGGTATTAGCAGCTAAGTTGTCAATTCAACCACACCTGGAGATTAATTATCTGCAGCAAGGTAATCAGTAGCAAAGTAGTATGATATTTTTGATAATATTAGCAGCAGTAATGGAAACGGTAACAATGATAGCAGTAATTTTGTAGCAAGTGTAACAGTGATGATAGCAGTAGTAACTTAGCAAGAACAATACAGGATAAATTCGTAGGCATTGGATCAGTGACTTTTTGGGTGATATTCATCGTGAGACAGTTATAACCTAGGGCAACACGGCACTAGCTCCAGTTCGTCAATATAATGTAGGC